>CM053585.1:109233876-109329842 GCA_028646515.1 Pseudochirops corinnae | reverse complement strand
CCTGCTTCTGCTGTTTTCTTGCCCTGGGGGCAGACAGCCTGACTACTTTTCTCCTCCAAATTTAGCTGAGTTCCACTGACTTTTTGGTTTGTCCTTGTTTCTTATGGGTTGATAATTCTGGAAACTGCCACAGCTGCTGGTGATCCTCTCTCCGGAGTGCTCCAGCTGCAGCTTGTCCTGACCACCCTGTGGCTAAGCCCCAGTTTCAGACCGGGCTGAGCTCAGCGCTCTGCGATGAGCAATTCCTGTCCTGTCTGCTGGGCTGCCTTCAGCAGGAGCCTGGTTTCTCTGTCACTTTGTGAGTTCTGGAGCTCTAAAATTTGTTTAGAGTCATGTTTTATAGATATTTGAGGTGGTTATGGTGGGAGCTGCGGAATTCTCCTGCTTCTACACCACCATCTTGACTCCCTACAGGCAAACTTCTTAATCTCTTTAGGCCTCAGTTTTCTCATCTATAAATGGGGATACTTATCATTCCTGCCTAATAGAATAGCTGTAAGGAGAATGGTTTGTGAAATGTTAAATGTTCTAGAAATGTGAGGTGCTCTTATTTCTTTAAAAAACTGCTATTACTAATAATAGCTGAGTTTTCACTGTAGGTTCTAGGCAGCCCATATACTTCCATGCATAGATAATAACTTCCTAAAGTTTCACAGCATCCAACGCTTAATCTCTTGCCTTTTTTGGATTTCAAGCTCTTGAATGAAATCTCTGTTTCCTGTTTCAAGCCCTTCTTCCCCTTTGCAATATCTTAGTGGGATTGGGTATGTTAAATACTTTATAATTCCAAAAAAGAAAAAAAAGGTTAATACCTTTTATTTTACATCTAGCTTCAGAGAAAAGGAGAAGGGAGATAAGACTGTCAGCATCCCATACCTAAACCTATAAACTACAGTTTCTAATGTCTCCTGTCTAGAGAGGAGAAGTAAAGAGGGAGTTCGCCTGGGTCTATGACTGGCACAGCAGGACCACCCTGTCACCATTTGCCAAATCAATCCAGTAAACAAATTTCATGAGTCCAACATGCAACTGGTTCAAATCTCAAGCCCTGACACTTGCTGCCTGGGTGACCTAGGGCAAGTCACTTGATCTCTCCCTGCCTCAGTTTCCTCACCTGTAAAATGGGGATAATAATAAGTTACCCTGTAAATTGTAACTGCAAATTGGGGATAATAATAGCCATAGCCCTACCTACTGGGGTTGTTGTGATGATCAAATAAGACTATATTTGTAAAGTGCTTAGTACAGTCCTTGGTGCATAGTAGGTACTTTTAAAAGGCTTGTTTCCTTTCTTCTTTCCAGTAAGAAAACATCATTATTTGCTGGGGTTTGGGGTTGGTGAGGGACATGGAGAATTCGACAGGGTAAGAGTTAAAGGATACAGTGGCATTTGAGTATGGCTTTTAAGGAAGAAGAGGAATTCAGTAGGGGACAAGATACAGTGATTTAAGTATAGGGAACAGAGTGAAGAAAAGTAATGAGGCAGAAAAGCCTAGGTTATGCCAGGGCTGCACCAAGGAGTCTGGTTTGGCTTCATAGTGAATGTACTGGGAGGGAGTATTTTGAGATAAGGCTGGACTGCAAGGCCTTGAATGCCAGGCCAAGGACTTTGGACTTCATCTAGCAGCAAAGCATCTATTTGTTTGAGCAAAGTCTCTATAGTCATCCCTTCCACATCACCTCGCCCCTGTCATCTAGAAAATTTTTTTGGCCCTCCCTTTATACCAGAGAAAAAAAATCTGATTTTTTTTCTTTTTGTTTTATGGGGTATTTATGATACGCTATTGTAAAATTTGTGTTACATATTCGGCCATAAGCTCTATGTCATCTTCTGGTCTCACATGTTGTCTGCAGCTTCTGCAAAACTCCTAGAAAATTCCCATTTAATTTCTTATGCAGACCCATGATATATTGAAACTTTGATGGGGACAGCTTCGATGTGGAAGGGATAACTGTGTTAGGTTTAAAGCTCTATGCCTGTGCAAGGTTTCTGCTCCTGTCCCTCTACTCCTGCCACGTCCTCCTCCTGGAAGATCATTCTGTCCCCTAGCCTCCTCTTCCCGTTGGTCACTTCCTCCTGGAACGTTTCTTGTATGGAAGTGCCCAAGATAGCCATGTTTCTTTCTTTATTCCTCCCTTTGCCCTCTTTTCATTCCTTTCCTGTGTTGTCTTTCCCTCTAATGTAAACTCCTTGAGGACAGGGACTTTTCTCCCTTCTCTCTGTATCTGCAGTGCTTAACACAGCGTCTGGCATCTAGTAGGCACTTAATAAATTTCTGTTGACTACAATGGAAGCCCCAAGAAGAGGAAGGGAAGAGGCAACCCTCTACACTTTTTGGCACTCTGTGGATTTTTCTTGGCTATAAGAGGAAATAATTGCTCATGATTCTTCATCCCCATCCCAAACATTCCTCTTCTCTAGGAAGGGAAGAATAAACATTTATTAAGTGCCTACTCTAGGCCACACACCATGCTTTACAAATATCTTCTTATTTGATCCTCACAACAACCTTGAGACATAGGTACCATTATAACTCCAACCTTACTCTAAAGGAAACTGAGGCAAACAGAGGTGAAGTGACTTACCTGGGGTCATATAGCTAGGAAGTGATTGAGGTCAGATTTGAACTCAGGTCTTCCTGACTCCAGGCCTAGCACTCTTTCCAGTGTGCCACCCAGCTGTCTTAAGTTGGGGGTATGATATTCCACGTATAGTACTGGATTTGGAGTTGCAGGACCAGGGTTCATACTCCAGCTCTGCTACCATGTGATATTGGCACCTCAGTTCTGTACCTGCAAAATGAGGGGTTTGAACTAGATGGTCCCCAAGGCCCCTTCCTGCTCTATTGCCATGGTCCTCTGACCAAGGTATCCCTCTAAAAGATATCAATAACCATTGCTCTCCATATGTCTGTATTCTTCTGTCCCCAACAGTAGCCTTACTTATTCACTGGCAATATGTGGTCCTCACAGAAGTTTGGGGAATTGACCCATAACCTGTTATTTATCCCTGTTATTCCTGGAAAAAAAAAGGAAAGTAAATGTTCTCTCGGGTACAGTACAGGATCTGTGACTAATGAAATGACTGAATTCGGCTCCGTTTGATTTTCAAAGGGCCAGACTTCATGAAAGACAATAAATATGTTCAATGTGGTAGTGGGTGTCAGGGAGTGAAAGCAATTAAGGGCTTATTGGTAAGAAAAGAAATGGAGTTTGCTTTTCTGTTTTACGTCTAACAGCCTTTCTCTACGTGGACTGCTTCATCAGTCAAGTACAATTCCCAATTAAGGGTGAGGGACTATTTTACCAGGGGTGGTGATTACTTTGAAAAATATTAACAGTGACCTAAGAAAGCATCCTAGAATGTCAACAGGGTGCTATGTGTGGTGTGTATAGGGTGAAAGAAGAGTCTCTTTGTGCTAGAAATGGAAATGTGCACTCTCCAAACACACCAATAAATTGGAACCTTGAATAATTCAGTGCCTTAGGCCGTCTTGTCCTTGGGCTTTTACTGCAGTGTCTGTGTATGGATTAAATCTATAGAAGGAAAAGAATTAGAAGGGAAAATGGGAAAAAGCCAGAATGAAACCTTGTTCACCGGGGAGAAGACTGATCAGAAGGAGTCAGATGTCTGAATTACAAAGAGAAAATCAACAGTTTTATGACTTCCAAGGGTGATGAGGTGTTGGGAGGCCATGAGTAGGAGTAGAAAATGCAATGGGACTGTTAGGCAACCTTGGTTCCGGGTTTGGCCTTGTCACCAGGTCAAAATCTTCCTAATGATAGTGAACAAGTCACTAAGTATCTCAATTTCCTCATTCCCAAAATGAGGGGGTGCCCTGTGCTCCTCTTAACAAACTGATGGACAAGGATGATGATTTGCAATTACCACATGCAAGCAAGCCATCAACAAGCACTTTAAAAAGTTCTGTTTTATTTTCAATTATTTATATTATTGCCAAAATGTCTCCCTCCCCCATTTTCCTTCACCCATCGAGAAAGCAAGAAAAACAAAACCCTTTACAAACATATGTGTGTGTGCATGCATATATATGCACATATATATAGTCTGTCTATCTATCTCTCTCTCTCTCTATCTATGTGTGTGTGTGTGTGTTTATAGTCAGACAAAACAAACTCCTGTATTAGCCAAATATAAATTGGAGCTTATTTTCTTGGACAGGTTGACCATTTCACATTTCTCCTTTATATAGTATATTTGTTTAGCTACCCCTTTTCATTTAAAAAATGCAAGCAAGAAAGACAGCTTAGAAAATAGGATGTTGAATTTGCCATATCCTTGGAGGAACAAGCAATCTTTCCACAGAGTAGATTCACAGCATATGTGAGCAGTTTTCTTTCTCTTACTGTATATGAACATGCCCACTTTATTTGGTGTTTGGGAAATTGAAAGTGTTTTTTTTTAAGGAAATGAGATTTTTAAAAAGGAACACTCATAGATAGGAAAAGAAATATCATCCCTGCCCAGTTATCACAACTATGTGATACTAATGAGAAAATGATCTCTTTAAAACTGCATTTCAAGGTAGGATTAGTAAAAGGGGGGAGGGGATTAAAGTTGACTTGTTTTTTGTCTGAAACTCACCTGACCTATTCTGTTCACTGAAGTGGGGAAGAATTTTGGTGTTTCTTCTCTAGTCTCAGGTATGTGTTTTGTTTTGTTTTTTCTTCTTCTGCAGGAATTCTTAGTCTAAAGAGAGCGAATGAGCTCTTGAGTACAGAAGTCCCTGGAAGTTTTCTGATCCGAGTGAGTGAAAAGATAAAAGGCTACGCTCTGTCTTACCTCTCAAAGGATGGACCTAAACACTTCCTAATCGATGCGTCCACTGACTCCTACAGCTTCCTGGGGGTTGACCAACTCCAGCATTCCACTCTGGCAGATTTGGTTGTGTATCACAAGGTAAACCTTTATATATTTATGTCCTTTCAAAATAATCATTCAAAGCAATCCAGTGTTTACCTGTGTGCAAGGTGATGTGTTAGGTTACAGAAATATAAAATAAGGGTGAAACTGTTCCTGCTCACAAGGATACAGATAGGGTACCTCACGAACAGAGATAAGCAGTTATTTCCCCTAGGCAGAGAGCTCTAATTGCTGAAATTCTCAGCAAAGACTTCATGGAGGAGGAGGTATCTGACCTTTGCTTTGAAAGAAACTGGGGGAAAAAAAAGAAAGAAACTGTGGTGGGGGTGGGGGTTAGAGGGGCAGCTAGACAGTAGAGTAGATGGAGGGCCAGGCCTGAAGTAAGGAAGACTCGTCGTCTCCTTTTTTTTTTTTTGGAGGGGGGAAGACAAGGCAACTGGGGTTAAGTGACTTGCCCAAGGTCACACAGCTAGTAAAGTGTTAAAGTATTTGAGCTCGGATTTGAACTCAGGTCCTACTGATTCCAGAGCCGGTGCTCTATTCACTGTGCCACATAGCTGCCCCAAGACTCATCTTCTTAAGTCCAAATCTGGCCTCTAACACTTACTACCTGGGGGACCCTGAGCAAGTCACTTAACTCTGTTTACCTGTTTCCTCATCTGTAAAATGAGCAAACCACTCCAGGATCTTTGTCAAGAAAACCCCAAATGGGGTCATGAAGAATAAGACTAAATGAAATGACTAAGCAACAACAACAAAGGTAGTCTAGAAGCAGAAATGAGGGTGAAAGCACCATCTTCCTCCCCCCACCCGCTGGGAAGTTGGGAAATAGCAAAGGGTAGAGAGGTATGTGGGCAAGAGATGGATGTTATACCTGAGGAACAACTGAGAGGCCAGTTTGGTTAGAATGGAGAGTGTGTGAAAGACACTTGATGTGAAATAAGATTAGAAAGGTAAGTGGGAGCCAGATTGTGAAGGGCTTCAGATGCCAAGCAGTGCAATAGGGACTTTCTCTTAGAAGCAATAAGGAGACACTGAGGAGTTTTGAGAAGAGGAATGACATGGTCAGATACACCTTTTGAGTATTCTGCAGTTGGCAGATGTGAATGGAAAAATATTCTTCCTCTGTCCTGTCCTTTTTTTCTTTTCACTCTCCAGGAATATTCTGTTGGGGGTAAAGGGTAGAGGAAGCATAAAAGGAGTGGTCTTCTACCAAATAGGAATAGAGTAGTGAACAACCACTGAGGACAAAGTCTTTAAAAAGAGAGAGCTTGAGTGTGAAAGCAGAGGGAGTTTCAGTTCAGGGGACTATCTTTCTATCTCACACATACTCTCTCTCTCTCTGTCTCTCTGTCTCTCTCTCATACACACATACACACATATATACACACATATATGTATGTACGTGTATATATGTATATAACTATGTTATATGGATATATGGATAGATAAATTTCTGGAAGGGAAAAATCTTTAAAAATATGAGAAATCCTTAAAACCCAAGATAATTTTGGGAGAAATGGCAACTGAAATCCTTCTGGGGACATGACCTTGTGCATGCACCATGAATGCCCTGCTCACATGGTATAATCACTCAGATGGTTGGTTTTTCCAGGGTGCAGGTATGCGTGCATGCACACACACACACACACACACACACACACACACAGTTGAATGTTGTGCTTCTGTTTACAGGAAGAGCCCATCACCTCCTTGGGGAAAGAGCTGCTGCTCTACCCCTGTGGTCAGCAGGAGGATCCACCTGACTACCTAGAGCTCTTTGAGTGACACCACCGGTCAGTTTTTGTCCTGCATCCTGCAGCCGAGCCTCTCAGAAGGAGCGCTGCTAAAGCTCAGAATGTGGTATTTCTTCACTGCAGAGATGACCCCAATGTTGCTTAAAGAATCTCTGTTCAGCACAAACTCTGAAGACTGATGTCAATGGGAATGCCCTCTTCTGTTTTATGTTCTCAAAGGGAAGCCAGACTATTTCCCAAGTTCATCAAAGCAGCTACATATTGAGAGCCAACTTTACTGGACCACATGAAGGAAAGCAAAGGGGAGTTAAAGCCTTGGGGAAAGTAAGGTATCTTTCTAAAACCAAAATGATTACATGATATATCTCTTCTTTGCATGAGCTCTAAAGTGCTGTTGCTTGCTAGAACTCAAATTGAGTTTAAAAAATGATAATAAAGGCAGGCAGTGAAGTACTATAGATGACAGGCTAGGTTTGTTGTCAGAAAGGCCTGGGTTAAAATTCTGCTTCTGACACATACAAGCTCTGTGACCATGGACAAGTGAATCAGCCTCTCAGTGCCCAAGCAACTGTCCAAGACCAGATGAGTTATCCTTCTGTATCCCTGGAGAGAGTTTTCATACCAGAAGTTCCCTAACCAATTGTAATAATTGGTCCTGACTGAAAAGGGGAAGGGGAAGGGAAAGGAGGAAGAGAGGTGAAAGTTCATTTCAGTTATTATACTCTTTGGAATCATGTAGGAAAGAGGAATGGAAACACTTCAAAAGTTTGAAGACAAAAATTAAAATTGAATGTTGGAAAGCTTCATCTCATTTGTAAATCTGTATGAATTCTAGGGAAATCACTTAAAGTCTTGGATCCTCTGCTTTCCCATCTTCAAAATGGAAATAAAAACAAACACCTGCCCTGCCTATGTCACAGGGTTTCTGTAAGGATCAAATTCGATAACTGGAGTGAAAGCTTTTTGAAAAGTATAAAGCCTTAAGATGTATGTGTATGTGTGGGGGGAGATATATGTATGCGTGTGTGTGTATATATGCGTATATATGTATGTATATATGTGTGCAAACATATACATATATATTTGGCACATAGTATAGAATAATATTTTTGTACATGAATATGAATGATTCTTTTATCCTGACACAAGTCACATTCACTATTCATGAATCAACCTTTCTGTTAATAAGGGTAACTGTTTAGCTTCACAAAACAATTTTTATATATGTGTGTGCATACATACACACACATACACACTCAGGGAGACAAACCTCTCATTCTCCCACTTCCTATGGCAAGGTTTGCCTCCATTGCCAGTAGCCCTAGACAGACTGGATCCTACCTGGAGAGGAGGCTTTCCCAGGATCACAATGCAACAAGAATCCCCACCACAACAGAGTCAACAAGTCATCACCCATCCTTTGCTTTGAAGATCTCCAGTGAGGAAAAACCCAGGTGATGCAGTGGCTAGAATTCTGGGCCTGGAGTTAGGAACACCTGAGTTCAAAGCCAGACTTGCTTATTTATTAGCTGTCTGATCTTGGACAAGTTACTTAACCTCTGTTTGCCTCCGTTTCCTCATATTTTAAATGGGGATAATAATCACACCTTCCTCCTAGGGTTGTCATAAGCATCAGATGAGATCTTTGTAAAGCATTTAGCACAGAGCCAGGGCGGCCACACAGTCAGTGCTAAATGAGTGTTACCTATTATTACCATCTTTAGAGGAGCCCATTCCACTTTTTTGGATATCTTGTTTTTACCATTTTCTTCCTTCATCAAACCTAGATCTGAATTTTTGTGTTTTTTGGCCATTTTCAGCTACTCCTCCAAGTTCTGTCCCTGCCCCAAAACTAAGTAAAACAAATCTATTTTTACTTCCACTTGATGCCCTTTCAAATACCTTAAGAGGGCTAGCATTTCTCCCCTAAGTCTCTAAGCTGAACATCTCCAGTTCTTTGAACTGAGGTCTCTCCATGGCACAGATTCCAGGCCCCTGCACTATCCAGGATGCCCTCCTCTGGATGCTAATCAGTGCCCTCCCTTTGTGACACTTAAAATAATTCCTCCATTGACAATTAAGCATTGAAAGCTACCTCAGAACCAGAATTATAGATTATAGATTAAGGAACATTAGAGATCATGGAAGCTAGCCCCCTCATTTTAGGCCTGAATAAACTGAAGCTCCCAAAGGAGAAGTGACTTGTCCAGGGTCACACAATTAATTTATATTGGTATTCTTTTCTTTGCTTTGCTTTTTGGAGGGCAGTTGGGGTTAAGCAACTTGCCCAAGGTCACACGGCTGGTAAGTGTTAAGTGTCTGAGGTCTCATTTGAACTCAGGACCTCCTGACTTCAGGGGCAGTGCTCTAATTACTGTGCCACCTAGCTGCCCCAATTAGTATCCTTTTCAAAGAGCCTTTTTGTACCAATTGAATGGCTCTTCATTCATGGAGTTACCATTTGCATGATACTTTTTTTTAGTTGGATAAAACACAATTTGGAAAGATGACTTTAGGTATTTATTTTTAGTGGAGAAAGTTTTCAATTATATATAATTCAATGTGTACCTTCCCCTAAGTCATTCCATATATTTTGAAAATAATTTAAACTTTTGCATAATTTTCTTAGCTCCTATTCCTGAATACAGTAATACACGTGGCTGTGTGGTGTCATGGATGGAACGCTGGACTGATAGTCACTGTTTAGCTTCATGGCACCAACCCAGTTTTTTAATCCTCTCTGGGCCTCAGTGAACTCATCTTTAAAATGAGGGACTGGGCTGGATGACCTTGAAGACCACTTCTAGCTCTAACATTCTATGATGTTATTGCTATTAAAGGAAAAAAAATAAATCCTACAATCATTAATGAAAGGCAGCAATTGTACTTTCATAAAATAAGACAGCAATACCTTCTCCCAGAGACCTTTCCAAGGAGATCTGGAGATCATAAGGAAACGTGCACTACAAATGAGAACCACTGGGCTATGAAATGATGTGAGAAATGCATGACCTGAGCTGAATTAGCATGAGTTGGCACTTAATCTGTGTTCTGCGATATGGTAGTCTTTGCTATTCAGTAGAATGAGCTGAGAGTTGGGAAGGATAGGACACTTGTCCAGCATCCATTGGCATGGTAGGGGTTGTCTGGACTTCATCATAAGGCAATCTAAGGCTCTTTGTGTGCAGCAAGAGACAAAAGTATTTGAAGGGGAGGAAACAAAAGAATCCTGTACAGAACCTGGATTCTGATCTTGTTCTTCTGCTACCCAATTCTATCTTAACTATGGCCAAGTCACTTCATCTTTCTAGGCCTCAGTTTACCCATGTATGAGATACAGTTTGGTAAGTAGAAGAACCCAATGAATAATGGAACCAAATACATAACACACATGTGGAGTCTTTCTAGAGAGATTCATTTGTGACATAATTAAGGGGTGTGTATATATTTTGCATAAGCATTTCGTATGAATGTGTAATATGTTTATAAATAAAATATACATGTGTAAATATCATGCAGAAGTATTTTTTTGATTGACAGTTATTATAAGTCCATAAGTTTTGAAAAAGGGACTGAAATTGCCTTGAAAGGATAAAGAATACGGAGAATAAGAAGACCTAAGGTATTTCAAACCAAGGAGGGCTACATCCTTGCCCCAGGTTCAACTGCTGCAAAATTCCTAAGACTTCATACATGATTCCAGTGTGTTCGGAAATTATGTGTAGCACTTCTCTTGTGAGTGTTGCTATGGAAACAAGAGGCTGAATGAAGCAAATGCTGTGCCAGAGTTCCCCAGTTAGTGACCTGTTTGGACTTGGATGTCTGGTACAGTTTGAGGGGTGGGGGTCGGAATTCTGGGAGTGAGGAGACAGAATGAGCAACCTGAGATAGGCTAGGCTATAGTGGTGCCGTGGATAGAGTGCTGGGTGTGGAGTCATAAAGCTCTGAGATTTACTATCTGTATGACTCTGAGTGGTCACTTAACCTCTATTTGCCTTGATTTACTCAACTGTCTAATGGGGATCATAAAAGCAGCTACCTCCCAGGATTGTTGTAAGGATCAAATGAGACAATATTTTAAAGTGCTTAGCACAGTGCTTGACATATAATTGATGCTATAAAATATTCTTATTCCTGTTACCCATTCTGAAGAGAGGAAGACAGAAGGATGGTGCTGGGTACTAAACCTCTGGGTACTGCCTTCCCTCTCCTTTCTTCCACAATCCAACTAACTTACAATACTGGGAAGCCAAGACTGCTCTTCTTCTGATCCCTCCCTCCCTGGAGGGCAAGAGCTGGTGAGCATATATTAGAAAAGCAGCCGGTGGAAACTGCATTTCTTCTGACTTGCCTCCTGAAGTGGGACTGGCCCAAAGCTTGTATTTCCAATAAATCGGTGAAAAATTTCCCCTTTCTTTAGGGGAAGGAGGAGAAGATGATTTTACCTCTGTGGCCCTTTTGTATACAGATGAACTCATCTTCCCCATGACTTCCGTTTTTTTCACTGCTACTGGGTTATTCTCTCTTTTGTATAAAAGGAAATCTGGCAACTCTAATTCTAGAAGTGATTTGTGGAAAAGTTTAGGTCTCTGGAGAGGGAGAGAAATAACCCCGAGTCAGTATGGACACACAGTGACTTTATCTGAAGTCACAAATACAATGGAAGCACATTGAAATGCTGCCCTTTGGCAACCATAAGTTTCCGTTTTTAAAACAGTGACTGTGTAAGCAGACAGATGAATAATATAAATATAAATTGAACTCTTGGCCCACTATAGTAGAGATAAGCAGAACCCATCCAGGCCCAGAACTGGAGGCTCTATGTTACCAACTGATCCCTCCCTGAAAGAAAAGTACAATCCTAGAAATGCTAAAAAAAAAAAAAAAAAAAAGGGACACAAAACTCTATCTGGCAAAGCAATATCCCTGTGTATGTTGTCAGAATGTGGGCACTTCATGCAGGGTCTGATGGATGGATACCAGCCCAACCCATGAGCTTCATCCCTTTAGGGGAGCCCCTCATATGCTCAGGGATTGACTGAATTTGCTTTTCTATTCATTCATTTATTCAAGTCTTACTTTGTCTGTGAAATGGGAAGATTAACTTGATCTCTGAAATTCCCCCTCAGTTCTGACAGTCCATTGACCCTGCTCTGCACTCCCAGCCCCAGCTACTGCAGTGCCTCAATCCTTCTTACCCTCTGACCGCATTTGTGGGCTAGAGCACATAAAAACCCTGGAGAAAGTGACTTAGGAGCAAGATTATTCTGCTACTGGGACCACCATGACTGTTCAGAAGAAGCTGAGTCTGCTTTCTGACTGATTGCCCACAAACTTTAGGCCTGGGTTCTGGACTTCTCCTGCCAGCCTTTTTTGTTTGTTTGGTTGGTTTTGTTTTGTTTTGTCTTTCAGCCTCTGCTCACATCTACCATGAACTCTTTGGGTGATCCTCCATCTTACCTCTTTGGAGGTTATGGTAGTTTTCCATAATTTGTGGCCATAAAATAATACCGGAAGAATATTGTATTAAAATGATGAGTCTCTGTTCCAGAAAGAAATTTGAGGTCAGTAGAAGAACTTTGCAACTTCCCAAAGGCAATCTAACTTTCTCCTATTCAGTTCTAAACCCAGCTCATTGTTTTGTCGTTTTGTTCTGTTTTTCTTGCCAGTCTTTCTAAGTTTGGTCTGTGGCCCTGCTATCCAAGTCTGCTGTGCCTGGACCCCTGCTTTCCCCTTAATCCTCAGGCTCCTACCCCAGATTCCCTATCTCTATTTCCTAATTCCCCTAGACTCTAACCTGACCTGTTTGCTTGTACTGCCTATGCTAATATTCCACTCCTACCCTTCCCCACCCTAAAATCCATATCTCCACCTGGACTTTAGTCACTGGCATTCCTATCTTCTTGGCTAGACCTTCTAGAGCATATTATCTAACCAGATTCTTCAGGCTTGGCCTCGCCCACCTTTCTGCTACCATGCTAATCCCACAGACTGGAAAATAGTCAAGAGTAGTTCCTTTAGCTGTGAGTGATGGTAGGAGGGCCAGGGGTGTCACTGGTAAGTCCAAGCCTAGGAGAACAAAGATATTTGTGTGTGGTCAGATACATATCTTGAATATTCTGCATTTGGCTCCTATGAAAGATGGGTAGGAAAGAGGAGAGACCAGAAGCAGGGGCTATTGTACCAATCTAAGAGAGAGGTGATAAGGGCTTGATATCAGGTGGTGGCATAAAGGAAGGCAAGTAGCATTGGAATAAAAATTCCTATCCTCAGACTATATACCCCCTTTCCTAATCAGAACTCTTAATTTCCTTTGGTGTGAATGAGATAATGTTCTTCTTCTCATCTGCATTTTTTTTAAACTCCCAGGAATACTCCGTTGGGGTCAAAGGATAGAACAGGCATCAAAGGAGTGTCGTCCTACCAAATAGCAGTAGTGACCAACCAGTGAGGACAGAATCTTTAAAACAAGAGAACCTGAGCATGCAAGCTGAAGGATTTTAAGTTTAAGGGACTATATATTAGAGTTTCTGGATGAGAAGGCCTTAAAAAATGAGAAATCCTTCAAAACCAAAGTAATTGTGGGAAGGACAAGTAGAAGTCCATCTGAATTTAAACCATTTGCATTCCTATCTTGCTGACCAGACCTTCTAGAGGCCTTTATCTAACCAGATTCTCCAGACTTGGCTTCTCCTGGCTTCTAATCCTGCTAGTCCTACAGACCTGAAAAACAGTCATGAACAATTCCTTTAGCTTTGAGTGACACTGGAAGGGCCAGGGATGTCATCCTTAAGTCTAAAAAAGGAGAAAGGAAAAGGGGAAAGGGAAAAAAAAGACTATGGGAGAGTAAAAGAGGAAACAAGAATAAGGGGTGCCACAGTGTCCCCAGGACATGGGATGGGATTCCAGAGTTGGGTTCTAGTCCCAACTGCCACTGACCCTCTGTAAACCCTCATTTTTCATATCTACAAAGTGATAGGGCTGGGACTTGATGATCCTTAAGGCTCTTCCTAGACCCAAAAGTCTAAGATTCTATGAGGAGGAGAGATAAGAAAGGGGTGGCAGATGCTCAGGAGTAGTTAAATACCACCAAAATCAGACTGGGGTTGCTCACTCTTTGTCTGGAACATCAGAGATTAATTCTTTTGGTCCAGATGCTGAGCCCCACTGAGGGCCGCATCCTGAGATCTCAGGTCTTTTACATATTTTTTTAAAGTCATGATGCTTATTTTTCCATCCCGTGACTTTGGTCTGGGTCATCTGAACTTTTGGGGAATTCAGTTTCATCCTCTACAAATAGGGTAATATACTGCCATCTATCATACATGAAATGCACCTTTCATTTAGCACCCTGACATTTTAAAATATCTCAAATTTCCAACCCTCACGGGATGCTTGGACAGTACACCATAGGTTGTATAGCCTTTACTATACTATACTATATTGTTTAAAAAAACAATCATCATTACTAAGACTTTCTAGGTTATACTAGTAACACTAGGATGACTAGAAGGGACTACAGGACTCATTTAATTCAATCTTTTCATTTTCAGATTGGGGAAACTGGGGACAATAGAGATTAAGGGACTTTGCCCAAAGTTCCACAGATTATAAATATCAGAGCCGAAATTTGAACCTAGATCTTCCAACTCTAAGTTCAGGATTTTTTTTCACCTTGATACATAATTCTTTAGAATGAGTATTTGCGACATTTTGTGTGTGTGACAGACACACATGACATATTAAATGGTTGTCTGTGCATTTGTGAAGCAACATGGTATAAGACGAAAAGCCCTGGATTTGGAACTAAAAGACCTTGGTCTTCTAACCATGGCTCAGTGACTTTCCTGTGTGAACACTTAATCAAGTGATTTAATCAATCTGAGCCACACTTTTCTCATTTGCAAGTTAAAGGGGTAAGACTACATGGTCTTTGGGATCTTTTCTAACTCTAAATCCTATGACCTATATTCTAATTAGTTTTCTATTTAGTCCTAAAGATGCTTCTCCTGGCACAGTCTACAGTAGCCCTGCATCTTCCAAAAGAAAACATCTGAAAGCAGCCACTATAATGCTGGTGGTTTAAATTTCCTCAGTCTGAAATTGAACGGACTGAATTAAATGAGTCCTGCAGTCCCTTCCAGTAGTCCTAGTGTTAGTGGCATCACTTAGAAATTCTTAGAAATGATGTGATTTTTTTTAAACAAGCCTCTTTAATCTTGAGAAGTAACATGGTCTAGGGGATACCTGTTCAATTGTTTCACTTGTAGCTGACTTTTCATGAGCCTTTGTGGAGTTTTCTTTTTTAGAGTTGCTAGAGTGGTTTGCCATTTCCTTCTCCAGCTCATTTTACAGATGAGGAGACTAAGGCAAACAGGGGTAAGTGACTTGTCTGGGGTCACACAGCTAGTTAGTGTCTGAGGTCAGATTTGAACTCAAGAAGATGAGTCTTCCTGACTTCAAACCTGGTTTCAAATCGTTTCTTGGGCACTTCTAGCTATTTGACCCTGAGAAAGTCACTTAGCTTCTTTCAAACACAGTTTCCTTATCAGTAAAATGAGAGGGATTGAAATTGATGGTCTTTGAGGTACATTCCAAGTTGAGTCAACAGGTATTTATTAAGCATCTGTATCTCTGCTCTTAAGGAGCTCCCAGTCTAATGGAGACATACAATCAACTATGTATAAATAAGATATAAACAAGATAAACCAAAGGTAGTCTCACAGGGAAGACAGTGAGATTAAGGAAGACTGGGAAAAAATTTCTTGCAGCAGGTGAAACTTTATCTGAGACTTGAAGGATCCCACAAAAGTATTGTTATATGCCCTTTGTTTTTGAAGACCAATGACATCACAATGCTGGAGTCAAGGTATGTATTCAACTGACTGATACAAGTTTGTAAGGCACTACCACAGATTGAGCACAGGTGGTCTGCTTCAACCATACCAAACTTACATGTGAATGGCCAGAGGGAACAGAGCAGACTAGAGACAAGAGAATCAGGAGTCAAACAGAAGTTTAATTTCAAAGTGAGGGAAAGGGCTTGCAAGCCCCGCTAGTGGGGAGACCCAAGGCAGTGTGGGAAGATCTCAATACTTATACCCATGGCTGCTCAGTGAGCTGTAGTCATGACAATGAGGATTAACAGCAGCAGTGTGACAAGTTTGATTCATAGAAGGATTTCATGACTAGAACATGGATACAGAAGGTACTTGTCAGAGCTTAGAGAACACCTGATGCTGGTCAAAGAAATGCAGTAATTATATGAAACAATTCTGGGATCCAGAGGGTGAGCACAAAGGATTGTTGTTATGCCAAGCTCAGGGCACAGCTTGCTTGCTGGGTATCTCCTAATATCTTGACATTTCCCCCTTTTGGCCAAAGGGAGGAGATCGACCCTTCTGGTCAATAAAGGAGAGGTAGGTACAATCCAAGATGCCACAAGAGGCCAGTCAGGCCAGGGCAAGCATTCTTATCCCAGAGGAGCAGTTCCTTGAGGAGACCTATTGGAGAGGTATGTCTCAGATATCATTGCTGGCCGCTGTTTGGTTGCAAGCAGCAAAATGAGGTGGACCAAGATTGTAGAAGGAAAAAATGCCAATACATACTTGAAACAGGGCCTTAGTGGTTGGGAACATAGCAAAAGAGAAGAGGAGAAAAAGCTAGGACAGTATTCTCAGCTTCCATCCAGAATCTTGGGACAACTGTCTCATCTGGATGTCAGATGCTTCTGGGTCTGTACTAGACAAACCTTGAAGTCCCTGGAGGATTCTGCCATCCACTCAGCAGCAGGGGCTTTCTTCAGATGATCTGGGAGTCCATACCTACAAGTTTGGAAACTATGGGAGTAGTCAGAAATACCTGGAAGGGGTCCTCAGGAGACATATGAGTTAACAATTGTGAGAATTTGAGTCCCTGGTGTCTCATGTAGTAAACTGGTCCCTAGATATCTTGTCTTGGACAATGTGCTTCTTCTCAGGACAGCTTTGAAAGGGTTCTGCTTCTCTGGTTCCAAATATAGAGGTTACTAGATAAATCTGCTAGCAATATCATTTAAATTTGACTCTCCAACTTCGAACCTTCAGAGAATTTCAGTTTATATAACATCTGCTATTTCTATCATTACCTAAATCCTGTACTTGATAAAACTGTATTTAAAAAAATTCATGAGGGTCTAACCATAAAATGAGCTCTTTTGCTTTTTAAAACTCAGACAGATACTTTAATAATGGGAAAATAATTTCACTTTCTTTACCATTATCAACACAATTTATATGTAAAATCTTAATCCAATGTTGAGAATTTATTACTAAAACTCATTCAAATGCTGAATTTCCATGACAGATAAATTTGGAAGCCAATCATATACATATGTATGTAGTTCTTAAAGAAAACACTCTAATCCAGTTCCTTTCTCAAAATTTACTATTCCATTTATTTAGAAAACTTTTACATTGTATCTCTGTCTTATTACTTTGTTTAATCATTTCCCTTTTAGGAGGATACCATCCCTATATTATAATTTGACCACAAATATAGGTTAAAAATGTAAGATGTTCATACTTGCATCCTATTATAGTAACTCAGAGATGTTCCAGTATCAATTTGTTATTTAACAGAGCCAGTATTCCACTTACAAAACTCCTTGATTATAGCAATTTGCTATAAAAGGAAAAAAGAGGGCCATAGTTATAACACTGCCATATTATCATAAGTGGCAGAGGTGGGAAACTCTCTTAGACATTACTCATATATGACAGGTCACAGGGTGTTAAAGAAATACATTTTCAGAAAGGAAAAAGTACAATGGGAAAACAAGAGTCAGGAAGATCCTACCTAGGCTGTGCCAAGGTTGTCCCCAAAACTTTTTCCAGGCATGGACATCCACCTTTAGCAGTTCCCAGACTGCAATATATGCCATTTTCTACTACTGGCTTCATGACAATTCAGAAAACTATTCCTGTAATCAAAACTCAAAACAATAATAAATTACAGTCCCAAGAATTTTTATCTTGAGTAGAAAAATTTTACTAACCATAACTTAGGTCATTAATATCTTTCCTGATGTTTCCTTAGCAGCTAACATTTAATTTATCCTTTATTTATAAACTAAAACTACCCATATTCAGTGTAGCACAGTGGATAGAGCACTAGCCTTGGAGTTAGGAGGACCTGAGTGCAAATTCAGTCTCATACACTTACTGGGTGTGACCCTGGGCAAGTCATTTAATCCAAATTGCCTCAAGAAAAAGAAATTAAAAAAAAAAACTACCCATATTTTGGGACTTCAGACATATGGCAAATACCTGATGATTGACTCATCATTAATATATTAAAGCTACATCTTTAAACCACCTTATATAATTTCATAATAACCAAGAATTTAAAATGAAAAACTGCTATTATATATTATCTGCTTTATGACAAAATATACCTCATTAAATATTTAACAGTTTTCAAATACCTATTTTTTTAAATCACAAAAAGCTCAATTTATGTGTAATAATCTCCATAATAATAAATTGTTTTGTCTAATAGCATTTCTGTTATGATGGTCTCTCAAATTTCACCATATAAAAGACTTTAGAAATACAATAATAACATAAACAATATCATGTATTTAAAACATGAAACAAAACTTCAGATGACATCAGTTCAGTCAATTGCATTTCCAAATTAGCACATACAAAAGTGATTAATCTTATTACCTTTGGTATTTTAGATCCACTTCAGAGTTATCAGGTATGGAACAATTACATTCAATAAAAGAAACAATAATAGTGTAGTGTTTAGCATATGCCAATCACTGTGTTATGCACTTTACAATCATTATATCATTTTGATCTTCACACCAGCTCTGGGAGGTGGGTACTCTTACTATTTTCTCTTTACAGATCAGGAAACTGGAGCAGAGATAATAGAACTTGCTTAATATTACACAGCTAATAAATTTCTGTAACGGGAATGTATTTCAACTTTCCCTATATTTTTCTAGCATTTTTTTCCAACACCTGTATTTGGGAATCTGATCTGGGATGAGAGGGGTTAACAAGAAGATCTCTTGGCCTGGGGGAATCACAGGCGTCTCTTTGGTTTAAATAATATTTTCTCTTTCCATGGTCAGAAATGTTAAATAAGGGTTAACAGGAGGTTGCTACAAGGTGCACCATTTACCTATATTCTTTTCTTTCACTCTGGGATTACTTCCAAACTGGATGCCTTTCTTTGTTGCCCTAGAACAATGAAGCTATTACTCTTGCCATTTACTTTTAAAACTTTATAAAATCTAATCTCTATTTTTCCTTAACACAAATTCTACAGAATGGTATCCCAAAACTTATTAACTTATTTCAGAAGGGAATGAGTTCCTGGAATTATCCCAAATCCCAGGAGTTCTCTGCAATTTTAAAATGATTAATCTCCAAACTCCCTAACCTAACAAGATGTTTTCAGGAGTTCTATAACTATGATTATCTGACTTTATTTCTATAATTCCAACATAACCAAAGCTGAAATGATGGGAGGGGCAGGGAGGGAAGTGTCTAGCAAGGTCTCTTATCTTATATCCTAATCTCTCACAGAAAGTCTAAACTGGGAGTTGGTCCTGCTTACTGTGACAGTTGCTTCAACTATGAAAGTTCATTAATCTTCTCCAGTGTTCTAAACTCTTGGCTATAGCCCTTAGAAGTTTTTCTGGCTGGATGTATTTTAAATCTTTCAAGGTAACAGAATCTAGCTCACAATACAAAACACAACACAGACGTTTTACATTTTATAAAGACATAAACACAAGTCCTTGGGGCGGCTAGGTGGTGAAGAGAATAGAGCACCAGCCCTGGAGTCAGGAGGACTTGAGTTCAAATCCAGCCTCAGACATGTAACACTTACTAGCCATGTAACCTTGGGCAAGTTACTTAAGCCCAATTGCCCTGCCTTTCCCCCCTCCAAAAAGCACAAAAAACAAACAAACAAACAAAAACCAGAAGCATGTAGTTACAACTTTAGTTTTTAAAAAAGCAGACGCAGGCATAGAGGGGTACAGTTTAGGAAAGGATATCCTTACCAGAGTGATCCAAGATGAACTGGGTCAACAGAGGGGCCCTGGAGTTTTCCTCACAAAGAATGGCAAACTTGACCAAGATAGGAGCTTGGAGGATTGGAGCAGGGACAAGGGCAGAGGATTCCCCAGACAAGATGGTGTTGGACTCTGGAGAAATGAATTGGTACTGGAGAGTTCAGTGCTCAAGTTCTGTACCCAATCCCACTTCTGCTACCAATTAAAGTCAACAAAACTGAAACAGACTCTAACCTGTGAATGACTGGAGCCAGACAAAGCAGGCTAGAGACAGGAGAGTTAGGAATCTAACAGAAGTTTAATTTCAAGGATGCAAGCAAGGATGCATTTTCCAGGGTCCTGCCCCTCGTGGGAGGACCTGAGGTAGTGTGGGGAGATCTCAGCACTTGTACCCATGACTATGCAGTGAGCTGTGGCCCTGACAATGAGAGGTAACAGCAGTAATGCCACAAGTTTGATGCACAACAGGGTTTCATGACCAGAACATAGGTGCCTGTCCAGTGCTTCTCAGAGCTCAGAGAACACCTGGTGATGGTCAAAGCAATACAGTAATTATATGAAACAATTTTGGGATTTTTCTGTGGCTGAGATCATGCAGAGTGTGAGCACGAAGGATTGTTGCTACACCAAGTTCAGGGCACAGCTTGCTTGCTGGACCTTAGCTCTGGAAAATAGGGTGTCTCCTAATATCTTGACATCTGTAAGAACATTTAGAGTGGGAATGGCTCTGGATTTGTGTAGTTCATTTTTCCTTTGTGTTTCTATGACTCTGCTTTGCTCATGGGGTATACAGCACCTTCTTTGAAGTGAGCATATCATGCTGGATGGTCCTGCAACAGACTTTCCTATGACTCACAGTCTATACTAAAG
The DNA here is from genome assembly GCA_028646515.1 of Pseudochirops corinnae. NCBI lineage: Eukaryota > Metazoa > Chordata > Mammalia > Diprotodontia > Pseudocheiridae > Pseudochirops > Pseudochirops corinnae. The sequence goes on along the minus strand of CM053585.1, from coordinate 109,309,255 downwards.
TTTCTCAGAGATACCTTAAGAGTGTCTTTATACTGCTTCTTCTGACCACCATATTCATAGGTGATGAAGGAGAGAGTTCAAGGCATGGGGAAAAAAAATCTATAATTCTATGATCTTACCTCCTGTAAAGCACATTTTCTGTTTCAACCTATGGAAGCAAACATGAGAATCGGTTCTACAACAATCCAAAAGGAGGTAATACCACCAGCATGTAACTTTGGGGCTGTTGTAGGAGATGGCGTTGTTTAATATTTTTTTTTTGGAAGGGGAAGCAATTGGGGTTAAGTGACTTGCCCAAGGTCACACAGCTAATAAGTGTCAAGTTTCTGAGACCAGATTTGAATTCAGGTCCTCCTGACTCCAAGGCCAGTGCTCTATTCACTGTGCCACCTAGCTGCCCCCATTGCTTAATATTTAATCGTTCATGATCTATTCATTTCTAAGAACTATCAAAGAGTGGATGACCAAAGCCTCATACTGGAGCTGTTTAGGAACCATAATGTTAATGGGAGTTGAAAATCTTTCCTGCCCATTAATAGGCCTCACATAGAACCCAACAAGAGAAGCTTGATTGGGGAGGCTTGTTTTTCAGGAAGGCCCACACCTTTTGTTACTTTGTAATTAGGCAGTGGGTCACAAGGATTTTGATGCCTCTGACCCTGAAGAAGTGTATATATATTCTGAGGTTAGCATTTTGCTTTGGAGCTCACTCATGGGAAGAGTGTTTGAATGATGTAGCCAGATGAGACTCTGGGTAACCATTGAGGAATCCTCTGGCTTTTAAAACCCAAATGCTGGTGCTTCTCTTTTTGGTAATTACATATGTATGTAATGGTCAGACAGTTGAATCTGTCTGTTGATCTATGATGTATGTATTATTTGGTCAGATGGTTAGAAGCCCTGTCTGTTGGTCTTTAGGCTATTATTTCTTTTTTTTTTTTAATGACTTGTTTATTTACTTTTAGTTTACAAGATTCAGTTCCACAATCACTTGAGTTTCAGATTTTCTCCCCTCCCTTCCCCCCTGCCATGGTGGCGTGCAATCATGTATAGGATCTGCAAATACTTTCACATTGTACAATAGTTTGGTTATATAGAAGGGTTGTAACCAGTGAGTGATCACTGGGAAAAAAAAGCAAAGCCAAACATGAAAAAGAACAATATATGCTATTATTTCTGCTTGTAATTTCTGTTAGTATTTTCTCTGAAGTCCAGAGTGCTGACTTTTCCCCCTGAACTAGGTAAATGATATATATGTTTGATTAAAGTGAGATTGCTGACCCCTTTTGGGTTGCTATCCTTTAGAAAAGCCGATCAAAGAACCTGTGCTGGCAGCCCTCCTGTGTGCTGGTGTTATTGGTCTTACATGCCCATAACAGTTGCAAGTAGCATTGTTGTTACAGGAATTCAAGGTGAAAAGGAAAATTGCCTAACAGTGCCAGGGGTTGGGTATGTCCAGGGGAATCACCATTAGGTGCTTAGGAAGCAGGAAGAATTGTGGGGGCAGGCATCTGGTCAAGCAGGCAGTGAAGAAATGCTAGGAAGCACCCTTAGAGTAGGTGGGCCAAAGATCAATCTAGGAGACTATCTATGTGGGTGAATTAGATGACTTGACTTTTCATTAGATCTATAGTAGATTTCCAACTTATTTTTTTTCAGCATTACTTCCTTTTCAAAGTTAAAATAACTTGGTCAATCCAGTAGAAACAAGCCTGCATTTTCAGACAGTTTAACTGTGAACACCTGATCCTACCAGGGCCAAGAAGCAAGGGGGAATCCTTAGGAAAATATAGCCTTGTCAAGACTATTGGAGGGGGATTGTCCAGTAAAAGGAGAATTCTCTTGGCCTTCAGGGCACCAGAAATGATTCTTGGTTTATTTCATATTTATTTCATATTTATTAACAAGGTCCTGGCTTTAATATTTATTATCTGTGACTCTCCTTGCCTGCAGAAACAAATAACCAAGGGTAATACTAGGAGTCCCACTTATCTCATGGTGTCATTGTGATGATAAGAGGATATCAAGTCTGTGAAATTACTATAAACTTTGTAGGAATCTGTGGAGACACTTGGGTAAACCCTGAACAAATGGGAGTTTTTAGTTTTTGTTGTGTGTTATTTTTTTTTAATTCTGTTAGTAGGGAAAAGGAGAAGAGGCCAAACTATTGCCCTCAGGCTTAGCAATCAGCCTTTGAAGGAGCTTAGAGAAATTACAGAGTTTCCTTTGTCACACAGAGGACCCCAGAAAGGATCCAACCTGTCTAACTTTTATTGTGGCTTCGGGCCCATGGAGGAAGCATGATTTAATAGAAAGAGAGGGAACTGGTGTCAGAAAACTTCAGCTCAAATCCCACCTGCATGACCACAGGTAAGTCACTCCCCTTCTCTGTGACTCAGCTCTTCCTCCATAAGACAAAGCAGTTCAACTACATGGCCTTTCATCTATGGTTCCTTTCTAGCACTGGCTCTGATTCTGTACTCCCAAGACAACCTCATTTGTTTCCCACAAGCAATCATCAGATTATCCTTCCTTGTAGTCCATAAAGGAAACTATTTTAAAATCAGATTAATACCAGGTTTTCTTCCAGGAATATTTAAAACAAATGTAAACTCCCTGATTGCTGTCTTATTGGAGGAGTACACTTTCATTCAACACATATGTATTAAATTACTGCTAGGTTCAAGGCAGGATGGGTGATACACAGATGGATAAGTAAGATTCCCTGTCCTGGGGAGTTTATCATGTAGTAGGGATTGGAAGACACATACATACAAAAAGACACATACACACATATGTCTAGAATATAGGGCAGCTAGGAGACGCGGTACATGGAGCACTCATCTTCATGAGTTCAAATCCAGCCTCAGTCACGTACTAGCTGTGTGACCCTGGATAAGTCACTTAACCCTGTTTGCCTCAGTTTCCTCAACTGTAAAATGAGCTGGCATAGGAAATGGCAACTCACTCCAATATCTTCGCCAAGAAATCTCCCAGAATGGGGTTATAAAGAGTCAGACACGACTGAAATGACTGAACAGATTACAGTAAGTGTATAGTAGAGTGCCAGATTTATAGTCAGAAGACCTACATTCAAATTCTAGCTGCCACTTAACTACCATTGGGCCCCTGAGGAAGTCACTTCACATGTGTGGCCCTTGGTGGAGGGGACAAGAGATTAGGAAAGGCTTCTGAGGTAGCAGCTGAGCCTTGAAGGAAGAGAAGGTACAATCATCCAGAAATCCCAGGAATACAGGGTGGCTCATATAAAGTTATGGAAACAGGAGAAAGTAGTTCCATTTTGGCCAAAACATAAAAGGGCATTCACAGTGAACTGAGCCTGGAGTTGAATAGGAGGAACAGAGAAGCTGGATCAGCCTTTTCCTATTATTCAGCACTTGAAAAATCCCAACCTACCCCCTGAGCACATACAGCTCTATATTCACCTCCAGTGTATATAGCATCATATTGCAGACAGTGACTCGTGGAACATCATCGTCTCCAGAGAATCAAAACTTTGGTGGCCCCCAAATTCAGGTACCAGTGCTCTGCTGCTGGGGATGCAAGAACAAAGCTGCAATGATCCTGGCTTTCAAAGCATATAGTGTTTACAGAGGGGATGCGATGAGGACACAGTTTAGTAAAGACATGGTAATTTAAGGAAGGTTCCAGGCAATGGTGAATGGAAGCATTGCCAGTAATTACTTATGTAAAAGAATTGGCCTGAAAGATAAAATCAAAGAAATGTATAATTCTCACAGCAGGGATTGCTTAATTCTTTCCCTGTACTCCCAGACACTAGCATAAGGCCTTATATATGGTAGGCATTTAATAAATATTTTTTTTAATTGGAAAAAAATGGGGGGGTCATGGGAGAAAAAAAAGGAACATGCATTTATTTGTTATTGTTGAATCATATACCAGTTAAGTCCAATTCTTACTAATCCCATTTGGAGTTTTCTTGGCAAATATACTGTTAACAGCTTGCAATTTCCTCCTCTAACTCATTTTACAGATGAGGGACTGAGAGTTAAGTGACTTGCCCAGGGTCACACAGCTAGTAAATGTCTGAGGCCACATTTGAACTCATGAAGATAAATCTTCCTGCTTCCAAGCCCAGTGCCCTCCCTGTTGTGCCACCCAGCTGCTCTAAGCATTTATTAAGCACCAGCTGTGTACTAGATTCTAAGTGCTTTACAAATATTATCCCATTTGATCCTCACAACAATCTTGGGAGGTAGGCACTCTTATCTTCATTTTACAGTTGAGAAAACTGAGACAGACAGAGGTTAGATGATTTGCCCAGACTCACACAGCTAATAAGTGACTGAGGCTGGATTTGAACTCAGGTCTTTCTGACTTAATGTCTAGTTCTCTATCCACTGTACCACCTAGCTGCCTATAGGGAAGGAGTATAGATAGCATCAAGTAGAAGAGAATCCCTAAAATATTATATCCAGTTTGGGGAATACACTGTCTGTGCTTTTTCTTTATAGTCAGATTCCTAATTACATTGAGTTGAGTTTAGTATTAGGACCAATTTCATGATGTGCACTAGCAGGAGTTAGGGAAAGTGACCCTTTACTATGGAAATATTTTTGTGACCCCATTTGGGGTTTTCTTAGCAAAGATAATGGAGTGTTTTGCCATTTCCTTCTCCAGCTCATTTTACAAATGAGGAAACTGAGGTAAACAGACCCAGCACTCTATCCACTGTGCCACTTAGCTGCCCTCAAGCCCTTAAAGCTGCATTCCACTATGCTTTGGGGCTATTTCCAATGCCATTCTTCTGGGGCTGCCTGGTTATCCCAGAGGCACCATGCAGGCTGCCCAGAACTTCTTCCAACTAGTTGCTCTAAGTTAACTCCAGGTATTGGTCGGTATTGGAGGATGGAGCCCAATTGCCCAGTGAGCTGGCCTCCTGAACGCCCCAGCCTTGCTTAGGAACTACTTTGTTAATCATCCTAAGATACTGAAATCAAAGCTGAGCACTGAGAAGGGGATCCCAGGGAGGGAGGAACAACAGCAGGGGGGCAGTGCACCTTGGTTCATATCTTTCTTCTAAGATGATTGCAACATTTTTTTTTAAAAGAATTTGACAGCAATGTACATAAACTGTACAATAATGATTTCACTCAATCAAGAAGCTATGGTTTTTCTGGTAGCAAAGTATGGCTGTGAGAGTTGGACTATAAGGAAAGCTGAGAGCCGCAGAATCTGCGCTTTTGAATTGTGGCACTGGAGAAGACTATTGAGAGCTCCTTGGACAGCAAGGAGATCAAATCAATCTATCCATAAAGAATAAATTGAGGCTATTAATCAGAAGGTCAAATACTGAAGATGAGGCTTAAATATTTCGGCCACATGATGAGAAGACAGGACCCACTGAAAAGGACCCTGATGTGAGGAAAGATTGAAGGCAAAAGGAAAAGGGGATAGGAGAGGATGGGATGGATAAATAGTGTCATGGAAGCAACAAACATGAGCTTGAACCTTGAGAGACAGTGAAGGATAGAGGGCCTGGTGTGCTATGGTTCATGGGGACACGAAGAGTTAGACATGATTGAAGGACTGAATCACAACATACATGCTAAGCACTGGGGATACAATGACAAAACTATGTCATCTACCCTCATGGAGCTTATATTCTAATGGAAAAGACAACGTACACATGTATATGCACATAAATCATATACAAAGCAGATAGGAGGTAATGTTAGTGGGGAAGGCACTAGAGGCTGAGAGGACCAGGAAACATCTCAGGCGAGTGGGTGGTGTTTGAACTGAGTATTGAAGGAAATTAAACATTTAAAGAGTAAGCAGTGAGGAAGGAAAACATGTAAGCATGGGTAACAGCCAAGGCAAAGACACCAAGTTAGAAAATGGAATGTTGTGTGGGAGGAACGGGATGAAGGCCCATTTGGCTGGACAAATGAGTATGGAGACGGGAGTAATATGTTAGAAGGATGAAAAGGTAGAATGAGGCTAGAGGGGCAGAAGATTCAGACAGAGAGGGTAGTTAATAGTGCCAAATGCTGAGCAGAGGTCAAGAGAGGAAGACAAGGAAGAGGCCTTTAGATCTGTCAATTAAGGATCACTGTTAACTTGGGAAAGGGCAGTTTCAGCTGGATGATGAGGCAAGAAGACAGATTATTGGGGGCTGAGGAGAAGTGCAAGCAACAAGTATAGATATAGCTTTTTCAAAGAGTTTGGTGGAGAAAGAAGGAGATATATAGGTCCATTGTTTGCAGGAATTGTAGGATTTTTTCCCTGTAAGAATTACAGAGATAAATGTGTTCGTTGGCAGAAGAAAAAAAAATGGATAAATAAGAAGAAATTGAAGGTTAGAGAAAGGGAATGATAGTGGAGGCAATCTGCTGCAGAAAAGTAGAAGGGATAAGGCCAATGGGATAGGTAGAGGGGTTAGCCTTGAGGTGAGAGATATTGTTAAGGGGTTTTAAGTCAAGAAGAATGAGAGAAGAGTGAACTCAAAGCAGATAACTGATTTTCTTCATAAAGTATGAATCAATAAAAAAAAAACAAACACATTTTTAAACTGCATACCATGTACTAGGCGTGGTGCTAAATGCTAGGCATGCAAAAAAAAAAAAGATAAAAAAAAACATAAGGCAAGGTCCTCTGATGAGAGGGTAGTTGTAATAGCTTAGGCCAAAAGCAAAGATTTGGATGCTCTGTGTTAAATGGGATGAAGATTAAATGATGGAGAATAGAAAGATTACCTTATGAAATAAGGGATAATTGAGATTAGAAAACATAAATTTGTAAGGATTCAAGCCATCATGGCCACATAACTTCCTTATCAGCTCTGTTCAATGTTATATCAGTTGGAACAGTAGAGAAAGATGGTGGGAGTAATCCAAGACTGGGATTTGGCAAGGCTTGAGTGTCTCGAGGCCAAAGGAGTGAGGGATTTGAGAGTACAATATAGTATAGTGTTGGACTGATTCACTAAGCAAACCAGGAATATGACCAAGAAGAGTGAGGCTTGAGGAAAGGCCATAACAGATTACCAATAATTTTGGACAAAACACTTTCAGCTGATGGATGAAGTCAGAAGTTAAATCGTCAAGGACTGCGAAGCAAGAAGAGAAGAAGTTGAGGCAATGAGTATAGACAGTTTTTCCTATATTTTTCATTATGTTCACACAAAAAAATAGTTTTTCCCTGTTTTATGGTCACAGCCAAAATGATTACGAAACCTTAGTTCAAATTTCTATTTTCTTAGTAACATCTCTGAATTCTATCTAATGTCTACATGACTTCAGTCATTATTTCTTAAATCAGACTATGTATAGAGGTATCGTTAAATATTATAAACTACTGGCCTTGATTCTCTTCCTGGATGTCGTGAAATAGATGTTCCTTAGCTGCAGAAGGAAGAAAGCCCATGTGGAGTTGGAAGTCTACAGGTAGTAAGTGGGCAGTAATAGCACACACAGGTGTGAGGAAGTAGCCATCAACCTCCTTCCCAGAGAACAACTAGGAAAAATAGCTGTTGGGCTTGCACTACCAGTGTAGTGCCCAAGAGACTCATTTCTTTCACAGAAGCAGAATCATATAATCTTGGAAAGGACCTTTGTTGTTGTTTAGTTGCTTCCAACTAAACTATGTCCAACTCTTTGTGATCCCATTTGGAGTTTTCTTGGCAAAGAAAAAGCTAATAAGTGTCTGAGGTCACATTTGAATTCAGGACTCCAGGTCTGGCACTCTGTTCACTGGACCTACCTTCCCTACAATAATGGAAAAATACCCTATTCAGTAGGGGTAGCTCCTGGTTCTGCCCTTTAGTGCCATATCAAAGAAAGTTTAATCAGGAACACCTGTGAAATACATGAAGCTTGCAATCTCATGTTCCTCCTGAGTCTTCTCTTCTCTGGGCAAAACATTCTCAATTCCTTCAACTGGTCCTCATATGTCATATATTCAAAGACCTCTATCATCCTGGTTGTCTCCTTTGGATGTACTTCAGCTCATCAGTGACTTTCCTAAAATATAGTGGGACACCTAAGTGGTACAGGGGATGATAGAACACTGGGCCTGGGGTCAGGAAGACCTGAGTTCAAATATGACCTCTAACACTAGCTTTGTGACCCTGGGCAAGTCACTTAATCCTGTTTGCCTTAGTTTCCTCAACTGTAAAATGATCTGGAGAAGGAAATGTCAAACTACTCCAGCATCTTTGCCAAGAAAACCCCAAATATGGTCACTGAGAGTCAGATACAAGTGAAACAATAAAATAACAAAAAAAAATGGTACCCAAAAGTGAACACAGTACTGATGATGTGATTTGACCACTTATCTAGGATGTCAAATTACAAACCTACAGTAGATTCTTACTCCTTCACCCTAATTTTGCAAAAGAGTTCTAATCCCATTCACCTTGGGCTGACCACTCCCAGAAATACTTTTTCCATGTGTCCTGGAAGGTTTTCTTCTCTCATGGGCCTCCACAAACAAGAGGGCCTTCTTGAGTGGCTGCTATGCTTACACTTTGATGGGATCTACTCTTTTGTCGAATATTCAAAAGTCAAATGCTTTTCTTAATGTAACTTATTAGGGTTACTACCTTTCCTTTTCTAACTTCTTGTGTATAACAGTGAGCCACCGGAACACATTTTGGGCATCTTGCAGTCCATGACTAAATGAATGACTAATTAGTGTATAGTTAGCCTGAGAGAACACCCTGAGGTCAAGGTCATGGATTCCCTCCTCACGTGGATCAGAGAGTCTCGTTCTTTTCTCTGAAAATGAACCATAACCCTGGTAAGCTGTTCTCTGAATGATAAGGGAAACTGAGAGAGAAAATGTGAGACCATCATGAACCCATTCACACTGCTGGAAAACTAAGCCTGCAAATATAGCCTACTGATGGGGAACGTAAATATTGAAGTTTGTATTAATTTTTTCCAACCAACAAAGTTCAACTCATGTTCTCCTCCAAGAAAAGGGAGGCCCAGATCATACATTTTGACCACAAAGCATCAATGCAAGTCTTCTTTTATTAGCTGTCCAATGCCATTAACATTCATGTATTGTGTTTTTATTTAAATTGTTACAAACTACTGGTACAGACCATTACAATTCATGATTTACATAACACCAGCTTGAATGAACATGAAGCTTTTCTGCCATGAGCTCATGGTGGGCAAACAGAAGGCAGGGAAAAAATCAGTAACTTGGCCCATGCATCTGTTTTTGGCTAATGAATCAACCAATTGAAAATGAGATGTAGAAACTGCACAAAACTGGCCATGTTAAAACAACAATTTGAAACAGTTAGAAGACATGATTTCCAGAAGTGTTCCAGCAAATAAGGAGAACAACCGCTGATGAAAAAAAGGACTCTTTTACCTGTGTCCAGAGGGACTGGAATGAGAGGATGCACAAGAACTGGTTCCATTCCTTGAGACAAATCCATCGATTGTTCACAAAAATATATATATATATATTTTGCACTTTAACTCAAGAAGGCCAGAAGCCAGGAAGAGCACCCTGCTTTGAAAAGAGATTGTTTGGTTCACACAGCTTGCTTTGGTTTATTTGAAGTGGTCCCCAGTTTTCCTGAGGAGAAATGTGTACAAAGAGTTTAGAATGTATCAAGAAATCACCAGCCTTGATCGACAGATTTTTCCCCCTTTCTGTCAAGGTAAAACATCTTTTTCTTCCTTTCCAGTGTTCAATTTCTTTCTTTCAGGAATACTCTCCAGATAGCTGTATCTGTGTGTCTCTTGCTTATCAATAGCCCCAAGCTGTGCATTTCACGTTACTAAACTGTTTTGAGCTCAGTGTCTGCCTGACAGGATGCATCCATCCTTCCGCATCTGCTCTCATGTAGTTCTTGAGTTGGATGTTATGAACTTCTGAATATTCACATAATGCATCTAAAAATGTCTTCTGCAAAAAAAAAAACCATAAAAATGTACAGGAAGTTGTGCTCTCTCTCAGTAAGGCTTGCAAATTGACATTTAAATAAGCAGAATATAAATCACAAGCAAAAAAAAGTGCACTTTTAAATAAAATAAACAAATGGAGACAGTTAAGAATTACTACCAAACAGATGGACAGATTAATTCTGGTTAATCTTAGAAGAAAGTGATAAAATATATGTGTATGGCTTTTAATTTTTGGTTCATTTTGGTTTTGATTAGTGAATGCACAAAAGTTTCAAATGTCATACTTCCCTCCCCCCTCCCCCCAGCCTTTAGATCTTGCAGCTTTTGAGAATCTTAGAGTCTGGACCGAGATGTTCCTTCCCTTAGAAATAAATGTGACTGCCTCTCAGTCTAAGTTAGACACCAGCTTTCATACACTTATTGTCTCAAGGTGCTCAGAAAACAATAGCTCCCATCTTACTGAAATCGACCCACAGTAAATAATCAGAACACTCTTGTGCACTCATCTGCTCTGAACCTCATAATCATCTCTGCCTTTGTCAGACATTGCCAAGTGAATTGGGGCACTTAATGGAGGCTTATAATGGAGGCTTATTAAGCTTCGTGCAGGCAGAGAGAGGTCACAGTCATTCTGCCCTAACTCCGGATCTATGAGATGTTTTGCTGTCGGTTTTTTCCCAATCTTTCACTAAAGCCTCCTCCCAGGCAACAGTGACTGTTTCCATAAATCTCCAAGAGAAGAAAAAACCTCCCAAAGAACATCATGTCTTTTGGCTGCTCGTCTTCTGTTTCTGTTTTCTCAGGTGAGCCTCGATCTCATGCCTGAAGACAAGCATCCCCAGCTGCCCGTGCGATGCCTCATTCATGGCCTTGGATTGCATGCACATCTTATACTGTTCAGGGGTCAGCTCGTCCACACACTGCTTCTCATGCCAAAGGTGGAAAAGCCCCCGCACAGGAGTCCGAACCACAATGAGGTTGCTGTGCAGGTATTTTCTGTAGAGGTGCACATCTTCTCCTCCCCAGCCTTTGATGTCCAGGTCAAACCCACCTGCCATAAGGGAAGCACCCAGAAAATCATGTTATCTATACATGAGTATATTCCCACTGGGTGTGGATACAAGTACGTCATGGAAAGGAGACATTTCTAAGAAGTGCTCATATACATTTTCATTTGTTTTAGAATCTCTGTTGTGGTCTGTGTCCTCTAGGATTCTGAAGACCACCTCTTACTTTCTACCCTGTTAGACAAATTAAGGTTATGGTTTTAAAGTATAAGTCAGTATTACGGTCATTCTTTTGGCTGTTTTGAGGAAATGAAGGCAAAAGTTGAGAGCCAGAAGGGACCTTGGAGTTCATTTGGCCTAACCTCCTTCCTTTTATAGATGAGGAAACTGAGGACTAGAGAGGTTCATAGAATTAAAAGCTGAAAGAGACCTCAGAGGTCACGAAGATGAACTTTCCCCCTTCATTTTACAGATGAGGAAACCAGAGAAGTTAAGTGACTTGCCCAAGGTCACAAGGCACTAAAGGACAGAGGTTGGATTTCAAGTCCTCTGACTCCAAAGCCAGTGCTCTTTTCCCTTTACTATGCTGCCTTCCATACTTGATGATGCCATGGTTTCAGGCTCCTGTTGAGAAAGTTGTAGCAACATCTTTACATCTTGAATCCTCCAGAATCAAATACTCATGTAAAAATACCATGTGGCTTCCATTTGCTATTGTGAATAGATGGATGGATGGATGGAAGGGAGAAAGGGAGGAAGGGAGGAAGGAAGGAAGGAGGAAGTGAGGGAAGGAGAGAGGGAGGGAGGGAAGGAACAAAGGAACTAAGGAAGGAAGGAAGGAAGGAAGGAAGGAAGGAAGGAAGGAAAGAAGGAGGGATGGAGGGAGGGAAAAAAGGAAAGAAGGAATGAAAGAAGGAAGGAAGGAAGGAAGGAAGGAAGGAAGGAAGGAAGGAAGGAAGGAAAGGAAACACTTATTAAGTGCTTATTATGTTCCAGGTGCTGCACTAAGTGCACAAATAAGCCCCTGTCACTCCTCCATTCCGGACTGTTAGTTATTTCATAGGCTCTATCAGGAGGTAGATTACTGCCAATTACATTCAACAAATCCATTGGCAGATACTAGTCTTCAGACTTTACTATTCCTCAGCAAAATGATATCTGCTTGTTGCAAAGCATTTTTGGTAGGTTTCTGACCAATTTATCATGTATTCTGAGAATGTCTATCAATCTTCTTCATCCTCTTTGGTAAGTGTAAACCTTTGTATAGCTAGCTTAGGGGGATGGGTCCTGGGTTTCATTAGTATTATATAGACTTTTTTTTTTGAGGATACTTTCCAAATCTGTTACCAGTATTGGATGCACTGACTTTTGTCCCAGTCTCTTTTCCCTCTATAGAACTTTACAAATCTTCCTAAAAGATTTCTATTTCATAATTCTGAAAACACATCAAAACTAATATTGTATAGGTGTTAATTATTTTTAACACATTCTTCGCATTCAACCTTGATTTCAGGATGCTAGTACATCTTTTAACATTTACACCTACAGCCTTGTCTTTAATATCCTTATGTTTGATGAATCCTGTCTTTTTCTTAGATAAATAGCAGCAGTTTCATCATGGTGGCCTCTGTTAGTCCAATCAGCATTATTACTAGAGTCCAGTTGCTCAGCCTTTGTAACTACTGTAGCTAAGTGCCTAGCAGGGCACTAAGAATCCCTGCTGGTCATTTATTTACCCTGGCTGGCATACTCTGGTTTCGCCATTGCCCTACTCCTCCTCAGGACACAGATGGTGGTTTGGGATTTTAGGAAGTTGTGCTTGTTTTTATAAAATTTAAAGGATATACAAATGTGAGTTATTATTATCATTACTTAGCACTTAACAAAGCATTTTCCTCACAACAACCACAAGATGGGAAAACAAGATCAGCAGCATTACATGCCTTGTCCAAAGACACACAGTTAGCAAGTACTAGAATTGAGATATGAAATAAGTTCTCCTGACTTTCAGTCCAGTGCCATAGGTTATAAACCAAGTGCAAAGCACTTTCCCCATATGCTGTTTGCCACTGTTTCTTCAGAAAGTTGGGTTAAACTTTGTAATTTTTTAAATTGATTTTCTGTTCCAAATTTTATCCACCCTACATTTCCTTCATGCACTGAGAACATATATGTGTGTGTGTATTATACATATATAATAAACATGTGACATAGCACTTTATGAACTAAAGGAAGTAAAGACAAATAGAGCCCTTGCAAAGAAAACTTAATTACAGAATTATAAGATAGAGGCTAGAATGTGAATGTTGCAGAAAATAAATACCGAAGTCATAACAGCCTTCACACTTAATAGAAATATCTTCCTTCCTTGATATACTCAACATTTTCCTCAACTATAGGTATGTTCTTGCCTTTAAAAAAATAGAGAAATGACAAATGCCCACTGACTTGAAATGTAAATCCAAGCTAAATAAACATGTAAATTGGAATATGTACTACTAAATAATTATTTGCTGGGGGCAGCTAGGTGGCACAGTGAATAGAGCACTGGCCCTGGAGTCAGGGGACCTGAGTTCAAATCTGGCCTCAGACATTTAACACTTACTAGCCATGTGACCTTGGCCAAGTCACTTAACCCCAACTGCCCTGCCTTCCCCCCTCCAAAAAGCAAATAAATAAATGAATAAACAAACAAATAAGTAAATAAATATTTGCTTCTAAAAAGCATTATACACATACATGGTACTTCCGGTATGTTATGATAATCGGGAATTCTCAGTGTCTCCATAAATGGCCATCATATCTTCTTTCTATTCATTTCCAAGATGGATAACTCTAATTCAACACAATGGAAAGATTACTAAATTGGGCTGGAGTCTGAGTTCTGCCAGTAACTTACTCTACGTCTTTGAGAAATTAATTTTCCCCTTCTTGGGATTCAGTGTTCTTCTCTAAAATGAACAGGTTGTTTTATATGGTGTCTGAAATCCATTCCACTTCATGTGTGCCATGGTTTTAAAGCTTTGTATGCTTGGAGACACGATCTTGATCTGCAAGGTAGATGACTTTGGGGGTGGGTTGGGAGGGGAAGGAAGAGATTGGTGGGGAAAGGTAATGGGAAATCAGAGCAAATCCAACCTGCTGCTGGAGCCAGCCCAGCCAATGCAGAATTGGTAGCATCATCTTTGTATGCAAAAGACATACTGTTAGTTATTGTTTGAAACTCCAAAGGGGCACCATAAATAAACTGGAAGCATGATACTGTTTTTTCCTAAGGCTTCCTCTTTTTGGTTTGTTTGTTTTTTCTTTTCTCTGAACCTCCGTTTCCAGGAAAATACCTAAAATCAGCATTGGGACAAACAAGTCTTTGGATCTCCATGGTATCTGATCACATTCCTTGGTATCTGATCACATTCCTTCCATTCACCTCCACATACAATAAAGTACAATAACAACCTCTGGGTGGCAGTGCAGAAGCAGAATTCCCTAAGACAGTTTTTCTTACCTATATTGATGAAGTCTGACCGGTACTGACAAGTCATGCCAAATCCAAAGTCTCTCCAAAATCCAGTTTCCTTTTTAATAACCTGAAAGGGGAGCACAGTAGTTGGAATGGTGGGCAGTGGGGGTGGGGAGGTTCCCAGGGAAGGTTTGTTTGAAACAAAAATAAGTGAGAATTCACAGACCTACAAGAGGGGTATACTACATATAGTATCCATCTTACTGTGGATCATCTGCCCACACCCCTGAATCAGAAATAAGGGCAACAAGTAAAGGATACAGTCAAATTGTCCCAGCTGAAACAATATTATGCAATTTTTGGAACCAACAGCTACAAAAGCTAAAGTCAAGATTCTTTAGTGGCTCCCTATCACCTCTAATTTTCTGTGTTTAAAACCCCTCACAGTCTGGTTCCAGCCTATCTTTCCAGACTTATTTTATATTGTTCTCCTTTATGAACTCTATATGCCAGCTAAACTAGCCTATGTGATGTTCCCTGAAACCAATGTTCAATCTCCCACTGCCATGCCTTTGCATAGCTATCCCCTCCTATACACTTCTGTCTCATAGAATCTATAGCTTCCATCCAAGTTCAGCTTAAGTGCTTCCTCCTATAGGAAGTCTTCCTTGGTCTTCCCAGTTGTTGGTGTTCTCTTCCTCCTCAAATTACCTTGTGTTTGCTTACAGTATAGGTTTATATATTTTGCATCCCCCACTTTTAAGTTCCTTGAGGATAGAGGCTATTTTTCATTTTCACTTTTATATATCCAGAATCTAGCAGTGTGGCTTGCATAATTGCATGTTACACTGAATAATAGCTAGCATTTATATACTGTATTAAAGTGTGCAAACCACTTTATATGCTAGGTTATCTGATTGAATTGAAGATGTGGGCAAGGGAAAAACAGAGAGAGACAGAGACACAGAGAGAAGAGAGAGAAAATAGGGAAAGAAAGGAGAGAAAGACACACAGAGAGAGAGAGAAATGAGGAGAAAAGAAGAGAAGAAAAGAAAAAAGGAGAGAGAAACAGAAAGAAGGGGGAGAAACAGGAGAGCAGAGATAAGAGAGAGAGAGGAGAGAGAGAAGAAAGGGAAAGAGGAAGAGAGAAGAAAGGGGGAGAGAGAGACACAGAGAAACAGAGACACAGAGAGAAGAGGGAAAGAAAGGAGAGAAAGACACATAGAGAGGGAGAGAAAGGAGAAAAGAAGAGAAGAAAAGAGAAAAGGAGAGAGAAACAGAGAGAAGGGAAAGAGGAGAGGAGAGATGAGAGAGAAAGAAAGAGAGAGAGAAGAAAGGGAAAGAGGGAGAGAGAAGAAAAGGGAGGAGAGAGAGAGAGAGAGAGAGAGAGAGAGAGAGGGAGAGAGAGAGAGATCAAATTTAGGCGCAACTAAACAACCTAGTAGAAAAAGTGTCTTTACCTCAGACTCAACAGCCAGTGAAAGAGCATGGCAAGAAGCCAGGGAGGAGCTTATGAAGCCAAGGAAAGGGTTGGAGAACGACTCTGAGACAAGGAAACTCCCTGAGGCGTGACCCTCCAGAAGTGCCCACCAGAAAGAGCAGAGGTGGGGGAGAAAGGGAGCAGTTCCCCCACATTGTTAGTTTTAAGAAAAGAGCGTTTTCAGTCTGAGTCCCAAATACAGATGGAGCCTATTCATCTCAAAACTATTTTCTTGCTAGGCTGTTCCAACAGCATCTGCGTTGTGCCAATACGCAGTCGGCAGAGGCTATTCGGCAAGAAGCAGCAGCATCTGTTAGCAGGGTGACCGCCTGGCTTTGTCCAGCTCTGTTTAGTGATATGAGGGAATGCCCTTCAGTGTTCTGCAGAAGCAGCCAAGTTATGTTTTATTTTCACACTGCCTTGCAGAGAGGCCTAAGGAGTCACTTCACGTCTCTGGGCCACAGTTTTTCATCACTAAAATGATGGGAGTCAGACTTGAAGATCTCTACGGTCTCTTGTAGTTTTCAATATGTGATGGGATGCTCCTATGATACAGGGCTGCTTGCTTACATTAACTTTTGTTCTCTCCTCCCTAACGTACCATATCTCAGCCTCAGGATGATCTAGAAGCAGAGTGAATGTTATTTACCCATCAAGTTGCATCCTGCACCATTACTGTGTTTTAGCTTTGGTTAAGGGAGAAGGCAGATCTTCAGGAAAGAAAGGCTTTGTTGGCAAAGGTTGTCTCCAGTGGCCAGTCTCCAGGATGATGTCATTTGACTTTGGAACAAAGAATTGTTATACAACATCTCCAACGTGGCAGGAAAATCAAATTAGCACCAACTAGAAAAATTCTTAAACCCGGGAAGTCCTGGAGAGATGCCATTTTGGAATTCTTGGTATGTACCTGGTTGTACTAAGAAATGAAAAACCATTCGGTTCCTACTCTTAGCTTAATGTTCTGTCTAGTCCAGGCAATTCCCTGGTTGGAAAATAAAAAGGAGGCAGGATGAAATACAATTACCTTGACTTGGATATTTTGGAGCTTAAAATATGATGTCAGACTGAAAGATGAACTGTATTTAAGAGCTATGTCCTAGAGATGTGCTGGCTGATGATCAGGAGTCTGAGCTATGGCAACAACTGATTAAATTTCTTTTCTGGGGCTTCTCGTGTGCCAAGAAATGTCACTTCTTTATTGACTGGTGTCATGTAGTTCTTGGTCCTGTTGTCTCCAAATTGTTTCATGATGTGAGGAGATACACTTCAGTGCTCCCACACTGCTGAATCATAAAATGATTCAACCCCCTTCACGAGGAAGCCATCAGTCAAGATTTAAGCACCTGCAGGCACTGTGCTAAGCTCTAGGGATAGGAGGGAAAAAAGAGGCAAAAGACAGTCCCTGCCTTCAAGGAGCTTACAGTGTAATGGGAGACAGAACACACAAAGAAATATATATATAAAGCAAGCCCTGCACAGGATAAATAGGAAATAAATAGAAGACAGAAAGCACTGGAATTAAGAGGGTTTAGGAAGGCTTCCTGCAACAGGTGGGTTTTAGTCGGGACTTAAAGGAAGCCACTAGTCAGAGGACAGAAGGAAAAACCTTCCAGGCATGGGGGACATCCAGAGAAAATGCCTAGTGTTGAAAGATAGAATGTCTTGTCGATAGAACAGATAGGAGACCAGTGTTACTTGATCAAAAAGTACATTTTGGGGAGTAAGATGTAAGAAGAATGGAAAGGTAGGGCGGGGCTAGGTTATAAAGGCTTTGAATGCCAAATATATTGACTCCTGGAGACAAATGGGAGCCACAAGAGTTTGAGTGTGGGAGTGTATGTGTGTGATGATCAGACCTATGTTTTAGGAAAATCACTTTAGTGGTTGAATGGAGGAGTGATTGGAGTGCAGAGAGACTTCAGGGAGGCAGACCCACCAGCAGGCTGTTGCATGAGGTGATGAGGGCCTGAACCAGGGTGATAGCTGTGTCAGAGGAGAGAAGAGGGTGTATTTGAGAGATGTTGCAAAGGTGAAATTAGACGGACTTTGGCAATAGCTTGGATATGGGAGGGGGTAAGGGGGTAAGAGATAGTGAGGAATCCAGAATGATTCCTAACTGGTAAGCCCAAGGAATTGGGAGGATGGTGTTGCCCTCTCCAGTAATAGGGAAAGCAGCTGGGGAACGGGGTTTAGAGGTAAACATAATGAATTCTGTTTTGGACACGTTGAGTTTAAGAGGTTTACTGGGCATCCAGTTCAACACGCCTGAAAGGAGGTTGGAGATGAGTAGAGGTCGGCAGACAGTTTGGGGCAGGAAAGGTAGATTTGAGAATCATCAGCATAGAGATGGTAATTAAATGCATGGGAGCTGATGAGATCACTAAGTGAAATAGCATGGAAGGAGAAAAGAAGAGGGCCTATGGCAGGCCAACAAATATTTAACCTCTGTGGGGGTAGGAGACAGTTAGATGATGCAGATAGAGCACTGGTCTTGGAGTCAGGAAGACCCAAGTTCAAATCCAGTTTCAGTTGTGTGACCCTGAGCAAGTCACTAAAACCCCTATGTGCCTCAGTTTCCTCATCTGTAAAATGGGGATAATAATAGCATCTCCTTCCCAGTGTTGTTAAAATGAGATAACATATATAAAGTGCTTCGCAAATGTTAAACACTATATTAATTATTATCATTATTATTCATAATGGCAGAGATGGCTTCTAAAAATGGAGGCACTTCTTAGCATGGCAGAATTGTCCAATTTGGGGTTAAGGTAGGGAGGGCAGAATGGAGGTGAATTAGAACAGCTAACATTTATATAGAACTCTTGAGGTATGGAAAATGCTATACATGAACTATCTCATTTGATTTTCACAACAACCCTGTGAGATAAGGTCTATTATTATTCCCATTTCACAGATGAAGAATCCGAGATTGAGAGAGGTTTAAATGATTTGGCAATAGCGCCTCAATGAAGATTAAAAGCCATGACTTCCTTAGTCTGAGTCCAGTACTTCATCTAATAAATCATGATGCCTCTTAAAAAGCTGTTTTCCTAAAGGACTGTGGGCCAGGAGCCAGACCAAAGAGGTTAGAGATTATGTAACGTGAAATGTTGCTCCTTAGCAACTCTACTTGAGGTAGAAGCAGCCCCACTTTCCTATTTAGGGCTTAAGGTTATCCCACTTGGACCCTAATTTAACATGATATGACCACAATGGAGGAAAAGGAAACCTGGAAATAATTATAGTGCTTTTTTCCCCCTCAAATAGTCCAACAGATCAATGAATTTATTAATGTGCCTCTTCCCTGCACTGATGAAGATCACTCCCCATCTCTGCCCGCTCATCCTGAGAAGTTTCCATAAGTCAACTGAGAAAAAGAAATATTCTTTTCCATTCCCATTCAAATTTCTCTACAGGTTTATCATATCTAACTTTTCTAAAATTCTATTCTCAACTTCTTCCTTATTTATTTTATGGTTAGATTTATCTATTTCTGAGAGGTGAAAATTGAGGTCCTGCACTAATAGTTTTACTGTGTGTTTCCTCCTGTAAATTATTTAACTTTTCCTTTACGAATTTGGATGCTATATAGAAGAGGCAAGGGATAATTGTTACAATGGAGGGAAAGAACAGGAAGGCAAAAAGGAATGCATCAACCTTACTCCCTTTGAATGTGGCTTAGGGAAGGAAGGACATACACTCTAAATTGGGTATCTTGGCCTACAGGAGAGTAGGGGGGAAAGGGATGAGAGGGGGGACAATGGAAGGGAGGGCAGGTTGGGAGAGAGGGTTATTAGAAGCACACACTTTTGTAAAGGGACAGGGACAAAGTAGAGAATAGAACAATTGGAAGGTGGAATAGGAAGGAGGGAAATATACAAGTAGTGGGGTAGGGAGATCCACCTTGCCCTACCGGAAAGTCAGAGGGGTGATGGGGGAGGATAGAGAGCTGATTGGGGGAGGGGGTATACAGTGGGATCACTGTTTTGGGGTAGTGGGTAGGGGAAAGACGGGGAGAAAATTTGTAAACCAAAATCTCATGGAAATGAATGACGTAAACTAAAAATAAACAAAAGTTTTAAAAAAACAATAAATGGAAAATAAATAAATAAATACATTTATTTATTTTAAAGCAAAAAAAATAAACACAAATATTGGGAAAAAAAATTTGGATGCGATAGCATTTGGTGCATATATGTTTAGTACTGATATTACTTCATTGTCTAAGGTACCTTTCAGCAAAATACAGTTTCCCACTTTCTCTTTTAATTAGTTGTATTTTTGCTTTGGCTTTGTCTGTGATCATGATCACTATCCCTACCTCTTTTTTACTTCAGCTGAAGCATAGTAGATTCTAGTCTAGCTCATTATTTTAACTCTGTGTGTTTTTCTGTTTCAGGTGTGTTTCTTGTAAACAATATATTGCCAGATTCTGTTTTCTAATCCATTCTGCTATCAGCTTCCATTTTCTAAGTGAGTTCATCCCCTTCACATTCATAGCTATGATTACTGTATATTTCTCTCCATCCCATTTTCTTCTGTTTATTCTTCTTTCTCTGTTTTTACCCCGTCCTTCCTCAAAAGTTTATTTTACTTCTGATGAATGCTTCCCTTAATATGCTCCCATTTCTATTATCCCTTTCCCTCTTACTTCCCTGTTGGGCAAGACAGATTTCTAAACCAACGGAGTGTGTGTGTGTGTGTGTGTGTGTGTGTGTGTGTGCGCGCGCACATATTCTTCCCTCTTTGAACTAATTCCAATAAAAATGTTGCCTATCCCCCCTCACCTATTTCCCCTCCACTATAAAAGTTCTTCCTTCCATTTCTCTTTTATATGAGATAATTTTCCCCATTCTTCCTCTCTCTTCCCCTTCTCCCAAGGAATTTTTCTTCCTCATTCCTCCACTTTTTTCCAGATCATTCCAATATAATGCACTCACATCTGTGCTTTATATTAATATAGACTCTTTCTAAATGCCCTCACAATGAAAGCTTTTAGGAGTCATGTATATCATCTTCCCATATAGGGAAGTAAACAGTTTAACCTTAAGCCCCTTATGATTTCTCTTTCATGTTTATGTTTTTATGCTTCTCTTGAGACTTATGTTTGAATGCCACATTTTCTATTCAGCTCTGTTCTTTTCATTGGGAATACTTGAAAGTCCTCTATTTCATTAAATATTCATTTTTTCTTTTGAAGGATTACACTAAGTTTTGATGGGGAGGTTATTTTTGGTTATAGCCCTATCCTTCTCAAATATCATACTCCAAGCCTTCCACTTCTTTAATGTGGTAGTTGCTAAATCTTGTATGATCCTGACTGTTGCTCCACAATATTTGAATGGTTTCTTTCAGGCTGCTTGAAGCATTTTCTCCTTGACCTGGGAGGTCTGGAATTTGGCTATAATATTCCTGGAAGTTTCATTTTGGGATTTCTTCCAAGGAAATGATGGGTGGATCCTTTTAATTTTTTTTAAACCTCTGTTCTCTGGTTTTGGGAGCAAGTTTCCTTTATAATTTCTTGAAATATGACATACAGTCTCCTTTTTTTTCCTAATCATAACTTTCAGGTAGTCCAATAATTCTTAAATTATCTCTCCTTTATCTGTTTTCCAGGTTAGTTGTTTTTCTGATGAGATATTTCAGTTTCTTCTATTTTTCAATCTTTTCACATTGTTTCATTGTTTTTTTGATGTCTTATGGGATCACTACCTTCCACTTGCACAATTCTAATTTTTAAGTAATTATTTTCTTCAGTGAGCTTCTATACCTCTTTTTCATTAATCCAATTCTATTTTTAAGGTGTTATTCTTTAGTTTGCTTAGTTATTAATTCTCTTTTCATAATTTTCTTGCATTGTTCTCATTCCTTTTCCCAATTTTCCTTCTACCACTTTGGTTTTTAAAATAATTTTTTTTTCTCTTTCTTTAGCTCTTCTAGGAATTCTTTTTGGGCTTGTGTACACTCTATATTTTTTAAGACTTTGCTTATATCTGTTTTCATTTTGTTTTTTTTCTTCTAAGTGTCTTGATCTTCCCTGTTACCATTGTAACTTTTTATAGTCAGGTTCTTTTTTTATTGTTTGCTCATTTTTCCTGCTTATTCCCCAACTCTGAACTTTAGTTTCATTGTGTTCACCTGAGGGGGTCGGGGATCATTTCCCCAAGCTTCAGGCTCTTTCGTGCTGCTGTTTTCACAGCTAGTTTGTGGGAGGCGGGGCTGTGTAATCTGCTTTTGGTGCTTCTAAGGTGATAGAATCTGGAGAGAGGTGTCATCACTGCTCTCCTAGTGTTCCTCTCCACCCGACAATTGTATCCAGGACTCTTGCTCCCTTGTGACTACAAGTGCTCCTCAGTGTCCTGGAACTGCAACTCAGAATTGCATATAAACAATACTGAACTGAATATAAACAATGGAGTTGCCAAATAGGGCCCAGTCCTGCACCACCTACCCAGTGGTAGCACAGAGGTCCTCTGTAATATCTTTCTGATCAGTTTTCCAATCCCCTTACCATCTCTGGGCTGAGAGTTTTCAAAGTTGCTGCTGCTGTCTCTGCTGCCTCCAAGACCCATACTTGATTTTGCTCCCATGTGTGCTCTGGGCCAGCCCCTACCCCACTGTCACAGACCCCTCTTGACATTCTAAGTTGTGTTGGGCTGGAAAAAGACTTACCTTGACCTTGTGTTAGCAATGTTGCTGCAGAATTTTATTTGAGGTGTTATTTCAAAATTGTTTGGAGGAGAATATTGGGAGAGCTTAGCTGTGGTGCTAATTCTACTTTCCCATCCTGGCTCTGCCTGAGTCTCAAATTTTGATATTTTGACTGAAATTCTGAATGCATAGATTATGACTCCTAAATTTTGGCTCCTGGATTTGGCTCTCAAATTTAGACTTTTTGACTCTTGAATTTTGACATTTTCCCTCTTTGAACTTTGACTCCCACATTTTGACTCTCAGACTTTGACTCTCCTTATACTTATTTTGATTCTTGAATTTTAACTTCCAAATTTTAACATTTCAAGTCCCTGAATTTTGACTCCAAAATTTTGCCTTTGACTTCCAAATATTGACTCTTGGATTTTGATGCTCACATTCTGACTTGATTGATTATGACTCCTGAATTTTGACATTTTGATATGTTGAATTTTGACTCCCAAATTTTGAATCTCAGATTTTGGCTTCCAAATCTGACAATTAGACTCCCAAATTTTAAGTCTTGGATTTTTGTTCCCAAATCTTGACATTTTGACTAATGAGATTTCAGCTCCTGAATTTTGACTCCTAGATTATGACATTTTGGCTTATTGATTTTGACTCCTTGATTCTGACATCTGACTCTTGTATTTGACTCTCAGATTTTGATCCCTAAATTTTGACATTTTGACACCCAAATTCTGACAATCTTACGCCCTTGATTTTGACTCTCAAATTTAGACTTTTTGCCTCCTTGATTTTTACTTCCAATTTTTGACTCATGGTTTTTAGCTCCTGAATTTTGAGGTTATGACTCTCAAATTTAACTTCTTGGATTTTGACTCTAAATTTTTGATATTCTGACTTATTTGCGTTTGACTCCTGAATTTTGAATCCCACCACATGCCATTTTGACTCATTGATTTCAGCTCCCTGATTCTGAATCCTGTATTGTGACTTCCAAATTTTTACTTTTGGACTCATGAATTTCCATGACCTAAGTTGTGTTGGGCTGGAAAATTATTTCATTTCATCCTTTTATTGGTTCTGCTGCTCCAGAATTTGTTTTGATTTTTTTTTATTTAAAGTTATTTAGAGGGAACTTGAGAGAGCTCAGGCAAGTCCCTGCCTTTACTTTGCCACCATGGCTCTGCCCTTTCCAATTAATTTTTAATTCTTTCCTGAAAGGCCCTTTTTAAATATAATTTTAATGGCATTGTTGTCAGTAAAGGATGTGTTTAGTATTTTTGCCTCTTCATTCCATCTTTCCACATTGTATTATTTCTTACCTGGCTAAACTGCAAAAGATGATGATGATGAACACTTTCTACCTTTCCAACCATAGGAAAAATTTTGCTGTATCACAGAATGGTTTGTTTCAAGTAAACAAGCATTTATTGAGCATCTACTGTATGTCAGGCATTATGCTTAGTGCCAGGGATATAAAGAAAAGGGAAAAAGTCCTTTCCTCCAAGGATCTAACAATCTTTCTTTTGAATAATATATTCAAGAATGGGTCCAGACCTTATCTCCTCCATTTTTTCCATTAAGCCTAATATAAATGATCACACATATTCTTTCACTGTTATCAATAAGCTTTTAGAGCTAGATGAAAGCATTTGTCCTCTGGGTTCTCACAATGGAGGACAAACAACATTCAAGCAGACACGCGCTTAAAAATATACACCAGGTCCAGAATGAATACTAAGGTATGATTGAGGGATAAATGCCTTTTAGTGACGAGTGGCAAGGGCATATGTTTTCTTGGATAAAGATTAAGGAGAGAATTTAGAATTCTCCTTCCTGACTGAATAGAGTGGAACAATGTTCTCAGCTCTGATTAGTCTATAAAGACTTCATGAAGGAGATGAAGTTTTATAAGCTATTTCAGTGATGGACTTGTTAGAATAAGCATTTACTTGATGGAATGAGAGAACGTAAGTAGTGCAAATATAAGGAGAAACACAGAGACAGAGTGGGCTAAGAGTAAAAAGGAGATTTCTGAGCATTCACAGTGGTGGCAGTCTGAGGAGGATGTTACATGGGGCATGGATGTAATCTGGGGCACCTGGTGATGAGCTATGGATCACACAGGAATTGTCATGGACCTATAATACAAAGGGGAGCCCATATGGGGCTTCAGGGAAATGAACAGCACAATAAAGAGTTAGGCAGAACAGTCAGTTTTGGCAGCAGTAATGAAAATAAGCCAAATGGGGACAAGACTGGTCAGGGTGCAATTGGGGAAGGGATTTAGGTGAAGAGTAAGGTTGCTACAATTCAAAAGCAATAAGAATGGAGAGACAGAAATATGTGTCAGCTATATAGAGATAATTGTCCCTGCTTGGTCAATGACACAGAATAAAAAAAATAAGTTAAAGCTATCTTTTCCTTCCTTCCCTCCTTCCTCCCTTCTTTTCTTCCTTCCTTCCTTTATTGCCATTGTTGGGGAGATAGCAGCACTACCCAACCCAAGCAGAGTAGAGTCATGATAGGAGGAGCAGCTCTTTCTCTCTCTCTCTCTGCCATCCAATATAACCCAATAAGCATTTATTAAGTGCTTATTATGTGCAAGGTACAAGGCACACTGCTAGGAGCTGGGGATACAAAAGAAAAAATGAGAAATAGTCCTTACCCTCAGGGAGTTTATAGTTTAGTGGGAAGAAACAATATATAAACAGATAAGTGCTTGCATGATAATTTGAGCAGAAACAAATGGATATTGAAAGGCTTTCCATAAGGAGATAGCACATGAACTAAGCTTGGAAAATGCTAAGGATTCTAAGAGGCAGAGATAAACGGTCTGTATAGTCTAAGTTGATGTCAAGGCTCACTCTTGGGTAAATAACTAACTAAATGTTCCTAGGGAATAGGAGGGGTATCTATCTAGCAATATATAAATAGGAATAAGTTCATCCTCCAGGGATGATGATAACAATAATATGATTATCTATAGCTTATATAGTATATAAGTATACAAGTATAGTATAGTATATAGTATATATAGTATAGTAAAATAGTAGCATTACAGATTTAGAATTGGAAGGACCCTTAGAGGCCACAGAGTTAAATTCCCTCATTTTTACAGTTGAGGAAAATGAGGCTCTGAGAACAAATGGAACCATATGTACAAAAATGTTTATAGCAACACCTTTTTTTGCAGCAAGCAGATGGAAACTAAAAGGGGCAGCCATCATTTGGAGAATGGATGAATAAGTTTTGGTGTATGAATGTAGTGGAATACTGTTGTGTTATACGAAATTACAAAAGGCACAGTTTCAGAGGAATCTGGAAAGACTTATTTGAAATGACTCAGAGTGAGTAAGCAGAACCAGGAAAAAATTTACATAATAATGACAACAAACAAATTTGAAGGTGTGTGAGATGAAAGAGTTCAGAGTCTTAATCTAAGGTCAGAAAAGGTCTTTATTCTTTCTCATGAGAAAGGACTCTGCCCCTGTCGCCCACATGGCGGCAGGGAGAGAGCAACATGTAGAAGCCAGTCCATGGTTATATAATCTTCTAATGCAGAAACCCAACCCCCACAACTGGCCTTCACTCTCATTCATAGAGGGCCTGACCCACAACCTAAGCACAGGAATCTCTCTCTGAGACAAAGGACCCAGAAACATTTGGGTGTCCAATGAAAGCAGTCTTAACCTTATTTGGCATATCTTCTGCTGAGTTGGTTCTGGGGGAGGGTCTCCATTGCTCTAAGCCCCAGATTGCTTGAAGGTCAGGTGATCTAACCCTGGGCCTAGTGAATACTGAAGCCGTTCTACATTTGATTTTTCAGAATGGGGAAACTTCACTATAATTATCCCACACATGCCCAAGTCTCCATGACCTCATTTGGTGTTTTCTTATGGACTTTCTGGAGTGGTGTGCCATTTCCTTCTCTAGTTCATTTTATAGATGATGAAACTGAGGCAAAGAGGGTTAAGTGACTTGCCCAAGGTCACACAGCTTATAAGTTTCTGAAGCTGGATTTGAACTCAGGTTTTCCTGACTCTAGGACTGGCTCGCTGTCTACTTTACCACCTAGCTGTTCCAAGATACTCACTTAGCTATCCTGGGGGGTAGGTGCTATTTTCATCACCATATTACAGATGAGGAAAGTCAGGCAGATGGTAGTTAAATAACTTGTTTAAGGTCTCACAGCTAGAAGTATCTAAGGCCAGATTTGAGCTCAGTTGTTCCTGATTCTGCCAAAGTATTCACTGCACTGAATGTCTACTTTTAGTTTACAAGATCCAGTTCCACAATCCCTTGAGTTTCAAATTTTCTCTCCTTTCCTCTACTACCCACTGCCATGAGCGGAATGCAATCAAATATAGGATCTGAAAATACCTTCACATTAAACATTAGTCAAGTAAAGAAGGATTATAACTGATGGAGTGAACAATGGGAAAGAGAAAACAAAACAAAACAAGAAAAAGAAAGAGAGCCGGTAGTTTGCTTCAATCTGTATTCAAACTCTATAGTTCTTTCTCTGGATGTGGACATCTCTTTCCATCATGAATCCCTTTGAGTTATCTTATAACCTTGCATTACTGAGAAAAGCCCAGTCTATCTAAGTTGGTTGTAACACATATGTTGTGTCTGTAATTGTATATAAATTTCTCCTGGTTCTGCTCTTCTCACTCAACATCAGTTTGTATAAGTCTCTCCAGGTTGTTATGAATTCCATCTGCTCCTCATTTCATATAGCACAATAGTATTCCATTACATTCATAAACCACAAGTTGTTTAGCCATTCCCCAATTGATGGTCATCCCCTTGATTTCCAATTCTGTACTACCACAAAAGAGCTACTATAAATATTTGTGTACATATGGGGCCTCCTCCCACTTCTATGATCTCTTTGGGATTCAACTCTAAGTGTTTTTGCTGGTCTTTTTAAACTTAAAAAAAAATTACTGTGTTTTCTTTTCTAACATGACCAGGATGGGAATATGTTTTGCGCGACTGTACATCTATAACCTATATCAAATCACTTGCCTCCTCAATGAGGAAGGAGGGGAAGGAGAGTAGGAGAGAATTTGAAACTCAAAATTAAAAAAAAGAAGTTAAAAATTGTTTTTACATATAATTGGAAAAAATAAAATATTTTAAAAAACAACAACTCCATGCCAAGATGAGGTATCAGAGAAAAATGTCAACAGTGGTTAAGATATTTGGGAAGTGCCTGTTTGCCATTTCTAAAGGCCTGCAACTCTCCAAAATCTGTTAGTTAAACCAACACTTTTAACTTGTCTTAATTAAATGCAAAAACTTGTGAATTTTCTGGCCGTTCTTCTCTTCCAGTTATAGAAAGTTATTCTCTTATCAAACTGGCTAAGGAGTAACAACAAGCACATCTATTCATTTGAGTCCTATTTGTACAGCTATTGTGGAACATAATCATTTGTTAGCTTAAGACTTACTCCCTAGAACATGATTATAACAGTCATGAGACTAGACTGAGATGGTCTAATTTTCTGCTAGGAAATACAAGACCTAGGATATTCAAATACTTATATGCATACACATATATACACACTCTTAGGAAAATCATACATTTTATCTTACAAAGACAGACATCAAAACAGTAATAAATTAAAGAGACCTTAGTTAAAACAAATGCTCACAACTCATTCACTCAACCACTGATAAAAGTATTTACTATGTGTAAAGCACTGTGTGAGTGCTGGCAGAGATAAAAGAGAAATATGGCCCCTAACTCATAGTCCATTCCCCTAGCTCTGAATACCCCTAATTATATTATTGTGCAGCTAGGTAACACAGTGGAGAGTGTCAGCCGTGGTGTTATCTTTGTGAATTTATTTTTTTGTTTATTTTTTTGCTTTTTGGAGGGCAGTTGGGGTCAAGTGACTTGCCCAAGGTCACACGACTAGTTTTTGTGTTGAGTGTCTGAGGCCAGATTTGAACTCAGGTCCTCCTGACTCCAGGACCAGTGCTCTATTCACCATGCCACCTAGCTGCCCCATCTTTGTGAGTTTAAATATGGCCTCAGACACATACTAGCTGTGTGACCCTGGGCAAGTCACTTAACCCTCCGTTCCTCATCTGTAAAATGACTTGGAGAAGGAAATGGCAAACCACTCCAATATCTCTGCCAGGAAAAACCCCAACAGAGTCATGAAGAGTCTACATAACTGAAAACAACTGAATAACAACAAAACTCATATCCTTCACCTAAGTCTGGCACAGGGGATATAACACATACACAAAGATATAATATCATATGATAAACATAATGAAGAAAAGAACAGCTGCTAATCACACCCTCGCCCACTTCTGAGGGCTCACCATATTAATGATAAATTTAGTGCAGACTCTCAACCAGCCCAGCTCGCTGCAGCTCAGAATTCAGCCCAAGATTCATCAGCCTCGGTTTCCCTCGTAATAGGGATGGCAGGGCTGTGCCAACACGCCTGGCAGGGAATCATTAATCTATGCATAACATATCTTTCAAAATTCATCTCCTGCAGGAATTCCTTCCCTGATAATAATGGCAATAGTGAAATAGTAACACGAGTTGTTTACAATTCTTTAGCTTTTCCCAATTTACAGAGCAATTTCCTTACATCAGTTCTGAGAATTGAGAGTTCTGAGTACAAACATCATTATCCCCATTTAACAGATGAGCAAATGGAGAGACTAAAAATACTTGGTTTTATGAAGTAAGAGACCCTGGATAACATGTAAGGGTTTGGGGAACACTTTTTAATTATTATCTTCCTTCAAGTTCTGTAACCACTTTGAACAAGCAAACCCTTTAGATGCAGAAAGACATTTCAATCAATGAAAACTGAGAAAAGTCAACCCACCTGCACAAAGTGAAGGATCCCATGAATCTAAATCATTCTTCAAATGGACTGTAATATATATACTTCAAAGGACAGGTTACTCACCAGTTGTTGTTCTAAGGGTGGAATTGAATCGTGGTGACCATAAATTATTCCAGGATTGTACTGACTGAAAAGGACTGGATAAAACACCTTTTTTCCTACAAATCAGAAAACAAACATTTTCTTAAATTCGCAAGCAAGACCTTGTGCATTAGGTGGTGGGGGCTAGTCCAAGGAGCATGCGTGGAACTGAGCTCAGCTCCTCTGTCTACTTCTGGCATCACAGGTGACTCAGCCTGGAAGGACTTGGACTCTAGGATGAAGAAGTAATTGGCCTTATTGGTCCCCCAGTCCCTGTAATGATGGCAGAGGACTGGGCATTGACCAAGAAGACTGGCTGATAAGCCGATTCAGTAGGATTAAAAGAAGCAATAACTTCCTCTAGTTTCCTCCTTGTCTGCCAAGCATTTTGGGACTCTGAGGTCTCAGGGCTAGTGTTAGGTTAGATCAGTAATCAGTACATTGTTACTCTTATTATAAGGGACAAATTATCGCAAGAAGTTTGTTTTGAATTTAGTTTTAAAGGACATAATCCATGTAGATGGACAATTTCCTTGAAGCATGACCTGAAGATAGGAAAAACATAAAGAAAATGAATTTCTAGTCCTATTAGGAGGAATTTTCATGTGTTCAGGCCCATCAGAGTGGCCAGAAGTTCTAGTATTAGAAAGTCCTTGTTGCTCAGTGGTCAGCTAGAAGGTGCTGGGTCTGGAGTCAAGAAGACCTGAGTTTAAATTTAGCCTTAGACATTGACTAGGTATGTGACCCTGGGCAAGTCACTTAATCTGTTTGCCTCCATTTCCTCATTTGTAAAAATGGGGATAATAATAGTACCTACCACCCAGGGTTGTTATAAGGATCAAATGGGATAATTTTAAAGTACTTAGTACAGTGCATGGCGCAGAGAAAATGCTAGTTATTATTATATTATCTTTGCTGCGTGCTGCTGCTAAGAGCAAAGGGACCAGTGAAGTTATGCTTCATTGTCCCACAGCACAGGCCCCTCAACTCTGAGCCACACGTGTCACTGGAAGGCCTGGGGCCCTCAGTTCAGTTTCATGTATGCTCCATGGCATGCTCCCTGCAGGTTCGTCCCCACACATGGCCAATGGGCCACGCTTCTATAGAATCTATAGATTGTCCCATGAGGACAATCCACCTGGGAAGCCATACCTGGCTGTGTGTTCAGCCTGCACGTATTGAGGAATTCCGAGGTAAAGTAGATGTCGACATCACAGAAAAAGAGGAGGACGTTGCTTCCTTTCCAAACTCGAGCACCCACGTCGAGCCCCTTGCCTCTTGAGAACTCACCACTCAGCTGGATAAAGGTATAATTTCTGAAGTTGGCAGCCCTATATGAACACACAAAAATGTCTTGAGAATGAAAAAACTCCATCCAATTGTCAGACTCTCTGGATAAACAGTAAAGCTTCTGGAAAAGGGGATTTTATGTGTCTTGGGGAGGAGATGGCAAGGAACAGTGTCATTCGGTATTAATCTACTGGAACTTAATGTTGTGTTTCCTTCCTAAGTCTGGGAGCCCTAAGCCAACCATGCATCCCTGGAATGACTACAAACTCACTAACACATTCTTTTAGTTTAGAAGTAGCGCGCCCTGTTTATTTTTATGTGTCTGTTTATTTCCTGTTGTTCTTGCATTTGTCCTGCATCGTCCTACATATAGCCAACATTCCCGGACCATCATTATTTTTGGAGAAAAATCCAACCATTTCAGATTAAGACAATGTAGGCCTTGCTGAGCTTGCGGTATTGATGACCAGCCACCTCACTTACCCAAAGGCAACATAATCACATCAAGGGGACCCCAAATATGAATACTAAGCTATTGCCTATCCCCCAAACTAGTTTTCAGTAGAAGCAGTCTCAAATAGCTAGGATCCCCCATGACAAATGTCATGCAATAAATATTGTTCTTAAATATTCTTGCCATCCTCCTGTGCGCCCTGTGCACACCTTCCCATCCCTGCCCCAAACCACTGATTGGATGGAGGCAGAGTAGTTTTCTAAAATGCATGAACTCAGAGAAAGGAAAACAATATATTGAGTGCCACTTGGGTGCAGAACATTGTGCTCAATGCCATGAGTGGGCAGGCAGGCGGGGAGAGGAGATGGAGGGACACAAAGCTGTATTAAGGCATAGGACTCCTTCCCTAAAGGAAACTAAAATCTGTCAAGTTTGTAAAATAAGGCATAAAAACACAAGTTAAAATATAGTGCAAAAGTTAAATAATTTTAGACAATATGATAAGACAGGTTTTCAGAATACAGAATGTCAAAAGTGAAAGAAACCATAAAGACCATCCACTCCAAACTCTTCATTTTAAGGATGAAGAAAGTAAGACCCAACACATTTAAATGACTTGCCCAAATACCTATGTAATAAGTGGTACAGACAACATGTACTGTGCATTCAGAGGAAGGAGCAGTCATGAATCAATACCTGTGGTATACACCTAAAACGTTGTGGGGATGGGGGAAGAGAGAGTGGTCACCAAATTGGTTGATTAATTATCCCACTCTGCTTACAGTGATAGAATGATCTGATGCATACCTCAATCTGCTGAGAACACATCTCAATCAGTCAAAGGTTTTAGACTAAGCATCAATTTAGACATCTCTGAAAGATACCAGAAGAACTGGATTAATGCTACACAAGAAGTGTATTCATATTGGTTTAAGAAACTTGGCTGTGCCCTATGTGTCAACAATAAAGCAGAGAACCAGTTTGGAAGGAAGGAAATTTGAATAAATGGCAAGCCAAGTGGAACCATTTCAGCCAAAACCTGAGAAGGTCCATTACAACCACAATGACCTGCTTATATCCCTGAAAAATGGCATATTTTATATCGATTGTTCTTAACACGATTGTGTCGTTGGTATGTTTCAGATAGAGAACATTTTTCCATGTGGACATCAAATATTCCAGTATCCTCACTATACCTGGGACTATTTTGTATTTTTGTAAGACATTAAAAAGCCAAGAGTGCCAAACGAAGTTAATAAATTAGTACAGTTAGGTAGTACAGTGGATAGAGCACTGGGCTTGGAATCAGGAAGACCTATCCAGCCTTGGATGCTTACTAGCTGTGTGATATTGGCCAACATTAATTCTGTTAGCCTCAGTTTCCTCATCTGTAAAATGAGCTGGAGAAGGAAATGGCGAACCACTCCAGCATTTTGGCCAAGAAAATCCCAAATGGAGTTGCGAAGAGTTGGACACAACTGAATCAACTGTCAACAGCAGTTGTATAACTGTGGTTTCATTGACATAAGGAAACTCCTTCTAGAGACTTAGATTGGCAGCTTCTGCAATTTATAATTTTAGCAAGTTGCCAGAGGCAAGGAGAGGTTAAGTAACTTGTTGAGGATCACATAGCCAAAATGTGACAGGCAAGATTTAATCCATGCCTTCCTTATCCCAAGGGGTAGGCTGGAGTTGGTTCAGTCTGGAACCAATGTTAAAGTTTTTAGTGTGAGCAATTATACCTCACATATATATTTACAGATACTACAAATGAGGCTTGGTTTATTGATTTGTTAATTTTCTAGAATTAATAAAGTGATAGAGAAAATGTCAACAAAACAGATTAAACTTAAAAGTATGTTGTACATTTTTGGAGAATGGGTTGTTAAATATTCCCAGCACACTATTAGCTATAATCCTATTTCTTTTCCTTGTTCATTTCTTATTTTTCCAGCGCAAAATACACCTCAATTAGAAAGGCATATGGTCTGTTGGGAATATCCATCAGACAGTTCAAATGAAGAATGGGTAAAAAGCACATATGTGATGGCTTGAAACAGACAACAACCACAAACATATCATTGGGAAAAAATACCGTACCAAATTTTGGAAGAAGGTCTTAAAATATCAAGGTATTTATACTGATAACCAATGGAGCAAACTGCGGGGAGTCAGAATTTGTCATAATATAGGGAAAGCATTATCTTCTTTGTCACGTTGTTTATGAATCTGAACATAAAGGCCTAAATGCCTGCCGGGTCTATTCATACATATTTAATTTATTGACTAAGAAAATTCCTTCAAATTCTGCCCCTTTGAATGTTGATTTTTAATTCCCTTCTCTTCTGAACTAGATCTAGAGGATGGAGACTCTTACATTGCAGGGAGTCATTTTTAGGGGGAAGATGATGACTTTCCAAAAGCCATTGTTTCAAGAGGAGACTTCATCTTGCTAATTGACTTGCCCTTCTTAACAACAAAGGAGTAAAATTGACAAAGGATCTTGCTGTCCAACAAGGTTTATTCTGGTAAAGATTTCTCCCCATAAATAAAGAAGTTGTGGGGTTTTTTTGTTTTTTTTTTTTTTAGTATATATTGGGATAGCTAGGTGGTGCAGTGAATAGAGCACCGGCCCTGGAGTCAGGAGGATCTGAGTTCAAATGTGGCCTCAGATACTTGACATAACTAGTTGGGTGACCTTGGGCCTTCCTCCCTCCAAAAAATTATCTATCTATTTCTTTCTCTCTCTCTTTCTCTCTCTCTCTCTCTCTCTCTCTCTCTCTCTCTCTCTCTCTCTCTTTCTCTATCTATCTTCATATTACTATCCTGAATAACTGCAGTTTTCTCTTTTAAACCCAGATAGGAACCAGTATTGTACCCAAGGCATTGTCGTAAACGTTTACAAAGCCTAGTACAAGAACCAGTGCTAAGTTTTGCCAATGGAATGAATTGAAACTTTATGGAGAATTTCAGTTCTCTCACCAGTTTTAAACATTGGTATTAAAAATCAGTGTTTCTTTCTTGGGGAAGAAAGGGAAAGTACAGAATTTGACTTAATTTTCATTTGGGTATAATAAAGGCTCCTTAAATTCTAAATGAAACTAATAGTATTGTATGTAGATCATCAAAAAAAATTGCTAACCTGATTTAGTCTTAGTGTTCATTCAGAGACATGTATCACCTTCCCTCATTAAAAAAAAAGAACTAAAGTCTTACTGTTGATCTGGTCAGTATGTTCCATAGGAAAGTTTAATAAAACTTTGCCTGTTGCTAAAACACTTTTAATTTCTCTCTCTCTCTCGCTCTCTCTCTCTCTGTCTCTCTCTGTCTCTCTGTCTCTCTCTGTCTCTCTGTCTTTCTCTCTCTCTCTCTCTCACACACACACACACACACACACACACACACATACACACACACACACACATAACGCACACACACACACACACACACAGAAAGAAATCCTGTAGGATATTTATACTTTGGTACCTTGGAAGCTCACTTGTTTTGTCAATTCAAATTCAGTATTTCTAAAACTTGAACACATCATCTCTCCCTACCTTCGGCTGTGGAAGTTCCTTTCCCAATTTGCTATTTCCATTGATGTTACCATTGGGGTTGTAAAAGAGATTTCTGTAGAGCAGTTAAGGGGTGCTTAACCTTTTTGTTTTTTCATAGATTCCTCTGACAAGCTGGAGAAGCCCATCATGTTTTTAGAATCATGTTTTTAAATAATTGAAAGAAATGTTAAATTTCAGTTAGAGGCTAGTGAAAATAAAAATGTGAGTTTTTTCCCCTATCCAAGCCATCCATAGACCTTGAGAGGATTTATGGATCCCAGGTAAAGGTCCCTGTTGTAGGGCTGCAAATTAGATGAGATGATGTCTGAGTTCCTGGGTTCAATTATTATTTTCATTTAATGACTGAGGCTCCCAGGATTGCTAGCTAGTAATAGGGAACTCAGTAAGTTTCTTTTTTTGATTGTTTTATTTCTTTACAACCCATT
This sequence comes from Pseudochirops corinnae, assembly GCA_028646515.1. Lineage (NCBI taxonomy): Eukaryota > Metazoa > Chordata > Mammalia > Diprotodontia > Pseudocheiridae > Pseudochirops > Pseudochirops corinnae. The sequence goes on along the minus strand of CM053585.1, from coordinate 109,274,019 downwards.
TTTATTTAATAAGATAACAAGACTAAGGCAGACACACATGTGTGGTGATAGATACAGCATCCAAGTCAGGGCTTAGTAGGATTTAGGGATGGATGACAAGAGTGTATTTGTGAGTAGGCTGAGGATAAAGGAGAGTAGCCATGGGAGATTCATGCCTAGGCCATTCTGAGTCAGTGTAGCCACAGCAGCATCTAAAATTGAGTTAGAAAAGAAATATGTCTTGCTATCCTGTCAAGAGCCAGAGCAAATGAACACACTCAGAGCATTGGAAAGGATGGAATATAAGCCTTAGGTAATTAGAATTCGCCATCCAAGTTCAAAACCTCCAACACTCTCTCTGTGGTCATGGATCGGAAAAAAAATTTTAAAGGAGACAGAACTGGGAAGATTATTCTATCTTCAGCAGGAACAAACAAATCAATCTCTGTAAGAGAAAGCTGATGAGACCCACAGTGCAGGAGTTATCAATCATTCAACAAGTATTTACTAGTACATGCTATGTGCCAGGCACCTTTGCCTAGTCAATGGGGATGCAAAACTAAGAGTCCCTGCCCTCAAGGAGACTAGCTGTAGCAGGAGAGACATATATAAATAAATGCAAAATTGATACGAGGTGATTTTGCTGGGGAAGCCACTAGCAATGACAGAGGATGAGAAAAAGTCTAATGTAAAAGGTGTTGCTTAAGATGAGTCTTGAAGGAAACTAGGGATTCTAAGAGACCAGTGGGAGGGTGGAGGAAGTCTCCCATCCTAGACATGGGGGACAGGCAGTACATAGGAGGGAAGAGGGTGAAATGGAGAGTTACAGAAGGGAAATGTAAGAAGACCAGTTTGACTGGATCCTGGGAAGCAAGAAGGGAAGGAATGTATCAACAATAAGACTTGAAAAGTCAGTGGGGGAACAGGTTGTGAAGGGCTTTAAAATGTTAACTAAAGGAATTTACATTTGATCCTAGAACTGAAAGAAGCCACTGGAATTTATTGAGATGGAGAATGTGATGGTCAGGTCTGTGCTTTAGTTAAGATGATGAGATTTAGAGTTGGATAGGGTCTTCAAGGTCATCTAAGGTCATCTAAAGCAGACCTATTTTGCAGATGAGGAAACTGAAGCCCTGAGAGTGTTCTAAGGTCACAGGTTATAAGTAGCAGAGGCAGGATTCAAACCCAGGCCTTATAACTCTATACTCAGTGTTCTTTCCAGAAAACCACACTGGGGTTTATGAGGTATTGATTTAGTATGGAAAGGGCGGGTGGATAACAAAGAGAAGCATCCTAACCCCACTATGTCTATGAGCAAAAAAATTAAGCTCACTTATGATTGTCTTCTTAGTTAGAAGGGAGATAAAGGAGACATTGCAACTCTGACCTCCAGTATGGCACCTCCTTGGAAGAGGCTGGAAAACAGCCCCAGGCTAAATCTTGAGTATCTCCCCTGCAGATCACTCCATGGAAGTGTCCACTCAAATTCTCAAAGTTCAGAACTTCTGATGCTTCTCCTCATTTAACCACCACCATCATCACCACCATTCTCCACCTCAAAACACACCCCCCTCCTGCCACCATGGTTACTCTTTTCTGATCCCTAGACCAACTACACACACTGCCTTGCTACCCCTAAAATACTTAGCCCACACTCTATCTTAACGGTCCATATATGCATACCAGCCTTGGTCTTTCTCATTAAATAAGTCCCCAGAATGGGCCTGCATATTGGTGAGCTTGACTTGATCCCTAGCAACAATCCAGAATATGTTATTAGAACAATCATTTGAGAGCACTTAGAATGAGAAGCAGTGATTGCTAAAAACCAGCATGGCTTCATCATGAATAAACAGTAACAGATTAACTTCATTTTTTGACAGGGTTACTAGACGAGGCAATGCATAGATAGATTTTCTTGGGTTTAACTAAGACATTTGAAATATCTTTTCATGATAGCCATGTGGGAAAGATGAACATGGTAATGTTGCTGGTGGATTCAAAACTTACTGTATAATCAGATACAAAGTAATGATGAATGCCACTGCTCAGTTTTACTTCATACTTTAAAAAAAACCTTATTGAATACTGACATATACAATGCACTCTGATAGATGGGTGGTCCAGAAAAGTTAGTGAGAGATACAAATGAGCAATCTGTTCTCTCATTAAGTTTATAGTCTAGAAGGAATTAGAAAAGTAGACCAATGACTACAGTACAAGACAGAACAAGACATGTCATAATGGAAGCATCAGGTGGCTTCCTGTAGGACAGAGCATCAGAGTTGGCCTTGAGCTAGCCTTGGATGGAGGCATAGTATATCTCATAAATAATAGTCAATCCAACATCTCTGAGGAAGGACAACATTGTGTGCCTCTTTTACAATCTGGGTGAAGTGCCCCCAAAAGAAGTTTGTCACATTGTAGCCTCATTAGACACCGTAGTTGATTCCTCTGTTCAATTTGTGGCATCTTTTCCTAAAGTCCTGTTTTGATATCTTATAATGGTGTGGAGATGACTGCCCCAAGGGGCTTGAGGTCTCTGATGGGTCCTACTCTGAGCATGGCTACAGTACCATGCTATGTGCCTGCTGTGTGGGGACCAGACTCTCTAAGCTCAGAGAAACTCATCACCTGGTGATGATTTTTTTTTGTCCACAGAAACTCAAAAGATGTTCAAATGAAGGTTGAATGAACACTTTTAGGGATGGTAGAGGGAGAATTCCCAAGGCCCTTCTCTGTTTGACGTTATTACTGATAACTAAAATCAAAGCATAGATGGCATGTTTATCTATTTTCCTGAAGACATAAACATGGGAGGGATAAGTAACATTCAGGGTGACAGAATCAGTATCAAAAAGATATTGACGAGTTACAATGGGTTAAATCTAATAAGGTGAAATTTAACAGAGATAAATATAAAGTCTTATGCTTAGATTAAAAAACAAAGTACTACAACAGGATGGAAGAGATATAATCAGACCATCATAGTCATAGTTTTTGAATTGGAGGGAGCTTCAGGAGTCCTTATGGATCAATACCCTGATTTTAAACTGAGGCCAAAAGAGGCTAGGTGGCCTAACCTATGTCAAACAGATATAAACGGCAGAAGAGGCATCTGAATCCACGTCTTGTGAATTCAAATCCAGCACTCTTTCAACTATAAGACATAGCTTCCATGTGAAAAAATTCTGGGATTTTAATGGACTATGAATTTAATGTGACAAGTGAGCGATATGACATAGTAGTTAAAAAGGCTAACACAATTTATTTGGGTTTTTTGGTCTGGACTTGTGAATTCATCAAGAGAAAAAACTCCCTAGTAATGGAAATTCCCTCCGCAGAGGCAGATCAGAAACTTCTTTTAATTCTATAGACTTAGAGAATTGCCTGGGACACTGAAAGGTTTGTGTTTGATTACACAGCTATTTTGTCAGAGGCAGGACTTAAACTCAGCTCTTCCCAAATCCAAGGCCTGCCCTCTATCCACTGTGCCAAACCTCCTCTCTTAATGTGATCTTCGGCTACTACTGTAAAAGTAGAGTGTTCTGAATGAGAGAGACAATGGTCCTGCTTCACTCTGCCCTGATCATAATACATCTAAAAATTTATGCTCTGTTCTAGATGCCCCATCTAAAAGGTTATGCTCTATTCTAGATACTGCATTTAAAAAGGGACATTGACAACCAAGAGTACATTCAGATGAGGGATAAGATGATGAAGTCACATGAAGTGATGCCCTACTGGAATAATTTCTATTTGAAGGACTGTCACGTGGAAGAGATGAGTCTTATTTTGTAGAACTATGGCCAAAGGATAGACACCAGTCTAGTTTTGACCCAATATAAGGAAAATAGGCACCATTCAAAACTGGAATGTTCAGATTTGAGCTCCCCACCTCACCCAGAGGTGTTTAAGAAGAAGCTTTAAGTCCACTTGACCAGGATACTTACCTTAAAGGGATTCCTGTTCAGGTACAGTTGGACTGAAGGACCTTGGAGGAACCTCTTCCAAGTCTGAGAGGTCTTTGATTCTTTCCTCCATTTTATAGATAAGGAAACTGAGTTTCAGAGAGAAGAAATAACTTCCTATTGCCACAAAGCTAAATGGTAAAGGTGGGACTAAAATCTGCTGTCTATCAAATCGGTTGCTTTTTCCATCATGACACAAACAAGGGATTGTGGTATTTCAGGATCTGAAGAGTGACTTTCAGCTGGGTCACCAGGGAAGGCTTTATGGAAGAGACAACATTTAAGCTGAGTCTTGAAGGATGGGTAGGATTTTAATGGGCAAATATTGGACGAGGGAAAGTATTCTAGTTGGAGGCAGTGGCAAGAAACCACACAAGAAAGCTCAAGGGAAAGGGAGTCATTTGAGCACTTCAGTCTTTCCTTTCCTTCCATTCACTGGTTCATTTTTTCATTCAGCAAACCAGAAACTTCATTTTAAGGAAAGCGCCCAGGCCAGCCAGGTTCATTCCAACATTCCTCTCTGGGCTCAAACTCCTGACTCTTCCGGATTTCTTCTCCACCAAGTCTCAGTGCTCAGACCCTCCTTCCCTCCCCCCACCCTCACCACAGCTCTCCCATCCTACGTCCTTGTCATCTTCCCTTCCCCCATTAGAATATAAGCTTTCAAGAGCAGAGACTGTCTTTCTTTCTGCTTGGATTTGGATTCCCAGCACTTAAAATGAGGAAGACGTGGCCCCTCCCCAGCTAGACTAAAACTCTCATTTTGACAATAGTACCTTTACAGGCACTTAGTTACTGGCTACTCTAAATCATTCATTGTGCATGTTGGGAATTCGTTTCATATATCATTGTAATAATGCCTTTGTGGGATGTTTCTGGTGCTGTGGATACCGTTTTGAGTAAGGGGACCCTCTAGTACAAGGACTTAACTCACTTATACTTTTCCCCAGCTGAATGAACCAAGATTCCTTGTACTTTGGGGGCACTTGGTCAATGAAGGGGTAACTGACGTCCTCTCCAGAGGCAAACGCCTTCCTTCTGTTGCACCTGCCATTCCAGAGCTGGCACAACTGGGGTTGGTCTTTATTGGCATAATTATACGGGTGGGGAAGAGCTCCTGGCTACAGGGAAAGGAAGGAAGGAGGTGGCAGGCATCCAAAAACAGGTATTTGGCAAAAGAGGAAGAAAATCCATCCTTGACTATTTCTTGTTTTACCCAACCTGTGCCTTCTCTGATTGTTGGAGAAGGGAATTATGAACCCTTCTAAATTGCTGTTTAATTAAAAGAAACTCCTGAATCTGGAACTCAAATTTTAAAAATGAACGTCGAATTTTTTTTTAAAAACAAAAAACATTCCTAGACTATGTAATTAAAAGGAAGAATTAGCCTTCAACAGCCATACTTACAGCTGGAGACAAATGACCCAGTAGCAGCCCTGGCAAACACAGATGGGATGGCAAAGACCCAGACTCCAGGTTTTCATGAAGTCAAGAGACTTCTGCTAGTTTTCTGACCAATGGAAAAGATCCCTGTCATAGCTCATACTTGTCCCTCCTCTCTTCTCTTTCTTTCCTATCTTGCTTAGTGAATTCCTCAGTCCTCATGGGTTCAACCATCATCTCCATGCAGATGATGTTCAGATCTATTTATGAAGCCCTAACTTCTTTCCTGACCTCTAGTCTCACATGCCATTTCCAACTAGTCATCTCATAGGCATCTTTTTTATTTTAAAAAATATTTATTTACAAAAGCTATTATTTATTGATACAAGCAGAAGTGTCTCATAGGCATCTTAAACTGAAAAAGCACAAAATGGAACTCGTTAGCTCTCACCGCTAAACTTTCTTTCTTGCCAACTCTTCTATTATTGGCTAGGGCACCACCTAGTGTCAGTCACCCAGGTTTGCAATATTGGGGACATCCTCAGCCCCTCATTAACACTCACTCCACTTAGCTAATCTGTTGCCAAGCCTTGTTATTTTTCACCTTCACAACATCTCTCATATATATCTTCATTTTCTTTACAGTTATCACTCTTGGTGCAGGCCCTCATCACCTCATTCTTAGACTATTGCAACAGACTGCCAGTTGGTCTCCCTGACTTAAGTTCTTCCACTCCAGGTCATGCTACACTCCACTGCCAAGGCATCTTCCTAAAGGACAGGACTGACCATGTCACCTACTACCCCCTACTCAGTAAATTCCAGTGATTCCTTGTTACCTCCGAGATCAGATATAAGATATTTTCTTTGGCTTTTAAGCCCTTCACAATCTGGCCCCTTCCTAGATTTCCAATCTTGCTTTAATGCCTTTCCTCAAACTCTATGTTTCCAACACACTAGACTATTTTTGCTGTTCCTTGAAAACAACACTCCACCATTTGACTCTGCCTTTTCAGTGGTTCTCCCCTTACCTCTCTATCTGGCTTACTTCATGCCTCAGCTGGAATCTTACCTTCTATAAGAAGCCTATTCCACTCTGCCCAACTCCCACCCCACCCCCCACAAGTGCCTTTTCTCAGAGATAATCTCCCATTTAAACTGTATATGAATTGTATGTAAGTAGTTGCTTTCATGTTGTCTGCAATTAGAATGTGAGATCCTTGAGATCAGGGACCACGCTTTTGCCTTTCTTCATAACCCTAGAACAGCGGTTCTCAGCCTGTGGGTCATGACCCCTTTGGGGGTCGAACGACCCTTTCAGAGGGGTCACAGGGGTTGCCTAAGACCATCAGAAAACACATATTTCTGATGGTCTTAGGAACCGAGACACAGCTCCTCTATCCATCTCCAAGCGGGTCCACCCACATGCAGATACACCAACATATGAGTATCGAAGGGTCACGGCATTAGGAAGGTTGAGAACCACTGCCCTAGAACTTAGCACCGTGACTGGTACATGACAGGTATTTAATAAATGCCTACTGATGATGACGATGATGATGATGATGAAGAAGACAAATTGGTGCCTGAGGAGTTAGCAATATACAGTTTATACCATCCGCGTTATCCTATTTGCTCTTAAAATTGTGCTGAGGATACTTTCAATGAGTCTACAAAGGATAAGGGAAACACCTAATATATTCAGCCACAAAAAACGGGTATTTGGTCTGCCTGAGGAATACTGTGTAAAACATTAGAAATAAGAGAAAAATAGCAAGCTAATAACTTGTCCCAGGGTCATTTCTGTTCGAACCTCATCAAACAAGAGGCTGATGATAAGTAAAAATAATCATTAATAATTATTAACAGGAACCTTGCTTAATAACCCTAACTCTCATTTTATTAAATAGGAAATTAAGCAGGGTAAAGTCCATCGCATTCCTGTCATTCTCCTTGCTATTGGAGCTGTGCCAAAGACACTTTCAGTGACGCCATAGGTGATGAGCTTATATCCCAACACTCTTATTCAGTTACCAAAAGAAGGATGCTTTTAACCTACCTACACATAAGTCCACAGAATAGAAATATAAAAGAATGATAGCATGATAGTAGCATGTATTAGGAGCATTTCTATCTGCATCAAAATGGCAAGAAAAATGAGAATCATAATTGTACAGGAGTTCAAATTCAATTCAGCAAACATTTATTCAGTACCTGTTATATTCAGAACACCGTGCTTTGTGTTGGTTATACAGAGGTAATACATGACCCTACTTTTAAAGAGCATACAAATTAAAGTGGGGGAGGGGGTGGAGATAAGCTTTCTCTCCTTTTGGCTAAGATCGAGGATACTGAACATGGCCATAAATAATAATGATATGTGGCAGAATGCAAGAAATACAGAGAGAGGTCTGGATAAAGTGCTATAAGACAGTTGAAAAGGGAGATCAATTTGAGCTGTAGAGGTCAGGGAAGACCTGATGAAGGAACTGGCAGCTGATGGTATCTGGGATATTGCAGAGGCACGGATCAGACAAAACAATCTCTGACGATTAGACAAGCTGACCATCAACTCACACTAGGACTTGTCAGGGTACAAAAGACAGAGAAGATATCACTTGGTTTAAGGCTTGACTTTTTCTTTAAATTAAGGCAAATTATAATTTAAATTAATACTAACAATAATGGTAGTTAACATTTATATAGCACGAACTGGGTGCCAGATACTGTGCTAAACACTTTATAAACATGATCTCATTCGATCTGCACAACAACCCTGGGAGGTGGGTGCTATTATTATGAGCATTTTACAGGTGTGGAAACTGAAAACAGATAGCAATTAAGCAACTTGCCCAGAATCACACAGCTAGCAGGTATCTGAGACTAGATTTCAACACAGGTCCTTCTAACTCTAGACCCAGTTCAAGAACTTTGAAACTTTCCTTTGGAGATCACTAGAGACATTGTGAGGTAGCAAAGGAAAAAAAATATGTTAGGAACCACTGTTTGGGAGGGTATGTCCTACTTCTTGGTTCCACCTGTGATCCCAGGGTACGAACCATTAGAAGTGAAAATCAGGTTAATTTGGGCTATTGCCCGTCATGATCCTAATTCTATATGCAGTAATTATCTCACACCATTAGGCACTTAATAAGTATTTTGGGCATGGGTGGTGATGATAATGATTTTGATGATGAAGAGAAAGCCTAAAAAGATGTTCTTCCTGCCCATTCTATTCCCGAAGAAGCAGGCGGGGATCTATTGAAAATAACTACTGTATCTAGTATCTAGATGAGTTTTAATTTGGTTTTAATAACATATTCATATCAATTTTTTAAATAGATTTCAGAGTTTTTCAAATCGATTCAAATCAAGATGTTCTAACTTCAAGTCTTGTGGTGTTTCTCTTGCATTAAATAATCTCTGAGTCAATGATTCAGACACAAAGAAATCTTAGCAGTCAAGGTTAGATAGCAGCAAGGCCTGTCACCTTGGATATTCATGGTATTAGCCCGAGCTCTACTTTCCTTTATGAAAAGCTCTCCTCTGTCTGAGTGGTTGGTGTATCCTATGAGCTCTCACTTGCCTGGGAAAAGATTAACTGTCTCGTGTTTCATGAGCCTTATCTCGGATAAGATCCCATCTCAAGTTGACTCTATCTATTCCTTGGCTAAACACTGGTTAAGAGACCCCTTTGCAAATGTAATGTTCCTGAAATAAACCTTTCTGCTTGTTTTGCTCTTGGATATACAGATGGGAACTTCCTGTGATACTTGTTAACCAAAGCACTTCAAAAGAGGCATGGCGTAATGATGAGCAGCATGGCCCAGAAAGTGCCAACAATGAAAGCCTTGCTCCTACTGGGGCAGCATAATTCCTCACCACCAAGAACACTATCCTTTTTCTTGTATGTGCCTCATAGGTAAGTCCAGGTCTGGACAAAGACAAATTATTAACATAGTGAATGCAATTAGCTGATCAATAGTCTCATAGACTCCATTTTTTTTGTTTGTTTCTTTTAATACCATCATCAAGGGCAATTAGATGATTCAGAGGCTACAGTACCAGGCTTGTAGTCAGGAAGACTCATCTTCCCAAGTTCAAATCTGATCTCATCCACTTAGTAGTGGTGTTACCCTGGGCAAGTCACTTAACCCTGTCTACCTCAATTTCCTCCTCTGTAAAATGAGCTGGAGAAGGAAATGGCAAATCACTCCAATATCTTTGCCAAGAAATCCCCAAAAGGGGTCACAAAAAGTCAGATACGACCGAATAAAATTATATCATCATCCTAAGATCAAATCCTCATTTGCAGCATGCTTTAGAAAAAATAGCACATACCTATGTCCTAAGTCTGTGTTCTACCTGGGATCCCATGGCATGAACTCTTAGAAAATCAGAATCAGGGGCAGGGAAGTTAATTTGAGTTACTGCCTGTAATGATGTACTGAAACATAAAGTTCTCCTGAAGTAATTAGAATAAACACCTGGGGAGGGAGAAAGTGAATGACCTGGCCCGCCAGCCACAAAAATGGATCTTCTGTGTATACTTACAGCAAAAGCTTCTCACTTAGCTGGGACAGTTTGACTGCAAAAATATCCCGCATTTTAGTGCTCTCCAAATGATGCTAACATCAGGAAGTTCAAGTTCAAAGCTCACACTCCACTAACATTTACATCTCTGTGCAGACTAGGAAAGTCAGGATGTCTAGAACTGACAGTCTCTGCACTTTCCACAAAGGACTGGCAGCGGGAAGAGAAAGAAAGGCATGAGAATAATAATACGTAGCATTTAGATAGCACTTTTAAGACGTGCAAAGCACTCTTTGAATTTTATTATTTAGCTGATTTTATCCTCCTAACAACCCTAAGAGTTGGGTGCTGCTATTCTCTCCATTTTACAGATAAGGTAACTGAGGCAGGCCGAAGTTAAGTAACTTGCCCAGGGTTACACAGCTAGGAAGTATCTGGGGCTACATTTGAACTCAGGTCTTCCTGACTCCAGGCCCAGTGTTCTATCCATTTGCCACCCAACATAAGAGACAAAGAATATTAAAAAGCAGGTCAACAAAGAGTATAACTAAAGAACTACTCCCATCCATGGATAGAGCATTCACAAGCACTGGCATCACTGTCAATCAACATCTACTGAGCGCCAGCTGCTAGTAAATTTGTGCTTGGCCCAGGCTGTACACAGATACTGCCCCAGTCAGTCTAACGTACTGATCTGAAGATAAGCCACAATCTCTGTTTACTTGTATTTTATAAAACCCAAGTGGGGAAGGTGGGGCAGCTAAGTGGTGCAGTGAATAGAGCACTGGCCCTGGAGTCAGGAGGACCTGAATTCAAATCCTACCGCACTTAACACTTACTAGCCATGTGACCTTGGCAAGTCACTTAACCCCAATTGCCTTGCCCTCCCCCCTCCAAAATGCGAAAACCTCAAGTGTGGTCCACAATTGGTGCTCATTTTCAGATGACAGTAAAAAACACAGTTCTTTTTCAGTGTATGGGATGTCTGGGTTTTATTTTGGTTTTTTCCCCAAAGATACTTAATAAACATTAAGTCCCTCTTATATATGTGCAGGGCACTACTTTAGGCATAGAGCAAGGATGGGTGGGGAGATATAAAGCTTAGAACTCATTTAATTTTAACTGCTTACATCTAAGGGTAACCTATATTGGCAAAAACATAGCAGTTGAGGATCTAGGTAGAAGGATAACTAGAAGAGATTTTAGAGATCATCTGGTCCAAAGGTCAAACACACACAAAAACTGAAACAACAGCACCAGGTAGTGTGTGTGTATGTGTATAATACATGTGTGTGTATGTATGTGTAAATAGTCTGTATGTGTGTGTGCGTGTGTGTGTGTGCGCACACACACGTCCGACTCTTGGTGACCCCATTGGGGGTTTTCTTGGCAAAGATACTGGTGTGGCTTTGACGTTTTCTTCTCCAGTCATTTTACAGATAAGGAAACTGAGGCAAACAGGGTGAAGTGGCTCACCCAGAGTCACATAGCTAAAACGTGTTTGAGGCTGGAATTGAATTCAGGAAGATGAGTCTTCTGACTTCAGGCCTAGCACTCTCTCTACTGTGTAACCTAGTGGATAGGATGGGATGGGATGGGATGGGATGGGATGGGATGGGATGGGATGGGATGAGATGGGATGGAATGGGATGGGATGGGATAGGACAGCATAGGATAGCATAACATAGGATGGGATAGGATAGGATAGCATAGGATAAGATAGGATAGGATAGGATAGGATAGGATAGGATAGGATAGGATAGGATAGGATAGGATAGGATAGGATAGGATATAGTATAGCATAGCACAATATAATATAATAAAATGTAATGTAATATTTATGGCACCAAAGGAGTGGTTTAGTCAGTGAGTCTGATGGGCATACAGAGCTGGGACAGTTTGCTGTCAGCTGGGGTAGACAGGAAAAGTTCCCTTGAAGAGGGAGGAGTTTAAAAATGACTAGCACTTAGCCAAGCAGAGGGTAGGGCATTATTCTGGGACCAGAGGGGGAAAATAGGGAGAGCAACAATGCAAGAGCAGGACTTTCTTTAAATATGCCCCCCAAAGTGAGTACTCCAGGTAGGCTGTAGTCAAGGTTGCACATAAGGCATGAGTTCTTAAGCTTTTTTTTGTGCTGTGGATGTCTATGGCAGTCTATTGCAGCTATCCACTCCTTCTCAGAGTAACACTTTTAAATAATTGCAAGAAAAGCTAAGTTTCAATTAAAGTTTAGTGAGAATAAAAAGATAATTTTTCCTACCCAGATTCACAGACTCCCTAAAATCTATCCATATATCCATGGGGTTAGGGAGAGGGCTATGGATCCTGAGCTTAGAATCCCTGACATAGAGGATTAGGGAGATACCTTCAGTCTTCCTCCTCTGCCCTAATCCACATTGTACGTTCTTTGCAATTTGTTTGTGTGTCGTATCTATCTTTGTAGTCTCCTCAGTGGTTAGGATACAACTTTGCACGTGGAAAGTACTCGGTAATTTTACTAAATTGAATTAAAGGGAGATGAGGTTGGGCCTGACAGTTCTGAGTTAGAATTTGTAGCCAGATTATATAGGATCTTGAATATGGACTAAGGAATTTAGACTTGAACCAGTAAACAGAGGGAAGTCACTGAATCCAAATTAAGCCAAATAAGCACTTATTAAGGGCATGTGCACAGAATGGTGCTCAGTGCTGAGGACATGACAATACAAAAACAGATCCTGCCTTTGTGGAGCTTACATTTTGCTGAGGGAATATATGTAAATAGATAAATGAATATGTAAATATGTATAAATATGTCCACACAAATATATGTATGCACACGTATGAAATTTGAGGAAAGAGAGAACACTAATAGTTAAGGGAATCAGGAAAGGCTTCCTATAGGACAGTGGTTCTCAACCTGTGCGTCGTGACCCCTTTGGGGGAGTTGAAGGACCCTTTCACAGAGGTCACCCAAGACCATTGGAAAACACATATTTCCGATGGTCTTAGGAACTGAGACACCGCTCCTCTATCCGTCTCTAGGCAGGTCTGCCCCACATGCTGATACGCCCACATAAGAGTATTAAAGGGTCACGGCATTAGAAAGGTTGAGAACCACTGCTATCAGAGTTGACATGGGATTGTAAGGGATAGAGGCGAGGAAAAAATGCTTTCCAGGCAAGGGGGAACATTCTGGGCAAAGACAGGAGGTAGAATATCAAGTTTGGAAAACTGTGAGTCATTCAGTTTGGTTGAAATATAGAACACATGAGATAAATATGGAAAAGTATGTAGGCCAGAATTATATTGGGAAGTTCTTTAAATGCCAAGCTAAAGAATTTGCATTTTATCCTGGAGGCAATAGGGGGCCACCAAAGGTCCTTGAGAGAGAGTGTGACATGGTCAGACCAGTGCTTTGGGGAAGATTATTTTGGCAGCTGTAAGGAGGATGAATTGGGGAATGGTGATGTTGGGACGAAAGAAAAGGAGTTATATGCTAGATATGTTGTGGAGGGAAAATCAATAGCAAACTAGGTGTTCTGGCATGATCCAAGTGGAGTTTAAGGATAATTAAACCAGGAGATGGGAAGCAGGGCTTTGTCGTATGCCAGGACTAAGTTCCTTTTTATCAGGGAAAACTTCAGAGGGGAATGAATATGGAATATTTATGGAATAAAAGGAATATGTTATTTTGTTGGGTTAGGGGAGAAATAATTTGGGTGTTAAATAATGGAGTGCACAATGCTTGGACTTTAGCAAATGCTATAAAGTCAGTTATAACCAGCTATTCAGTTGTCTTCAAGGTGATATACTTCCCACCCAGGAGCCAACTCTTTATTTTTCATTTTAACGTCCGCACATGACAAAATAATTTAACCAAAGTGCCATTGGCCCATCAATGGCACCGCAGCACAAATCACTGCTGCCCCAGAGAGTTCTATGTTAAAGACAGTTCTGTCTACCTGAGGCAGCAACATCCAGCTGGCAGTGGGCACAGAAACCGGAAGTAGATAATTTCCTGGTCACTCTCTGAGGCAGTCAATCAATCAATCAAGTAGCATTTTTACAGTTACTACTATGTGCCAGGCACTTCCCTCAGAGATCTCATATTCTATCAGTGGAGACAACATGGACAAATGTAGTTGTTGTAATTGAGTTATTTCAGTCCTATCCGACTCTTTGTGATCCCATTTGGCATTTTCTTGGCAAAGATACTGGAGAGGTTGGCCATTTCCTTCTCCAGTTCATTTTACAGATGAGGAAACTGAGGCAAACAGGGTTAGGTGACTTGCCCAGGGTCATGCAGCTAGGAAGTGTCTGAGTTCAGATTTGAACTCAGGAAGAGGAGTCTTCCTAACACTCTATCTACTATGCCACCCAACTACCCAACTATATAAATAGTATTAAAAAATATTCACAAATAGCCTTACACTTCTGAATAACCTTATCAACCCACCTCCCGATAGAGAGGAAAACAGGTTGAGAAAATAATTTTTTAGGAAGCAGCCAGTATGAAAATTTGTTTTGCTTGGCTGTACATATTTATAACAGAGATTTTGTCTTTCTTGCCTCCTTAGTTGTGGTTTTTCCTTTGTTCTCAAAGAGGACCATAACATTAGGAAGATGATGCCATGACTGCAAGTGAATTGGCTTTAAGTGAAGGAGGGCTGGGCAAAGTCACCAGTCTCACTCTCTCCTCCAGAACCATCTGGGTCCAGTGGCCAGATAATCATCAGGATGACTGGAGATGGCCTAGGGGGCAGGGGAAGACCTTGGCCTTTTCAGTTAGGGGAGGGGAGAAGGGGAGAGAAGATGTATTGTTGTTGGTTTTTTAAAGATTTTTCTTTTTCAGAAGAAAATAAGGCTGTATTTTTCTCACCCAAGTTCATGGACTCCCTGAAATGTATCCACAGTCCTACACAGACCCCAGAAGAAGAACCCCTGCTTTACAGCTCCACAGCTACTTTTGAAGAATTGTCAAAAGGTAAGGGGATGTAGGAGGGAGAGGAGGTAGATAATCATTAAAAGAAAAAAAAGAAAAAAGAAGACTAACATTACCTCATGTTTCTTTTCTTTTCTGCTTTTGTTGGAGGGAGGAAGGCAGGACAACTGGGGTTAAGTGACTTGGCCAAGGTCACATGGCTAGTAAGTGTTAAGTGTCTGAGGCAGCATTTGAACTCAGGTCCTCCTGACTCCAGGGCCAGTGCTCTATTCACTGTGCTACCTCACCGCCCCTACCTCATATTTCAACATCATTTTACTATTTACAAAGCACTTTCCTGAATAGATTATGCTCATCCTTTCCCCTGACCCTCTTTGGAGAGGTTCTGTGGAATCATGTAGGAGATCTCGGAGAGAAGATTGGGGAAAGGTTCATAGAGAAGGGTAGGTTGGTAGCCACTCCTCTCACTGCAAATCTGACCCAGTGGCTAGGGAAGGTGAGCTCCCGTCTACCCTTTTCATTTCCAAGAAGTGAAGAAACATGGGCTGCACTGAATTTAGAGTACATTGTGTTAAAGGGCAATTTAATGTGTATTTCTTACAGTGTCTGCCAGGTGACGGGGCCTCAGAGGTCACCTAGTTCTACACCTGGCCTGGCCGAGGACTCAGTGCCCTCCAGGATGGTCTGACAGGTTATTCAGCTCCTTCTGGAAACATCCAATGAGCTCCCCAGCATTGCTAGATAACTCATTACTGAGAAGTTCTTCCCTTGACTCAGGAGCTAAAAATCTTATTCTCGGTGGGTTCCATCCATTGCTCCTACTCCTGCCCCCTGGGGTAAAGCAGAACACCTCGGATCCCAATTCGATTCTATGACTCTAAAACATGGGAGATTTTATGTCCCTGAGATTCTGTGGAGCCGCCTCTGCAGGCTAAAACCTCAGTTCCTTGTATGGTGCTGCTCCTTGTATGGTGTGGTTTCAGGCTCTTCCTGACAATCCTGGTTGTTTTTCTCTGGATAATAATGTCTATGATAATAAAACATTTATATTTTGCTTTAAAGTTAGCAAAGTGCTTTACAAATATCATCTTTTTTTATCCTCAAACAATGCTGTTATCATCCCTGTTTTACAAACGAGGAAATCTAGGCAGGCTGAAGGTGACTTGCCCAGGGTCACACAGATAGTACTGGAATTCAGGTCCTCCTGACTCCAGACCTGGCACTCCTATGTTGAACTGCCTCAAAGAGAAAGAAGGGCATATTTAGCTTTAAATGTGATTTAACATTTTATGGCACTTTAAAGTTTGCAAAGCATTTTGCAAAGAGTATCTCATCTGATCCTAAAAAAACCAAAAACCTTCTAAGGTGGAGGTAATAGCATCTCATTTTACGACTGAGGAAACTAAGCATACGGAAGTTAAGTGACTTGTCCAGGGTCACACAGCATATAAGCATCTGAGGTAGGAGACAGACACAGGTCTTCCTGATTACAAAAACAACTCTCTATCCACCCTGCCACCTCTGGAATAACATATCTATCTTCAGTATTTATTCCTGTGGGCTTTTGTGGATCTAGCATTGCAAGTACTTAACTTACTAGAACCCATGCTAAGACTCCAGATAGTAGAGCAGAATAAGCCTTAAACTTAGAAGACCTAGGTTTCATTGGCTTATTAGCTTTGTGACCATGGACAAGTCATTTCACTTCTCTGGGCTTCAGTCTGTTCATCTGTAAATGGACAGATTAATACTTTTGCTATTTGCCTTATAGGAACTATCACTAGGAAAAGTACTTTATAAAGCTTAAAGCACTACAGAAATTCAAGCTGGAATTTCATCAAACAAGCTCATGTTCCGAATCAGTGACAGAGCTTGGAACCTTACCTAGTTAAGGAAGGAAGAAAGAAAGAAAAAAGGAGGGGGGAGGAAAGAAGGAAAGGGGAAACAGAAAGAAAGGAAGAAAAAAGAAAGAGACAGAAAAAGACATAAAGGGATAGGAAAAAAATAAAAAGTCAGAAAGATGGAAGGAAGGAAAGGAATAAGAAGAAAGGAGAGAAAGAAAGAGAAAGAAAAGAAGGAAGGAAGGAAGGAAGGAAATTAGGAAGGAGGGAAGAAAGAAAGGATGGAAGGAAGGAGGGAAGGAAGGAAGAAAGAAAGGATGGAAGGAAGGAGGGAAGGAAGGAAGAAAGAAAGGCAGGAAGGAATTAAGGAAGGAAGGAATTAAGGAAGAAAAGAAGGAAAAGAGAGAGGGAGGGAGCCCTGCCCTCAAGGAGCATACATTCAAACAGGGGAGGGAAACACACACACACACACATACACATACACACATATGTGTGTATATGTATATATCTATGTATATGGGAGATATAGCCAGTAAGAACAGAAAAGTCAGATGGAACAATGACTGGAGTCATAGTGCAAATGAGTGAGTTGGTCAATTAGGTTGGCCTAATTGACATGCCCTTTGCAAGAATGACAGTGTTAATTAGATTACTGTTCTCAGAGCTAGGATCTGAAAACTGGGGAAGGGGGGAAGAAGAAGCACAGAGTATACCCAAGGTGGCAAATGGCACGTGATTTTGACTGAACCACCTTTATGGAGAGGCAAGAAAGTTGTTGAATCCTCCTGTAAAATGCAAGCAGTGATTTCTTCTTCATTTTCCCCCTGCTGACTTGCATGGCCCTCCCCACCCACAACAAATCCTATGCTCTAGGTTGGCTCTTAGTAGTACTTTCATGCTCTAGACAGAGGTAAGATAGAACTAAGACAAACTGACTTGTGAAAAAGAAATGAAGTCATGGGCAAAGTGCATGATTTAAATAAATACATCTGCTGTATGTGAAGTTTATCTGCAATTAGCCCAATATTAATTATAATGTCTTCCTACTAGGTTGGACAAAAGGCCTTCCCAAACACTTCAGATCATTAGAAACCATTTATGATGATAAGATTTTTAGAGTTGGAGGAGATTTTAGCAGTCACCTAGCCTAATACTAACATTAAAGAGATGAAGAAACGGGGGTTCAGAAAAGGTAAAAATGCATATCAGTACCCATATTAACCAAGGGAAATAAAGGCAGTATATTGCATGGCTGAGACCTTCTAGCTTCCAATCTAACAATCACCACATTAGGTTGCTTCCTCCAAATGCAGTGCCCTCCACTCTGGGAGTGCCCATCTTGTTTTTCTAAGGAAAAAAGGTAGCCACCAGGTAATGAATTGTGCTACAAAATGCTTCTGAAAGCACCATCACAGAGGAAGGACAGCCAGCAGATTCATAGAGAGGGCAAAGAAAGGAAGTAAAGTAAATGGAGAGACCAATGGTGACTAGCCTAACAATTCAGAGAGCAGGGGAAAATCAATGAGGCACACACAGACCATTTATGCTTCATCGATTTCTGCTACTCATTGTTCCTCCTTGGTGGCTACAGTTGTATCCTCATTGTACTTTCTGCTACTAGGCAGGTCTGAGGATCAACACAGCAAGTACTTATAAGGATGCATCCTTCACAAGCCTGAGGGCCTGCTGTGGAAACGGGGCTAGTTGGCCACAGTTTGTCTGCTAGTTCTGTTGCAATTTGTCCTTGTCTAGAAACAAGCCTGATAAATGGTGATAGCTACAAAATTCCCTTTAGAGAGAGTTTTTAATGGACTGGAGAAAAGCACTCAACTAGGAGTCGGGAGACCTGATTTTGAGTGAGCAGCGTGATATGGTGGTCAAAAGAGCTAATGGAGTGCTGGGTTGCATTAAGAGAGGTCCAGATTAAGGAGATGAGGTCCTCGTCAAACCTCATCTGGAGGACTGTGTTTAGTTCTGGGCCCACAGGTTAAGAGGAAAGTGACCAAGACAGAGCCTCGATCTCCTGTTAGGGGATGTGATAGGAATGATGATCCAGAAAAGAGATGGAGAAGTAAAGGTCAGACAGGTATGAGGAGAACGAACACAAAGAAGGTATCTAGAACAAAGCTGTCAACAACAACAGAAGTCTAGAAAGATGGGGACTGAGAAAAGGTCGTTAGAGTTGACAATTAAGAGAACACTGGTAGCTGAAGAGAACTATTTCAGTTGAGTAATGATGTTGGGCACCAGACTGCAAAGAACAGCATGACTTTACCAAAATTTTTGTTAAAAATAGATAGATTATAACCACAGCATACCCTTGATCTACCACAGGCAGTTAGGTGGTGCAGCGGACTAGCCCTGGAGTCAGGAAGACCGAAGTTCAAATCTAGCCTCAGATGTTTAGTTGTGTGACTCTAGACAAGTCCCTTAACCTCCATCTGCCTTAGTTTCCCCAACTGTAAAATGGGAATAATTTCCATGTCTACCTCCCAGGGTTGTTGTAAGGATCAAATGAAATAATATTTGTAAAGTACCTTGTACAGAGTAGGTATTTAATAAATGCCTCCTTCCTTCCAGGACCAGTACCACTTAGTATACTCACCAGACCTCAGTGACTTAAAATTCCTTAAAGAAACAGAAATAACTCTGACTGTGGACTTGGAGGACCTGTGTTCAAATCCTGCTTTGTTGTCTTAGCTTATTACCTGTATGACATTAAGTAGGTCACTCAGCGTTTATCTATGAGATATCTATATATCTAAATGAGAAGGCTAGACCACCTGGTCTCTGCAGTTCCTTCCAGTTCTAGATCCATGATTCCAATACAGCTAAAACTCATGAACTACTGTTATTTATTATGTAATAGACCAGGTAGCTCAGTGGCACAGTGGATAGAGTGCCTGGGCCTGGAGTCAGGAAGACCTGAGTTCAAACATAGCCTCAAACACCTAGCTCTGTGACCCTGGACAAGTCACTTAACTCTGTTTGCCTCATTTTTCTCATCATTAAAATGAACTGGGGAATGAAATGTGAGACTACTGCAGTATCTTTGCCAAGAAAACCCCAAAAGGCGTCATAAATGAACATCAACATAACGCACCCCTTTGTTCAAGTTCCTTTTTTCTGATGGCTGATCTGTCAGCTACTCCATAAAACCATGACAGTACATGACAAGCCCTTGTTTAAAAGCTTTCCATCCTCCTCAGCAGATTTCACTTGGGATCCTCAGCTGACCCCCTTTGGTTTCTCTTTTGTCTCTCGAAATGCATAATGAGTGAACGTCAAGGGACTACATCCCTTTGCTAAGAGGAGGGAGATCTGACTGGGCACATCCCTCTTTGCTTCCCTGGCTGTGACTGAGACAGAACTAATTACAGAGCTATGTTCTTTCTAATTCCCACTCTGCACATGCAAACCTCTAAAATCTTTAGTGCTAAAAAGAATGATTATATTCAGTCATGCAGAAGCCCAAAGAAACCTAAGCTTCCCAACCCAGCTGCTCCAGAGAGTTGATCACATCTGTCAAATGTGTCAACTCAACACAATTAGGACTGGTGTCAGGCAGGGTGATCTCAGGGGGAAGAATGAGATAGAATCTTCCCTCCTTTTCCCTCCCTTCTCCCCTCAAGCTGCCAACCAGGCTAAATAATACCCTTTCCCACACTGGGAAGGAAAGTCAAATCACAATGTAGCTTCTCACCATAGTTTATAGTTTGGAGAGGGTGGTCCTCATGCAATACTCACTTGGAAGTGTTCTCCAATATTCCTTTGACTTCACTCATTTGTTCCTTCCCAAAGTAAACCACAGTAAGGTGGACTCTCCCATCTTGTTGGATGCACATCTCCCTGGAAGACCAAACACAAGTCAGCCCCATAGAAATTTGGAGTCCTCTTCCCAGAGCAGCCAGTCTGTCAATATGCAATTATTAAGCTCCTACTATGTGCTAGGCACTAAGCTAAGTGCTGGGGATACAAAGAAAGGCAAAAAGACAATCCCTGCCCTCAGGGAGTTCACCATCTAATGGGGAAGACAACACCTAAATATACATGTACAGAGAAACCATCTACAGGACACATAGGAAATAATCAACTGAAGGAAGGTACTAAAAATAAGGGAATTGGGAAAGGGGGGACTTTAGCTGGGACTTCGAGGAAACTAGGACTCAGCATTGGCAATGCCAAGCATTTTGTTTTCCTGAAGAGCCAAAGGGACTTGGCATTACAATGTGTACCCAGAGGAAGCAAATGGGGTCTCAGATGGAGCAAGCTGTACGTCATACCACCACTAATGTCAGAGTAGAACCTTATGAACTTGTGTAATATAAAAAATAAACATGTATGGGGCCTTGGGTCAGAATCCTCAGTACCTTCAATTCCTTTCTTTTTAGCTTTAATCCATTGAATTGAGTGATTGATTGATTTATATAATATTTTATTTTCTCCCAATTACATGTTAAAACAATTTTTAAACATGTTTTTAAAGCTTTGAGCTCCAAATTCAATCCCTCCCTGAGATGGTAAGCAATCCAGTATAGTTTAAATAGGTTCAATCATGTAAAACATCTCCAGGAAGGAAGGAAGGAAGAGAAAAATAGCATCCTTTATTCTGTATTCAGACAGTCTCAGTTCTTTCTCTGGAGGTGGATAGCATGTTTCATTATGAGTCCCTGGGGACTGTCTTGCTCAGAACAGCTAAGTCATTCATAGTTCATCATATATTGCTGTTACTGTGTATAATGTTCTCCTGGTTCTGCTCACTTCACATTGCATCAGTTAATGTTAAGTCTTTCCAGGTTTTTCTGAAATCATTCTGCTTGCCATTTCTTATAGCACAATAATATTCCATCATAACCATATACCATAGCTTGTTTAGTCATTCCTCAATTGATGGGCATCCTCTCAATTTCCAATTCTTAGCCACCACAAAAAGAGCTATCAATGTTTTTGTCTTCCATTTCTTTATATATAAAGGTGACAGAATGTAATAGAAGGTGCCTGGATGCTTTTAACTCCCCTCCACCCAAAGTCCTTCATAAAAAGAGATTTATAAACCTCAGAGTAGTATAAAATGTCAGCTATTTCACACCTATTATCTCATTTTATCCTCTCCTGAAGTCACTTAAAATAATTTTGTATTAAGTTATTTTACTTTTTTTTTCATATTCGTTATCTCTTTTAAACTCCTCTATGACTAATTTATAGATGTTTTAAGCATTATTTCTATTTTAAATATGGGGCAACTGAGACTGAGGGAATTTAAGTCAACCAACCAAGATCACTCAGCTGAGAATTATGGCGTGTAGAGAAAAGATTAAAATCTGGATTTTCTAGGTTCCAATTTCCATGCCCTATTCCAATGCTACCCCTCCTCATTTTTTTTTCACAACTCTATGAAGGAGGGAAGTTTTAACCATCATTTTATAGAGGAGTAAACTGAGGGACAGAGATTATGCCCCTTTCTTGAATTAGTGTAGGAGCCAAACTAGATCCCCTTTATGTGCAAAACATGGCAGCTGGGAAGACTGGTCTGGTAACTTCAATGAACTATTCCTCTACACTGCAGGCCGAAGTGTTTGCTTTTATTTTCATCAACCCAGACTCCTGACATTCCAGGGACAGCATGGTGCCAGTGACCTAAGAATACTGTCCCAGACAGGAATAATGACTGTTCTCTTGCATGCTTCTCCCAGCAGAATCTGACCCAAGTGAAACCATAAAGGTTGTTTGTCCCATTTAGAGCCTCATCCAGCACCCCTGCCAGATACTGAGTGACTCTCTTGTCCTACAGACCTCCTGACACAAAGAAGAACACCCCGGGTACCTCCTTCTTCCTTCCCTTCAGTGTCCTTAAGCTTTCAATTTTTCTGGCCCTCCTCCAACTCAATCAAACTTTGCTCTCAGATAACTCATTCGCTGGCAGTGCCTCTCACTGGTAGACTGGTAGCTGCTAAATTGGACAAAAGAATCTGTTCCAGTATTGCATAATATCAGACACCTGCCAGGTAATGTATCTCTATTTGAGCAGAATCCTTCCAGAGACAACGCCTTCATCGCAAAGGAATAATTACTGGTAGGAAATGCTGGTCAGTCAGGGAATGTGTTATTATTCATTATCATTATTCCAGCCAGCAAACACTCAATGGTAGTGAGATGAGAGGCATGATGAAAGTGAGGTCTAAGCAAAGTCACTGAAGGATTTGGTGCAATGTGGAAAGGGGAAAAGGAAGGGACTGAGGTAAACCATGTGCTAAGTAAGACACATGGATCAGAAGGCAAGAAGGAGTTTTCAGAGGATGGCACATAGAACAGTCTAAAAGGAACCCAGGGATAATGATAGTGTCTTTAGACAGTAGAATGGGGACAGTGGAGGGAATTATTCTCCTGAAAAGGCACTTCAAAACTTGAGAGTTCATAGCTACAGATGCTGCTGCCTAAATCTTTATCTACTGACAATACAATTTCCTTTAGATAAAAGGATGCTTTGATGAACTTGCCAGGTAATGTTTTAACTTCCTTTGCTGGGACAGAAAAGAACACACATACAAAGAGAAGTATAGGGGGAATTGGGCTTTTAAATTACATCTGCCAGCAGGAAAAAAATCCATCCCCAGTTCCAGGGGAGGGTCCCCTACTGTGACTAAATAATAGGAATCTCACTTTTTCGGCAACGCCTCTGCTATGTTTCATGCTGACTTTTTTAATCTTTTCAAAGCATTTCCCAATTTCAGGAAATAAACTACTGAGACTCTTCCATCCCTTTACTGTTCCCTGTCAGGATGTGGGTTCCCCAAAAGATACTTCTGAAGTAGGAATAACTATAAGATTCATTTATAGGAGGAATTCTGGGTAAATCATGGCTATGGTTAGTTAGAGATGTGATACCTAAAATTAAAACATCATTAGAAATGTTATTATAAGGGATGGGAGGGATGGGAGGACTCTCAAAGAACAAGGGGAAATTTTGATATGAAATGAAAGCAAAAGATATCAATGTCTTCAAAAGACATCAGGAAAGCTTCTTACCTCTTGCTCTCACTGGTCTTCATTTTACTTTGAAAGGTAGGGAGACAGGGCCAGTAAAGCTAAGGAGGGGGACTCTAGGGCTTCTTGTAATCACAAAAAGTGCCAACTGTCCCCAAACCATCAACTACTCTTCTTGGAATTTGGTAGCTTGACTTTCTCTAGATATGCACCTAGTGTCATTTCTATACAATAATCACACAGCCACTTAATTCTAGCATCACCATGACACAATGTCAGAGCTGGAAGGGACCTCAGAGTGCATCCAGTTCAACCTGTAACCGAACAGGAATCCTCCCCAATAACATCCCCAATAAGCAGCTACCTTGTCTCTGCTTGGAGATCTCCAGTGAAAGAGAAATTATCACTTCCCTGAGTTCTACTTTTTTAAAAAACTCTCCTTTATTATTCTCTATCTCTGCCCATAATTTCACTGGAGGCAAAGAATTCCCTGTTGAAAAAAACTCTTTCCACAAATGAGGGTGTTCAAATGTTCAGAAGCTCATAGTCTTGAAGATTTGCCGGGGGACACAGAGAGTTCATGGGATTTGTCCGGGATCATAGAGCCAGTTTCTGTCAGAGGCGAGACTTGAACCAGAGCATTTCTGACTCAGAAATAGGTACTCTGCCCACTATAGGAAGGTCCTCTCCCAACACATACACTTCTAAGTTGAAAACTCTCCCTGTGTTTTGCACTTCCTGGCTTTCATTTTGTTCTTGAAAGTCAAGCAAATCATGCATAATCCAGGTGACAATAATGATTTGAAGACAGCAACCAGGCCGTCCCGAATTCTTTTCATCTTCTAGCTAAATATGCCCAATCCTTCAACCAGTCTTCATGTGATATTCAAGTCCCTTCATCATCCTGGTCATAGATCCCATATGTGCTCCAGGCTGTCAATATCCTTACCTAAAATATAGCATGCAGACACCATATTCCACGTGTAGTCTGTGCAAGGGAGAGGAGAGCAGAGCCATCACCACCCCCATTCTATGCATTATATTTCTGTTAATTGGAAAGGAAAGGGATGGGAATGAGCATTTATTAAGTCCCTACTATCTGCCAGGCACTGTGCTAAGTGCTTCCCAAATAGTACCTCATTTTATCCTCACAATAACCCTCCAAGGTAAGTGCTATTATTACTCCCACTTTACAGTTGAGGAAATTGAGGCAAACAGAGGTTAAGTGACTTGTCCAGGGTCACAAAGTTGGTGAGTCTAAAGTTCTGAGGCCACATTTGAACTCAGGTCTTCCAGACGGCAGACCCTGCACCACCTAGTGGCCAATCGTAGTATCACCTCGAAGTCATCTGTGCTACTACAGCAAGAGTCCTTGATCTCTCCCATCCTCCCAACCCCCCTCCTCCCTTTTACCCCCTCCCCATCTTTCCACCTCTTCATCTGGGAACATTAATCAGATCAACACTATTATCTGCCTGAAACTTCCTTCCCTAGCTAGCACTTCCCGTAAGTGCTGCCTCTCCTACAAGAGTGGAAACCCCTTGAGGGCAGGGACTGTCTGACCATTTTTGTCACCATATCCCCAGCATTTAGTAAATTGTGTGGAGTTTAACAAGTGCTTAATCATTCTTCTTTCATTTTCTCATATTAAGCTTTTATCTAAGCGCACTGGAAATCCTGAGTCTTTTTTTCATGCTATTCTAAACTCCATTTTCCTAAATGCCTTTGGAGGAAGTTTTTCACACCCACGATTTGTGCTTCTTATCTGCTAGGCAACCTTTGCGTAGTCTCTTTTCCCTCACGACCCCTAAACAACAGGACGTCTGGGTAACAAAACCACTGCGGCTTTTGGAACACTCTTTTTTCTTCTGGAAAATGACATTTTCCCTCCCTTCAGTTCACAGCACAGAGATGATTAAATTGTGTATCTGTTTAGAAAACAAGCGAATACATTTATATTTTTCTTCCTAAGAGTCCAAAAGCATTTCATGATAACTGAGCTCTTATTAATCCATAGGAGTCCTTCCTGCCCTCCGCTCCCCACTAAGAGTTAAGTTACCATCACAGAATCATTGAACGTTGGATCTGGAAGTGAGCTTAGAATCATTTCCAACAAAATAACCCCAACTCTCTCATGTTACAGAGGAAGAAACTGAGGCCCAGAGAAAGGAAAAATCCTCTGGAACAGCGGTTCTCAACCTGCGGGTTATGTTCAATTTGTAACAATGAAAATACATCCTGCATATCAGATATTTACATTATGATTCATAACAGCAGCAAAATTACAGTTATGAAATAGCAACAAACATAATTTTCTGGTTGGGGGTCACCACAACATGAGGAACTGTATTAAAGGGTCACAGCATTAGGAAGGTTGAGAACCACTGCTCTAGATATATGGTAGCAGACTAGACTAGAACCCAGGCTTCCCAAATCTACTTAATCCAACTAGGACAGGTGAAGGAAAAATCAGGCACAGCGAGGATGCCCTGGGAAAGGTGAAAGGCATCATGGCAAAGAATTTCCTTTTAAGGCTAAAGTTTTAAGTCTATAAGAGACCAGGGACCTAGAAGGCACTCTGAGAAATAAACATTATAACAGTTAGAAGTCACTTTTACTCTGCCACCATCTAATGATAGGAAACAAGAGGAATGTCCAATCCAGTTGATTGGACATGTTTGACATAATGCTATTCTAACACTGCCTAGTTTAGAAATGAAAAAACAGATTCAGCGGAACCAGTTTAAGTTCCTAAGTCATCTGGGCATGAAATCCAAGTTTCTCAAAGCCCAGTCTAGTCTTCTTCCTATTCCCTAAGGCATTCGTCTTGGCAGGATGGAAAGTCAATATAATCATGTAATTTAAATAGCTATCAAGTCTCTTATCTTCTGAGACAGCATTTATAGCATTAGCATCACTCTGCTCCAGATAGAATATTTGAGAGCAGTCTTCCTAAAACTAATTTCCATGTAAAAAAAAAAATTGTATCTGCTGGATGCAAAGAAGTGGAAACAAAGTACCTGCTGGGGTACAACTAAACAAAATACCAGAATAGATCACAAATCAGAAATAAAATTGAATATTACCATGTGTTAATAAAAGACAGCTACGAAGAACTCACAGAAATATGTTAAGACATATAAACTGGTGCTGAGTGAAGTAAACAGAACCAAGAAAACAATAAACACATTAAGTACAACAATGTCAATGGAAAGAGCCAAAAAAAAAAAAAATCAAGAACTGGGCGCTGTGTAACTATAATTACCAATTACCTTCTTTGCAGATGTGGTGACTACTTATGGGTGTGGAAAACTGCATACATCATGGGACAGGCTCGGTGCGTGGGCTGGTTACATTGAACTCCTGGAGGGCATGGGCCCTTGTACTTTTGTCCTCTTATCTCCAGCACCTAGCACAGTGCTGGACACATAGTAGGTGCTTAATAAATGATTGATGATTAATTGATGGGAAGAATACCTTGCTAGGTTGAGAAGGATTATATTCAGAAATGCAGGCAGTGAGAAACAAAAGGTATCAATAAAAAAAGACAAAAAAGTTTTTTAAGTTACCTATTCCACCAGAAGGCTGAAAAGCAGGGTGAGGAATGGCTTAAGAACTCAAGCTTTTGTTTTGTTTTGTTTAGTGAGGCGAACAATATTCAAATGAGTTTTCTCTTTGTTTGGCACAAAGATACGATGCATGCTCCCGGGTGGAATGGTAGAGGCATCGGGAGGGGAAATTAGAGAAGCAGAATAATCATGAGGGGCTGGGGAAAAGAACGTTCACATGACGATGTCTGCTTCCTTCCAACTAGAAGGTGTAAAAGAAAAATCAGGCATGGCTAGAATGCCCTGGGAAAGATGAAAGGCATCATCACAAAGAATTTCCCTCTGAGACTAAAGATCCTACTTAAGTCCCTAAGAGACCAGTGATTCTGGAAGAAACTCAGAGAAATACATATTTTAGCATTCTGAAGTTCTTTTCTTCTATCACCACTTAATGAAATGATGCAATAGGAAGTAAGCCGCTGGTCTAGGGACCAGGGAAGCGGAGGCTGGCAGATCTCCTGAGACTGGGAATTCTGAGTTACAGTGACTATATCATTTGAGTGTCTGCACTAAGGAATATGGTGAGCTCCTAGAGGATGGGATTCATTGGGGTGCCTGAGGAGAGGTGAACCCTGTCCTCCCCCTCCCCAGAACCCCAGCTGGAAATGAAGCATGGCAAAGCTGTGCTGATCAGTAGTGGGAGAGGACCCCTTAATTCCAGAAAGGGCAAGATAGAAATATGTTAACTCTGAGACTGATTAAACACTAATGCTTTTAAATTTTCTTCACAAGACCTGTTTTGCATCCTTTCAATTATTGTTGCTTTTCTCCAACCTCACTTTGGATTTCTCCCTCTCATTGTACATATCCATCTCATTCCTATTTAGAAAAGAAGCCTAAAACCTGTCTCCAAGCAGGTAACATACAGAAAACAACCAAAAGGAAGACTGAGATTGACTTTAGGACTGAAATGTCTAGAGGGACAATTGAAGAAACCTCAGAAAAATAACCCAGGGTAGCACAAAGTTAGAATGGGGTTTGGATCAATGGAATTCTGACAAGACAGAAAACAAACACCTCACCTAAGAGGGAAGGGCTCTTGAGGGGCAGGAGAAACCAAGAGGCAAGTAATCACAGAAGCAAATGATTAATCCCATCACAGGTTGCTAAGGGGAAAACCCTCAAGATGGTATCTCCTTGGCTGCAAAATTTACTTGCTCAGTGAGGGGAAACTGAAATGTGGAACATTGTAAATGGCAAAGGAAGTAGCCAAAGAATAAAGGGAAGAGGAAATCCACCCAATGGAATAACTGACAAGGTCTGCGGAGTTTTGTATTCTGGGGAGGTGGTCCCAGTGACTAGATGAGGATGAAAACAAAAGCAGAAAACTGTTCTAGAGACAGACGTCATTATTTACCATCTACACCACGCAGTCGGCATTTTGTACACATTTCCTGGCACGATCGATTATCTCTCTATGTGTCTACTTCCTATTTTCCCACTCTGATTAGCAGCAACTGTAGGAAATCTTGTCTTGAACTCAAATGTTCCAGTACAAACACTACTATACTTTTTCCTGGTCAAACCACATCTAGACATCACATTTAGTTGTGGTCATCACATTTCAGGATTGGCATTGATAAGTTGGACTGTGCCTGGAGGGAGGTAATCAGGATTGTAAAGGGGCTTGACTCCATGCCTTGGGAGGTTATAGTCAAAGGAAGTGGGGATGTTTACCCTAGAGAAGGGAAGACCTGAGGAGGGAGAATGATAGCTTTTCTCAAGTAATGGAAGGGAAATCTCCTGGAAGAAGAATTAGATTTGTTTGGTGTAGCTCCCAGAACTAGGAGCAGTGGGTAGAATGTAGAAAGAAGCTGTTCTAGGCTTGATGTAATGAAAAAACCTTGTCACAATCATAGGTATTCAAGATAGTCATATGCTGCCTTGAAGGGTCTGATTAAACACAGTTGGACACATGGTAACTTGACTCTAACAAAGTGATGTCATTTTGGTCCTCTACAAGAACAAAGGACAACAACCAGGCAAGGGCTGCCCTCTGACAGGTATGGAGAAGAAAAGAATCTTGTTCAGGAACCATTTGGACTAGACAGTCCTCGTGGTCCCTTCCAACTCTCAGATTCAGAGACTGATTAAAACACAAATGCTTCAAAATTTTCTAAGACCTGCTTTGCATCTCTTTAATCACTGTGGCTTTTCTGCAGCAGATGTGTTTCTCTACATTCTCTCAGGGGAAACCAAAATTAAGTCTGAAGCTTTAAGTCTGAGTACCTCCTTTGATGCTCATAACAACCTTGTGATGTGTTAGAGTTAATCCCCCTTTTACACAAAGGTTAAGTAACTTGCCCGTGGGCAAACAGGTAATGGGCATTAGAGGTGGGATTCAAACACAGGTCTCTCTTGACTCTTAAGTCTAGCAATTGTCACACTGTACCATACTGCATTTACAGGTATAGTACTACACACACACACACACACACACACACACACACACACACACACACCTCATATAACAATTTCCATAGTTGCCAATGAAACAATATATAAAGTATTAGTAGAGGGTATTTATTCACTGGGAGTTCTTCATGTCAATAAAATCACAAGTTAGTTTTCTAATTCCCCCAAAAAAGTATACAATGTCAACATGTCAAAGATCTATGATTTTTGTCAGAGGCACTGATAGAAATCACAATCATTCTATAAACTTAGTGGATAAGCCCTAGAGAACTGTCTGAGGCTCAGAGAGGATAAGTAACTGCCTATGGTCATAAAGCTAGTTTGAAAGGCATGATGTGAACTCAGATCTTCTTTATTCCAAGTCTGTCCCCTATACCACACTGCCTGTCCCAGCTTCTCCCTCCCACCTTGTACTTTATACATTTTCACTGTCATACGTAAAATTTTATATATATATGTGTGTGTGTGTGTGTGTGTGTGTGTTTATATATCTGTATATATACATACATGTGTATATAGATATATAAATATATATAAAATTTCATAATACAAAGACTTTTAACATCATACATGACGTATAAATAAAATGGACATACACATGTGTATACAAAATACATACCTGAATAATGCTATCATTCTACCATAAGCAGGCTTGGCTTATTTTATTTTCTAGTAGTGATAATGAATTTGTGTTGCTCTACTTTCTCAACAGAAAATATTAGCAGAATGGGGTTTGAAATGAAGTTTGTGGCCGCAGAATAAAGCTAAAAGCAATTGGCTTGCACAGAAACCAGACCCGTGATCCCAGCCATGATTCAACTGAGCTGATGGATATCAATAAACTGAAAAGGGTTCTTTTTTGGAGGTACCATGTTTTAATGAGCTATATGCTAATTTATCTTTTTGTTTTTTGGGTTTTGTTTTGTTTTGTTTTTTTGCTTTTTGGAGAGGAGAAGATAGGGCAATTGGTGTTAAGTGACTTGCCCAAGATCACATGGCTAGTTTTTGTGATTAGTGTCTGAGGCAAGATTTGAACTCAGGTCCTCCTGACTCCAGGGCCAGTGCTGTATTCACTATGCCACCTAGCCGCCCCTAATTTATCTTTTTTTTAATCTGGTATAATGTCTCTACTTAAATTTTTACTGCTTTTCTTAAGAGCTGAAATGATTCTTACAAAATTCTGCAAAAAGTAAGTACTGAGATTAGCCTACTTTAGTGATGCCTTTTTAGTAATTATTGCTGCATAGGTCAGATAGAACCTCAATTAGTTATTCTTGGGTCTTAACTCTTAAGGCAAAGTGTATGTACTACACGACTGAGATAGGCACGTGGTACTCTGTGACTAAATTGGTTTTCTGGATGTTTCAAATGTTGTCAAAGTTTTGTCAATTGAAAGGACAAAAGAAAAATGAAGCTATAAAAAATTATGATGCAAATACTCCCCTCTGCTCTGCCATGTGACAGTGCCAATTCCAGGATTATGTCTCCATTCTCAAAGTCAGGTCCTACAGATCACACATGTACACAAATTTCTCCATGCCTTCTTTTAGAGTTGTCATATAACTTCCCTCTCCGTATACTTAGCAGCAAATACTTAAAAAAAATTACTACTATGCTCTGTAGCATTATACCAGGCAAAAAAACTTTGGTTCTAAGGGAGGAGGGGGAAGCACACATATTAGATGTACAAAATATAAAAATGAAATTAATCTAACACATAGGATTTTCCAAAATAGCAGCCAGGAGGAGATTGGTAATACAGACACTTGGCCAACTCATGAAGTCAAGACACATATATGCTGAAATTTCAAATGAATAGTGGCATTCAAAGGCTAACTTAACTTCTGAAATTATATATGATTTCAACACTAAACAACTAAATGGTTGCATTCCCTCTTTTCTTTCAAAGGCTGCTAAAAAATGAAATGATGAACTCCTCTGAATTGCCTTCATCTTAACAGAAATGGACACAAGCATGGGAAGGCTAAACCTTCGAAATCCCTCTTCTAGCTTGTTATCAAAGAAACTGATCTTCCATAAAGCCTTTTCAAATATTGACTAAACATATGGGCCATCACCAGTCATCCTCATATCAGGACCACTGGACCCAGATGGCTCTAGAGGAGAAAGTGAGGCTGGTGACTTTGCACAGCCCTCCCTCATTTAATCTAATTCACTTGCAAGTCATGGCATCACCTTCCTGATGTCATGGTCCCCTTGGAGATGAAGGACAAAAAACAACAACCTAAGACCCACAACTAGTGTTCTCAGCCACATCAAACTTTTCCAGATCTCTTTCTGATGTCTCCTTTATCCAGCTTTCTCTACCTATGTTTTATCTATAATCTTTCTCACATTACTCTGACCATAACCTTCTATCATTTCACCTCTTCTCATGCCCCACTCCTCCTAAGCCTTTTCTTTGCCCTCATCAAGACCTCTAGTCCTTTCACTCTTCAATACTTCCTCAGAGCATTACTCCCACTCTGATTTCACTTTGCTCCTGCTCCAACCTCAGCTCCAAAGTTAGACATTTCAATTCTACCCTCTGCTCTTGAATCTGTATCATCTAATTTTACCAAATGTTGGTATTGTATTGTGTCCTCCATCTGCACCCCCTCCCCCCCAACTCCCACTCATCAGAAGCTGAATACAACTCTAGGAAGTCTCACAACCATGATGACTGGGTACATTACAAACTCATATTATGCAGTTTCTACTGGACCTTCACAGTAACAATGCAGTCCTTTTTCCTCCTTCCAAACTGATCTTGCTGCTTACTTTCCTGAGAAATTTGAGGCAATTTTATGTAAAATTCCTCTTCTCCAATTCTCTTCATTTAAGAACCTTTAACATTTCTCTTCTCTTCTTCTCTTCTCTTCCCTTCTCTCCTCTCCTCTCCTCCCTTCTGTTCTCTCTCTCTCTCCTTTCTTCCTGCTTTCCCCTGGTCTTTGACAAAGAAGCAGCCCTTCTCTTTGCCAAGACCAGACTCTCCCCATATGCACTTGATGACACTAGCTCTCATCTTCCCCAGCAGATTGCATTCTCAGTCATCCTATCTCTAATTTTCACCCTCTTCCTCATTGCTTCCTTTCTGCCTTCAAACATGCCCAAGTCACTCCTGTCCTTAAATATCTCTACTATACCCCACAATCTAGTCTATTTTCTTATATTTCTCCTCCCTTTCTCAGGCAAACCCCTTGAGAAATTATCTATACTCTCTGCCTCCTCTTTCTTTCCTCTCAGTTACTCCCTTTGCAATCTGGCTTCCAACTTCATTGTGTTGTTGTTTGTTTTAGTCATTCTTCAGTCATGACCCCCTTTGGGATTTTCTCAGCAAAGTTACTCAAGTGGTTTGCCATTTCCTTCTCCAGTTCATTTTACAGATGAGGAAATTGAGGCAAGCAGGGTTAAATGACTAACCCAGGGACACACAGCCAGTAAGTGTCTGTGGCTAAATTTGAACTCAGTTCCTCCAGAAATAGTACCCAGCTGCCTCATTGAGTACCAACTTCCTAACAGTCATTCTGATTCCATTTTTTCCAGTGCAAAGATCACTCTCCTTGACCATCTCTTATCCCAAACAGCAGTCCTATCCCTTTTTTATCTTCTTCTCCTAAAGGTTTCATACACACACACACAGACGTGCACGCACGCACACAAACACACACACACACACACACACACACACACACACACACACACACACACACACACACCCCTTGTCTGTTATTCTTAATATTTCTTGCCTGCTTCAGCTCATTCAGAGTTTTAGTACTTCTGACACTGGTCTTTTCTTACAGGATTATGCCATGCATTTGTATTCATAATGGGTTATCTGATCTTGCTTCCATCTTCTGTATTTGTCTTTTGTAAACCTAAATCAGTTAATGAGCTCCTCCAATATTTCCACTGTTCAACTTGCACAACTCCATCTCTTCCTCCCTATCCATATTTTTTCTCTTTACGTCTTCAGAATTGTATTCTCAAGAGCTTCCCATCTTTCCCATCTTTCCTCGGGAGCTTCCAATCCTTCTGTAGAATTTTGGTTCATAAGATAGCTCTTGTTCTGTCTCTTAATCCTCTGAAGTTTGTTCTTCCCGCATCTAGGCTCCATGTCAGACCATACCTGACTTTTCTATCCTCTGCCACAAATTGCAAGATGTAGCAGTCATTTCTCCCCAATATTTCCATCAATTTCATACAAGCAATTAGCTTTTCTTTGTTAATGATCCGGAATGAACTTTCCCTTTGTTAATTGCTTTACCCACTTAAAAAAGGAAATCCTTCCCCTATGTCATAGCAGCAAGTAAAGGAATTATTGATGGTAAGATATAGAAAGAGAAATTCCATTTAAAGTTACTATACATGTTATAAAATTGGGGCGGCTAGGTGGTGCAGTGAATAGAACACTGGCCCTGGAGTCAGGAGGACCTGAGTTCATATTTGGCCTCAGACACATAACACTTACTAGCCGTGTGACCTTGGGCAAGTCACTTAACCCCAACTGCTCTGCCCTCCCCCCTCCAAAAAGCAAAAAATAAAATAAAATATTTGAGAATCTACCTGACAAAACAAACCCAGGGACTATATGAGCACAATTACAAAATACCTTTCACACAAATAAAATCAGATCTAAATAATTGGAAAAACATCAGTTGCTCATGGGTAGGCCTAGCTAATATAATAAAAATGACAATTTTTTCTAAATTAATATACTTATTCAGTGTCATACCAATCAAACTATCAAAAATTATTTTATACAGCTTGAAAAAATAATATCAAAATTCATCTGGAAGAACAAAAGGTCCAGAATATCAATGGAATTAATGAAAAGAAATTCTAGGAAGGTGGCCTAGCCATACCAGATCTTAAATTGTGTTATAAAGTAACTATCATCAAAACTACTTGGAACTGGTTAAGAAATAGAGGGGTAGATCAATGGAATAGGTTAAGCATACAAGACACAGTAGTCAATGATTGTAGCAATCTACTGTTTGATGAACCCAAAGATTCCAACTTCTGGGATAAGAGCTCACTGTTTAACAAAAACTGCTGGGAAAACTGGAAAACAGTTTGGCAGAAACTGGGCATAGATCAACATCTGACACCATATACCAGAATAAAGTCCAAACAGACACATGATCTAGGTATAAAGGCTGATACCATAAAAAAATTGGGGGAGCAAGGAATAGTTTATCTGTCAGATTTATGGAGAATAGAGGAATTTATGATCAAACAAGAGATAGAGAACATTATGAAATGCAAAATGAATAATTTTGATTACATTAAATTGAAAAGTTTTTATACAAACAAAGCCAATGCAACCAAGATTAGAAGGAAAGCAAAAAGCTGGAAAGAATTTTTACAACCAATGTCTCTGATAAAGGCCTCATTTCTAAAATATAGAGAGAACTGAGTCAAATTTACAAGCACACAAGTCATTCCCCAATTGATAAATGGTGAAAGGATATGAACAGTTTTCAGAGGAAGAAATTAAAGCTATCTATAGTCACATGAAAAAATGCTCTGAATCACTACTGATTAGAACAGTGGTTCTCAACCTGTGGGTTGCGACCCCTTTGGGGGGTCGAAGGACCTTTTCACAGGGGTACAGGGGTCGCCTAAGACCATCAGAAAACACATATTTCTGATGGTCTTAGGATCCTCCTCTACCTGTCTTCAGGCTGGTCCACCCAGATGCAGACACACCCAAATATAAGTATTAAAGGGTGGCGGCATTAGGAAGGTTGAGAACTACTGGATTAGAAAGATGCAAATCAAAACACCTCTGAGGTACCACATCACACCTATCAGATTGGCTAACATGACAAAACAGAAAAATGATAAATGTTGGAGAAGATGTGGGGAAGCTGGAACACTAATTCATTGTTGGTGGAGCTATGAGGTGATCCAACCATTTTCCAGAGCAATTTAGAGCTATGCCCAAATGCGCATACCCTTTGACCCAGCAATATCACTTCTAGGGCTTTATCCCAAAGAGATCACAAAAATCGAAAAGGATCCATATGTACAAAGATATTTATAGCAGCTCTTTTTGTGGTGGCCAAGAACTGGAAATCAAGGAGATGCCTATCAATTGGGGAATAGCTGAACAAGTCGTGATATATGAATATAACAGAACACTATTGTGCTATAAGAAATGATGAGCAGGCAGACTTCAGAAAAACCTGGAAAGACTTACATGAACTAACTCTGAGTGAAGTGAGCAGAACCAGGAGAACATTGTACACAGTAACAACCACATTGTGCAATGACCAGCTTTGATAGACTTAGCTCTTCTCAGCAACGCAAGGATCTAAGACAACTCCAAAAGAGTAATGATGGAAAATGTCATCCACATCCAGAGAAGGAACTATGGAGTCAAAATGTAGAGTGAAGCAGACTCATCTCTCTCTCTCTTTTTTTTTTTTTTTTTTGTTTTCCTTCTCATGGTTCCTCCCATTCGTTATAATTCTTCTATGCAACATGACTAATGTGAAAATGGGTTTGATAGGAATGTATTTGTAGAGTCCATATTGGATTACATGCCATCTTGGGGAGGGCGGTGAGAGGGAGAAGAAGAAAATTTAAAACTTATGGAAGTGAATATTGAAAATGGAAAATAAATTAAATATTAAAAAAAACTTTTTAAAGAAATGATTGATGCTTAAATGAGATCTCTAACCAATCAAAGGAACCCAACCTAATCATCCAGAGATGATAAATCAAATATATGAAGAATATCTGTTGTCCAGATTTCAAGTAGTTTGGTGAAAAGTTCATTAATTCCTATAACTTTGTCCAATGCTGAAGATAAAAAATAAAGTGGTTCTAGAATCAAAATGAGCAGGGAGTGGACTGCATTTGGGATACTGTGCAGTGCAATAATGACCCTGGGTATCAATTTCAAGTCTTTACTCCCTCTCATGTCCCATATTATCCAATTTGCTGCCAAGGTCTGTCATTTCCACCTTGGTCATATCTCTAATGTATGCCCCCTTGTCTCCTCTGACACTGCCGCCACTCTGGTGCCTCATCACCTCATGCCTGAACTATTGTAATAGCCTGCTGGTAGCTCTACCTGCCACAAATTTCTCCCCACACCAGTCTATCTTCCCCTGACCTACCCATGATTTTCCTAGAGCATAGGTCTGATCATGTCATCCCCTTTAATAAACTCCTATGACTCCCTATTAGCTCCCAGGATCAAATATAAAATCCTCTAGCTTTTAAAACCCTTCATAACCTGGCTCCTTCCGCCTTTTCCAGGCTTCTCACAGCTAATTCCCCTCTATATACTCTGCAATTCAATGACTCTGATTCCCTGGCTGTCACTCACACACTGACACTCCATCACAGGCCTCTGTGCTTTTTCCCTAGCTGTTCCTCCTGCCTGAAACTTCCTCCCTCCTCATCTCTTTTTGGCTTCCCTGGCTGCTTTCAAGTCTCAGCTAAAGTTCCACCTTCTGAAAAAAAGCCTCTTCCCATCGTCTTTAATCTTAAAGCTGTCCTTGTGAGCCTATCCCCAGTACATACATCTTACTATATATGTGATATCTATATAGTGATATACATGATGTGTGTACGTATATAAATAGGTATATATTTACACATATGTGTATATGTGATAGGCTCAAAGGGATGGCACTAAGCAGAGATGAGGAAGAAGGAAGTTTCATACATGAGAAACTGTATACACACATAAATATAACAAATGTGCATGTAGATAGACAGACAAACTGAAGATTAAACTTGACTGGATTCCAGCGAGGGCCTGTGATTTTACACACACACACACACACACACATATATATATATATATATATATATATATATATATATATATATATATATATATATATATATATATATATATATGCATATGTGTGTGGACATTGCTCTTTGCATGCTGTCTCTTCCCGTTAGACTGTGACCTCCTCGAGAGCAGGACTTTGTTTTTTGTTTTCTTTTGTTTTGATTTGGTTTTTTTGCCATTCTTTGCACCCCAATACTTAGCACAGTACCCAGCACATACTAGGTGCTTAATAAATATTTGTTGAATGACTAAGATTCTGTCTGAAGCAAATAGCAACTTTTTAACATCAATGTGCTTCTGGTGGTACAACAGGACTACAAATCATGGAATTCCATAGTCTCTGAAAAATCAGAACTGTGGTTCATTCAAAAGGCAAAAGGAAGATATATGGCCATTAACTTGTTTTATTTCTCTCTAGATATATTGCAGGGGGTTTGTTTTTCCTTTGTTCCCAACTGCAGGAGGATGAATATGGGAGAGAAAGATGGTGGATTTTTGCTAACTGAAAAATATAAAATTTAATTTAAATCAAAGATTCATGGGCAACATGAACAGCACAAGAATCAAGGTAAAAGGTATTTTCAAACTGGTATATAACCCAAAAAATTGGGGTAGGGGAGAGGACAATCATGTAGCCAGGGCAGACGATAACCAATGAACAACTCACATACTGCACTGGAACCCTGTAGGCTATTGTGAAGGATTGACAAGAGAAAATGGACAGGCGTCCCTCCTACTGGATAAGCAGATAAAGATGGATCACAATCTATACCACCTTGATGTGGACACTAAGCAGAGAGGTAGGAAAGAGTGAGAATGCCAAGAGAAAAGGTGTAGAGAGAGAAGATAAATAAAAGGGCTCAGGACAGATGCTTGGAGGACATTAATATATTGGGGGGGGTGGGCAGGAGAAAGAACATGAATATGCAAAGAAGACTGAGAAGAAGTATTAAGACAAGCAAGAGGAGAACCAAATGATATTGTAGGTCAGGAAATCCAAGGAAAGAATGTTAAGAAAGAAGAGCATGGTCAGTAATGTCAGATGAGGCAGAAAGGTCAAGGATAATGCTCACTGAGAAAAGGTCAATGAAACTGGTAATTAAGGAGTTGCTGCAGAACCAGGAGAACATTGTACACAGTAACAGCAACATTGTGCAATGATCAACTATGACAGACTTAGCTCTTCTCAGAAATACACTACTGATTGAAGACAATTCCAAAAGACTCATGATGCAAAATGCTATCCACATCTAGAGAAGGAACAATGGAGTCTGAGTGCAGATCGAAGCAAAATATTTTCTCTTTTTTTGTGTGTGTTTTCTTTCTTGTGGTTTTCCCCTTCTGTTCTGATACATCTTTCACAACATAACTAATGTGGAAACATGTGCATGTATAATCAGGTTGCTTGCTGTCTTGGGAAGGGGAAGACAGGGAGGGATGGCGAAGGGAGGGAGAGAAAAAATTTGGAACTCAAAATCTTATAAAAATGAATGTTGAAAACTATCTTTACATGTACTTGGGAAA
Source organism: Pseudochirops corinnae (assembly GCA_028646515.1). Lineage (NCBI taxonomy): Eukaryota > Metazoa > Chordata > Mammalia > Diprotodontia > Pseudocheiridae > Pseudochirops > Pseudochirops corinnae. Next base: position 109,235,038 of record CM053585.1, on the reverse strand, counting down.
AATACTATTAAGTGGAGAAAAAGAAGTTGCTGTGAACTTTCTTTTATTTTTAAAATTTTATTTATTTATTTTTAGTTTTCAGCTTTCACTTTTATAATGCTGCTAACTTTAGAGAATGAAGTTTGAATAGGTCACTGGGAAAGGAACTCAGATTGCTAGAGGTTTAAAGTGAATGAATAATGAGGAATCAGAGGCAATCAGTGTAGACTACTATTTTAATCATTTAAACAATGAAGGTAAGCACAATGGCCAGGTCAAAGGAAGACTTTATTTAGGACTGGGGAGATGTGAGTATGTTTGTAGGCAGAGAAGGAGTAGCCAGAAAAAGTGAGACTGGGGATATGAAAGTAGAATGATGGATGAAGCAATGTCCCCAAGGACAACAGAGAGGATTGGCTCAAGTCTAAGTGGATGGATTAGCCTTGGAGAGTAATGCAATCCCATCCACTAGGATTAGAGGGAAGGAAAGGAATAAAGACATAGAGAGATTTTCAGAAATAGAGAAGGAGAGATGAGACAGTTCATGACAGAGTAGCAGATGAGGTCACACGGTGAGAAAGAGGGTAGAGATGGATGGAGAAAAGAGGTTTAAAATAGCATTTAACTGGGGCGGAGCCAAGATGGCAACGTAGAAGCAGGAAAGCTCTACAGCTCCCACATAGCCATCTCAAATACCCATAAAATATGACTCCAAACAAATTTTAGAGCTCCAGAACTCACAAAAGTACAGAAAAACACATCTCTTGCTAAGGGCAGCTCAGCAGGAAGGACTCATTGCAGCACAGTGGGAGCCGAAACCAGCCCAGCCTGAAACCCTGGCTTGGCCCCGGGGCAGCCAGGATGAGCTGCAGCTGGAGCCTTCAGGGGAGTGGATCAGTTGGCTGCTGTGGCAGTTTCTAGAACTATCAATCCATAAGAAATAAGGACAAATTGAAAGGTCAGTGGAAGCCAGTTAAACTTGGGGGAGAAAAGCAGTCCGGCCAAACTGCTTCCAGGGCAAGGAAGTGGCAGAAGCAGCGGCCCTGCAGCCACCTCCACATGGCTGCTTCAGAGCTCCTGGCCTGCAGACTGCAGGGGGGCCAAGCAATCATTCAAATGCTAAATGCTCTTGCGTTGAGCAGCCTGGATCCAGATCGTGGTCTTGGGTGGTGGTCCTGGGGTG
>CM053585.1:109202304-109233376 GCA_028646515.1 Pseudochirops corinnae | reverse complement strand
CTCTGAAGTTCAGGGTGCTGACTTTCCCCCCTGAACTAGGTAAATGATATATGCTTGATTAAAGTAAGATTGTTAACCCATTTTGAGTTGCTTTCCTTTAGAAAAGCAGATCTAAGAACCTGTGCTAGTAGCCACCCTAAGGTATGCTAGGGTGCTTGCTAATACAGTGACCCTGGGCAAGTCACTTAACCTCTGTTTGTCTCTGTTTTTTCTCCTGTAAAATGGAGACAATACTATCCCCTATTTCCCTGGGTTGTTGTGGAGATAAAACAAGATAATAATTATGAAGTACTTAGCATAGTGCCTACCAGGTAGTAAGTGCTATATAAATATTAGCTATTATTATTGTCATCAGTGCATAAGAGGTACATTTTTAATTCAGGTACCTCCTGACTACAGCACTTTTCCTTTACATTATATTGTCCCTCTAGCCTATTGGTTTCCATTTAATGATTCATGAACCCCTTGGGAGTTTGTTATGATGAACTTTGCTACAAAAATTCTTTGCTGGCACCTTAAGCAGTAAATAATTGCCCAATTATATCACGTATATTTTTGTCTATGACAACAAGTTTGTGCATGCTTGAAGCATTATTGGCTTGTTTTTACAGTAACTTAAAATTGTAATGATCATGTACCCAATGATTTTGGTGTTCATGCAATGATTACATCAAACTCTAAGCACTTCTAAGTGTAATATGTTCTTACAGTTTCTCCACCTGTCATCAAATTGTTTCCAAACCATCACAAGAGTTCAACATTCAAATACAAAATGATTCCCAGTGGATGGTCAGATGCATGTGTATATCCTCATTTGCTTTCTGTATAGCACACTAAAATAGCTTCCTCATTCCCCTTTGCTACCCTATAATTGTACCTCATCAGAGGAGTAATCATGTGATCAGGATGTTATAAACATTTTCATTCTTGCAGTACGAATGTCATGCTATTTGAAAACCATGATAGCTAGGCATTATAAGTCAACTTGAAATGATCAGGGAAAATTACAACCATTTGTCAGAAACAAACCTGATACTGCCTCTCATCACAGTACTGTTTTCTGAATTAAACTTATGTTCTGTTTATTACTATTTTTCTAATTGGAGGATTTTCAAATGAACTGATTGGCAGTGCTGGTCAGTAATTAAGTAGAGTTTCTCTGAGAGCACAGTTAATTGGTGTGCCAGTGGTAGATTCTTTCCTTATAAATGTTAATGTATTATCTCTCTCTCTCTCTCTCTGTCTCTCTCTCTCTGTCTCTCTCTCTCACCCTCCCTCTCTCTCTCTTTCTCTCACTTTATATCTCTCTCTCTCTTTCACCCTCTCTCTCTCTCTCTCCTTCTCTCTCTCTCTCCCCAAATATAAGTAAACAAACAGAACACATATCATGTAAATACACATTGTTAAAAGTGAAGTAATACAAGCACTATATCATAAGCATGCTTATCATTTAAAACAACATATCGTTAGCCAGTAGAAAAGTAAATTATCTATATTATAACTAGTTTTAATTTTCATCATTTGATTAGATAGCAAAAAAAATTTAAATAAATTTTCATCTCTCAGCAAGAAAACTCATAACATTTTCTATTACATATTTGTGTGAACAAGCATATTCACTTTATTCATATTTTAAATCAAAATAGAGAAAAAATCCTACACATAATAAGATTTAAGACTGTGTTGATCTGATGTTAAGCCAAATATTGCAAAACTCTGTTCAAATATAAAAGTCCAACATCAAAATTAAGCTTCAATATGATTATAATAAACATTTTCCAACTTGGAACCTATTTCATTTAAACTGTTATTTATATTTAACAAAATCTATAAAATAAATTGAACATGAAGTCTTACTAATAATAGCAAGCATTATGAGGTCTTGCTGGATTACTTTTAATTCTTACAGAATGTGCCACATAAAATATTCATAATTGTTTTACAATTAAAGTTGTATAATTTTGTATTTAGAATTTTCATAATCATAGGTAGGATAAACTTTATCTGTTTTATAATTATATAATATAAATTTGAATTTGGAGTTTTGGGTGGCAGAAGTTATCATTTTAGTAATTGTTGTTTGTCCTTTATTTTCAAAGGGTACTAATGACATTATGGGGTGATGTCTTGACTTGTGGGTGAATTGAACTTAAGTGAGGCAAAGTTACACAAAATCTTCAACCCCACTCTCTCTTCCAGAGTCACAGAAGTTTGATAGCAGGACAAAAAGTCAATATGATTGGCAATGGCTCAGAATGCAGTGGATGACCTTGACCTCCTTAATGTCTGACCAAGTTCGAACTTCTCTACAGCACCTACTTCAGCTGCCTTCATGGCCAATGGTAAAAATTGTTCTCGGCTGCCTATTTAGCTGGGGGAAATCTTCACATACTTGGGGTAGACATTCCTCTAACTCATTGATAGGTTTGAGGACTATTGATTACCCTCAACCAGGTTTAGCCCATCTGCCAAGATGGTTTTACTGTGTTGTGGCCACTGTGCATGCTAGAACTTCTTGGAGCCACAGGTAAGAGTTTGGTGAAAGATGAACACCAAAGGTGAAAAAGCAGGCTAGAAAAAGCACTTAATGAATAAACCTAAAAGAATGTTATGAGTAGTCTATTAAAATATCCTGGGGGTTCATGACACATTGACACATTTTTTGTTGTTGTTGAAAGGGGTTAGCAAAACAAACAAACAAAAAATACTGGAAACCATTGCTCTAGACCATACTCCCTTACCACTTATCTCTAGGCATGCCTGGGAAATGACTGCAGTTAAGGCAAAAGCTAAACCAATCTGAGCGCAAAATAAATGCACAGTAATAACTCAGGATTAAATTGTTTCCCTCACCAATGCTCCACCAAAGAAATTACAGATCCTAATTGGCATTAAGCTCACCCTCTACTATAAAAACATAAATCAATGTTCCCATAAGGGGGAAAAATCTGATTTCCCAAGGGAAAAGTATTCACCTACTATGGAGAGCAGAGACACTAATTTGTGGGTCCACTGAGAATTCCCCTCAAAGTAATTACTGAAAATAGAAGCAAGGGTTCATAATAGCAAACTGACAGTTCTACAGGAGGTCTATCAATTCAACAGAAGCATCCTTATCTATTAGACAACTTGTCTGTCCACAATACTGACCAAATCTTCCACAACAAAACACAAAATCCAAGAAAACCATAAGCCAAGGAATGCTCTAGACAACAGTCTTGACTGATGTGGGGCAAGCTTCAGGACGCACTTAATCTTCCCATCCTTTTGTTCTCCTTGAAGTGTGGAGAAGATTACTCATTCTTTGGGAAGAAAAGAGGTAGAGATGCCCTTGCAATCTTACTATAGAAAAGATCTGAATTACCAATAAAATTATGACTATCCATTGCCCTTATTCCATCAGAGAAAATGCAGTAGAATGCGAGGTTCCCAGCCAAGAGATGCACTCTACATTCTCTCCACCTTCTCAGATTCCAAAGGGCAAGTCAACGGATAGGTATGGCTCTGGCCCAAGGATCAGTAAATGTAGCAAAAAGTCAATGGCATCATTCCTGCTGGCATTGTGTATGCGCACTAGAAATGTCACATGGTGACTCCACTAAGATTTCTAACCAGGTTTCCTCACATACTCAACAAGGCATGATTAAAAGGGTTGGGCTGCAGATTTCCTTAGGAAAGTCCTTCTATACTTCTTGACCCTTGCCAAAGTCAATACTTCCTAGCATAGCCTACTCTCCAAGTCACTACCGTAGATATCTATCAGAGTAGATATCTACCTGGACCGTGAATCCACACACAGAGAAATTCTTTCAGAGCATTTTAGTAGTTGTAGAAAATTTCCAGTTCCTGGTTGGATTTGCCTGTGTATACAGGTGAAATGATCAATCACCAGTGAGATGTGGCTTAACTGTTTTATTATCTCATCCCAGAGATTAGGGAGAAAACATTGAACATAAATTTCAAAGACTTGTTGTTGTTTTTATCATCAATTGCTTCATAAGCTCCATTCCAGTCAAATAAAGTACTCTATTTCATAGCTCTGTTTCCTGCCATTGACCCTACACTAAGTTTCCCTCTAAAGAATGCCACTTGAATTTTCAAGATTTACACCCTTGCTCCTTGGTTTGAATGACTTCTTGTAGTCCAGGATTGTGTTGTTCCCACTATTGATCATCCATGGACAATCAGCAAAGAGGACTGGTTTAATGATACAACATTCACAAACACCGATGATATAACTCTGGTGGAAGTCCCCAAGTCTCCGCAGCACTTATATCTGACTGTGGCCTAGCTCCCTGAGTATCACAGAGAGCCTTCACCCCTTCTTCAGGTATTACCCCAGCTTCAGTCTCAAGTGGCCTCCAGAAGAGAATGTTTGCATCTTCACTGGTTTTCCTCAGCATATAGAACTCATGCTTGGCTAGTTCCATTACTGATCTCTGGCACACAAGTTCCAAACTGGCACTGCTCAGAGCAGAGAGCAATGCACTGCCACCTCTCCATACTTTACATTTAGTTCTATGTATATTGTTGGCCCTGTGGCCCAAGATCCCCATAAATTATACTCCAATCTCACCACCCAACTTGGGACTGTCTTTTGCCTCTTTTTGTATACACAGAACTTGGGGATGTGCCCGGCATAAAGCAGGCACTTAATGAATGTTTATTGATATATTGAGATGCAAAACTAAAGGGGATCTAAGAGGTCATGCAGTCTAAACCCTTTATTTTACGTATAAGGACACTGAAATCAAGAAGATGAAGTGACTCACCTATGATCACACATGTACTAAGCATCAGAGGCAGAGTTCATACTTCAGAGCCCATACTCTGGTACAAGATACTTATGATAACAAGTATTCCCACCAATGCCCAGACCACATCCATATTTTTTAAATTATTCTGTCAATTGTAGTGTAGATAGAATAAATAAATATATATGTACATATATACATACATACACGTATGTGTATATATATGGATGAATGGATGGATATTTCTTGGAATTTCTACCAAACAAGTTTAATGATTTATATAATGAAAGGGGAAACCACTCTATAGATCATGGAATAATAGAAATATAGATATAGAGTTGGAAGAAGCCTTAGAGATCATTGGGTCTAACTGCCTCATTCTATATATGAAAAAAACTGAGTCCCAGATAGATTAAGGAACTGGCATTTTATCACATGCCCTTCAAGGAAGTAAGAGTAGAGTAAAATCTGCCTACTACCTTGTATTTCCCCTTTTCTGCCATGACTATGACAAGAGAATGTTCTCCCAGTCAGGGACCAGTACATCCTTTTATACATATCCTTCCCCTCTAAGGAATTACTCTGATTTTCTCTCAACCTGGGCAAAACCGGAACCATGCAGTTTCATAAATTAAAACAAATAAAAATTTAAAAAACCCACTATCTAGTCAAAGGATCCGAGTTTAAATCCCAGCCCTGGGGGAGATGGCCTCTAAGATTATTCCATCTCTAAGTCTTTGATCTCAAAAAGGAGCGAAGCTGGAATTGACTCTACATCAGACTCTAAGTTGTTACCCTTTTTTGTGTCATGGGCCCATTTGGCAATCTGGTGAAGCCTATGGGTGGATCCTTTCTCAAAATAACATTTTTAAATGCATAAAACAAAACATATAGGATTATTAAATTTTAAATGCATAGAACGAAATACATAGGATTATAAAGGTAACCAATTATAGTGAAAATAAAAGTAAGATTTTTCTTCTCCATCTGAATTCATATACCCTCTGAAATCTACGACCCAAGGTTAAGAACCTGTACGCTAAATTATGCTGTTTCTTGAGTAGAAATTTAAAATATTAGTTTTACCACTCTGGAATCTATAGCAGGTACATTAGTGACAATCTAGATAACCACTAATACAAAAAGAAAAAAAACACAAAAGAAAACAAAACATACATCAGTGGCAAAATTGAACTTTATTTTACTAATACCTTTTCTCAAATTTCATCAGGAAAATGACATTCCCTATTGTTTATTTTTTTCTTTTTCTTCTTTTCTTTTTCCTCTTTTTGGCTTTTGCAAACAGACTAAAATTACTTTTAGTTTTAGAGTTCTTTTAACTTTGTTCCTCTACCACGTATTAATATAAGATTAGCTTCAAGGAATCATTAAATTAATGTCAGTTCTCTACTTGCCATAATTAATCCTAAATGGTGTTATTCAAGGTAGTTCTTATGCAAGGCTCAAAATAAATGAACACCTTACAACCCTTTTAGCCAAAGGCATGTCTCAGAGGTGATCAAAAGGTAGGCATAAAAACTACAGAAATCCATCTGGAAAGCATATTCCTCTGAAAATTACTGAGACGTATTTACCTAGTAGGTTTCTTTTTTCTTTTCTGGTCCATTTTTTAAATGTCTTAAGTCTGCTGTCAATAAACACATCTGCTCTCAACCTGGAAGAACAGTATTTTATCTGTGATAACCCAGAGCCCTCTCCTCAACATTACCCATCTTGGGCTGGTGATAGTAAGATCATGCCAAAAAGAATTTGGTTTCTGGGCATGGAGCAAAGCATATGTCTGTGTGCCAAGTCAGCAGTTGTGGATTGTGCAGTGGTTTTTTTTGTACTAATTAAACTACTTATGGCCAATGATCAGATAGAATAGAGATCAGAGTATGAAGTGAACACTTTCTCAGAGATTTTTACCACCAAAAGTTCCTTGAAGAAGAGACAAAAAGCTAAAAGATTATGAAGAATTAGTAAATGCACGTCTGCTGTGCAAACAATTTATCTCTAAGGGCATTAATAGAATCACAGAATAGGTGGGTGAGGAGGCGCCTCTGAGAACAACTACTGAAAGTCACTATCTGAATAAAAATCTCTATATTAAGATGCCCAAGGGACAATCATTCGGTCTTTGGTTGAAAACCTCCATTGAAGGGAACCCAGTACCCAAAGTGGTATCCCATTTTGCTTCTTGTCAGCTCTAATTATTAGAAAGTTTGTGCATAAATTTCCAAACTATTGCTTCTCTCTTCAATCATGCAGAACAAAAGAACACTGGCTCTGGGGTCACAGGTCCTGGGTTCAAATTTAGTATGACACTTACTAGCTCTGAGACCTTGGGCAAGTCACTTACTCTCCATAGGCTTCAGTTTCCTCATTTGTAAAATAAGGGTGTAGGACTAAATCACCTCTAAGATACCTTCCAGTTTTAAATTTATGATCCTTTGATCTTCTACGAGGGTAGCTAGGCGGTGCCATGTTGTACAGAGTGCTGAGCCCACCGTCAGGAAGACTCATCTTCCAGAGTTCAAATCTGGTCTCTGAAAATTACTGCCAGTGAGACCCTAGGCAAGTCATTTAACTCTGTTTGCCTCAGTTTCCCCATCTGTAAAATGAGCTGGAGAAGGAAATGGCAAACCACTCCAGTATCTTTATCAAGAAAACCACAGATGGGGTCACAAAGAGTCAGACACAACAGGACAACAAAAACTGGAGCAGGGGTGGGGTGTGGAAGGGGATGGAGCACGAGTAACTGTGAGCAGGAGATCAGTAAAAGCCCCATGCTGCAGATGCTTTCAAAGGACTGGTATAATCACACAAATTTTATTCACCCTTTCTGGACCTCAGTTTTTTTTTCACTTACAAAAGAAGCATTTGGAGTAGACAGCCACTAGGGGCTCTTCCAACTCTAAACTTAAGAGTTTTCATTTACAATCCTTGGTCTATGGTCTGCATTGGTGTAGGAAGTGCCTGCAATGGTGAAATTATACCTCTTTTGAAATGTTCAAGTCATTTTACCTAGACCAACACCTCAGAAGGCCACCAAGTCCCATCCACTCAAGCAGTAACTAATTATCATGCACAAAAGGCTGGATCCTTGGCACTGCCTTTACCAGGGCAGAGAGTTGCCAGGGGTCTGTTGTTTTCCATCCCCAAAGAGTTGACTTTGGCAGCACATGCTGGGAAATTTCAGGAAGGAGCTGAGGCTGCTGCCTTGATGCTGCTGGTAGAAGATGGGACCATTAGAGGAGAGGCCTCAGGAGCCCATGCTGGAGTCTTATTTAGAAAAGCTAAACAGGGACCTTAAATGGAGAACCTGGAATCTAAAGACTAGGACAAATGAAAGAAGACTTCACAAAGTAAGTGCATAATAAATGCCTGTCGAGTCACTGACATTTTTAACTGCACTTTTTATTTTGCAAAGAGCTTTCCTCATAACAATCTTCTTAAATAGGTAGAATTATCTCTATCTTATGAAAGAGGAAGGTGAAGCCCAGGGAGGTAAAAATAGCTAGCCACTTGATTCATAAGTGGCAGAGTCAGGAATGGAATCCAGTTCAGTTAACTCCCAGGTGAGTGGTCTTTTTACTATCACAAGCTGCCTCTCACTGGGCCAAACTCTGAAGAAGAAACATGTTTAGGGTTCTTGATAGGATTCAACGAAAAAACAATGATGCAAAAAAAAAAAAAAAAAAAAGGAACCTAGATGCCACATATCCAGCCAATGCATTTGCTTCCAGATGGCCGACTAAGGCGTATGGGTACTTTATTTTGACAATTGTAAGGGTTCTTGGCATACAAATACCCTTTCTATTATATTTCTCTCATGCTAATGTAAATCCCCTTTCTCATGTCATTGAAAAAGACCATTACAGGACACTGAGTTAAAACAAAAAATATAAGGGTGACTATATATTGACATCCTCCTATCTGATCTCTGTCTCCCCCCTCCTCTCGTCCTCCCCCTCTAACTACCCATCCCTTCTTTCCTCTCCTCTCTCTCCTCCCTTTCCTTTGCCTTCTCTTTCTTTTTTCTTCCTTCCTTCTCTCCTTCCTCTCTCTCTCTCTCTCTCTCTCCTTCTCCCTCTCCCTTTCTCTCTCCCTCTTCCTCTTCTCTCTCTTTTCCTCCCTCCCTCCCTTCTCAGCCTCCTCATATAACTTTTCCTGGAACAGTTCTAGATTGATATATTAAGTGATCTGGACAAACCCTATTCTAAAAATTACAGCTATATATGACTACGAAAACTCACATTAATTAACACTGTACTGGAGAACTCTGTAGTCTACATTACAGAATACAGCCATCTCTGGGTCAACTTTTTATAAAGAAACATACTCGAGCCCCAAATTTTATACCACAGATACCTAAGCCACAACCTAGTCGAATCACCTCATTTGTAAATGAATAAACTGATCTGCAATGAGCATAAGTGATTTGTCCCAAAACTAACTAGTGGTAGAACTTGACCTAGGGCAAAATTCTCCTCTTTGGAAGGAAAAAATCTCAGCATTTTGAAATGTATATACACAAAGAAAATCATATCCCATTTTCTGTTAAAAAACAGCCATGACCTCAGAGGGATGGGCACTCTCTCCACTGTTGCAAATACCAGTTTATCTATGTTCTGAAATGGGGAGACTAGAGATATTCCCTTTGTATGGAGGAACAAAACAGTCGAGATAAACCTGACCTATCCATTGGCTCAGCTGGGAAGGCAAAGGCAAAAGAATGATACCGTTCAAGTATTTAACAGATGAGCAGTAGATAGAGTGTTGGATTGGGCTCTAAAGCCCTGAGTTCCAATCCTATGCCAGACGCTGGGATCAAATGAGATGACATATATGAAGCACTTTGCAAACCTTAAAGCATTCTATAAATGTTTGTTTAAACAGAAGGTTCATTTTAACCTCTAATAAATATAAAGCTGGATTATCATTTTAAAGAATAATGGTCCACATGTACGTGCATGGGCACCTATGTGTGAATGGAGTCTACCATAAAAGCATTGACACCAATTTAAGTATAAACAAGAAAATCATAAGAAGTCACATCTGCATAATTTTTAAAAGTTAATTCCATTCTTTCTTAAAGAATATGTTTTACACATGCATACACACATTCTTACATATATATATGGGATATATATATTTATATTTGTATTCATATATACTCCATATTAGTGGAGATATATATGAGTGTATGTCTAGATCTCTGGGCTGGTATAAATGCATAGAAACACCACTTTGACTTTATTTATGGCAGCCTATTTTCCACCTCTCTACAGATTTATCTTTCGAAGCCTTTAAGATACAGGGAGAATTTGATGACATAGTAACTCTTTCTATTCCATTCATTCTGGGACTCTCCCTAGCCAGTTAAGTGCCAAAGGAGGCTGGATCCTAAGGCTAAATGATCAAGACGGTGTTGACACAGGGTCATGAGTGGGTGGCAGCCACATATGGCCCAGAAGCACCAGCTAGGGAGGAGAAACTTAATGCACATGTTTTGCAGTCATTTGGGGTTGAACCTAGGTCAGCCTCCTTGCAATAACTCAAGCATTACAGAGACAAAGGCATTGGGGGAATGACCAGTTATCACTGTGGACATAAAGAGGACTGTTCTTCATAGATAATAAGCTCTCTTCATATCCCACCCCATTCAAAGTATCTTTAACTCCTCGGATTCAAGGAAAAAAGTCAGCAATATTTTGGAGAACAAGGCCCAAGATGTAAATCCTCATCTGCTCTGCAAATGACTTTGAATGTTTCTTTAAATAGCATATGGTATACTGCTAATCTGGGCATCATAAATACACACAGAGACTTATGAAAGTTTGCTGTTGTTCACACACCATTTTTAACAAACTGACTGTGAAACGGATTTGGATAAGGGGGAGAGGAAGGAAAGAAAAGCTGATGTGCTGTTGATAAGACTTTGGGAGGCAGGGAGGGAGCTAAGCAAGTTAAATCAACAAGCACTGATTAAACACCTATCGTGCGCCAGGCACTCTGCTAAATGGTGATATTTTGTTCTCTTCCCCATTCTTTGTTGTTGTTGTTCAGTCATCTCAGTCCTATTTGACTCTTCATGACCCCATTTAGGGTTTTCTTGACAAAGATATTGGAGTGATTTGCATTTCCTTCTTTAGAGTTAAGTGACTTGCCCAGGGTCACACAGCTAGTAAAAGTCTAGGGCCAAATTTGAACTCAGGAAGATGAGTCTTCCTGACTTTAGGCCTGGCACAATGTCTACTATCTAATTACCTCACCTCATTCTTAGACTTTTTTTATTTTATAGTGGCACCCTGAAGACTTACACACATATATACCTATATGTATATGTGTACATATATGTTTAAATATACATATACATATGAAATGCAATATATTATAAGCTCCCTAAGAAAAGGTTCAGGTCTTTTGAAAATATCAGCACAAGAGTATGGGCTCCTGTTACGTGACAAGGAGAAAGACAGAACCCAAATTTCTGACAACTGTGGCCATCAAAACTCATGGTGGTGAAGACAAGACAAAGTCACTGTGTATAAGGAGCTACTCTCACACTTATCAATAACTGCACTTATTCTGATGACAAAAATAGTCATGAGGCTACTTATCCCGAGGAGCAGAGCTGGACCCTCCAATATCTAGTCCTATGGTACAGGAGAAGGATCTTTTCCTAGTCTTGTTTCAAATGAGTGAGAATCATCTTGAATCTCTGCAGCTGGCCTCCCTTTAACCTTTTTTTTTTCCTCAAGGAAACATTAGTAATGATTAGGCAGACTGTGGAGAAATAAGCAAACCATTAGATGGCTGATGTGGTTGTGTAATCTTTTAAAAAAGCAATATTATATATTATTATTATATAATATAATATATTATTATATAATAATATAATTTATCATATTATATAATAACATAATATATTAGATTATTATGTTATATAATAATATATTATATAATTATGTAACAAAAAGCTCAAAAAACTGTTCATGACCCCAATTTGACCGTGTCTAGTACTCTACATTAAGGAAACTGCTGGAAGGGGGAAAAGGCCTTCTTGACACAAGAATATTCTGAGCAAGATTATTCATAAAGGTGAAAAACTAAAGACATGCCTATAGCCAATAAGGTGAACAAAAAGGATCTACCCGCTGTACAAACACAGTAAGAAATGACAACTCTACAAATAAAGATGGGAAAGCAAACAGGAAGTGACACAGAGTGAAGAAAGCACAATCAGACCAATATTATTCACACTGACTTACAAATATGTCAGTGCTATTAACAGTAACACCAGCAGCAGCAACAATGAAATCCAAGACAGAAGAAAAGGGAATCCGAGGGTGAGGCAGAATCAGATGAGATGTTCAGCTCTAGCCTCTTAAAGACAACAGATGATTGAAATTTAAAAAAAACAACAGCATGTAAAACAAAGACGAACCCAGTCAGGACTAGGTCAATATTTTGTATTTTGTTCTCTGCTTCGTAATTATTCAGAAGCAGCAGGTGAGCAGGAAAGAAAGCAAGGCCATCCACGAGTCTGTTCTCTAACCGCTTCCTATCTCAATGGCAGACCCTTCCCCTCTGCCATAAGCTTTACACTCACTTTCCTTTCCCTTTACCTCATGGGAGCACAGGCTCATAGATTCAGAATTAGCAGGGACTTAGAGGTCATCCCTTTTTACATGAAAACTCTGAGGCCTGGAGGGGTTAAGTAATTTACTCAAGGTCATCACATAGACATGAACACAACCCGGATTCAAACTTGTGTCTTCTGAATCCAAACGCCACTCTGCTGTGTGACTGAATGAAGTAAGATCTCAGTCTCAGCTAAGCTACCCCAAATTTCTCATTTTCTATTTGTCTCTGCTGGCCTTGGAAGGAATAAATGCCATCTGATGCAGAGGAAAGTATGGTGGGCTTATAGCTAGAAGATCTTAGAATTATAGTAACTGGTTAAGAATATGATGTCAGATTTGGACTTAAGAAGATGACTCTTGGGAAGCTAGGTGATGCAGTGAATAGAGCACCAGTCCTGGAATCAGGAGGACCTGAGTTCAAATTCGACCTCAGACACTTAACACAACTTTAGCCATGTGAACTTGGGCAAGTCACTTAACCCCAATTGCCCTGCCCTTCCCCCTCCAAAAAGCGAAAAAAAAAAAAAAAGAATATGATGTCTGAGAATGGAATTGGGAATTCAGATTTCTTGACCATTACTGAAAATGCAAGAATGATGGTTAAGGACAGAATATACTGATAGGGATCCTTGGTTATGGATAGAAAATAATACGGATCCTTGGCTAGGGGTAGAATATATCTAACTAGCTAGGTATGACAAAAAGGCATTTTCCTGGAGCCTTGCAACTAATTTAAAAAAAAAACCAATAAAGTAAAAAGGAAGGTGGGGCAGGGAGATCAACCTATGTAAATCTACCAAGCCAGGTACCATACAAAGTAGTTACAAAAAAGGAAGAATAGCAAGAGAGATATCCCTATGTCAGCAAGAGACAGAATCCAAGAAGGGAACTCTCAATGAACCCATAACCTCAAAATGTCTTATGGACAAATGCACAAAAGATGGGAGACAAGCAAGATGAACTACAGACCCTAACACAAAAGGTCAGAGTTTAAAAGTATCACTGACTCTGAAAAGGTATACTCTTATGCAGTTGGAACAGATAGATTTTGTTGTTCATTCTTCGTTTTTGAAGAGGACCAACGATAACACATCTTAAAAGGAAGAGGCTGGGGGTGGGGTGGGGGGAGAGAAGACAAGCATTTATAGTCACGCGAGGAAACCCAGAAACTAGAGGGCAGAAATGTGGTGGAGAGTATTTGGACGAAGATCAAGAGAATCAAAATCAATCAACCAAACAATAAGGATTTATTAAGCTCCTAATTTCAATCAATAAACATTCATTAAGGGGCTACTTATGTGGCAGGCACCATGCTAAGTTCTAGGGGCACAAAATGAAGTTCTCTAAGGCACTGGGCTCAGGAACCAAACAACAAAAATTAAACAGTTCCTTGCACTCAAGAAGCTTACACTCCAATGGGAAAGACAATGTGTACATAAATGTGTGGGCAAAAAAACATACAAAATAAATATAATTAACAAAAAAAAAAGCTTATTGGGGGTGGCAATATTGCAGCTGTGGAAAATCAGGAAAGGTTTAAGGTCCCACATAAATGTTAGCTACCAGATGTGGAAGTGAGGAGGGAATGCCCTCCAGGTATAAGAAGTATATTTCAAAGACACAAAGGTGAGAATCTCTTGTGAAGAACATCGAGACCAGTTTGTCTGGACCATAGAATGCAAAATATTAATGGGACTGGAAAGAGAGATGTGAGCCAGGTTGTGATGGGCTTTAAAAGCTAAAGAGAAGAGGTTTTATTTGATGCTAGAGGCAATATGAAGCCATCAGAGTTTACTGAAGAGGGGAGGGATTATGATCAGACCTGCACTTGAGGAAAAGCACTCTAGCAGCTGTGTGGAGGGTGGATTAGAAAGGGGAATGGAGACTAATTAGGAGACCATTGCCTCCATGGTGCAGTGGATGGAGTACTGGGCTTACAATCAGGAAGACTCATCCTCATGAGCTCAAATCTGGCCTCGGACACTCGCTAGCTGTGTGATCCCAGGCAAGTGACTTAACCCTATTTGCCTCAGTTTCCTCATCTGTAATATAAGATAGAAAAGAAAATGGCAAACCATTTCAGTATCTTTGCCAAGAAAACCCTAAATGGGGTCATGAAGAGTCAGACACAACTGAACAACAACAGTGACAAGTGTGCCAGGTACAATTTAGGCTAAGTAAGCTCTGTTGATCAAAAGAAAAAAAACAGTGCAGGTTAAGAGATGATGAGGGGCTTCTGCACCAAGGCGGCGGCCGTGTGAATTGAGAGAAGATACCTTGAGAAATGTTACACAGGCAGAAGATTTGGCAGATGATTAGATATGCGGGACAAGATAGAATAAGAAGCCAAGGATAATGATAGACCACAAAGAAGGAGGGTAGTGCCCTCCATAGATGTAGGGAAGTTTGGAAGAGGGGTGGATTCTGAGAGAAAGACGATGAATTTTCTTTTAGGTATGTAGAGTTTGAGATGTATAAAAGACATCTACAATTTGAAATATCCAACAAGCAGTTAGAAGTACAATCCTGAAATTCAGGGGAAAGATTAGAGACGGAAAAGAAAATAGAAGAATCCCAATATCTTGGAATATATTCACAGTGACAAGGTATCTAAAGGGTGATGAACTGAAAAACAGCGTGAGAAGGAGTGGTCAGAAAGGTAGAAGGAGAATCAAGAGAGAGCCATGTTTTCAAAACTAATAGAAGAGAGAGAATCTGAGAGGAGAAGGTGGTCAAAAGATTCATTACAGACTTAGATTAACAAAAGAGAACAGAAGAGAGAGGAAATGTGATAGAATAAATGAGAAAGCAAGCTATGTTGGGAGTGTTGAGAGTGCTGATGCTCAGAATGAACCGCAACTGGTAAGACAATCTAAGAACATGAAAAAAAATTAAGTCTATTTTTTGTGAAAAAGAGGAGGATCATGGAAGGGATAGGACCATCTCACTGTGTATCCATCTTGCATCAGAACCTGGACCCACAACTGCCCATTTAAACTCTGGTCCTGCCTATGCTCTTCTTTCTGCCTGTGTCCCCTGTAAGACCTGAACCTTTGAATGTAAGTTCAGCACATTTATTCACTCACCTTGCCCATGACCTTCCACATGACCAAACAACCTGGACTCATGAATTTACTCTCCAGACCTGTGGAGGTACTGTGTATCTCCTTTCCATATTAACTGCTTCCTTCCCTCTCTCATTGCTTCCATAATCTTTAGCCCGTGCACTCCCAAGTTACTTTACATTATGGGCCTAGCTCTTGGTTCAGGACAGAATTGCCTCCAGGTCATGTGACATGGTTTTCATCATTATGTTGAAATATTTATTATTAAAATAAAATTGAATTAATTAATCCTTGTGGTACTCAATTGGCAAAACCAGAAGTATATAGCTAGAGATTTTGATACTGTGAAGTCTGATGTAACCTTATACTATAAGATACTCTCCTAGCTATGCATCTGACTTTTAAGACTTCCAACACCATGCCTCTGCTGCAGTCTCACCCTGGTACTTCCCTCAGAGCCTGGGGGCTCCTCACCAAATATGCCATCTGCCATGCCAGACCTCTTTTCCCATCGGTAAATGACTTCCAAGCCCTTCATTTTGAAGAGAGGCCTAGGCAAAGCAACCTTTATACCCCTCCCAGCTGTGCTCCTAACTTTCCAAAGTTCAACACCAAACCTCCATGCCAGTATACCTCCATCCCCCAAACCCTGCTCTTCACCTCCTTTCTGTGTACTGTCTTCCTCCATTAGACTGTAAGCATCTTGAGGGCAGAGACTGTCTTTCTTTTGGCTTCTATTGTTATCCATTCCATTTATATCAGTTTCTGTTATATAGTAAATGATTAATAAATGCTTATTACTTCTATATCTACCTGTAAATAGGGTTCTAGCATCCCTTCCCATCTCCTTTTGTACCCCTCTCCAACATCTCAGCATCCTAATACTAAACAAAGCCCCCTACTGCAGTATTTCCAAGTCCCTGTTCAAGGTTACCACTTCTATTCCCTACCAAGTTTCTTCATATACATACATATACACATATACATATATATACATTTACATATATATACATATGCACACACATATATATGTATATATACAATTATACAGTGCCTGATAAATATTAAGTACTTAATCAATGTTTTATTTGTCTAAATACAAATTCTTCTGATTGACTCCTCATAACTTGGTACATTCTTACCTTTCCAGTCTTCTTATACTTCATTCTCCTCCATGAAATCTCTAATGAAGCTACACTGACCTATTTGCAGTTCCTTGAACATGACTCCCTATTTATCATCTCTGCACCTTTGCACTGGCTATGCCTCCTACCTGGAGTGCTCTCTCTTCTCACCTATACCATTGAGTTTCCTTGACTCTTTTCAAGTGCCAGCTTCTTCATGCCTTTCCCAGTCTCCCTTGCTTCTAATGCCTTGCCTAAGATTATCTCCATCCACCTGGTGTATGTGTGTATGTATGTATGCAGAAAGATAGAGAGAGGGAGACAGAGACAGAGAGACAGAGAAAGAGGGAGAGAGAGAGAGAGAGAGAGAGAGAGAATGTACTTAGCTATCTATATATTGGGTCTCCAATTGGAAATTGTTAATGGCAGCAATTGTTTCTGCCTTTCTTTGTATTCTTCTTGGACCTAGCACAGTACCAGGTATAGAGTAGGTGCCTAATATATGCTTGCTTCTTGATTGGCTGACCCTAAGGACATAACAAAAAATGTCAGCATCCTCCTTATAATAAATAAGCTTTTACGTTCTTTGCAATTATTGCCATTACTCAGACATTTACAAGTTTATTGCTCCAAATTCCACACTGATTTTAGGTTGAAAATGTCTTTCCTTCCTGTCATTATTTACTCTGGCTGCTGCTTTTGGCTGGGATAGGGGTTCAGGGTGAGACAGGATGCTTCAAATATAAGCTACAGTCTGACCAGGAAGTTCAGCTGCAGTAGAGATGGGGACAGTATGGTACTAAGTGAAAGGTACCAAGGAGGAAACTGAGTGGCTTCTTTATCAAGTCCAAGCCAGAATTTTCAGCCAGAATGCAATCAGTATGGTATAGGAGGGGATATGCTGGTGCAAAGAGCCAAGGAGAAGAACCAATTTGCCAAGTTATGGTCAAGGAAGAAGAGGCTAGAGGGTAATATTGTGGAGCATGGAGCAGTAGGAAGAGATACTAGCTTACTTCCAAGGTCTCTGAGAGACATCTGCTGTTCCAGCCCACCTCACCTATACAGGGTTAACAAGCCTCAGTTGGCACCAACAGAGGAGGTTTGGGAAAATCTCACAGTTGTTGGCCTCACAAATATTCAAGTCATTTCACAGAAGTAAAAATGACTAATTGAACCAATGACTAATTAAATCCAGTACCTCTTCCCAGAAACATTTATTATAGAGGCAGCATGGCAAGGCAGAAAGAATGGAAAACAGTGACTCAGAATCAAGAGAGACCTGGGTTTGAATGCTGCTAACTTTGTAAGTCACTCAATCAACAGGTTCTGATTAAAAGCTTACAATCCAAAGGCACTATACTAAGCACAGAGGACACAAAGACAAGGAAAAACAGTCTTGTCCTCAAGGAGCTTACATTCTTACAAGGGAGAATACAGGCAAATAACCAAGTACTAACAAGGTATTTACAGAGAGGATGGGAAGTAATCTGAGAGGGGGAAAGGTACTAGTACCTGGGATGCTGAGAAAGGCTTCCTACAGAAGGTAATATTTAAATTGAGTCTTGAAAGAAGACAGCAAATTAAAAAAAATTTAAATGAATATTGAAAATTGTTCTTACATGTAATTTGGGAAAAATAAAATCCTAAATTTTTTTTAAATGAGGGGAGGATCCGGGGGAAATAGAACGAGTTCTGTTTTGAATATGTTGAATTTGAATTGTTTACGTGTTATTTGGTTTGACATGTCCAAAAGGCAAAAGCTAACACATGACTTTAGTTCAGAAGAGAGGATTCAAAGAGGGATGGCTTTTAGTTCTTGCCTTTCTGTTAATCTATCCCTGAAATTGTGGTTATTCCAGTGGGAAAAAAATAAAATGAAACAAAATATGAACTATTTTAAATAGAACCTTCCATGGTGAAGCATTGCATGGACATTGCAAACCGTGGCCAAAATTGTGATGTTATTGAAGTTTATCTTCAAAATTCTCTTTCCTCCTCGTGATGATGCTCCTCCTCTGCTCTCTGATCTGTTTTAGGTGCTCAGTGACCTACTGTTCTCTTTTCCCTTCTTCCCTGACCAAAATGTGACCTCAGGAAAGTCTCCGATGTTAGGTATAACTATAGATCTTGGAATCATCTGTAGAGAGGTGATAAGGGAACACACAGGAGGTGATGAGATCACCAGGCGAGACAGTTTAAATAAAAAAGAGAAGAGCGGCCAGGACAAAGCCTAGAAGTATAGCCATGGTTAGCGGCTGTGACGTGCATAAAGAACCAACAGAAGAGACTAAGGAGGAATGATCAGACATATAGGAGAATGAGGAGCAAAGAGTGTCCTGAAGGACTAGAGAGAAAATAGAATCTAGGAAGAGATGACTGACCGTGTCAAATGCACCAGAGGAGAGGAAGGATAAGGATGGGGATAAAGGATATTAGATTTGGCAATTAGATTACTGGTGACATTGCAGAGGACAGATTCAGTTGAATAATGAGGTCAAGAGGCTTGTCCTGGCAAGGAGACACTATCCAAGGCTGGAGTGAGAGAGGAGATAATGGAAGAAGATGGCTGAAAAACACGGGATGAGAAGACAAGAAGAATGGGGAGTTCTTGGGAAATGACCTGGGTTTTTTAAGTAAAGTATGAGTCAAGTTCCTCAGCTGAGAGGGTAGGAGGAGGGGGTCCTATGGAAAGCTAAAGAAGAAGAAAAGGTTTGAAATAGCCCTATAAGAGTTGAAGTCAGGATTAAAATCCAGGTTTCCTGACTATAAGTCCAATACTAAATCAGCTCTACTACTACCACTACTGCCAGTACTACTACCACTACTACCACCACCACCATTACTACTACTACTGCTACTACTACTACTACTACTACTGTTGCTGCTGCTGCTGCTACTACTACTATTACTGCTGCTACTAATTACTACTATTACTGCTGCTGCTGTTGATACTTCTACTATTGCTACTACTACTACTGCTATTACTACTGCTACTACTATTTTTACTACTTAGTAAACTCACTTTTACATTGTGCTTTAAGATTCACGAAGCGTTTTCCTCACAACAATTTTATAAAGTCAGTATTGCAAATATTAACTCCATTCTACAAATAAGGGAGCTGAAGCTCAGAGAGGCCAAGCTGAAGTGTTCTGCATCCCAAAGATACTAAGTGTGAGAGCTTGGACCTAAACCCAAGGGCTTGTGTGTCATAACCCTGGGTTCCTATTATCATCCCCCTTCTGTCTCCCAACATTGCTTCTGCTTTAAAAAAAAAATCAAAGAAGAGAAATATAACTTTTAAAAATGAGATCAAAAGAAAGCTTATTGCCACTTCTCTGATTTATGTACCTATCCTTTCCTTTATTCATAGGACTCAAGTTAAGGGAACTGTGGTTGTATGTATGCTATGCTTTTTTCAATTGCAGTACAGGTAGGTTAGTCTATAATTGACTTCCAAATTTGGCAAACCATGAACAGAACTAACTATGGTCTGAGTGAAGCCACAGGAATTCTGCAACTTAAAAAATGTTGGATCATATATGATTAGGATGGGAGAGGGGAGGAGAGACGTGACTGATCTGCAGGGCAATGGAAGTGGTCAGGGTAATCAATGGGTCCATGAGGCAAAGCCTACATTAAAAAGAAGAGTAGTTTCAATTTTCAGCACTCTGTTTGGACTGTACCTTGGGGAGGAGGAAGGAACTAAAGCAACCTCAGCAATAAATATATCTCCCCATTCCCCAAACCCTTCTTCTAATTTCAGTACCATATCATAACCTCACCATGGTTTAGATTGGTTACTGTGAACTCACCTGAGAACCTCGTCTCCTCTTTCAACATTCCTTCTATATGGAACTGAGCCCTGAGATATCGTTTAGTCATTTCACTGGTTTGCCATTTCCTTCTCCAGCTCACATCACAGATGAGGAAACTGAAGCAAACAGGGTGAAGTGACTTGCCCAGGGTCACACAGCTAGTAAAGTGTCTGAAGCCAAATTTGAACTCAAGATGAGTCTTCCTGACTCCAGTCTGACTCTCTGTCCACTGCACCACCTAGCTGCCCCAACAACTAACTTCCAAATGCGATCTCAGTTCCCTCAACTTTATATCACACAGAATGGGATGATAATAGGAACCCAGGGTTATGACACACAAGCCCTGAAAGGAACTCTGTCAGCCTTAAAGCCTATATTATATTTCCCATAGAATGTTTTGGTGAAAATGACATTTCCAATCAGTTATTCAATAGCACGGGGAATACAAAGTAATGGAAAACAGTCTCTCTGCCCTCAAGGTGGTTACACTCTCCCTGGGAATATCCCTCTGCTCACTATAATACAAAATACCAGATGTTCTAAGGTCACTGACTTTCATCAATCAATCAATCAAGCAACCAACATTTATCAACCACCTACTATGTGCCAGGCACTCTGGGAAGCATCGGGGATATAAAGAGCAGCCAAAGAACAAAGGTTTTTAGCTCTTAAACCCCACTCCCACACCTACTCTGTCCCTGAAATTGTGATTGCTTTAGTGATAAAAACAAAACAAAACAAAACACAAGCTATTTTAAATAAAACCTTCCATGCTGAAGACTGCCTAGGTATTGCACACCACAGCCAAAATCGTGAGGTCTCTGAAGTTTGTCTCCTGTTCTCTGAAATTCTCTCTCCTCTCTATGTCTCTCCCCTGCTCCCTGATCTGTCTTTGATGCTCAGAGATCTGCAGTTCTCTTCTTCCCTCTTCCTCTACCAAAATCTGCCCTCTGGAAACCTGTCTCTGATGTCTGTCACTCACACCTCCATTAACAGGTCTGCCAGTGTATTACCTTACCGTGGTACCTGAATTCAGTTGTTTTTCAGTCATAGCTGATACTTCGTGACCCCATTTGGGGTTTTCTTGGCAAAGACAATGGAGTGGTTTGTCATTTCCATATGCAGCTCATTTTACAGATGAGGAAACTGAAACAGGGTTAAGTGACTTGCCCAGGGTCATGCAGCTAGGAAGTATCTGAGGCTGGATTTGAATTCAGGAAGATGAGTCTTCCTCACTGCAGGTCCAGAACTCTATCCACTATACTATCTAGCTGTCCCATGTAACTTAGTTTTGGCTCCTACTAAAAGATTTTCAGGCTCAGAAGGAAGTTAGAGAACATGTCGTTATTGGGGAACCAACATGTTGGTCCTCATGCCTTTAAAATCAAACCAAGACATCCTAACACCTCATCTAGTATTCTCTCCACTATATCATAACAACTACATTCGTTCTAAGGTTTTGATTCTTCCCATTTAAACTATCTTCTAATAAGTGTTTGGCAAACTTTCCCCTCCATGATGTATCCTCATCTAGACAGTACTGTGCCAGCAAGCCCTGAGGCTCACAGCTTTCATTCAGAATTTTCTGAGAATATGAGTCAGACTATCCCAACTTGAAATTGTCCCCATGCAGCAGGGGTTCTTAACTTTTTTTATGCCATGGAATCCTTTAAGACAGCTGGGTGGTACAGCAGATAGAGTGCTGGGCTTGGATTCAGAAACACCCAAGTACAAAACTAGCCCCAGATACTTACTAGCTGTGTGACCCTGGGGACATCACTTCACCTCTGTCTGTCTCCATTTCCTCAGTTGTCAAATAGGAATAATATTAGCACCTACCTTCTAGGGTTGCTGTGAGGATCAAATAATGTAAGATTTTTAAAGCACATAGACAATGCCTGGCACATAATAGATGTTAATAAATGCTTCCTTCTTCCCTTCCTTCCCTTGGCAGTCTAATGAAGCATATGGACCCCTTTCTCAGAATAATGTTTTTAAATGCATAAATTAAAATATATAAGATTACAACAGAAATCAGCTATATTATTGATTATTCCCCATTATCAAAATATTTAAAAAGCAAAACAAGTTCATGGACTCCAGGTTAAGAGCCTTTGGCATAGAGAGATGCTGAATACTGTTGGCAAATATAGCCACCAAAACAACCTGCTTCCCTCACGGAGAGCTGAAACAGATTATAAATCAGCTAAATAGTCTAATCTTCATTAAAAAAAACTCTGAAGCGCAACCTTTTCATGGGAAATAATAATGATTACCGATGTATCATGTGCCCATAGACGTCTCACTTGAATGACAACACAGAAGTCGTTCCCATTTGTGACTCAACATTCTGATGAACCCCATCGAGTAATTAATTGAATGTACACAGCAGGTACTTGTTATATTTGATGAATGAATGAACAATACAAAATTCTCACACATGTGAAGGCATGCAATTTAGATTTTGATGGAAAACAACTGTTCTGTTTCTAAAGAGGACATTGTGATGGGACAATTTGAGTTAGATATCAGAAATAACTTCCCGGTCTTCAGATTAGTGACACCAAAATACATATCCTAAGGGGGCAGTGGGTCATTCACAGCTGTTTTTATGGGGCCACCTGAATGGGGTCTTGCCAGGAGTCAAGCAGACAAATGAGATGACTTCAAATTTTCTTCTAATATTTGGATGATTTTGAACTAGAAACAATTTGAACCCTAATAAAAAAAATAGATGACAATATGTTTGCTTGCATATCTTCTCCCCCTTTAGATTGTAAGCTCTTTGAGACCAAAAACTATCTTTTGTTTCTTTTTGTATCCTCAGTGCATAGCACAGTGCTTTATTGATTGAATCATTCTAGGTAAGCATGGGAGGCTACTTTCCCTTTCTATTCACCACTCTCAATAACAAAGCAACCTTTTTCAGTTGCAAAAGGACCAACTTGGCTGTTTCCATCATAAATTTCTACTGTAATAAGGGCCTGGCCAATGGAGCCCCCAACATACTCTAAAGATGGGATTCCATTGGCCAAGTCCCCATGAAACTCTGATGTGATAACTAGGTACATGCAGATAATTTAATCAAATCAGACCCAGTCCCTAGGAGAATTATCTGTGAAAGTGGACAAAATCATAACTGTCTGTCCATTCTGGTAGATACTTGAGTTTCAGGGTTTTTTGTTTAGTTGTTTAAAAAATAACAACAACTAAAGCAAATTTTGTCTCTTCCTGCCAAGAAACAATTAAATTGTCAACCAGATGACCAGTCTCCAAGAGAAAGTTAAGTGCAAACAGATGTTGATGAAAAAATAAAAACGAGACTGTACCTTTGGTGAATCTCATATAAAACTTTCTATAAACTATGCCCACCAGCTGCTCTTGCCAGCCTTCCACAGTTCCCACCTGCTTGGATGGCAAACCACCTTCCCTACTGCACCCACTCCCCTGACTCCCCATTTGCAAAAACAGACCAACCTTCAATAAAATCAGAAGCTGCATAAGGGCGGTGATTTGGGTTGCTCTCCTCAGGGTGGTTCAGAGTCTCCAGGGCCAACTCAATAGCTTCAACCAACTCATCCCTCTTATCCTTCCTCACAGGCTTTTCCTCTGGGTGGCGGGTGAGGCCCATCTCCAGCTGATACACCTTTTGCAAGGTGAAGCTGTCGAAAGGAACGGCCGCGTACTCCGTTGCCAGCTTCACACCGGCATGCACCTCAGCCTTGTCCACCTGGGAGTGTAGGAACTCCAGAAGGTTGGCCTGGGTTTTCTCAGAATGCGCCCCTGAGTCACTGGAGCGGTACTGGGCATTCTTCAGCTGCTCACTCCTTTCCTGAAGCTCGTCCTTCAGCTGGGCGATTTGTTTCTTCAGGCTGCTGATGTAGCTGCGATGCTGTTCTTCCTGCTCCTGGAGAATAGCCTGATAGCCTGCTTTCCCCGTGGGGCTATTTGCCCTGGGCAATGCCATTTGTTCCTCATCGCCTTTCGGGGTACAGGCTAACATGTAGAGGACTGAGACAGCACAACACAGAAACAGAAGCAAAAGAACCACCCGAGAAATCCAAGCAAGCAGTCCCCGGCGCAACATCGTCATTCAAGGACCTGCCATGCGTTCAACACAAGCAACCCCTGCCTTGGGGCATCCCACAATGCCAGAATCCCCACGGGAGGATTCCCCTGGGCTAGATCACAGGGAACACGTGTCTGGAGAGGCATGAGCTACTTTCATCCATCTCCCATAAATCATTCAATTTCTTCCCTTCAGGCACAGCAAGACAGATTCTTTCCACTTTTGCTCCGCTGGGCTGCTAGGCCGAGGCAATTAGCTGAGCAACACCTCCTGGTCCTTACATTATCTCTCATCATAGCCTTCTCAGTGTAGTGCACATGATAAAGGAACACCTGGAAAGAGAAACAAATGAGAAAGACCAAAGTTACTTAGCAGAACTATACATTCTTGCAATACTACAGCCTCCAAAAGGGCCTTCCATGACCCTGCCAAAACCAGAGAGGCTACAGGAAAGTCAATAGGCCAAAATCCCAACCAGATTTGTTAGTTTCATCACTTACATGCCCCCAATTAGTCCAGATACATATGATCACAGAATTTCATAACTAGAAGAGGCCTCAGGATTATTTAAGTCCAACCCATACCTGGATAGGAATTCTCTCCCCAATATCCCTAACACATGATTGTCCAGTCTTTGTTTAAACACATCCAAGTAACAGGAAATTTGCTATCCCATAACACAATCTATATAGTGTTTTCTCTCAAGCTAGGCAGCAGCTAAAAGTGAGCTCTGAATCATTCCCAAATATCCTGATGAGGTAAGGAAGGGAGGGTGGAGACTGAATAAGGAACGGTACATTCAAGTCCAAGTAATAGAATGGTAAGAAGGTGGAGTATGAAGTATGGACATTGATATATTTAAATATCTTTATTTTGAGAGGGTGGGAGGAACAGATCTGGCCAACCTAACTCTGCTTTCTGACAATGGAAAAGAAAATTTCTTTTGGAGCATGGTAATCAAGTGGTGTTGATTGGCAGGAGGGGGTGAGAAAATTCTGAGAGGAGGGAAATGGAAAGAAAAAAAAAACCCAACCATCCTGTCACAGGCTAAGAAAAACCCAAGCAGAGCTCAGCTCCAGGCTTCCTGCAGGAGCTCCGTGTTCCAGCTGCTCATTACAGATACACTGGCATATCACAGAGCCTCTCACTAAAACAGATATCTTCTTGAATATATGCTCTGCACCTCAACTCTGAGTTTATTTTAAATCCAACTCATTCTACAGACTAATCTCCTCTTCACCCTGTCATTTTTTTACTCCCTCTAATTCTTTCTGCTCCCCTCTATTACTAACACCCATTTCTCACTCCTTTACATTCTCCCCATGTGTGGGTCTCCTCTTCTGCTTCCTCACTCTTTTTTTCCTCTCACCTTCCCAAAGAGGAAAAATGTTTATTATAAAAAGAAAATACCCCAAAGAAAGGATATTTCAGTTTTTTTGCTTGGTGGGAGAGGAAGAATGGGGACACTTTACACCTATCACACACACACACACACACACACACACACACACACACACATGCATACATACACAAATGCATAAAAAACATGTTACAGTTCTTCCTAGATAAATTGGCCATGGAACCAGCTTGTCAGCATGGAATTCCCTGAAATAAGGGGGCAAATCAGAGAAATTTGGGAACAAAATTGGGAAATTAAGCACATTTTAATATAGAAAAACTGTTGCACATAAGAGATATGCTAAACATCCTTTTAAACTTAGTATTTCATAAGAGAAAATAATGTCAGCATCATTCCATCCCACAGCCTTTCTTTACACTGTCTGACACACCAGGATTCTACAGAACACATTTTGGGGCAATGGCTTAATGGGTGCATCATTTATGTTGATATTTTATGAATATGTGCCATATATAGTTGAATATGTTGACAAACTTTCTTTATACTGGTTTTAACCTCCTCTGCTTCTCTCTGCTTTTTGAGAGGGTATGATTCATAATTATCCATCATCCTTCATTATAAGATTTTATGGAAAAGTTTATATTTTAATACAACTTTTGGCAGCCACCTCTTTCCATTCAGAAAATAAGTCAAACATTTTCTGATTCAGGCACTTTTGGAGCTCTTTTGGTCTCCTTGTAAAAACTAATTTACAATGGTTAAACGATGGATAAAATTCTTATTATGGTCAATGTCAGTTCTGTTGTCCATTTCCTACTTTTTTCATCAACTTGTTTAAATAATTAAAAGTTCAATCATTTTAATTGCACATAACATTTTTTTTCTCATCATGATTCTTTCATTTCATATTTTACAAATTCTGATTTTAGTTTGGATGAGCTGACAGGCTGACTGTATACAGACGGACTCAGGGATCCTCACGACAATAACAAATCTTATCTTATCTGTTAAAATACAATCTATTTCATTCTTTAGGTCATTATTTGCTGCTCTCTACCTGGCACCTACCAATTTTTTAGAAGAAAATATACATGATAGAAGCATGAGGCTTCTATGTAATCTGTAACTCTGTGATCTTTCTTATTCATTTATTTTTCCTGATTCATATGTTCCTATATATTTCTCCCTATCTTTACCTTATCCCACATTTGCAATGAAGTCACCAGGTATCAGAGTACATGCTGATTTAGTTTGGGAAACTTAGCAAGTTCTTAGAATTTCTCTACAACTTTGTCCTCAGCAACCAAAGCTGGTGAGCAAGATGTTTTTATGTTCATGGTGGTAAATAAATACTTCTCGCTAGAACTGCAATAAGTGATGACCAAATATCCCCATAAAATGCTGTTTCTTCTCACTTCTGAGGTAGAAAATGATAAAATTCATTCCAACTCTTTTCTTTGTATCTCCAAGGAGCACCTGTGAGCCCTTCTTCCATTCTCCTGCAACTTCCTGAATTGTTCTGATCTTGTTTATGCTAAGAATGTCATGATTGATAAGAATCAGCTCCCCTACCAATATACCCACCACTGGTCTTTGGAAAACATTCTCACAGATAGAAAACCAACAATCAAACTACAGTTTGTTGACATGTAAAAATAACAGCAAAATCATCCTAAGACCTTTCAGAGATGAAAAGTGAAGGAAGATAACAAACAAAAGGAAAATGAAAAAGATTTGCAAAAGTCATTTACTAAACTTTTCTCTATAAAGAATAGAGGAATCCCTACATTTAGATGTAACCTTGCTCAATAACCACCAATAAAAAGCACCATAAAGTGGAAATATGTAAACTTAAAGGTATTTGCTGTTATGATGAAAAAAATACAGCAGAGTTCAACTCTAGGAAGGATTCTCTGTGTATGGGGAAGTCCTCTGGAGGTTCCTATTTATGGACCACATTATATTAATTAAATCAAGCCCCAGGACAATGCAGAAACTCCAAGAAAAGAGATCACTGACTTTAATCCATTTCTGAACAGGAATATCCTCTCTATTATATTCCTGATGAGTGGTCATCTAAATTTCACTTAAAGATGTCCAAAGAGGTTTAACCATACTTCTTCCATCATAGATTTATGATGTTGATTTTTTTTAACCCAAATGTAAGACTCATCTATTTATATCCCATTAAACTTTATCTTAAATTCTAAACTGTCAAGATTGTTTTAGATTATGACTATTATTTAACATATACTATTGGACTATTATGATATGTAATATTGTATACTATGTATGTAACTAATTATAATGCTGTATGTTATGTAAATAATATGTAACTACTACAATATGCAATATTGAACCAAGTAATATTGACTGAGTCAATATGTAATTTTGAGTATTATTACTGACATGGCTTCATGTCATCCATAACTTTGATAAGCATGCCACCTATGTCTTTAAGTCTTTAATGAAGATGGTGGCCAGCTCAGCACTAAGGAAAAATCCAGAAACCTGCCTCTGACTTGACATTACCCATTAAGGACTACTCACTGGCTCCATTTATTCAGCTTGTTTCAAATTACCTAACTATATTATCACTTAGCCCATATTTCTCCATCACGTCTACAAGAATTGCAAGAATGACTTGGCAAACACTTGAGTGAAATCTAGTTTATATCTATTTGCAGAATATCGACAATAATCTTGATAGAAAAGGAAATGAGGCTAGTCTGGCATGATGTGTTCATAACGATGTTAGTGATCACCACTGTCACTCATGTATACCAAGAATCTCCAAGCAAATTCTTCTTGGTTCTCTAGAAAGCTTCATTATCTGACAGCCTCCAGTGCCTTTTTCTGCACCTTTAACATACCACATGCTCTGGTTCCTCATGGTAGATCCACTTACTATTACTTAAGAGATGTGCCTCCTACACAGATAGTTCAGTATTTCAAGTTGTTTGTTTCCTTTTTTTCTTAAATGTGACACTTAAAATTCTCTCCAAACTTTTCCTTGGCTTAAGGACTCTATCAACTATAATTTAGAACAATACACAATTATTAGGAGACTAAGCTGAAAATGCATATTTAACCCTGGGAGCTTTTTCTGCTGTAGGGAAATCTTGGGCTTCATCTAATTACTATAATTCTGTGATTAAAAACAGCTCAGATTTGGTACCCAGGCACCTCACTGTTTTTAATGAAGTCTCTCAGATGAACTCATTATATCAACGTATTAAATTACCAGTGAAGAAATGTTATTGGGTTATGTTTCCACTTTGATTTAAATAAGTTACAGCTAAAGACAATACAAAATCAAAAAAGAAAACACAACTTAAAAAGAGGAAGCTTAAATATGATTTATTTCCAAACTGTTGAAACTTCAGATGCATAAAATTAGAATTCCTTCTCTAATGCCGCGAGGCTCGTGTTAACTGATGACCTTGTGACAGAGCAGCCACACTTGTGCCTGTAAGAAAGCCCTGGGAGTTGGTTTGTTGCTATCCTTGGTCTTTTGATAAGGCTATTTCTCTGTTACTTCCTAGATTCCCTGTCACTCAGCTCAGGTTCAGAGAGAACAGAACCATTTTCTTTTCCCCTTGCTCTCCTCCCTGATGATGGTGCATGACCTTTCTTTAGGTTTCATTAAAGTTTTACACCTCTAAACACTATGAGGAATGTGGATAAAATGAATTAAAAGAGAAATTTAGTTAGTCGATCAGTCAACATTTATGAAGCATTTACTATATACTGAACATTATTCTAAGCACAGGGGATACAAAGAAAAGGAAAAACAGTTCTTACCTTCAAGTACTTCATATTCTTATGGGGAAGATATCAAGTAAATAGCTACGTAAATAAATTGCAGACAAGATACATACAGAGTAGATGAAGAGTAGCCTCCTGAAGAAGGAAGAGCTTGATCTGAGGCTTCAAAAAGGCCACAGACGCCAAGAGGCAGAGACCAGGGGGCATTCCGGGCACTTCAGACAGTGAAAAAGCATGGAGGTGGGAGATGGGGTGTCACATTAGAGGAAAAGAAAACAGACAACTTAGCGGGAAAGGAATAAAGTATAGGATTGAAAAGGGAAGAAAAAGCTAGATAATGAAGACCTTTAAATGGTGAACAGAGGGGTTTATATTTAATCCTGGAGGTAATAGGGAGCCACTGTAGCTCATTGAGCAGGATGGGATCATAAGAAAGATGTGACATAGTTGGAATTATGCTTCAGAAAAATTACCTTGGTGACTGTGTGGGAGATAGATTAGAATAGAGAGAGATTGAGGCACAGAGACCAACCAGAAGGCTACTTCAGTAGTCCAAGTAAGAGGTAAGGAGGACCTGAATCAGGGTTTGTGGCTATGTGAGGGGAGAAAAGAGGATGTAGAAGAGATGCTGCAAAGACAAAAATGACAAGATGTGGCCTTAGACTGAATACATAGGACAATTGAGATGAGAAATCAAGGATTACACCAAAACTGTAGGCTTGGGTTACTGGCAGGATGGTGATGACCTCAAAAGGAATACAGAAATTTAGAAGGAGGGAAGGATTAGGGAGTAAGATAGTAAGTTCTGTTTTAGACATGTTGAGCTTAAGATGCCTACAGGACATCCAGTTTGAGATATCCAAGATATCCAAGAAGCAGATGGTGATAAGTGATACAGCTTAGGTGAGAGACTAGGTCTAAACATAGATATATAAAGATATCTCTCTCTCTCTCTCTCTCTCACTGTCTCTGTCTCTCTCTCCCTCTCTCCCCCCACACACACACTATATGTATGTGTATATATATATATATATATACATATATATATATATACACACATATACATATATAGACATACACAGATACAGATATATATGTGTCTACATGTGTCCATATATGTATCATGGAATATATATACATATATGTGTATGAATATGTATACATATCTTCGTTTTGTTTTGTTTTTGGAGGGGGCAAGGCAGGGCAATTGGAGTTAAGGGACTTGCCCAAGGTCACACAGCTAGTAATTGTTTAGTGTCTGAAGCCACATTTGAACTCAGGTCCTCCTGACTCCAGGGCCAGTGCTGCCCCTACATATCTATATATATAAATATGTATACGTGTGTGTGTGTGTGTGTGTGTGTCTTGGAGTCATCTGCATAAGGATGGTACATAAATCCATGGGAGCTGAGATCACCTACATCAGATGGTAGAGAGTGCAAAGAGGACACAGGCTAAAGCTGG
>CM053585.1:109108275-109201804 GCA_028646515.1 Pseudochirops corinnae | reverse complement strand
AACACTCAGGATTAGTGAAGGAGAAAAGCTTTCAATGGTCTTGAGGAGGCTCTGTTCCTCAAGGCCAGATAGGGCACCTGCTCTTCCTCACATCAGCCCCTTCTTGCATCTTGCCTGAGTTCCTTTTGACGGGTCTTATTCTTAGACATTGCACTAATTCTAGCTTACAAAGTTGTGGAGTTGATCTGTTAAAACTGTCTGGCATTTCAACTTTCTGGAATATGCTTTTCCAACCCTTAGCTAAAGGTCTGGAAATAGCGGATGTAAAATGGATACCCCTCGCCTACAATCTCCCTAGTTTTCTTGGATGGCAAGTCCAGGCTTCCCTTGTCCTTACACTCATTGGCCTTTGACCTGAGGAAGTTCTTTTTCCCACCCTGACTCACAGATGATAAGCAGGGAGAAAGACAATTATTTCTCTGGCTCCATAAAATATTAATCCTTCAAGTTTCAAAACATATGCTCCCTCATACTCCATCTAGAGAGCTTGATGCTCTGGCCCCTAAGGAGACACTTTTACCACCTACTTCTCCTCACTATTTGTTTGTTGTTGTTAACTTGTTTCAGTTATGTCCAATTCTTCATGACCCTGTTTGGGGTTTTCTTGGCAAAGATACTGGAGTGGTTTGCCGTTTCCTCCTCCAGCTCATTTTACAAATGAGGAAACTGAGGCAAACAGGGTTAGATGACTTGCCCAGGGTCACACAGCTAGCCAGTATCTGAAGCAAGATATGAACTCAGGAAGACTTTGACAGTCTTTGCACTGTATGACCTAGCCATCCCCTACTACTGGTTGGGCTATCTCAAACAAATTTCCCCTAGGTAGATTACAGTGACTGCCTTTATAGTGGGTGTTTACATTTCTTTCTCCACTAAGGTCTTCAGATTGACAAAGAGACCAGGATACTCTATGATCCTTCCCTTTCCAATTCTAGATTCCTCCAGGCTGCCCACCCTGCTCAGAGTTTCCCCCCAAAAAAGGTGATCTCCCCTAATTCTGACCCTAGGACCTTTCCCCCCAGCTCTGCTCTTAGAACCACAGCTGTTCACATGTAAAGCTATGAATGTCACTTTTTAATAGTCTGTATTCATCATCCCTCCAAATCCAGTTCAACTATCAAAAGGCTTTAAAAAATTGACTCATGTCAGATTCAAGGTAATTTTCATTTAATTGTTTAGGACGGGCAAAGAGAACAAAACAAACCTTTAGGTAAGAAGGAATTTTTAAAAGCGTTATCTAGGAACTATAGAAAGGAGCTGGTCACATATTTTCCTCTCTTACCAGAGGGAGAGGTATTCGTGACAATAAATAAAGATAGCAAACAGCCCACGGCAGCTTTTCATTTTAAATTGTTCTTTTTGCTTTTTTTTTGGTGGGGCGAGGGCAGGGCAATTGGGTTAAGTGACTTGCCCAAGGTCACACAGCTATTAAGTGTTAAGTGTCTGAGGCCAGATTTGAAATCAGGTCCTCCTGTCTCCAGGGCCGGTGCTCTACTCACTGTGCCACCTAGCCGCCCCATTAAATTGTTCTTTTTAATGACTCCAGACCTCCCTTATCAAATTCATCACGTGGCCTTGAGGTTCCTTTCACCTTTATAATTATATGGTGGTTTTCAGGTTCTTCAGTACTGAAGTATAGAAGAGATAAAGGGAAGGGTGTACATGAGGATAAGCATCCATTAAGTGCCTACTATTTACAAATATATAATATTACCTCATTTGAAAAGGAAGGATTTCACCAGGTCTATGGCCACTCAGTATAGGACAAAGTAGGGTCAGATCTGAATCAAATCAAGAGACTGGATTAGAAAGAAGAGGGAGCAGAATTGTTCTAAACCCTAGGCCACCTAACATTTTCAGCTTAGGGCTAGGGAAAAATATTCCAAATGGGTGAAACACCCATCAGTATAACTAAACCAGCCCCACAGAATAGTGAGCTGAAACCCCCCGGGGAGCTGATGTTTGGCACATTCATCAGCCCTGTCATCTACCTGTCAGAGTCCTGGGTGTAGCCCATAGGTACCTAGCAACACCACCTGCTCCTTCTTCCTTGCAAGTTACTTGAATTAATGAGTTAATGTTTATAAAATGCTCTCCTATCTTCAGATGGGAAGCACGGTATAATTACCCAGGAATATTACATGTTAGAGATGGCAGTAAAAATATAGCCTTCCACAATCTCAGTGGCAACTGTGTCACATATAAAATGCTGGGAGAAGGCATATAAAGCCTAGAATACCTCCATCACTTCCTGGTTGGGTGGATAGAAGAGTAACTGGAACTTGGTAAATAAATAAGCCTTTCAACCCTTGGGGGAAAGGGAGATTTTGTGATTCAGAGGTCCTATCCTTTGGAATAGAAGTAATCATAGTTTCTACTCACTCTAACTTTCCCTAAGTCCCCTCCCCACCACTGCCTGAGAGGATAGAAAAGCTGTAGCGACTCCTTAACTTGTTTCAATCATTTTGGCTTTACTAGGTCTCTCCAGACCTAAATTTTTTAGATCCTCATACACTATTAAAACCCCATTACATTATTAACCGCTCTCTTCCCTCTTTTCCTTGACCCACAAGTGAAGCTTAATTCTAAAGCATATGAAGGAGGGAGCTCAGGATTGTGAGAAGAATGTGTAATTTAGAATCAGAAAGGCTTCAGTGTGAATCTCGTCTCTCACTATCTGTGTGACCTTGGATGAGTCCACAAAGCTCTCTCCCTCAGTCTTAGCTTCCTCCTTTATAAAGTGGATGTCATAGTTTCTGTAGTGACTACTTCTGCGAGGAGGAATAAATGAAAATACTGCATCCTGATGCTGTAAGTTGAAATCCATTCTTGTCGTCATTAAGGCACCGAATCTCTCCACACCCCAGAAGGTGGCCTCGAAGGCCAGTAGCTTCACAACCACTGTAGCACTGCAAATGCTCCAAAACAACAAAAGAGGGTGCTTCAAGGTTTCTCCCCAAAGCAAGCCACGACCTACTGCAACGCCACACAAACTGCATACCCCTCTTCCAAAACAGTAATAATAATCATATTAATATTAAATGACACTAATTAATAATATGATTCCAAAATAGTCATAATAAGCATTTATGGGATATTTACTAAGCACAGGCACTGTGCTAAGTGCTTTACAAATATGATCTCATTTAATCATTCCCATTCTGTGAGGTGGGTGCTGTTATGATCCCCATTTTACCACTGAGGAAATTAAGGAAAAACAGAGGATAAGTAACTTGCCCAAGGTCATATTTAACTATAATAATAATAATAACAACAATAGCTAGCATTTATATGGCACTTTAAGGTTTGCAAAACACTTTACAGATATTATCTCATTTTACCCTCAAAATAACCCCGGGAGGTGAGTGTTATTATTATTATTATTATTATTATTATTATTATTATTCCCATTTTACAGATGAGGAGACTGAGGCACTGAGAATCTAAATGCCTTGCCCTGGGTCACACAACTAGGCTCCTGGATCTTCCTGACCCCAGTTCCAACTTTGCTCCATCCACTGCACCACATAACAGACTAAAAATGATTCGATGACTAATTGAATTAGATCGTTTGAATTCAAAGCAATTCCCGGAAGTCCGTGTGAAAAGTCTGATGGAACTGAATGTGACATTCCAGCCTTGGAACTGTGCTTCTCCCAGAAACCTCAGACCAAAAGGATGTGCCCCAGGGATGTGAGTACGGCACTCACTTTGACAGCCTCAAACTGTATAAATGATCCATGTTTTCTCTGCAATGACCAAATCACTGGACACCCAAAACAACACAAAATTGCAGAACTGAACAGCATCCAGGAGGGCTAACAAAAAGACCCCATGGTCAGAGGGCTGTAAGCTGTAGGAATTTTACATAGGAAAGCAGTACTTTGTCTGTCTCTTCCCTGCTCCCTCCCCCCACCCCCCCCTGTTTTCCAGCTCCCTTTTCTGCATTGTCTTTCTCCATTAGACTGTAAGTTCCATGAGGGTAGGCATTGTCTTTTCTGGCTTGTTTTTATATCCTCAGCACTTACTACAGTGCCTGGCACACAATAAGCAGTTAATAAATGCTTTATCTTTATCGATTGATTGAGCAATACATCTATGTCTTGATCTGTATCGATCAATACATCTGTCTGTCCATAGAAGGAGGCTGGCCAACCCACAAAGACACTGAGAGGCAGCTTGGCCAAGTGAGGGCTGTGAATCTGAAAAGGAAATCCCCATTGAAGAAATAGAGGGTGCAGCATACCCTGTGTGAGCTGAAAGAACAAAAGAAATTACTGAATATGATTCCCTACCGCAAGTTTGGGGTGACTTACATCTTTGGTGCTGTAAGAGGAAGTGAATGAAGTAATGCACAGAAGGTGAGGAGAGATTATTGTAGGGCTACTCTTAACAATTTAAAATTTGGGTTGTTTTTTTTCATTTTATTGATGCCTCTTGTCTTTACATAACAATCATTTTTCACTAACCCCTCTTTGTGACAAAAGAAAACAATTAAGCAAATATTTGATACAAAAACTGTATCTGACAATGTATATAATATTTTATCCTAGTAACCCCTCCCTGTGAGTAGACCCTGATGAGATGAGATGAAATGGGAGAGATATGTTTCATTATCTACATTATCTGTACTCTGGGACCTGCACTGATTTTCCAATAACTCAGTCACTGAGTATTTTGTTCTTCACATTTCTTTATTTTTCTCTAGGTCAGTTTGAAATTTTTCCCACATTTCTCCAAATTCCACACACGCATCATTTTTATTACCTGTGAATATTCCATTACAGTCCCATATTCTAGTTGCATTACCCTTCCCCAATTAAGGGGCATCCATTTTGTTTCTGGTTCAAAGAATGAATGTTTTGGTATATATTAGAACTTTTCTTTATTCTTGACTTTTTTAGAGTATTCATCTAGTAGATGGATCAATGGTGCCAAGAATCTGGACAATTTAATCACTTTCCTTGCATTACTGAAAACTAGGATTCAAAATGGTTGAACTACTTCGCAACATATCAATAATGCTTATGTTTCCACAGTCCTACTAATACTTAGTATTCCCATCTTTGTCAATTTGCATGGTGTGAAATAAAACCTTACAGTTGTTTTATCTTATTAGCAATTTGCAATTCTTATTTTGGAAACCAATTATACCTTTTGATCATTTACTTATTAAGGAATAGCTCTTGGTGGTTATTTATTTGTGACAGTGCCATTTTATATTCTGAATATCAATTTTTTCAAGGATACATGATGCAAATATTTTCCCACTGAATTCTTTCTTCTTCTGTCCTCAATTATTTTAATCATACAAAAGTTTTTTTTAATTTATGTAGTCAAAATTATCAAGTTTATCACATTGTACAATCTCCTTTATCCCTTGATTGGTAAGTAATGCTCCCCTAGACATTATTGTTAAAGATACTACATTTTATTATCTTCTGGGGTTTTTTTTAAGTGGTCTGACCTTTTTATAATCGGGTCACATTTTCATTTTGAATTTATTTTGGTATATGGTATAAAATGTTGGTCAAAATCTAATTTTCTGCCAAACTGTTTTCCAGTTTTCCTAGCAGTTCCTAGAGTAGTACTTAGCTATTCTGAATTTGCTTGAGTAAATACATTTTAACCTATATGTAAACTGAG
Source organism: Pseudochirops corinnae (assembly GCA_028646515.1). Taxonomy (NCBI): domain Eukaryota; kingdom Metazoa; phylum Chordata; class Mammalia; order Diprotodontia; family Pseudocheiridae; genus Pseudochirops; species Pseudochirops corinnae. The sequence continues at coordinate 109,196,158 of CM053585.1, read as the reverse complement.
TATTGTGCCTGGGTCACACTAAAAATATATATATATGGAAAAAATGTGATTCTGCGGGATAGTTTAATATAAAAAAAAAAGATAATTGTGATTAGATTAATTATACCCTTAGATAAAAATCCAGGAAAGCACTGAAATGGGAAAAGGCTGGAGACCAAGTAGATCTCATCTCTGCATACATGGAATGAATGAAAAGGGCCTGGGACTTGAAGAGGCTATATTCTGCTTGCCATACATAGTTACTTAAGCTGATGGCTCAGGGCTTAGCGCTCCATCTGGTGGCTTACTCAGATATAACATGCAGTCACTGTTCCACTCACATATGCTCAGGTAAAGCAATTTTATTATGGGGAGAAAACTGCTTAATATAGGTTCTCATTGCCTTCTGTCTACAAGACAGACCACATCCAACCAAATCAGACCACACCAGATAGTCATTAGGAATTTGTCTGATGGTCTTGAGAAGTAAATTTTGCCCTCTGAACTCACAGAGGTGGGGAATTGGAAAACCGCATTACCTTCCTATCCAAGAACCTCATCCTGGTATAATCTAACTTGCTTCATAGAGACTGCCCTTTTTTATTCAACTCCTTATGTCCCATGAGGGGAGCTAGGGGAATAGAGTGACAGCCCTGGAGTCAGGAAGATTCATTTTCCTGAGTTCAAATCCAGCCTCAGACATTTACTAGCCATGTGGCCCTGGGCAAGTCACTTAACTCTGTTTGCCTCAGTTTCCTCATCTGTAAAATGAGCTGGAAAAGGAAATGGCAAATCACTCCAGTATCTCTGTCAAGAAAACCCCAAACGGGATCATAAAGAATCAGACACAACCGAAGTGACTGAATGAGAAGTCCAATCACAGATAGGAAGCTTTCCCCAAACTAGACGAGACACCTTCCCATAAATATGAGAGAGACATGAGCATTACCCTGACGGGCCAGATCCACATGGTCCATCAGGCCTAGCATTCTGTTTTCAATCACTGAACTACTTTATGGTGAGCTATAGAATATGCCAAACCAGGAGGGAAGAAATGAAGTACAAATTGGGCAGGATTTGAAAATTTGAAGAAAAACATAAAAGTGGCCAGCATTTGCTGGCACAGGATACACATTGAATATATACTGTTAAAAAGAAAAAAAAGTTGCAGTTAATTTGAAGATGCACTCACAGTTACTCTTTAGACAAGCAAAGAAAAGAGTTGGTGGAATGGTTTTGTCATGTATTAGTAAGTGTCCAAGAAGTATGATTTCCCAGGGTACCTAGTCATCACTTATTTTAGTACTATTGATAAATATTTCCAAAAAGATCACCACAAAAAATAGCAGCCTATGCAACAACGTCAGTTGCTGAGGGTAAAGTGGTAGAGAAACCCAAGGAAAAACTTGACAAGATCCTCCAAATTAAATCAATCTACACCGATTGTAGATTGAATCTGATATTCAGTGATTTAAATGCCTGGTGTAGATTTGGGGAGAAGGCAAGACTAGGACAAAATATATGAAAAAGCAAGGTTCAGGAAAATAAGTGAAAGAGGCTAGATACTTAGAGATTATACAAAAGCTTAATGCCTCATATCATAAATACTTTCTTCAAAAAAAAAAACTAGTATGGACTAAACATGGAAAGCTCTAAGTAATCCCCAAAAGAACAAAATATATTATATTTTAACAGATAGGACAAGGTTTGCTATTGATGTAGGATTTATCCCTTAGTCAGCTCTCCTATCAGATCATGAATTTGTCAGAGTTAAATTCAGAATTAGCTTTAAAAAAAATGAAAAAAAAAGTCACAAAGTTGAATCAACATAAACCTTCAATTATTTAAACAATCAATTAACAACCAAAAATAGGAAATGGACAACAGAAACTACATTAATACTGGTAATAACTTTATCCAGAAGTATAATTTAATATAAACCATCTCAACGAAAAACCAAATGTCCAGAAAATGCCTCAGTCAGTAAAATATGACTTACCTGCCAAAGGGAAGGAAATAGCCTCTAAAACAATGCAAGATTCAAATAAAAACTCATATGTATGACTTACAAAAAAGATTAATGTACAGATCATGAGCAGTAGCCTCTTAGAGAGAAACTATGAAAAATAAAACAAATTTTGGCAAGGCATAAAACTAAGCAAAGTCATCTTAAGGGCATTCTAGGATAAAAATATAAGGAAGACAATCAATGGAAGAAAAAAAATGGAAAAGATGAGCAAAAGTTATTAGAACAAACTGTTTTCTCTATCAAAAACAATGGAACCATCACGCTTGGGAGGTAACACTAAAAATCACAAAGACCAGAAAAATAGCCAGATTGGAGGAAGAACAAATAAGCAAAAACCGTTCTGCAGGTGACATTATTGTGAGGACAACGAGTGACTGAAACACAAGGTACTCACACAAGTGGAAGATGACAGAGGGGTAGAAAAATACTAGATCTTAATATTACACCCCCCAAAAACGATGACCTAACTAATAAACTATAAGCTCACTCTCTCATTTTTCCATAATATTTATGAAAGCCCATTGATGAGAAAATTAGTAGGGAATGAACAAGCAGGCTTCATAAGCAACACCAAATAACAGATGATTTTTATCATTTCAGAATAAATTGAAAGATGTAAAGAATAAAGGATGCAATTATTTTTATTGTTTGTTGGGTACCAATTTTTTTTTTTTGTGAAATGGGGTCTCCCTATCTCACCCAGGCTAGAAATACAGCAACTACTCACAGGCTCAACCTCACCACTGATTGGCACCGGAACTTTGACCTGCTCTATCTCCAACCTAGTCCAGTTCATCCCTCCTTAGGCAGCCTCAATGGCTCCTTGCTCCTGAAGGCTTACCATACTGTAGCTGGATTACTGCAGACATCCAATTGGTTTAGCCCTCTGCAGCTCAGCACTCCTGAGTTCAAGTGATCCACCAGCTTCAACCTTCCTAGTTGTAGGGACTACAGGTATGTACCTCCATGCTTAACTCAAGAAAGCATTTTTATCTGGTAGAACAAAACACTGCCTTGAAGGTTCTTTGAAAAAATGATTAAAGATTCCTTGAAAGATATAACAACAGACCCTTTTCATCACAAACGTCAAATAAGGCATAATAAAGGTAGATACATGCTCACCAAAGGTATTAGCTACTATGCTGGAAGAGGGTCAATGTAGATTACAGGTTGAAGTGGGATTCCCAGTAGATGCTGAGATACTACTGACGCTCATTGGTGGAAGAAATCTTGTTAAGTGTGTCATGCACAAGAACACTACAGAGCCTTCTAGAAGAGGCACATAATCACTCAAAAAAGTATGACCTATCTATCCAAATGAGAAAGACCAAGTGGATGAAAAATGTCTACAACTCATGGCATTTGAATGAATACCTTATTGAGTTTGTCCGTGTGTGTGTGTGTGTGTGTGTGTGTGTGTGTGTGTGTATACATACACATATACATATGGATCATGAGTTGAGTGAGGACTTGTACAGGAGGAAAAAAGTAGTCTGGATTACTGTTGGGAAATCCAAAGCTCATTTAAGGATCCCAACTTTCCTCTGAAAGAAGGCCAAAACCTACTTTAAAAAATATCCCAACATTACACCAGTGTTGTTCTATGGCAATTTAACATAAAAAACCACTATTTCTAAAGAATAAAAAATGAATATCACACAGAAGGTGATGAAGAGGCATATGGTGAGTATAAGCACGTTGCAACATAAAACCAGTGAAGAACTTAAAAGAAAAGGAGAAAAAGAAATCATCAGGTCATTATCTGAGGAGAAGAGAAGATGGACTCATCCCATGGCAAGAAGGCTTCCCTGGGACCCCTCCAATGTCAAGAGAAAATAGGGAAATCCTGTAGCGTGTTCAGTGGACCCCCTTGTGATGAACTTATGAGACGACATGAACTAAGGTTGACCAGGATGGGCAAGAATGCCACCTGTAATAGGGGGAACTCCTGAATTGATGAGGTCTATCTGATCATGTATGTTGATCATCATATCATTTAAGAATTCAAGCTTCTAGAGGACAGTAGTCATAGCCAACAGAGGAAACTCAGTCCCATGACCACTTAGTAAGCACACCGCTAATCCCAAACTACCCACAATGTTGAGATGCTGAGACACAGACTAACCTGACCTCCCAAAGAGGATTTCAACAGCAGAAGCAGGAGAGGGTGAGCATTTCAATGTGCCTCATCACAGCAAGCAGCAGGTGAGACCATGGCAGCTCCCGACCAGGAGACATGGCCTGCCAGGAGATTTCCATCCAGGGCCAAAGGAAAAGCAGAAGCACGAGTGACAGGGGCAGCACTGCCTGGGTGTCTCCTTAGGCACTGAGGAGCCTGGGAGAGCAGTGACATGGCTTGCAGCCATCACCTCTGAAAATGGCTGTGACGGGCTCTACGGCCAATAAAAAGGAACGTTTTTCTAGAGGTAGCGATAAATTCAACACAGCATCTCCACCTTCTGGGGATATGGCCAAAAGAGCTGATGGGAGGAGGGAAAAAGAGAATAAGCAGTGTCTGGTTAGGTCAGGAAGTGGTGACCCCAGTACCTCACACGGCTGCATAAGTACATTTCATTTCAGGTTCCACACAATGAGCTCTTTGACTCTGGTGACACAGGCTAACCTCCGCTCAAAGGATTAGTTGTGCCAACAGTCATAAACTGAAGTTGTATCTCAGTGGCTTAAATAAACACACCTTTGGGGGTGGAAGGGTGGGGACAAAGTAGGCAAAAGAAGTATCTTACTAGAATTCTTGTTCAAACTTTTCTATGCAGGCCCTCAAAACTGCATAAAGGTACCACTCATATGCTCTCTCAAACACAGCTTTATTTGGAACTCCCTCTTCCGTTAAATTCCCTTTTCAGATCTCAGGCTGTAAACTCGAATATAAAGGCACTTCCAATTTTTTCCATTTCCACTATTGTCAATTGTCCCAGCCCTCTAGTCTATGGAGGTCAAAGGGCTTTGGCAAACAGAAGACCAGGGAAAACTATTGAGCTTTGTTTCTGAGGGAATTCTAACAGGCTGAAGTCAGCAGTGATGTGCACAAGGGAGAGTTTGCCTTCATAGCCATGACGATGGTGTACACACCAGAGGCTGGATGGGATACCCCAGCACTGCTTAATTTCAAACCTGTGACTCACAATCAACTGTTCCTTTCCCTCAGTGTAAGGGGAAGATTTATCTGAGTCTTGGGAAAAACTAATTTTAACTCTAAGGCAATGGGACAACATGATGCCTTATGGTAAATCAGGGTATATTTCTTGGATATTTCAAGATCCCCTTAGTTATAAAGCAATACAATGATGATAAAATGAAAATAACAACACTTACACAGCACCTCAATGTATGCGAAGTGCTTCACATATATTGACTAATTTGATTCTGTGAGGTGGATGCTATATTATCCCAATTTTGTAGACAGAGAAATTGAAGGACAGAAGTTAAGTGACTTGCCTGGGATCACACAAACATATAGTGTCTGAGGCAGAATTTGAACTCAGACCCATATGTGAGGCACAGTGGATAGAGCACCAGGCCTAGAGTCAGGAAAACTCATCTTCATGAGTTCAAATCTGGCCCCAGACACTTAGTGGCTATGTGACCTTGGGCAAGTCACTTAACCCTGTTTGCCTTAATTTCCTCATCTGTAAAATGAGCTGTAGAAGGAAATGGCAAACCACTCTGGTATCTTTGCCAAGAAAAGCCCAAATGGGGTCACAAAGAGCTACACATAACTGAAAACAACTGAACAATAACCAAATGTTAACGCACACTTAAATAACAGTGGAGTAATACTACCTAGGGCCATGCTGTCCATCTACAGGCATTGTAGCTAAATAGCAACAACAAAATGATCAAGGAGAGGAGAGTAGAAAATTAACTAAAAAGGGGGAGGGGGGCATCAGACTCATCAACAACAAAGGAATAGACTGCCAAGTCCTATGGATAAATGTCAAATGGTCAGTCAATAGTGATACTAAAAAGTCCTACAACAGGCATTGTTTCCACATTATCTTTTCTATTTTCTGTCCTCTCTGAAGGTCACATTCACAGCTTGCTTTTAAGGTTTACAAAGCACTTTCCTTCACAGCAGATCTTGTGATCTTGTGCCTTGTGACCCATCTTGTAGCTTAAGGATGCTTAACATTGTGTCATGAACCCTGGCTCCCCCACTCCCAAGCTTTGACAATAAGATAAAGCTGATAGACCTTTCATTAGAATATTTGTTACTTTTAAATTCAAAATGGGAGGAAATACTAAATTTCAATTAGACATTAATGAAAATGAAGATGTAAATGTTTTCCTCCACGACTGTTGGTGTTCCTTACCCACCTTGTCTTTTTCCTATGGCATACCCTCTTGGTTCCAAATCTAACTTCCGACAAATGCCATTCCTGGAATGGAATTGTGTCTTTGCTTAACCCTGTCAGTTTCGCCTGGGCTCCAGATCCCCATCTACCTCATATGTGAATAGGGTCCTCGTCCCTTCCAATTCCCAGTTATTACACACAGCATGCCCCACGGTCGTCTTGACTAGCTTCCATGTTCTAACACAGAAATGGGAGATTTAGGATCAGGAAACCCTATTAAAAAGCGGCAGAAATCAGCACAAAGTTGTTTTTCCCAGGACTCAAATAGTGAACCCCAGACCTCTTTCTGTTTTCTTTTTCTTTTCTTTTCCAGTCTTGAAGAGAGCTATTGTGAGTGAACCTATAGTGCATTTGTTAGAACCATCTGTGATATTCTCTTAGCCCACCAAGATAGGAGGGAAAAGAAGGTATGGCAGAAGCTATTGTGGGCAGTAGTCATTCAGCTTAGTCAGAATGATATGAATATTTACACCAGAATGATATTTTGAACCTGTGTATGAGGCTGGTTCAGCTGCCAAAATTATCAAGAGACTATCTAGGCAACATCGGATGCTCCTGGGTGGGTGCCAGATGCTCAAACATATCTGTTTCAAGACAAGTTGGCTGAAAAACATCCAGGCCAAATGACCTTACCTGTTTTCTCTTGTCTATGGAGAAAAGTTTTTAGTTTGTAACCCTAGGAAATATACTCCTGTAAAACACCCAGGGCTCCCCATTCTTTCTTTGTGAGCCCAGAAAAAAAAAAAATCAGACACCTGTGATGGCTAGGCACCATGATGGGTCAAACCAAAGTTCTCCTAGGCCAACCAAAAACAATCACTTGTCTCTACCCAGCTGGTCAGTGAGACGATATCTCTGCACTAGGCCATGTGAAAGTCATGTGGCAAAGACTCCAGAGAGGAGAACAGTGGAATAATGAAAATGGAACCATACTGGACAAGCCAAGGAATTTCTAGTGAAGAAATAATGCCACACAGGGGATAATTGGGGAGATTATGTATAGGAGTTTCTAGGTTGTAAATACAAGATAAAAAAAAATAACAAGAGTAATCAAAGGTGTGAATCACCCAAAACTTTTTAGTCCCCTGTTCACCTGTATGTAGTACTGGTCCATTTGATTTACTGAGGGAGGAGAGTAGGGGGAGAAAAAAGAAAAACAGAATTTTCTTTGCTGATACAATGAGTAGTGTAGAAATTTGGTGCGTAAGTGAAGGTCAATATTTTAAGAAAAGACCAATCTTAAAACTTCTTTTAACATTCTAAAATGGGTACCCAGCAGAGATGCTGACCTGCCTTACAGCCCACATGATGCAGAAAACTCCTCTGCACACCCAGGATTCAATCAACCCAGGAGAATGAAAGCAAAAACTCACTGGGGGGGAGAGAAACGGGAGGATGAGGAAGAGGAAGAGACATCATATTAATGAGGAGGATGAAGAGAACCAAAAGGAGGGACTGAACACCAGGTGAGGAAGAGGTAAGATATATTCAATCTGGAGCCAGGACAAAATTATGATTTCAAAAATTATTCCATGGAAAAAAATCATAGGGACAATAAAGCCTTCATTCTTTGTTGGTGAAGATCACCCTGCCACTCACCTGTGTCCACTCTTCACACCAGATCAGCAGAGCCTAAGCCGGGGAGGGGTGAAGCTGGTACTTTCTCCTCTCCCTCTCTCCAGCTTTACACCTCTTTCCCTGAGAATAGTGATCAAATCTATGCCACTGACTCTGGAAAGGGGATGTTAATAGACAGCTTCATTGTTCCATTCTTTGTAACTTTCCAGATCATAACTTGCTTCCCAAACCACCCTATTCCCTTCCCTTTCCACACCCTAAACCCAACATCCACTATTACCTTATTTCCCTCATTAAAATATAAGCTTCTTGAGGGCAGGACTATCTTCCTTTCACATATTTGCAACCTCTTTGCTTAATGAATGCTTTCTCATTCAATCATTCATTTATGCAACCTAAGCAGCCACAAATATGGACCTTTTAACTCAAAAATTTGTAATCTTTTACATGTTGAGAATCCCTCTGGAAGTCTGGTGAAGTCTATGGACCTCTTCTCCAGATATTATTTTAAATATATAAAATAACATAATAAAATTAGAAATGTGAGAAATGCTGGCAATTTGGTTTCCACAGATTCTACAGGAATAATGGGTGTTTACATGCAGGAAGGCATAAATCTGTAAAGAGGGGCCTGGGCTAGGCTGGCTCAGACCATTTGGGGGATGGTCACTGACTTTTGATCAACACACATGCTTAATGAGCAGGCGGGGTGAGTTGTAACCCAGAAGAACTGGAGCCAATCCCAGCTCAGAAGGGAGGAATGGCGGGAAAGCTAAATGAAACAGCATAAAAAGGGTTTGTCTGATCCTTGGTAGTCTCTTCTGGGAGGCTACCTATTTATTCATTACAGAATAAATGTAAAATAAAGATCATGAAACTTCCTGGATTCCCAGCAAGCGTGGTTATTCCCTAGACAGAGCAGACAGACAGAAAGAAAAGCAATTATGCAGAAATACAGTTATCAAAAAAGAAATCTAAGTTCACAGACTCCAGGTTAGGAACATCTGTTCTAAATCCTTGTGCCAATTCTGATAGGTTCCCATAAATGTGAATTCTACTGTATAATTGTGATGTGAAGGTATCGTGAGGTTCTCAAAGGCCTTATCAATTAGGAGCAAGCAGTGGCAGATGGAACAGTTTGAGCCTTTGCCAAGACAGATGCAGCAGAACAAGGAAGGGAGAGACATTGAATAAGGCAGCTGAGGACCCAATATGTGCTGCTAATTAAGGAAAACTACTGGGGCCTGAGGGAAGAGCCCAAATAGTGGGAAAGGGGTGTGGTCTGAGTTATAAATCAGAGGTCATGCCTAGTGAAGTCAAAGTTCACTGAGGCAGGAAAAGAACTCAGGCCTAAGGTTTGAAAAGGTGGCAAGTCAGTCTATCAGTCAACAAACATTTATTAAGCTCCTACTGTGTGCCAGGCCTGGTGTTAAATGCTGGTCAGAAAGAATATACCATGGAGGTATTTGTATAGGTATTTTTAACACGTCAGTTTGTCATATAAAATTTTCTCGTCCCAGATAGTATTCTTTTAGGCTAGGCACTCACTCTCATCCTATTACTCAGATGAATCAGCACTGCCATGGGCCAATGGGCTCAGCAAATCTCTTCCTTCCTCAGCTGTGCCTTGTGTTGCTGAGGACCTGAACACAATCAAGTTAGAGACTTCAAGTATAGGCAATGTGAAAGCCAACTTAGTTTCAGTGCTAAGAGACCCATGACCCAAAGACTGGCCATCAGGTGATGAATGTGGAACTCATGATTGGAAACTGGAACTCATGAAATGGAAAGAGATTGTGATCTGTCCTAGTGGAAGGAGATGAAAATCAGGTATCTTTCAAAGTCTCAAATTCTGGCAGTAGGTTTGGAGAAATAGCAAGATCCAGTAGAAATGTGCTCATCAAATTTCCTGATGACACAAAGGTGGGAGAGAGAGCTAAGAAATTGGTTGAGAGTCAGGATCCAAAAAGAACTTAGCAGGCTAGAGCCTTGGGCCGGTGAATATGATATGATAAATATAATATAATATGATAAATTTTAATATAATATCATAAAATTTAATAAGGACAAATGTAAAGTTTTAACTTAAGTCCAACAAACCAACTTCATATGTACAATATGAGGGATGTATGGTTAGATGATAGTTTTTCTGAGATAAATCTGGGGGTTAAGGGGACCTACAGTTTGACGTGGCAGCCAGAAGAGATTTCTAAAAAGATCTCCTACTGCATTAAGGGAAGCTCCTAGCACAATGTCTAGCACACAGTAGGAGTTTTATAAATATTGGCAGATTAGTTGATTGATTGCTTACACAGCAATAAGGAGTTGACAGCCCCTCTGTATTCTGCTCTAGTCAGATCACATCCAGACCACAGGATTGAGGTCTGAGGGCATGGTTTAGAAAAGACAATGATAAGGCAGAGAGAATGTAGAAAGTGACAACCCATCTGGTGCAGGGCCTCAAGATCATGAAGAGCATGTAGGTTAGCCTAAAGAAAAGAAGATTCAGAGGGGACACAGTAGCTTCAAGTATTGTAAGGACTATTGTGTTCTTTTTGGACCTAAGGAGAAGAACCAAGAGAATTGGGTGGAAATGGTGTATTTAGGCTTCCTAATAATTAGAGCTCTCCAATAGTGCAATGGACCACCTCAGGAGATCTAGTCCCCATCACTGCATCATTAAAGGTCCTTAAGCAGAGGCCAAACAACCACCTGCTAGGTATATTACAGTTGGGGATGGTTCCTTTCATGTATGGGTACTATGGGCCCTTCCAACTCTCAAATCGTGTGATTCTGTGAAAAAAATATTAGTATTAAAGTCAAAACGTATGGTCAGTTTTGGCTTTAACACTAATGCACAGGGCAACACTGGTAAAATCACTTAGCCTCACTGGCCCTCAGTTTCCTTAACTGTAAAATGAAGTCATATTTCCTTGCACTCTCTATCTCAGATGTTGGGAGCACAAATGGATCATATGGAAGAAATTTATAAAATATATAAATTGGTTTATTATAAGAGAATATAATATTCTTCCTTAAAATTTCTGTCATTTTTGTATCTTGCTTTGTCTTAGTAAAAGTAGATGGCAGATGTGTCAAAGATGGCACATGGAATGGTTTTTCCCTGCCTGTTAACCAGATGCTGCCATCATACCAAGAGTTAGAAGTCATAATTCCTCCTCCTCCTCCTCTTTGAAGGGGTCAGTGCTCATGGTACCCCGCATTCTCCCTCTGCCCCTTGCAAAGAGGCAGTGGCTGGTGTGTTCTGCCCACTTCTAACCACCCTCTGCTTAAGTCTGAGTACTTTATCTTCATTTGACTGTTCTCTCTAGTGATAAACACAAAAGGAGTCTAATAAACACATTTTCAGACAACCCTCACTAAAGGCTACTGAATCTGGTGGCTTGACCCACTGAGGATTTGCCTCTGAATCCTACCCATTATATACAGGGGAATAAAAACGAAAAGATCACTGTAAGGGAACATTGATGATCTGCTCTAGAGCAGTGCCCAGAACATTGGTCCACAAAGAAACACACACAATCACTAAAGAAAATGAAACCAAGCTACCAGACAATACAAAGATGGAGCTCTATAGCACAATGACCCCAAACATGAGCTCTCTAGCTCTGTCTTGCTCAGAAAAACAGCTCCAAAAACAGTTTTCTGGCAGGGATGGAGAACAACCATGTTTGATAACTATCATGGGAGACAATTTCCACTGGGTTTTACAACCGCTGCTCCTGGGTGGGAGGGTGGTTCCCTTGTGGTAAGGCAGCAGGTGTGGGAAGTGGTTGGCTGCCCCCCAGATTCTGTGGTTGCTCTGAGGCATGCGAGTCTTTTCTTGTGGCCAAATCTTGTGGCTGGTAGCAACTGAAATGGTTCCACAATGATGTCATTCAGCACCCTGCCACCATAACCTAAGCATGCGAAAAGAAAAGGCTTGTAAAATGCAAGACATTTCTGTTCAAAGTTCACCAAACTGTGCCTTGGATTCAGGAGAGAAGGAATGAGAGGGTAATTGTGACCTGACATCAGGACAAAGGAAGTCTGATTATAGCTCAATTCAGTTATGGTTCATCTAAATTCTTGTACCAGCTATCAATGTGACCACAGGTAAATCACTTCGTATTTCTGGACCTCAATTTTTTCAAGAAGTGAAGTGTTTAGACCATATAATCTCTATGGCTCCTTTCCAATTGTAACATTTTGTGGCTCTCTGATTTGATAATGAAGCACACAAACAAGTCCTTTTAGAATGTTATGACTGCATAGCCATGAGGCATGGGACTTGAGAAATAATTTTCCTATAAGATTATTTGTTATAATCAGATCAAGGAGGGATTGGGTTGGGTTTTTTTGGGGGGGGGTGGGGGTGGAAAATCATCTACTTGAATAAAAACAGAACCTTTCTTTTGCAATGGGATTTTGCCCTGAGCCATGAAATTTTGGGGAACAAAAACAACCAACCATTGTCATAGCCTTGACATTCATGAGTCTTTATTGTTATACCAGATCATAAGATTATATATTTAGACCTGGGAGGATAATCCGGCAGTTAGGGAGTGCAATGAATAGAATGTAGGACCTGGCATCAAAAGACCTAAGTTTGAATCTGGCCTCAGACACCGACTGGCTGTGTGACCCTGTGTAGGCCACTTACCTACTGCCTGCCTCAGTTTCTTCATCTGTAAAACAGAGATAATAATAGCACCTACCTCCCAGAGTTGTTGTGAGGATCAAATGAGATGATAATTGTAAAGCTTTTTGCAGACTTTAAAGGTCTACACACATGTTAGTGATGATGATGGTTGAGCCCATCTGACTTGGCAAGGTCAAACAGGAGTAAGTAGCTAAGCTGGAATCTGAAGGATGACCCATCAGTCCCTGGCTCTGAATCTAATGCTCATTCCATTGAACCGTGCTGCCGGATCTTAAAAGGGAGAAGGAGTGGAATGATTGAGAGGGAGAGTCCATAAGCACCTTGGTAAAGTACCTGGCACTGTTGCTGATGCCCTACCACGTTGCTCGGCTCTCATCTTGCTATTCTCTCCCATTCTCCTTCACAACTCTACCTCCAACCCCCACTGGGGCTTCTTACACTCTGTAAGATACATGCTGTTCTTACTGAGATAGTGATATGGAGCTGGGTTTTTAAGCTTCTTGGTGTCAAGGACCCCTTTGGCAGCCTGGTGAAACCTATGGGCCCCTTCGTGGAAGGTTTTCAAATGAAAAAAAAAAACCACATGATTATAAAGGAAACTAATTATAATATTGCCAAAAAAAAAGTATTTTAAGTTTTGAGAGAAACCAGATTAAGAACTATTGATCTAAGGAATCCCTGCTCTGTTGACGTATTAACTGAGATTCAAGGTGTTAATGGAAAACAGGTATGACCTCTGCAAAGAAATCTATTTTAACTTTGTTATTTAACCCACATTTGATGGCTTAACTTTGTTTAATGTATGTTTGGATTGATGACAAAATAAACTGGCTCTTGGGGGAGGAAGGGTGTAGAGAACAACCATGCTTACTTATTCACTCAAAGGATGCCTAGGGGAAGTAATTAGAAACAGAGGCCAACAGTGCTGGCATATGCCACCACTACAAAAGTCAGAAGAGAAGCTGTGGTGCCAGGTGTTGCCCTTGTAGAATGTTTGCTATTATGCACTATACATCATAAGTACTTTAAAAAAAATTACTGAGAAACCTATGCTCTAGAAAGCTGCTTCCCAGGAATGAAGTGTTAAGATTGATTTCATCAAGTCAAGTCAACAAGGGGTGGCTAGGTGGCGCCATTGTGCACAGAGTGCCAGGGCTGGAGTCAGGAAGACTCATCTTCTTTAGTTCAAATCTGACCTCAGATACTTACTAGCTATGTGACCTTGGGCAAGTCACTTCACCTGGTCTGCCTCAGTTTCCTCATCTATAAAAATGAGCTGCAGAAATAAATAGTAAACCACTGCAGTATATCTGCCAAGAAAACCCCAAATTGGGTTAGGAAGAGTCAGACTTGACTGGAAAACCACAAGCATTCATAAGCACCTAAAATGTACTGTACTAAGTGATGAAATACAAAGAAAGATCAAAGCAAAACAAACCAATAAAAACAGTCCCTGCTCTCAAGGAGTTCATAGTTTAATGGAGAGTACAACATACAAACAACTGGTAGGATAGAGCTTTGGGCCTGGAGTCAGGAAGACCTGACTTTAAATATGGCCTCAGATACCTATTAGCTGTGTGACCCTAAGAAAGTCACTTAATCTGTTTGTCTCAGTTTTCTCATCTGTAAAATGAGACTAATAATAACACATACCTCCCAGGGGTGTTGCAAGGATGTTTAACACAGTGCCTGGTATATAGTAACAGTAACTATTATTATTATTATTGTAACTACATATAAACAAGATCTACAGAGGATAAATTCCCCGTTTTCAGCTCTCTCTTATACATTGCCTTCCACCACAAGACTACAAGCCCTTTGAGGCAAAAAAAATTATTTTTTCTTGTATCTGTATTGCTGGCACTAACCACCATACCTGGCATATAATGAGTACACACACTCTCTCTCTCCCTCCCTCTCTCTCTCCCCCCTCTCTCTTTCTCTCTCTCTCTCTCCCTCTCTCTCTGTGTCTCTCTCTCCCTCCCTCTGTCTCCTTCTCTCTCTCTGTCTCCCTCCCTCTTTCTCTCTTCTCCCTCTCTCTTTCTCTCTTCTCCCTCCCTCCCTCTCTCTCTGTCTCTCTCTCTCTCCCTCCCTCGTTCCCTCTTTTTCTCTCTTCTCTCCCTGTCTGTCTCTCTCTCCCTCCCTCTCTCTTTCTCTCTTCTCTCTCTGTCTCTCTCTCTCTTTCTCTCTCTGTCTCTCTCTCTCTCTCTCTCTCTCTCTCTCTGTCTCTCTCTCTCTCTCTCTCTGTGTCCCTCCCTCCCTCTCCCTCTCTGCCTACAGGGGATAGTTTGACCATTTTTGTAGAAAAGAGTTTGAGTCATACACATGACTAGAATTTCTAACCTGGAGTTACGAAAAGCAGCTACTAGTTCTTACTTAGTTACTTAGATGTGCCTGCTATGTTCTAGGCACTGTGCTGAGTTCTTTACTAATATTATCTCATATGATCTTCATAACAACCCTGGGAAGGAGGTGCCCCATTTTACAGGTGAGGAAACTGAGGCAGATATTAAACCACTTGCCCACATGTAGGTAGTAAGTGTCTGAGGCTTGATTTGAATTCTGGGCCTAGCACTATATCTGTTCTATCTATATCTGCTCCACCTAGCTGCTGGGGTCCACTGACTATAGACTTTAGGGAGTATACGGACTTGGATGGAAAACAATTATGCCTTTATTTTCACTAACCTTTAAATAAAATTTACCTTTTCCTTCAATTTTGGATGCAGGTAGCAAGCATGATTTTAAGGAAGGGTCTATAAGCTTCACCAGACTGTCAAAGGGGTCCACCATGCAAAAAAGGTAAAACACCTGTGAACTAGATCAATCAATCAATCATTTAATCCCTAAACATTTATTAAGTGCCTGCTACATGCTAGGCACTTCGTGTGCTAAGCACTGGGAAAGTAGAAAAGCTGCAAAAGACTGTTCTTGCCCTCAAGGAGTTCACAACCTATCAGAGGAAACGACAAACAAACAAAGAGATACAAACAAGTTGGATAAACAGGAAGTAATTAAAAGAGAGGAGGCCCCAGAATTAAAGGGGGTTGGAACCCCCAGCTCGAGGAAAAAATATTAAAAGCACCGAGATTAAAACAATTTAAATGCGACGGTGCCACAACTAGAATCACACAAGCCCTAGCAGCAGAGACATTAAAGCATCACACGTCTTGGAACACAACATATTGAAGAGCAAAAGAACTGGGGTTCTGGCCAAAAATATAATACCTTTCAACATTAAGCATTATCCTGAATGAAAAACAATGGACATTTGATAAACTCTTAAGACTTTCAAGACTTTGTTAAAAAAAATCCTGAACTTAAGAGAAGATTTGACACACAAGAACCAAGAGACGTATAAGGCACATAACAAAGACTGATTATAGGGGATCCATAAGGACAGACTGTTTACTTTTCATATATGTAAAATATAAAATGTATGCCTAAGATTCTTATCAATAATTGGGTAGTTCATAAGAAAGATTGGGGTAAACCTGAGCATGATATTAATTTAAAAAGTAAAGCCATTTAGGAACAGCTTAAAAGAATAAATATTTTATACAAACGAGGTATAAGAGGAAGAATTGATACAAAGGAATTAGATGAGGGAAGATGGCTGGTAGTTCTGGTAACCTACTTTCATCAAGAATGGGTTTAAGAGGGAACAATACATATATATATTTAGAAGAGTATAAAAGTCTTCTAAATTCAGAAGAAATAAAATGGTAGAAGCATAGGGAGGAGAGAGAGGACAAGGGAGGGATCTTTAGAGGGGAGGGTGAGAGAATAAGTAAATGGGGTATAGAAGGGTGCTCAGATTTATGGGAATGGGAATGGATGGGGAGGGAGCCTTGGAGGGGGTAGGCAACTCCTAGGAGGACAAAGTAGAAAGAAAGAAGAGAAGGCAAGAGGGATAGAAAATAAGAGATGTGCACAAACATAAAAACAAAGATCAGGAGTAGAATAGATTTGGGAAAGTATATGCCTATATATGTATATATATATATATATATATATATATATATATGTATATGTGTATGTATATATCTATAGCTATAGAGAAACCTATCTAAACTTTATTGTGCTCTTCTGAGGGGAGGTTGGGGGGAAGGAGAAAAAGAACAAAGTAAAAAAATGCACAGCAGAGAACAAAAGAAAACTCACAAGGAAGCAGAGAAAAGATGGACAATTCTCAATACAATGAGTATTATTTATCATATAGGCTTTCTTGAAATGAAAATCTATTGTTACATATTTTGAATCCTCTCATGTTCTGCTATGCACACAACATGCTTTTTTTTCTTTCTAACTTTGTATTTAAATTCCAATATTTAACTTTATAAAATTCTGTATTTGTGTTCTGGCATTTGAGTCTAAAATTTTAAATATATATATTTTTTTAAAGAAAGGTTGGGAAAAACTTCTTATTGAAGGTGGGATTCTAGCTGGCATTTGAAGGAAGCCAGGAGATGAGGAAGGAGGGAAGAAAATGCCCAGAGTCATGAGATGGAATGTCTTGTCTAAGGAACAACCAGGAGGCCAGTGTTACTAGATCAAAGAGCACTCCAAAGGGGAGGACGGTGTAAGAAGTCTGGAAAGGTAGGAAGAGACTTGGTTATTTTTAAATGTATCAAATAAAATACATAGAATTACACAGGAAAGCAATTATGTTGAAATACATTTGTCAAATATATATACACACACACACACACACACACACACACACACACACACACACATTTACATATATACCCAACAAGTTTGTGGTCCCTGCTGAATGTAAGAGCAAGGGGTGGGGAATCACTTCAGCTCAATCATAACAAAGATGACAGGGAAAGCTTCTGGAAATTAAAAACCTAACATATGTCCCAGAAAAAGAAGGAAAGAGGTTAATTCAGGTAGAAGGTCTCCTGTCAAGGGAAAGGGAAGATATGAGAAAGAAGGAAGGATTCTCCCCCAAGACCTGGGGACAAGACGGGGCTATTTCCCAGACCAGCCCCATAGCAAGCTTTTTGGGGGGTAGCCACCTGAGAAGAAGAAAGATGGTTTGCAAAGCACTGAGAAGCTTCTAAGCCTAGAGATAAGGGCTAAGGAAGCAGATTTTCAAAGGGCTTAGACAGGAGGTCCATCACTTTTTTTGTGTCATGGTCCAGTCTGATGAAGTCTATGGATCCCTTCCCAGAATAATGTTTTTCAATGCATAAAATACATAAGAATACAAAGGAAGCCAATTATATTGAAATACAGTTGTTGCTTTTTTTAAGTTTTAACATCATGTTGAAAACCTACGTCTTTGATACTTTTCTAAATTGAACCTACTAATTACAGACCAAGAACCGACAACATTCTGCTCAGGCAGCTGACGGGTGACTTGGGAAAGAAAAGCAAAGGAAGGAGCTGAGTCAGACATAAGAAGGAGAGTTAAGAAGCTCTGACAGAATCCAATCGAATTCTACCTTGGATGCTTACTAGTTGTGTTCACTATGGACAAGAAATTGAAAGAGAACAAACATTTATTAAGCATCTTCTATGTATCAGGAACTGGGGTAGGCACTTTACAGGTATTATCTCATTCAATCCTCATCACAAACTTGGGAGAGAGGTACTATTACTATAACCATTTTACAGTTGAAGAAACTGAGGCAGACAGAGGTTAAGCAATTTGCTCACTTACAGCTAGTAAGCTCTGAGGCTTGATTTGAACTCCAGGCCCAGCATTCTATCCACTTTATCCATACCTGTTACACCTAGCTGCTTCTTAACCTCATAAGGTCTCAGTTCTTATAGGTAAGCTGTTCTGCAAACAACTTTGTACAAACAAAATATAAAAGTCACCAAACCTAACGTCCATCTGCCTCAGTTTCCTCATCTGTGAAATGGGTACAATAAAGGCATTTACATCCCAAGGTTTTGAGGATAAAATAATACAGTAGTTGTAAAGTGCTTTGCAAATCTTAAAGCACTATATAAATGGATATTATTATTATCAATATTATTATTTTCATGATTACATATGTAAATATATGCAAAATATATCAATGTAAAAAACATGGTGATTTCAGGATGAGGACACCAACAGCCAGGAGAAGCATAGAAGGCTTCATGGTGGAGTTGGTGTTTAAGCAGAACTTTGAAAGAAGTCAGGTCCTCTATGAGAAGAGGTGAGGGGGGAAGGCATTCCAGGGATGGGGGGCCTGGTGACGGGCATGTCGAGGCACAGAGACAAGAGATATGAGAGGAACAGCAGATTGGCCAGTTTGGTTGGAAGAGCAGCCATGGAAAGTAGGCTGGAGCCAGACCACGAAGGGAGTTGAGTATCAAACAATGGCTTATGTTTGGTCTGAGAGGTTAGAGGGAGCTTCATGAGCAACAGCGAGGAAGGTCTCAATACAGTCCAGGGTTAAAAAAGAGTTTTATCCAGCACATCTTTCTCTGTCTCATAGACTGGTTACTTCACCATTCTGCCTCTTCTCACCTGGAGTCCCTTCCTCTCAGGCCCACCAATTTTCTGAAATGCTCCATATTTGTAACTTATTCTAAGCCTGAAACTTTCAGTTTCCCATCTGACATCATTGGGAAGAGCATCTGAGCAAGACCTTTCCTCTTCCCTCTTCCAATAAAACACTCAAGAACTGCCATGAAGACCCCCCCCCAGCTGAGTGTGTTGTCCTGAAGTAAGTACCTGATCAATCAACAATCAATCAATCAATCTTTATTAAGCATATACTATGGGACTGAGTGAAGCCCTGAAGATACAAACTAAGGCAAAAACAGCCCTTTCCCATCAGATGCTCACATTCTAGTATGCGAGAGATCATGCAAACCATGTATAAACAAGATATGTGGCTAAATCAACTCAACAAGCAGGTACTATGGTACACTCTGGGGATGCAAAGAGAGAAAAAAAAATAAACAGTTCGTGCCTTCAAGGAGCTTACAATCTAATGGAGGAATCAGCAGGCAAACAGGTATGTACAGTGTATATATATATATGTATATATATATATACACAAACATACACAAACATATATATACATATAGCATAAATTATATAGAAAATATATAAATTATATAAATACATGTTATATAAAATGTATATATACGCACATATATATAATAACATTTATACTAACTACCCTCTGCCACCTTTAAAACACCCTAAAATGTGGATTTTATAAAATTTAAATATTACATATGATATGTATATTTTATATTTAAAAATATAAATTGGAGACAGTATCAGAGAAAAAGCACTAGCATTATGGAGGAACTGGAAAGACTATTTGCAGAAGGTGGGGCCTTGGCTGAGACTTGAAGAAAGCTGGAAAAGCCAGGAGGTAGAGACGAGGAGGGAGAGAGTTCCAAGAATGTGGACAAGCCAGGGAAAATTCTCCAGGAGATAGTGTCCTATGCAGTGAACAACAGCAAGAATGCCAGTCTCACTGGCTCATAAAGTATTTGGAGTAAAGTAAGATGTAAGAAGACTAGAGGTAGGAAGAGGTCAGGTTATGAAAGGCTCTGAAAGTTAAAGAGGTTTTATATTTGATCCTCAAAGCAATAAGAAGCCACAGGAGTTTATTGAATGTGGAGTGGGAGGTAGGGAAGGAGGAGGGAAGGTGACGTTGTCAGACTTGTACTTTAAGAAGATCACTTTGACAACTGAGTAGAGGATGGATTGAAGTGGGGAGAGACTTGAGACAGGGAGACCCACCAGCAGGCTACTGCAACAGTCCAGGTGTGAGGTGAGGGCTTGCCCTGGGGTGGTGGCAGGGTCAAAGGAGAAGAGGGGACAACACAAGAGACATTGTGAAGGCAGAATCAACAGGGGTTGGCAAGAGATTGGATAAGGTCACAGACTTGGAGGATTAGACGGTTGATGGCGTCCTCAACAGAAATAGGAAAGGTAGGAAGAGGAAGGGTTTGGGGGTAAATATAATGAATTTACTTTTGGACACATGGTGTTTAAATGTCTATGGAACTCAAGAGTTTTATGCCTTCATGGACTCCCTCCTCCTGTCATACCCTGATGATCATTGTGCTCAAAGCTACCAGTGATATCTTTGGTTGTATCCCTTTCCTGCCCCTTGTCAATCCTGCTTTAGGGGTATCAGTCATGACCTGGCATAAGGTAGGTCAGTGGGATGCCTTACTTTGAAAATATCAGTCCTAACCCCAGTGAGATGCTTCACTGACTGTCCTCGCATTAAGGTCCTTGCCTCCTGTTCCTCGGATCCCTCCAGATAAAGCAGGTGGCTTTGCATTCCCTTTGGGAATCTTCCATTAAACACACTAAATACAAGGACCTGTTCCTTTCAGCACTGAATGACTCATCAACTCTTCCTTGAAGCCTTTCTGTGAAGTCCTAATATGGACCCTAAGAGGTCAACAGTAGCCTCGATTGAGCTGAGCACTGGAGCATTCAGCCTGGGAAGGTAGAGAGGAGATCCAAGCTAGAAGTTCATCATGCCAAACCCAGGGCTTGATGACCAAACACTTAATCTCACACTAGGTTACCAGCATGTTAGCTCGAGGCTCATGGCGTCACAGAAGAGGGATTATAATGCAGAAAGACCCAAACAGACTGTCCGCTCTGAAGGAAATAGACCAGGTGGATTCACATAAGTTGGTCTGGTCATTTTTGTCCCTAGTAAGCAGCAAAGTAATGTGGATGGGTAATGTCTCATTTTAACTACTTCACTGTTACCAAAGACAAGGTTAAAAACAGGTGAGGGAGTGAAATATCCTGTAGAACAGGAGAAAGAGCTAGCAATGATACAGAACTTTAGGGCTTAAAAAGCACTTTACATAATGTTGTCTCATTTGGTCCTCACATGCAACTCTGCCAAACATTCCCATTATACAGATAAGGAAACTGAGACTCACAAGTGACTCCCCCAAGGTTGTACGGTTAGTATCTGAGGGAGGATTCAAACTCAAGTCTTTCTGACTCCAGGTCCAGCATTCTATCCACTGTGCCACCTGCCTCTAGGGTACTTAAAGAAGACTAAATCATAGGTTTAGATTTTAAGATATAGCACAACTGAGTGAAGCAGTACATTCTTCGCACTGAACAATTCTTACACACACGCATACACATACATTGCATTTATTATGATGTTTTATATTTGTGTGTATGCCCAACTCTCACACAAGGTTAAAAGCACACTATCATGCACATCCCAGAACGTTTAAATGTAGGCTCTGAGTTCCTGTCCCAGATACTTTGAGCTCTGCTGCTGTTCTTCCAAGACGTCCCCCAGCCTTCTGTTCTGTTTACAGAATCTTCCCACTGTGTTTTCCAAATCACCAACTTGTTCCTGGTCTCAGGCATTCCCATAGCCCCTAGGAATCCTTTATTATTAACAATCCCAGTCAACGGATGGTTATTTAATGCTATTGCCTAGCAACAATTCAACAATCTGCATTTTAGGGTGCTTTAAAGGTGGCAGAGGGTAGTTAGTACAAGTGTTATTATTGCCATATTCCATATGAGCAAATTCAGACAAAGTTAATACCTTACCCAGCTAAGAGGTGTCAAGTCAGGATTTGAACTCAGGTCTCTCAAGTTCAATGTTCTATTTACTCTACTGCAATGTTGTTTTTTTGTTTTGTTTTTGGAAGCAATCAGGGTTAAGTGATTTGCCCAGGGTCACACAGCTAGTAAGTATCTGAGATCACATTTGAACTCAGGTCCTCCTGACCCCAGGGCAGGTCATCTATCCATGCCACCTAGCCTTCCCCAACCCTGTTCTTATTTAATGACCAACAGCCTACCAAGTTATTGTCTCTGGATTAGTCATGTCATGGCCCCAGTTATGATAATTTAAAAGTAAATTTAGCTAATTCCTGTTTTGTTATTCTGAATAATTATGTTTCTTTTTATAAAACACTGGTGAATGTTTTCATCAAAACATATTTACCAGAGGAAGAGGAAAACATCCAGGTTTCATAATTTTTCCATACCTAAAGAAAGCTTAAATGGCCAAGCTAACATTCCCTGCAGGAAAATCTAGTATCCAGGAGTGAAGGCAAATCCTGGGAGGGTCAGAACAGTCAATAACTTTAGGGTATGAAACCCCTAAAACCCCAAACCCTCCCAAAGCGTATTTTACTTAGGAACCCTTAAAGCTAGAAAAGCCTTCAAGGCCCAGAC
This sequence comes from Pseudochirops corinnae, assembly GCA_028646515.1. NCBI lineage: Eukaryota > Metazoa > Chordata > Mammalia > Diprotodontia > Pseudocheiridae > Pseudochirops > Pseudochirops corinnae. The sequence goes on along the minus strand of CM053585.1, from coordinate 109,173,383 downwards.
AAATAACGCGGTCAAATGGCAGATTGTGGAAACAGGGAACGTGAACAACACAATAGCCTGTGTCTAGAGATAGCTAGCTGGACCTGGAGGTAGGAAAGTCTGAGTTCAAATCTAGCCTCATACACTTACTAGCTGTGTGATGGCAGCAAGTTACTTAGCTTCAGGTTCCTCTTCTATAAGAGGGAGTTACTAACAGCACCTCCCTCCCAGGGTTGTTGTAAGGATCCAATGAGATATTTGTCAAGTGTCTTGCAAACCTTATATAAACACTGGTTATTTTTCTTCTTATTATTATTATTCAGAGGCAGTTGGGCCCAGCCCTGATCATCTCCAACACTCACAGTACTCAGAAAAAGAAAAAAGTTTTCTCCTTTTATCTTTTTTTATCCTTTTACCTCCTTTTTATTATTCCATTTTACCTACAAGGAACTTGATGCACTAAGAAGGAAGAAAGAGGCCACTAGAATCTGGTTCCAGTCCTGCTGGACAATCCCGGACACACCTCTCATACCCCTAGGCCAATCTCCAAAACAATAAATTGCAGAGAAAATGCCTCTTCTCCTTGCGCCTACCTGACATTCTTTCTAGTTTCCTCACACACTCGGTCATTTCTTGAAGCAAAAGAATTCAGACCAATCACCTCTTGCTATGAAAAGAAAACAACTTTTAGGAAACACCCAAGTGGATCTGTAAGAGTTACCCCAAATCCCTGAGCTGACCTTTTATTTTCTACTCACCAGGTAGGTCCTTCCATTGGGGCTTCTAAGTGCCAGCAGAGGTTTGGATTTCTAAATCACCGGCTTTCTGTTTCTCCGATGTTTCAGCTGAGGAAGTGGCCCAACCAGCAATCTTTCCTGTACATAAGCATGAATCATATACACTGAGAAGGGGGCCTGTTCACCAGCCAGCTAACTTCTGACCCATACTTCCCCAAAAACTATTCAAAGGATAGGAGTAAATGCTGTACAGGGAAATTCAAATGTCTCCTGAGATGCTTTTAAACTGCATTTTCCTGCAGCTAGAAATGAGATGAATCAGGGCTTCAGATATATTCCCCAAAAAATTAACTGGAAGAAAAAAAAAAGCTGCTTCCTGAAATAATGTTTCAAGATGTCTATGGTGAGCTGAGCTCCATGAACTGCTTCTTTCCACTGTTCTTCATTATCTTGACATGCAAACACCCTTTGGCTCAAAGCTACCAGGGACTGGCATGATAGGCCTCCCCCTAAATGGCAAAGAGGAGAATGATTGGGTAGGAATCCAATCATCCTTTTCATCATTGCATATGAATCCAAAACCACTGCTGAAAACGGCCACACTGGAGGCTAGGAATTTCACGGCAGCAAGGCAAATAGCCAGTGTGCGCCACACTCCTCCAACAAGCTGTATCCAACTCAGGTCCCTGGTGAACCCAGGTGCCCAGTCCCATTTACACATTGTGATGCATGCTGGTTTGAAAATAGAATGCTTATTGCTGCTAAAATAGCAGAAGGTCATTTCAAAAAGAAAGCCCACTTCCCAACAGTAACATGGACACGCAAAACATCTTTTCTAAAATTCACAATAACTAAAATTCAATGTATTGACTATTCTCTTTCATTAGCATTCAGCCTCCTCCCTCAAATTCCCCAGAGCAAGGGAAAGACACATGAGCTTTGTCAAGCTTCTTATTTCTTTTTTTTTAAATATTAGTTCTTTCCATGAAGGAGACTGGGGTATGTGTATGTATATAAAAGATATGTGCATATATATTATACTTATATAGATATATATCTATACACACATACGATCTAATGGATCTAAGACTTCCCACAAATGCAATTATCCTATGGATAGATAAGGTAAGAGTAGAAGAGGATTCTTAGCTTTTAATAAACACTTATGTGTCTCTATTAAAAGTCTATAGGAAGTACAAAAAATAGGCAGCTAGGTTGGTGCAGTGGATAGAGTGCTGCACTTGGATTCAGGAAGACTCATCTTCCTGAGTTCAAATCTGGCCTCAGACACTTACTAGCTGTGTGACCTTGGATAAATCACTTAACTTTGTTTGCCTCAGTATCCACATCTGTAAAATGAGCTAGAGAAAGAAATGACAAAGCATTCCAGTATCTTTAACAAGAAAACCCCAAAAGGAGTTACAGAGTAGAACACTACTGAAAAACGACCGAACAAGAAAGTACAAAGAACAACCTTGGTCCAACGAAAAGATGTGAGAAGATATCTACCTTTACTCCTTTTCAGAGATTGGGGGTGAGAGCTGTAATGCTGGGGAGAGAGGTCCAGGAGTATGGAACACTGCATATCATGTCAGGTGTTTTTTGCTTGTATTGATTGGTTTTGCTGTACTTTTTTTTTCTGTCTCTTACCTCTTCTTTAGGGTAACTAGGTGGTACTGGGCTTGGAATTAGAAAGACATCCTCATGAGTTCAAATTGATCTCAGACACTTAATAGCTGTGTTACCCTGGGCAAGTCACTTAACCCTGTTTGCCTCAGTATCCTCATTTGTAAAATGATCTGGAGAAGAAAACGACAAACTACTCCAGTATCTTTGGCAAGAAAACCCCAAATGGGGTCACAAAGAGTTGGTCACGACTGAAACGAATGAGCAACAAAAACCTCCTTTTTCTTTTTTCAGTTTGAAAATTCTGTCATAAAGGATGGGCTCTCTGGAAGGATAGAGACAGAGATAACAAGGGGAAATCTAGGTTACTTAAAAACAAAAGATAGCAATAAAAACTTTTTTTCAAGAAAAGTCTATACTAAGAAAAATTATCTGAAACAATTCTTTTTGCCAATAAAAGCCTAATAGCAGTGTCTCCTTGAACTCCTAAGTATCTTTATTTCTAACCCTAATGGTTCAGCAATACTGGTTGGCTTTAATGAGAGAGGAAAGGAAAAGCAAGTTATTATCAAGCATTCTACAACTTGGGTTTAAGACTCAGGTTAAGGATATGGTAACTGACAAAAGAAAGAAAATGTCCTCACTGCAGACAAATGAGAGACAGCATGCTTGCTAGAGGGGCAGGCTCATGAGACTTCCAAATCCAGATACTGCAGCACAGGATGGCCCTCTCTTGCAGAGACATCAACTGACTACAAGTTCATGCCTGAGATTTGCACATAATTCTTTTGCTTCCATTGGCACATCCCTCTACCAGTAGCAACCCAAAAGAGCAACAGAAGGGATACAGTAGAAGTCTTACATATAGGTCCCCTCAATACCAGCTCCCCCCTCTTTCTAGACAATTCATCAAGGTAATAACTGCCAGCAACAACTGGTAAGGTAATGACAGATTAACTTTGGGGATTTCTCACAAATCACTCTCTTTGGCTTATGCCCTAAACTTAAGTTTCCCCTGGGAAATCAGAATTTGACTCATTTTTCCCCCCACCCAGAGTTTCCCCTGGAATGTCTGAATTAAGGTCATCTTGAGGTTTCTTCAGTAAAGGGGTAAAGGAATCTCAATTCCCAAGCAAGTACTAAGGTTAACCGAACATTAAATATAAGACCAATTTTATTGTATCCAACAGAAGACATAAATCCATGACATTGTTTATGTGAATAAAAAAGTAATAAATCTAACTTTCTTTATAGAAATGTGAAAGTACTTTGAAAAGTTCTTGTTCAGTTGTGTCAGTCATGTCTGACTCTTCATGATCCCATTTGGGTTTTTCTTTGCAAAAGATACTCTAGTGGTTTGCTATTTCCTTCTTCAACTCATTTTAAAGATGAGGAAACTGAGGCAAATAGGGTTAAATGACTTGCCCAGGGTCACATAGTTAGAAAGTGTCCGATGCTAGATCTGAACTCAGAAAGATGAGTCTTTCTGACTCGGGGCTGGTACTTTGTCCACTGTATCACCTAGCTGCGTATGAAGCAGATAAAATCTAATAGAGAACTGGGCTTTCACTCTGTAACCCACACAGGTCACTTTATTACTTAGATTGGAGACTGGAGCAGTTGAATTCTCAAGTTCCATTCAACTTGAAAATTATATTAAAAAATAATTGATAGTGGTAGGGCATGGAAATTAAAGTTAGCTGCCAAGAACCACAGCCAAGTGAATGTCAATCAGAAATCAAGGTAAAGCAGTTCTGAAATCATAATATAAGTGAGCGGGGGCAGGGGGAAATGATGTGATTTTGAAAAACTTTAAACATCACTCAACTTTTCTGGAACATGTGTTCTATAAAGCAAAATAAAACCATGGATAGACTACCAGGCTTGTCACTCCCCATTACTGAAAATGCTAAAAGTTCTAGACTTACCAGCAGAGAAATCCTGAAGCTCTCAACTTAGCCTAATATTTATTCACCAAAGCTCCACATAATATCTTCCATGTGGATGAGTTCCTTTGAGGAGCTTCTTCACTGACATACATTGTTAATTTGAAACCAAAAGGGTGCATTGACATTTGTGCTTAGACCCAGAAGCTGTTTAATCCTCCTACTGAAACAGCCTCCTGGGCTTCTGAAATTAAGACCTCACTTAAAGTTGAATAAGCTGGGGTAAGATCATTGCTGTACAACTCAACCAATTGTCAAAGAGTCAGTTTAAGGGGGAAAAAAAACTAGACTTGTGTGGTGACGGCTGGAAATCATGGGGGAGGAGAAATGTCAGAAATTTAGCAAGAGAGGACCTTAGAAAAATGTTCCCAATCTGCAAATATCTCACCTGTGAATCACAGGACCACAGATTTAAAGCTGAAAGAGACCTGTGAAGTCATCTAATCTGACTTCATTTTACAGTTCAGGAAACTGAAACTTAGAGAGATATTAAAACTCAGTTCTTCTTCCTCTTCCTATTGCAACACAATGCCTCTCCTAAGTAGGCAACAGTTAACTATCCTTGAGGTTACTCTGTCTCTTGTGCCAAATAATATTCCTATAGACTGACTAGTCCATCAGTCAATAGACATTAATTAAGCACCAAAAGTATGTCAGACACTGTACTAAGCAACAGGGATACAAAACAAACAAACAACAACATAGTCCCTGTCCTCAAGGACCTAACAGTCTAATGGGATGGTGACTAGCTAATATTACCTAGAACAGATAGTAATAGCTACCATTTATACAGCTCATTAATGTTTTCAAAGCACTTTACCAATATTATCTCATTTGATCCTCATGACAACTCTGGAAGGTAGATGCTATTATCCCCATTTTATAGATAAGGAAAATGAGGCAAACAGGGTCAACTTACTTGCCCAGGAATCACACAGTTAGCAAGTGTCTGAGACAGGATTCAAAACCAGGTCTTCCTGACTCTAAGTCAAACACTATCCACTGTACCAACTAGCTGGATTATGCATACTCAGCTGTATTGAGCGATTAAACATACTTGGGAATATCTAACCTGCATAAGAGAAGACTCAGAAGAGCTATAATCATTGTCTTTAAATAGTAGGAGAATTAGTCTTATTTCGTTTGGCCCCAGGTCAGAACTAAGACGAATGTCCAGAGGTTACAAGGAAGCAAATTTCGGTTCAATAAGACAACTTCTTAATAAGTTCAAGCCATCCAACAATTGAGTTGGTTGCATCACGAGGCATTAAGTTTCCTGGCACTGGAAATGGTGAAGCAGAGAGTAATGTTGCATCAGGGATTTCTTTGGGAGGTGTCAGTGTTGACTATTCACTGATTTTGTGAATCTCCCAAGTTCATTATGATCTATTTCTCTTTTGAACTCCCATAGCCCTTATTGTCCATAACACTTGCCCTGGCACTGATTCATTGCCTCATTGTCATTGCTTCATTCTGTTGGCTAACTTTGTGTGTGAATATCTTGTCTCTCCAATTAGACTCACAAATCTCTTTACCTCCCACTGTGCCTAGTATATATAGTGTGCTACATAAACAGTTTATATGCACCAAGACTTTTGGGACACCCCATAAAACAAATGTTTCATAATATGTCTGAGGTAGCATGGTGATTTACAAAATGTGCTGGACTGTGGATCAAATGCCCAACACAAGCATTTTTTTTTCAGCACATGCCATAAGGAAAGGGTAGAATTAAGAAAATAAAAAATAGTCCTTGACCACAAGTGGCTTACATTCTACTGTTGGGAATGTGGAGAGATATAATAATATGGCCACAGCTAAGTCAATACAAAATCACTCAATCCAAGATCTGGGTTTCAGTCCTAGCTCTAACCGTTCCTAATTGTATGACTATGGGCAAGTCATTTCATCTTTCTTAGCCCATTTTCTCATCTGTAAAATGGGCAAACAACAATAATAATAATCCTGACCTGGACCATCTACAGCGTGGTTGCAAGGAAAGTTATCATTATCAACAATGTAATATATTATCTATTTAACGATGTATTGGATCAAGGCTTATCCTTTGAGAATGTAAAGTACTTTTATATAGGTAATCTTATTTTTTTCCCCAACATGCTACCTCCATGACATACACAGGCTAAGTAATATTCCCTTTGTGCCCACGTGGTAAACTGAGGTAGTGACATTAGGTGTGAAGTCATACAGAGAAAGAAAAAAATAACAGAATTTCAGACTGGAAGGGGACTTAGAGATTATCTACACTAAGCTCCTCATTTTAAAAATGAGAAAACTTAGGTCCAATGAAGTAGTGAGACATGTTTAAATTAGTAAGTGGCAAAGTCAGGATGCAAAAACTCTGAATCTAGGGTTCTTTGCACCACAAATGGGGTTCTTAATCCTGGGTCCAAAATATTGTTTAAGTTTCTTAATAATATTTTATTTTTCTAAAATATATTTAAAAACAATTTTTAACATTCATTTTTTATTTTAAAAAATTTTTAAATTAAAATTTTTTAAAATTTTTAAAAATTAATTTTAATTTTAAAAATTTTGATGTAAAATTGCTTTTAAAAAATTTTAATAACTATCTCAATATAATTCATTTCCTTTATAAGTCTATGCATTTACATTATACATTCTTCTGAGAAGAAATCTGTAGGCTTTGACAGACTGCCAAAGGAAATTTATACACAAAAAAGTTGAGAACTCCTGTTTTAGAGATTGTCTATGTTTAACCATCTCATTTTACAAAGTATAAACCTGGGATATGCAACAGGTAAAGGGACTGCCTCGGGTCATATAGACAGGAAGTAGTAGAGTCTAGATTCAAAACCAGATCTTTCGCTACCAAATCTGGTATTCTTTCCACTATACTGGCTTCCCCTTTTCTTGGGATCTTAGAAATCAGAGGTTCAGGGGTTCTTAACTTGGGTTCCATAAATTTGCCTTTTTTTAAAAATATATTTTTACAGCAACTTCAAAATAATTGGTGTGCTTTGTATTTTATTTTATGTATTTAAAATGTGATTTTGAGCAAATCTAAGTATAATTCTACAAGGGGAAAAAAAATGAACCTTTAATGAAATAAGGACTTCCAAGCATTCCTGATGAAAAGATCAGAACTGCAAAGAAACTTTGAAGTTCTAATATAGGAGTCAAGAGAAACATAAAAAGGTAAAGATGAATGAATAATCGTTAGGGGTTTAACAGGAATAAACTGCTTACATTCAAATATAGGGAGCTGACACATGTGTCTCCTCTGTACTCTATCATCATCAGAGGTGAGAGAGAGAGTCTAAGCAGAGAGCCTAGGAATGGTTCTGTTATCTTGCTGATCTTAATGGAAGAATGGAAAGGGAGGGAAAGAGGAAAACATTAGGGGGAAGGGGAAAGGAGAAGGTTAGGGAAAGTTATCTCACAATCAGAATGTGCAAGCAGAAATCTATACATACAAGGAAGATGGGGTGGGAGGAGAAGCTGACATTTAAGCCTCATTTTCATCTGAAATGGCCAAAAGAGAGAAAAATAAACACACATACCCACACACAGGTACAGAAATACATTTTGCTCACGGCAAATATGAGTGAAAGGAGAGAAGGGATAAGAAGAAATTAAAGGGAGGGTAGATTAAGGGAGAGATTAATTTAAAACAAAGCAAACTCTAAGGATGTACAAAAATATTTATAGCTATTTTTGCAGTGGCAAAGAACTGGAAACTGACAGGGTGCCCATCAGTTGCCTGAATAAGTTGTATATGGCTGAATAAGTTATGGCATGTGAATATGGGGGAATACTATTGAGCTGTAAGAAATGGTGAAGGGGATGATGTCAGAGAAACTTGAAAAAACTTGGGGGAACGGAGAGAGTGAAGTGAGCTGAACGAGAACAATTTTTACAATGATGATATTACAAAGACAAACAACTTTGAAAGATTTAGGAAATCTGATCAATATAATGACCAACCAAGATTCCAGAAGGCTCATGATGAAACATGTAACCTACCTCCTGATAGAGAGGTGAAGGACTCAGAGAACAGAATGAAAAGTATTTCCTTTCAGTTTTTTTACATGCCCAATGTGGAAATTCTTTTTGTTTGACATACATATTTGTAATAAGGATTTTGTTTTCTTCTCTTTCTCAACTGAGGGGCAAGCATGGGAGAGAGAGAAGACAGATTTTTGCTGATTGAAAAAAAATTAATCAAAAATGTAGCTGAAATATTATTCTGAGAATAACGAGCTAGTATTTTTATATAACACTTTGCAGTTTGCAAAGCATTTTACATGTTATTTCATTTGATCCTCTCAACAATGCTTTGAGGTAGGTACTATTATTATCCCCATTTTACATCTGAGAAACAAGTAGACAGAGGTTAAGTGATTTGCCCAAGAGCCGTGTAAGTCTCTGAGACAGGATTTGAACTCAGATCTTCCTGACTTTCAAGTCTAGCATTCTTTTCACTGTACCACCTAGCTGCCTCAGAGAAGGAGTCCAAAACTTTCAGCCTGCCAAAGTGAAGAACCCCTTCCCTACACCATAGTGTTTCTACCAGTTCAGGGGGAAAGGGGAAATTGTCTGGTTCTTAAACCAGTATCTTTTCCATTTACACAGTATCTACAATCTATATTTTCTTTGGGTGTCCAACCTCAAGCTCCTTCTGCCCCACTAAAATAAAATAAAATGCACTACAGACAAAACAGATTTTATCCAAGCTCTACTCAAACTTCTCTTGTTTTTAAAAGTTAAAAGCAGTATGAGGCTTTTTTGACTCAACCATGTAAATTCTGCTGCTTTTCCTGGCCTGAGGTTCCTTTTGTGAGCTCAGAATTTTCTGCAAATGTTCTCATTAATAAATAATATTCGGCTGAACTACTTTGACAATGTTACTCTCCACAGAGAGCTGTGCAATTTCCCTATTGACAAATGCAGCACAGAATAGAAAATGGGCTTATGCAGACCCAGAGCATTTTTACTTAGGAAAAATACTTTCAAATACACTTAATTCTCTACAATTTCTTTTCAGGTAGTTTACAAGCCATGGTAAAGTACACTGTCTCTTTCTTCCTTTCTCCACAAAGAAAATGATCCCATTGCTTTAGTCACTTTATGAATATTGGCCTCAGGTATACTATGTTTCTTTTAGAATCATCTTGATGAGTTGTTGTCAACAACACCTTCTGGTTTCCTGAGCCCAGCAATGGGGGAAGCCACACTGGGCACCAGCTGCCATTGTTCATGTCTTGGGGACAGTTCTGCATTTCTATTTTATGCTCAGTCATTGCAATGGTATCCTTCCATTAACCAACAAAAGCTTATGACACTAACAAGTCAACATGAATGAAAGACAGCATGATGTAGGAGAAGGAGCACTGGACTTAAGAGTCAAAAGACATGATTTTGAAAGTTCCCATGCCATAGGATTCATGGGAACAATCAAGGAAACAAGCATTTATTAAGCACCTAAAGTGTTCCAGATAATTATCAGGTTCTGAGAGCACAAACACACAAATGAAACATTACTATATTCCTTTCTCTCAAGGAGCTTACTTTTTTTTTTAATGGATTTCTCTTTCTTTGCTTTTTTTTTTTTTTTGGAGGGGGGAAGGTAAGGCCAATTGGGGTTAAGTGACTTGCCCACAGTCACACAATTAGTTTTTTGTATTAAGTGTCTGAGGCCAAATTTGAACTCAGGTTCTCCTGACTCCAGGGCTGGTGCTCTATTCACTGTGCCACCTAGCTGCCCCAAGAGTTTACTTTATTTCTTTCCTGAGACCAGGTGTCCCTATCTTGCCCAGAATGGCAATACAGTGACCATTCATGGTCCAGATCCCACTGCTGATTGACATAGATGTTTTAATCAGTTCCATTTCCAACCTAGGCTGATTCAGCCCTCCTTAGGCAGCATGGTGCTCTCCCACCCAACCTTGATCTCTGGGGTTCACCATACGGATGACCCAATGTTAGTGCAGACACTCAATCAGCTTTACCCTTATCACAGCTCGGAATTCACAAGCTCAAGCAATCTACCAGCCTCAGTATCCCTTTGTAGCAGAGATCACAGGGAAGTACCCACATACCCACATATACATATACATTATACTTCTATGGAGGAGAACATCTACACATACAGAATAAATGTTTTTAAAAAACAGCAACAAAGGTGACTTAGAGAGGACATTAGCAGCTGAGAGAATCTGAACATTTATTTCACATAGAAGAACTGAGTAATGATGTAGGATATTTTCTGAGATGGAGGAACAAGGGAGAGCCAGCACAAAGCCATGAAGATGGTAGATGGAGAGGGAAATAGAATTAGATTCATACACACACACACACACACACACACACACACACAACTGGAAGGGACCTCAGAAAAGGAACCTTATTTAGTCATTACCACCTCCCCCCCCAAAAAAAGAATCACAGATTTAGACCTGAAAGGGACCTTAATGAGCCAACTCTTTCACTTTAAAGATGAGGAACTTGAGGACTGATGAGGGAAAATGACCTCCCCAGGATTTCACGGACAATAAACTGCAGAGCCAAGATTTAAACCCAACTCCTCTCACTCTAGATGGAGTGATCTTTCTACTATGGCATATTGCTATTCTGGCATATGCTGCCTGTATGATGATGAGAAATTCACTTAAATTCTCTGTACCTCATCTCTAAAATGCTATAATAAAACTACCGACCTCAGATAGTTTGTAGGAAGAGCACCACTTTACAAACTCAGAAGTGTTTTAGTGAATTAATCCATTAGGATTTATTAAGTACCTACTATGTGCTGCGTTCTTTGAAAAGCACTGAAGATACAAAAACAAAAATAGCCATAAACTCTGTCCTCAAGGAACTCAATAGACTATCTGAGAGAGACAAAAGTATGTATATAAATATTGATAAAATCGATTCAAGATGATTGGGAGGGGGAATCACCAGGGCTGGGGTAGGGAAGAGAAGATCAGAAAGGTCTCATGGAGAAGGCAGTGCTTGAGCTGAACCATGAAAGAAACTAGGAATTTTGAGAGATGGACGTAAGGAGGAAATCTATTCCAGGTATGCGAAACCTCCAGTACTAAGGCATGGAGACAGAATGTTATGTGTAAAGAGCAGCAAGGAAACCAGTTTGACTGGACTACAGCAGGCACAGAAGAGAATAATATGAAGGAATGCTGGAAAGGGAGGTAGGGATCTGGGGAGCAAAGGGATCTTATCCCTCCTTCCACATAAGATTCTTTAAAGACCACTATCATGTCCAACTAAGTCTTCTCTCCTTCAGGCTAAATATCCCCCATGCCCTATTCTTTTCTGTCTCTGTGTCTGTTCACATAGGTTCTGAAAGATTTTAAATACCAAAAAGGGAAGTTTGCATTTGATCATAGAAGAAATAGGGAACAATTGGAGTTTAGTGAATAATAAAGTAACATGGTCAGATTTGTGAAGAGTAGATAAAAATTGGAAAAACTTGAGTCAGGAAGACCAATGAGGAGGTTATTGCAATAGTCTGGACAATAAACAAGAAGGGCCTGAACAAGGTGGGTAGCAATGTGAGTAGAGAAAAGAGAACTGATGTGAAAGATGATGTAGAAAATGTCATCTGAGTAAATATATATAAGTGGTGCAGGAAACGTGAGCTATTTATTATGAAGAAATAATCAAGGATGGGCAAGAAAATGACACGTTTGACTCTATTATAACTTCAAATATAAAATGTTTAGATACCCTCTTTTAGGTATTATTTTAGTTCTCTTCTTCATTAATAAGATTAATCAGTACGTGCTACAGAAAGTATCCTTCTGGTTTCAGAACAACCTAGGAAGACTCACATGAACTGATGAAAATAAAGCAAACAGAACCAGATCATTATACACAGTAACAATATTGTAAGGATTATCAATCACAAAAGACTTAGCTACTCAGATCAAAACAATGATCCAAAACAATACTGAAGGACCCATAATGAAAAATGCTATCTACCTCAAGAGAGAACTAATGAACTCTGAATACAGACTGAAGCATGCTTTTTTAAACTTCCTTTATGTTTATTGTTTTATGTTGTTTTGTACTTTCTTTTGCAACATGGCTAATATGGAAATATGTTTTGCATGACTTCACATGGATAATCAAAATCAAATTGCTTGCCTTCTCAAGGAGGGGGAAGGGTGGGAGACAGCGCAAGAATTTTAAACTCAAAATGATTGTTAAAAAAAACTTAAATGTAATTGGGAAATATTTAACAATATAGATAAAAATATTTTTTAAAAAAGAAAAAAGTATCCTGCCATCTCCTACCATATATGTTTGTCTCTACCAGCTTCCTGGAGCTTCAGCTCACTCTCAGAAAGAATCCAGTAGACCAAGCCATTTGATTTCGACCAAACCTTGCTTGATCTCTAAACCTTAGCTTCAGAAATTGAGCCACAGATTTTTTGCTTCCCTCTGGCTCAGAGAACTTCTCTGCTGATCTTAAGAATGTGCTGCTATTAGTAGCTGCTTTGCTGACGATTTTGGCTTGGGTCTTTTTTATCATACCAAAGCCACCATTTATAAAGAAGGCCAAAGTAGGTTTGGGGAGTTGTAGCTAGGGAGAGTAACTTAAAAGTTTAGGTACCATTCAGTCTGCACTGGACAGGATCTTTTGTGCATATTTACCCTAGTATATTATTTCTGATATCCTCTTTTCCCATGTAAAGAAACATCTTTGCTCACACTCAAGATGGCTCAAAAACAGTAAAGGAAAGGGGGATGAGGGTTATTGATAATTATCAGACTTTTCCTTAAAGTATAGATAGGAAAAGATGGAGGGAAATTAATTAGGCATCATTTAGGTCAGATCTCTGACTACAGGTTGTCTAGAAGATTCAAGGACTAGCCAGGTCAGAAGATGTCTTCAGTTAGGGTTTAGAAATCAATGAAGCATAGAAAAATGCTAAGAAGAGAAAACTTGGTGCCTCATGCAAATTCTTTTGTCTGAATCAGTTGCAAGAAAGAGTTAATTCTCTAGGAACAGCCATGGCAAGTAAGATCTCAGATCCAAGCCTGTTCCTTCACATACTTTTACATTTAATTCCTTAAAGTCTATAACAGAATATATCCGTAACTTGGACAACATTTATAAATCATATCATGATTCAGATGTTGGACAATTATTCAAGCAAGCATTTGAAATTCCAGATGATATGTCACCCCTCTGCTCCCATACAAATCTAAGCATGAAAAGAATCATACTCAAAAACTAAAGCTATTTATACTTTTCAACTGATACACATTCTTTGGTTTTAAAAGGGGGAGGAGAGGAGAAGATGGGGAGGGAAACAGACGCACCAAAATGGGCTAGAGCGACTTTTTTGTTTACATGTAATTCCGCACCTGTGCAACCATCCCTTCCAGCACAGCTATACTGAGAACACAGCTGTATGCTCTTCTATCTCCCACCCTACCCCTTTCTGGGCAAGGTCACTTTGCAAAACCTGAAGAACACCCAATTTAGCTGAGAGTCAGGAATTCTGGCAAAGTCCAGTATTCTCAGAGTTCCCAAGAGAGTGTTTTCTTGGTAAAGTCTCTGTTTCCTGGGAGAGAGAAATAATGATAATAACAACTCCTAAAAATCTTTAACTCCATCCAGAGAGTCCAAAGCACTCACACAGGCACACAGATAGGACTACATCATAAACACAACATCCTAGCAGGGCAAGTAGATATTTATCATAGCCATGTTAAGGAAATAGGCAGCTAGGTGGTGCAGTGCATAGAATGCCAGGCCTAGAAAACTCATGTTCCTGAGTTGAAATCTCAGACACTTATTGGCAGTGTGAACCTGCCTGTACAAGTCACTTAATTCTGTCTGCCTTAGTTTCCTAATCTGTAAAATGAGTTGGAGAAGGAAATGGCAAGCTACTGCAGTATCTCTGTCATGAAAATTCCAAATGGGATCATGAAGAATCAGACATAATTAGAATAACACAACAACAAAATATTAGGGAAAGAGGTGCTAAGATCCAAAAAATGGGGAGGAGGGAGGGGAATGCTTTCCAGATGTGTTTAAACAATATTAATCAGGTTGCCAAAAATACAGAAAACTTAAGCTATACTCCCTTTACTTCATCGTATTTTTCCCCCAGCATATTCAGAAGAACAAAAGGTGATAGATCTCAAATTCTATTTTAGGAGGGCTCTAATTTTTCTTAATTTTTTACTTATATCAAGACAAAATTTGCTTTTCTGCAACTTCCATCTACTGCCCTTTTGAACCAAGCAGAACAAGTCTTAGGTGCCTCCTTCCATATAAAATCCCTTCCAGTGTTTTAAGACAGCTAGCGTGTCTTCTTGTCCAGGTTAAGTATCCCACACACTTTGTGATTTCCTAACCTTGTGCCTTTGTCCACACTGCTCTCTATGGTTAGGAAGTACTAAGTCTTCATCACTTGTTTAATTCCTAACCATTTTTTAGAGCTCAATTCCATACTACTCTTGCCATGAAAGGGCAGCTAGGCGGCGCCATACTGCACAGAGCCCCAGGCCTAAAATCAAAGACTCCTCTTCTTAAGTTCAAATCCAGCCTCAGACACTTACTAGCTGTGTGACCTGGGCAAGTTACTTCATTCTGTTTGCCTCAGTTTCCTCATCTGTAAAATGAGCTAGAGGAAATGTCAAAGCAAAATGGGGTCACAAAGAATCACTCACAACTAAATAACTCTCCATGAAGATCCTATATAGCAAGTCAAGTCAACAAGTATTTAAGTACCTAGTACGTCCTAGGCATTGTATTAATGATGCCTGCCCCCATGGACCTTATAGAGCATTTTATTTGGTACCTCTTTGATGCACCCAGACACTCTTGTGTCCTTCCTGGTTTGTTTTTACTCCCTAATTTGACTATAAACTAAAAGAAGAAAAGGACTTTTTTAAGCTTTTACTTTCTCCATTGCCTTGGAATAACATTTCATATTTTTATTGCATAAGCAAATGATAGTAGAGTGTAATCAGATTTGAAGTGAAAAGACTCGGTCCAAATCCTTGCTATGCTACTTACCATATGCGTGTCCTTAACTATCTGTGTGATTTAACCTAATTGAGCCTCAGTGTCCTCATAGTTTCCTTAGATACCTAACTGGAACAGTGGACTAGGCTTGAAGTCAGGAAGACCTTAAATCCAGCCTCAGAAACTTAACTAGCTGTGTGACCCTGGGCAAGTCACTTAACAATCTTGTAAAGCATATAAAACAATGATTATTATCCCCATTTTATAGATCAAGAAACTGGGGCTTATGGAGATGAAGTGACTTGCCTACTATCACAGAGCTTGTAGGTGTCATGGTTTAGATTTGAACCAAGTCTTTTGACTTCAATTCTTTTACTCTTTCCACTATACTATGCTAGAGACACAAGGCTCTGCACAATAGGCACTTAAGAAATATTTGCCAAATTGAATTGAGTTGGCACTCACCCACTCCTAAGAAGCAGGTAGGAAGTGTGAGGAAAAAAAATACTCCCCATCAGTGAACTCACAGTTGGTCATAATATTAAACTCTGTAAGAGAGAAGTAATTGGTTGTCATTAAAGAAGCAACTTCCAGGGGAGCTGATCAAGCATTGATCCCTACATTCTCCAGTAAAAGGGAGCATACAAGTGGGAAAATGCTCTGATGATGACCCTGCAAAACCCATTAAGCAGGGGCCAGAGAAGATGAATCGAAATGCATGAAGAAGTATTTCTTGGCAGGACTAAAGGCAGAAGGAAGAGAAAATTGAATCAGAAATGGAAAACTCCCAAGTGACATAAACCATCTCACGCATATATAAAATGCTCAGGGAATGACAATTTAAAGAGGCATGAAAAATGTAGAGAAATTAATCAAATAATAATGAACCCATTTAAAAAAATAACCTTGCATTAGATAGGCTTCTCTCTCCTTCCCCTGCCTCCACAAGTCATTTGGGGAGTCAGCTATCTATGGTCCAAAGGCTCGGGGAAAAAGTGATTCTGGCAGTGCATTTTTCACCTCCTGTATTGTAGCCCCTGCCAAAGAGAAGCTGTGGTAGCTGTCTTCAACCACTAGGGACCTGCCAAAATACATGTGGTGGCCTGTGGGATGTGTGAGGAGATGGCTGTGAGTTCAAGTAAAGACCAAGGAAGAAAAAAATGAAAAAAACTCATAAAATCATTCCTTGAAAAAAAGACAAAAGGGGAAAGTTATCAACTTCTTAATAAATTAAAATGCCTCTACTACCACAATCATCAGCTCTGTGCAGATTTCCCAAGATGCCAGCTCCACTGGGAAAATCTAAAGGAGAACATTAGCCATTTAAGAAAAACCCTCTCTCCTTGTTTTAATTTTGTGGTAAGTGTTAGTGAAGGCTTCCAGCTTTCTACATGATGGCAAGAAACCCAATGGGAAAATGCCCTGTATCGTTTCAAAGACAATAATGGTTCTTTATCCAAAAGAATGCTCCTTAAGTCATGTTGCAAATCTGATGTGGCAATAAGGCTTAGTGGTTTAAAATGGCCATTCCAATACAGGCAGAAAGAAATTGGATGAAGGCTAACTAGAACTGATAAATGGAACTGCCTTGAGTAATCTCTGAATTCCCTTATTAGCCACAGAAGTTTCATCAGAAGAGACAGATGAAACTATGCAGTCTTTTGTTTAGGCTGTGCACCTACAAGTCTGGTTCAATAAAATACCTACTAATAGCCATAGCCATAAAAAATGCATATGGACAATGCTCTAAGGGCTGCACTAATAGGCAGAAGATTAATAGCTGCTGAGTAAAACCTTGTTTTGTATTTCTTATAATAGGAGCAAAAATTACATTTTAGTTCTTTGCCATTTAAAGATCGAGGTAGGAAGCAGGAAGACATATTGCCTTACTTTCCAATTCAAGAATCTTCATGTTTTCCACTTCATAGGCTGGCGGGAAATATATACAATATATATGTGTAGTATTTACTGATATACTAGACCTGAGTTCAAATGTGACCTCAGATAGTAATTGAGTGAGTGAAGCAAGGCAAGTCACTTAATCTTTATATCAGTACATATTGATATACAGACGCCAAAAACACTGACCTCCTCACGTCATTTCAAGAATCTACTCCAGGTGGTTTCTTAGCCTGCCATATGTAGTCCCACAAGAGATCTCTCTCCCCTTGGCTTTCAAACATCTCCATTATTTAGTCTCACTCTAGCCCCTCATACATGTTCCATTGTTTCCCAGTAGTACACAATCTCTACCCCAAACAGACATGTCTATTTACCTCCATGCCTTCTTTTACTCACTCTTCTTTCCCAAGTCTGGAATGTCCTTTCACAACCACTATGCTTATTTAAATCTGACTCATCCTTCACTACCTCCTCCACAAAACCTCAGATACTACTCCAGACCACGATTCCTCCCATCTCTGAACTCCAGCTATACTGATATTTAGTCTCTCACAGCTATTTTATTATTTAACTCTCAATTATTTTATTATTGCTTGACTCTCTAAAAATATGAGACTTGTTTTTGTATTAGCTCAATCCTGCTAGACTGTAAGCTCCTTGAGGGCAGGGACTATGTCTCCTGCTTCTTTGAATGCCCAGTGTCAATCACAGAGCTATACACATATTTAAAAAGCCCACCCATACTTATCAATCAAGGGAAAGGTGGAGAGTAAAACAGAATGTTAGAATTGGTAGCAAGCCTGGTGGTAGTCTAAGCCAACCTGTACCAGAAAGAGAATCCCCACAACAATATACCCAACATGTGATCATGTCACTTCTGCCTCAAGACCTCTAATTACGGTGAACCAACCACTTCTGCAGCAGTCCACTGAACTAACAGATACTTCTAATTATTTGAGAGTTTTTCCTGACATCAAGGCTGGGATTTTCTTCTTTGCAAACCTATTTCCCCCTCTGTCTCTACCCACCACTCCCCTACAACGGCTTTTGATTTTGTTCACTGGGGCCAAACAGAGCAATTCTAGACATTTCCACCCCTTCCACAAAATAGCCTTTCAAATACTTGAAGATACCTTATCACGTTCCCATGAATCTCCTCTTCTCCAGAGAAGACTCTTCCTCACTTCCTTCAACAGATCCTGGTAGGACATGAACTCAAGGCCAGGCACCATCTTGGCTACCCTCCTCTGCAAGCTCTCCAGTCTATCCATCATCTCCCAAACAGGGTACTCAGAATCGAACATAAACTTCTGGTGTGATCTGACCTGGGAAGACTACATTGCACCAATCCCTTCCCAACTCCCAGAAGCGATGCCCCTCCTACTGCAGCTCCAGATCCCATTATCTTTTCTGGCTGCCCATCATTCTGCTGGCTAACATTGAGCTTGCAGCCCCCTAAAACCTCTCAGGTCTCTTCCAGACAAACTGCTCTCTAATGATGTCTCCTCCCCACTGTAACTGGGGAGCAGGCGTTCTTAATCCAACTGTAAGACTTCATACATTCTTTGGTTTTATTTTTGATCAGACCTGCAATTTCATGGGTGTAAGACTCTCCCTTTACAGACACAGATCAATACCTGCTCTGCAATTAAGAGAATCGTCTGGGGTGCTGAAAGACTCATAAGAGCTAGCACTGACACGGCACTAAGATCCATAAAGCACTTTACAAATATTATCTCATTTGATCCTCACATCAACCCTGGGACGTAAGTGCTATTATTGTCCCTACGTTACAGACAAGGGAACTGAGGCAGGCAGAGGCAGAGGCTTGCCCAGGGTCACACAGTTAATATGTATCTGAGGTCAAATCTGAAGTCCCTGACTCCAGGTATAACGTTCCATCCACTGCACCACCTAGCTTCCTCTAGGCAAGTCCCGGAAAATAGTAAGCCCTTAATAAATGTTTGCTGATTGACTGACTTACTCTCATTGAAAGCAAGTGGCATGTTTGAGCTTGTGGGTAGTTGTTGAATCCCGGCCCCCAGATCAATTTTCTCAACTTCAATGCCCAACTAATTGTCTTCCTTTCCTTTTCAAATCCTTCCCTTTAAACCAGAAGAGTTTAATATGTGAACGCTCCCTTAACCACCCTAACCTACCAGTTCCTCAGTCTCTCCCAGGGTTACAACTAGTATTTGTCAAAGGAAGTACTGGACTCCAGGTCTTCCTAACTCTGAGACCAGCTCTCTCAATTCATTATAGCATGGCACTCTATCCATTTATCCTTCTTAAATTTCAAATAATTAGATTTAGCCCATGCTGTAACCTGTCAAGATGTTCTTGGCCGCTGACTTCTGTCCTCCGCTGAATTAGTAGACATCCCCAACTTTATGTATATGTATCTAATATAATAATCTAATCTAATATAATAAGATATGTATCTAATAAGCATGGTAGCCACACTTTCCTAAAATGTGACACAAGAAAAATGATATCATAACCTAGATGTATTCTGAGCAGGACACAAGTTATCACATCCCTCATTCTAGACACTTAAAAAAAGAGATGTATGTGCAATTTTTATCTATATAAGATACTCTTCTTGTAGAAATTCCCTATATTAATGCAGATCAGCAACTCCTTTGTAACTTATAGTCTCAAAGAAGAGATCTGGAACCTGAGGTCCAGGAATTTTTTTAAAATATTTTTGTGACGATATTTCAACATAACTAGTTTCCTTCATAATCACATGTATTTTAGTGCTAGAATATAGAAAATGCAATACTGACCTTAAGGTTTCCTGACCCGCGGCCTGGTCCGCTATTCCCTATGTTATACTCCCTCTCTCTTCTATTAATTCAATTGAATTAAGCCAGGATTTATTAAGCACCTCCCATGGACAAGGCACTATGCTGAACATAAAGCAGCCTAAGCCTGAATTTGCTTTCCAATATGCCACATCGCACTGACAGCTATCATCTAAAGAGATCTCTCACTCTTCTCAAGTCCTATAATAACTCATGCCTATACAATTCATTTGACAATCATAGGCCCCCCCCCCCCATTACCTACAAGGTATCTTGAATTATTTATTTAAATTTTTTTTTCCTTTTCACATATTTGTATCTTGCCTCCCCATCTAGACTATGAACAACTTGAGGGAAAGGCCTCTTCCTTCTCATATATCATACTTCACAGTGCCTTGGGCATGAGACACTTTACAAATATCTGTTGATTTGGTAAATGGTTTGTATTATAGGGTATCCCTATACCATATCATCTTTCTTCATTGATCTCTCCTAATTTTAAGTCTCAGAACTGCAATTCCAGAGAATGGGAAAAAGAAATAGCTTTGCAATTAGCAAAGATAGAGTAATGACAGCATTAGCAATGGGAAGCAGTATGTTATAGTGGATTAAAAGGGCCAGTCTCACAGTAAGGAAGACTTGTGATTAGGAACTGCCTCCAACAGATAGCGGTTATCTGACCCACGGATGAGCCACTGAACATCTCAGGGAATCGAGACAATTTGCTGATACCATATGATCACAAATGGGCTGCTGATCTGCTTGGGTGAAGGGACTTTCTACACTAGAAGTTTCCTACAATGAGGACATCACAAGCCAGACAAAAAAAAAGAGAAATCCCTCAAAATGAATGGTAACAATGACAACAATCACAATCCACTGTAGCCTGCTTATAAAGGAGGGGACACAACTCTTTTAAATTAGCCTATATTCCCTTAACTCTTGTCAGAGAACCCCTGTGAGGAGAAGCTTCATTTTAATTGTCCCCAATTTTCCAAAAAGCTTTGGACTCCCTGATCACCTAGAAAGAAAATAACTGGAACAGTTCTAGAAGACACACAGAAGTCTCTTGCTACAGGTTCTAAATCATCCAGAATTACTCTGGATCAGCCTCACAGTAATGAGGATAATTAAATTCTGGAGGGAAAGGTCTTATTTTTAAGCAGAGAAAGCAAAGCTAAACATGGGAATGACCTAATAAAGTAAACAAAGACCTATTTAGAGAGAAACAATTTGGAAATGGCTGGGAAACACACACATACCATGAGCACTTAATAGTGCAAATGGAGGAAGGACACAATTTTTAGAAAATTATTATTAAAGAGAAAGTACAGCTGTTACATAGGCATGCACAAGCCAAACCACAGAAATGGCAGACTTGCTTTAATTTTCCCCAGAGTTTGCAAGAGCCTGAAAATAACCTTAAAGTACAAAAAAATCTTTGCTTCAGATGTACAGAAGGAGCAGACGGAAGAGGAGGAGGAGGAGGAGGAAGAGGAGGAGGAAGAGAAGGAGGAAGAAGAAGAAAAGAAGGAAAAGGAAAAGGAGAAGGACTTGCATTTATGTAACTATTTAAGGTTTGCAAAGTGCTTTACATGTATTTCATTTTCTTATCACAACAATCCTGGGAGATACGTGTCATTAATATTGTTGGCATTAGACATCTTCACAGAAGCTTGGCATATATTTTTCTATCCATAACTTTACCTATTCAGGAATCTGTCTTTTCTCCTAAAATTTGCTCTGTTCTCCCAGCTGTTCACAACCTTCCCCAGCTTTCAATCTTCAGCACACTTCATTAACACACCAAGTCCTCCTTCTCCAGACCTTTAATGAAGATAGTGAATCAAAGCAGGCCCAGCACTAATCCCAGAGGCCCAGAAAACTCCCTACCGCTTGACTCTTTGCCAACAACGTTTTTTGTTCAGTTTCTAAGCAATAAAGAAGCCACCAAAAAAGCATCCCGGCAAAAAATATGGTTAAAGAAGCATTAGGCTACTAAAAGGAAAATGGGGATGGTTCAACCTAACATTAGTAGGTAAATCTAAAATTGCCCATCTGTTTAGAACAGAATCTGACAGCAAGGAAGATAATCTCACATCAACTTTGAAATACTTGATTCCTAGGAAAATCAAGAATACATATCATCACTGAATAAAGAATCTGAGTGTATTTTTAACCCCTAAATTGATGTATAGGTATAAGCAGAAATGATTTGTCAACTCAGTAACCCAATTATAAATTGTGACTGGCCCAGGATAAAGGACCATCTATAAGGCTGAATTATTCACTTTAAGATGTCTATTTTTTGCTGATCCTAACTGATATGAGGCAGGGAAATAAATGGTGACCAACTTGTCATCATAAACTGGGTTAGTACCAGGGTAATTGACTGTAATTAATAGCATGTTGATATTTATTAAGCACCTACAATATGCCAGACACAAAAGCGTTGGGGAAACAAAGAAAGGCAAAAAACAGTTCCTGCTCTCGAAGAACTCACAGTTTAAAATGAGGGAGACGATAAGCAAACAACTATATACAAAATACATATATATACAGAAAAAATGGCAGAGGAAAGGGGGGCCATAATCTCAGAGGGAAGGTATCAAGATTAAGGACTGGGAAAGGCTTCTTGTAGACAGTGAGACTTCATCTGAGACTTAATGACAGCTACAGAATCCAGGAGGAAGAGATAAAGAAGGAGAACACCGCGGGCATTGGAAGGCAGTCAACTTGGAGTTGGTAGATGGAGTGTTGTGTTTGAGGAAATACAAAGACACTAGTGTCACTGGATTACAGAGTGGATGGTGAGGGGAAAGGTGGGAGGGGAGAAATGGGAGTAAGGTGTAAGAAGAATGGAAAGGTAGGAAGAGACCAGGTCATGAAAGGTTTTAAGTTAAACACAGGACTGATCCTGGAAGTATTAGGGAGCCACTGGAGTTTATTGAATAAGGGAGAAAGGTCATCTGACCTGCATTTTAGCAAAAATCAATTGAGTAAAGAATGGATTAGAGTGAGGAGACACTTGAAGCAGAAAACCAACCAGAAGACTACTGTGATATTCTAAGTAAGATGTTAAATGGAGATAATACCTACCTCCCAGGGTGGTTGTGAAGATCGTTTTGAAATGCCTGGCACATAGTGCTATATAAATATAGGCTATCCATATTATTATTTATATTATTTATTTATATTATGTTATTATATTACATTAATTACATTAATTATATTATATTATATTATTTTATATTATTATTAGGTGATGAGGGCTTATACCAAGGTGGTTGCTGTGTCAGAGGAGACAAGGGAGTATATATGAAAGATATCATGAAGGTAAAAAAACAACAGGATTTGACAAGTGATTGGATATGATGGGTGAGAGAGAGTTAGGAATTGAGGATGGTACCTAGGTTTTGATCTTGGGTGACTGAGAGTATGGGAGGGAAGTTACGAAGATGGGAGAACTTTGGAGAAAAGACAATGAGTTTGCTTTGGGACATGTTGAGTTTAAAATGTCTACAGGACATCCAATTTGAGATGTCTAATAGGCAATTGGAGATGTGTGAGTAGAGGTCAGGACAAAGGTTAGGGCTAGACAAAATCAATCTGAAAGTCGTTTGGATAGAGATGGTAATTGAAACAATGGTAGCTGATGAGGTCACCAAATTAATTAGTATAAACCAGGGGTGGGGAAACTGCAGCCTCAGGGTCACATGTGACCCTCTAAGTCCTCAAATGCCACCCTTTGACTAAATTCAAACTTCACAGAACAAATCCTTTTAGGGACAGAGTTCCTGTAAAGGAGACGGAGCAGGAGCAGTCAGAGAGGTAGGAGAAAAACCAGGAGAGAATGGTGTCACAGAAATCTAGAGAGAAGAGAGTATCAACAAGGAGGTGATCATCAGTGTCAAAGTCAACAATGAGGACTGAGAAAAGGTTATTGAACTTGGCAATTAAGTTATCGTTGGTAACAAGGCAGTTTCAGTTGTACGATGAGGCTGGAAGCCAGACTGTGGAGTTAAGAAGTCAAAGAGAGGAAAGGAAATGGAGGCACCTATTATAAACAGCATTTTTGAGGAGTTTAGCCACAAAAGGAAGGAGAGATACAGGAGAATAACTAGCAGGGATACATAGATCAAGTGAAAGTGGGATTTTTCTTCCAATTTGTATGAAAAATATTCATTTAACACAATTTGTTCAGCCATTCCAGGGATGGTTTCAGAAACACCTGGGAAGACTTACACAAAAAGATTCAGAATAAAGTGAGCAGGACCAGAACAATTTACACAATAGCAACACCACCATAAATATAAACATATTTGTAATATTTTAAAACTCTGACCAATGCAATGCAATGCAAAGACCAATTATTATGATCCCAGAGAACTGATTATGAAGAAAATCACCCCCTTCCTTAACACAAAGACGATGGACTCAATATGCAAAACAAGACCTACATTCTGGAACGTGGTCAATAAGGGAATTTATTTTGCTTGAGTATATTTGTTACAAAGATTATATTTTTCTTTTTTACTTTGCAGTTGGGAAGGGGAAAGGCAAAAGGGAGAAGAAATGGATGCTTGTTAATTGGGAGAGAGGAGGATTTGCAAGAGAATAAAAGGTCACATGGATCACGTACCATGGGCAAAGTGCCCATGACTAAAGTGCAGCAGATGCTCAGCAGGAACAACTCTCCCCTAGAAATTGAAGATCTCAAAGCTACAACAACCAGGCTGCCCCCAGAAGTGTCTATTCTTACTAATGACTGAAGTATTCCTAACACCAGACCACTGTGCAAATTGGAACCCTGAGATGAACACCTGGATCAGCCTGATAAAGGGCCAAGAGAAAGACCAGCTGGGTATGAGTGACAAACCTTTCTGAGACTATAAAATGGAGCCATGTCCTGGAATAATCTAGGTCCCCAAATTCATCATGGGAGCTAGGTCCATATATTAATCCTATGCCTGAAATCGTTCCATAATGGAGAGCAAACCCACCACCACCTTTGACTCTCCTGATCTCAGTAATACTAAAAGGAAGGTAAAAGTAAACCACCCCCTCTTCAATTCCTTCTACAGATTCTCTCATGTCTCATCCACCTCAACCCTACTCTACCCATGTCTCACTCCAAATTTACCCATCTTTGTGCCCTCTGAGATTCCTTTTCTTCTTTTCATTTTAGACCTCTTCTTCAATCAATAAACATTTATTAACTGCCTATCGTGTGCTAAGCGTTGGGAATACAAAAAGAGGTGATAGTCTCTGACCTCAGGAACTTACACTCTAAAGGGGAGGAACTTACAATCCATCTTTCTTCCTTGTTCCTTCTATATTATAGCACTCACAGAGACTAGGATCCCCTGGACCATACTGCATCCTGGCCATCCTTTCTGGTACCCCTCAATTCACTGGTGGCTCACGGAATTGGAAGACTCCTTTTCCCACTGTTGCTACAGACTCTTTCTCTACCACTATTTATTACTCAAGCAACTTCTCTTCCTTTGATGTTCAATTTATTCAAATTTATGACCCAATCCAAATCCTGGTCGCTCTTATCTATTGGTCCCCAGGCCATTTTCCTTTATTTCTCAATGAGTTTAGAAGCTGGTTCATTGTCTCTTTCTATAACCCAACACCTGCCCTTATGTCAGGGGACTTGAACATACATGTTGATGTATTCTCAAATACAATAACCTTCCAGTTTCTCAATCTACTCAACTCCCATTACCTACTCTTCCTCTCCATCTCACCTCTATAAAGAGAGGGTCATACGTTTGATCTTGTTATCACCCATAAGCGTCTGCTTTCTTGATAAGAACAATGAAATTATTTTATCCAATCATAATCGCCCCCTAGCTGAACCTACTGTTCTTTCTCCTGATGACCTCCAGTCCTTCCACTGCTCAATACTTTCTCAAGGATTCACCCCTACTTGGGTTGTGCTCTCCTACCTTCCCAATGTTGACCCTTTAGTGAATTGGTTCAACTCTATACTTTCTTCTATTCTTAAGTCTCTTGTTCCCTTGGCCTACTCCCACTTATGCCTCATGAAACTCCAACCCTGAATTATTTCCACCTTCCATTTCCTCCTCTTCTATGGGCATGCTGCTTAACAAATCTATTATGTTTATGCTGTCTGATCTCAACTTGGTCCTCACTGTAGCAAGGTAATGCTTTTATTCCTAATTGATTCTATATTCCATTATCACAGCAGCTGTTCCTAACATTCTCTTTTCTCCTCAGGCCTCCTATGCTACCTTTTCCTCCATCCTCTCAGCTGAAGATCTAGCCTCACCCTTCACCAAGAGAAATCACCATGAACTCATTTGTATTCCCTTTTCCTCTTCTCACAATCCCTTGACATCATCCCAGGTTATTTCCTCCTTTGCTCCAGCCTCTGATGAAGTGGTGGCCCTTTTTTCATCAAGGACAACCTCTTTACAATGTAAACTTGATCCCAACCCTTCCCCTTTTCTCCAGAAGACTACCCCCACTCCCACCCCTTCCCTTACTAATCTTCAATCTCTCCATATTTATTGGTTCCTTCCTGATGCCTACAAACATGCCCAAGCCTCCCTCTCCCATAAAAAGCCCCACAAGACCACAATATCCCTGGTAGTTGTCATCCTTTTTCTCGCTTCCCTTTCTTAACCAAACTTCTTGAAAACATTGTCTACATTTGTTACCTCCACTTCCTCTTCTACATCCTCTGATTTTTGACTTCTAACATTATCGCTGAATTGAACCTGTCCCCTCCAATGATCTCTTTATGACCAAATCCAATGGTCTTTTCTCTATCTATATCCTTCCTCACTTTGCTGCATAGCATGCTAACCATCCTCTTTTCCTAGATGAACTTTCTTCTCTGGGTTTACATGACACTGCTTTCTCCTCCTCCTCCTACCTGTCTCATCACTCCTCAGTTGCCTTTGCTGGATCACGATCCACGTGAAGCCCACTAACTGTAGGTGTCTTCCAAGGCTCTGTCCTGGACCTGCTTCTCATTTCTCTATTTTCTCTTACTTGATGACCTCATAAGCTCTCAGATTCCATTATCATCTCTCTACAGATGATTCCCAGATGGATCTATTAAGGTCTTGTTTTTCCCTGAGCTCCACAACCACATTACAAAATGTCTGCTGGACATTCTGAACTATAAGCATCACAAACTCAACATATCCAAAATAGAACTTGTTATATTTTCATCCAAAACCCCTCCCCTTCTGGATTTCCATGTTTCTATTGTAGGTACTACTAGCCACCCAGGTATGCAAACTTGAGTCTCACTCACATATTCAGTCAACTGTCAGATTTTGTCACATATGTCTACAGTCTCTTTCACAATCCTCCCAGGCAGACACCATTCCCTAGTCCAAGCCCTCATCATCTCTGGTCTGAACTATTGCCAAAGTTTCTTAACTGGCCTCTCTGCCTTGAGCTTCTCCATACTTCAATCCATCCTTCGCACAACTCTAATATCTTATTCCTAAAGCACCAGGTCTGACCATGTCAGTCCCCCAATCAACAAACTCCAGGTCCCACTCCAACCTCCATCATGTCCAGGATCAAAACTAAATTCCTATTGTTTGGCATCTAAAACTCTTCACACCTGGACCCAACCTGTTTGTCTGACTTTATTATACATCACTCCCCTCCCCCCATTCTATATTCTAGCTATACTGGTCTTTTTCATCATACTAATAAACTTAGTATTGCAGCTGGCATCTCTGTGCTTCTGTACTGCTGTTCCCTGTCTGGAATGCTCTCCCTCCCCCATCTCCATCTTCTGTAAGCCATGGTTTCCTTCAAAACTCATCTTACACATCCCTTTTGACATGAGGTCTTTTGTCATCCAACCAACTCCCCTCCCACAAGCTATAATCTCTGTTCCATATTTAATCTACTTAATTGTTGCCAAACTTCAGATTGCACAGACTTTCTCACACACCTAAAGTGAACAGTTCTTTTCTTTACCTCTTAGAAAACCCAACTTCCTTCAAGGCTCAAAACATGTACTATCTCCAAAAGGAAACCCTTCCTGGTTCCCTTAGTCATTAGTGTCTCTTCCTTCTGGAGAAAGCTTTTAAAATGCTTAAACCTGCACTAACAATTTTGGAACACTGGTGTGCATACTTATCTGATACACAGCGTGTGCGCACACACACACACATCCCCACCCCGGCCAGGACAGGGGTCCTTGACCTTTTCTGTGTCATGGACTCTTTCTCAAAAAAATTTTTAAATGTATTAAAAATACACAGGAATACAATGGAAACAAATTATATTGAAATAGTTTTCAATTTTTTTAAATGCCTAGACTCAAGATTAAGAACTTCTGCCCTATCAGAATGCAAACTTTTTGAGGATGGGAATGATTGTTGTTACTGTTTTTTGTAATTCCCAGGGCCCAGCACAGTGCCTAGCGGGCACTTAATAAATACTTGTTAAATTGTATGGGATTAGATTCCAATACTAGGCTCAATTCACCAGAGTTATTGTTCTAAATCAAAGGGATTCTAAGTCTCACTGCATTGTTCTGGGAAGATAACATCTGAAGTTGTCTTCTCATTAGTAATGACTTAGTAACAGTTATCCTTTCTGAATCATGGGGTTAGAGACATGGCTTCCCTGTGATCTGGAAAATCCATGTAAAATTTTTTTGATCCTCCCTCCATACCAGAGAAGAAATCTGAATTTTTTTCTTTTTCTTTTATAGAGTGTTTACAGTACCTTATTGTAAAATTTGGATTCAGAATTTGGTCGTATGCTCTGTGTCCTTCATGTGTCATCTGCAGCTTCCATGAAATTCCCATTTAATTTCTTATGCCAACCTGTGATATATCGAAACCTTGATGGGGAAAGCTGCAATGTGGAAGGGATAGCTGCAATGTTTTAAAAGGAAAACTAAAATTGCAATGTCTAGTGAAAGGCAACCAGGACTATGGGAGGGAGGATCTGAAAATTACCTCATGGGATAAATGTCTGAAGACACCACATAGTGGGAATGGGGACTTGATGATCCCTTAAGCCCAATTCTCAGCAGCTATGACTCTATGAAATGAGGCAGTGTGGTACAGTAGCAAGAACACTGGATTGGGAATCAGGTGCCCAGGGTTGTGATTCCAGTTCTACCATTAGCTAGCTGTGTGAACTTGAGCAAATCAATTTAATTGAAGTCAAGCATTTCCTTCCCCTGTATTTTTTTTTAACTCAAAAAGGGGTGGGGCTAGCTGATTTCTAAAAACCTTCCCAAGTCTAAAACTCTATGAAACTATGAATATCTATAAGTAAGGCCAGCATCTTGAAGTTTGCAAAGAATGTTTGATTTTTGCCTATAAAAAATATGTTCTTTATATTATTACATTATTATTTCTATTTTGTCTTTATATTCTACAGAGCCTTGTCCACGTTGAGGGCTTGAAAAATGCTTATTGAGTCAACTTGGTAAAAGACTTGATCTCCATAACCTAGATCAGGAGTTCCTAACCTGGGGTTAATAAATCCACAAGGGGTTTGTTTCAGATTTCAGGGGATCCTTGGACTTGGATAAGGAAAAAAGCTACATTTTATTATTACTACTCTCTAGCTGAAATTGAGCATTTCTTTCAATTATGATTTTTAAAAAATACATCTTCCTGAGGGGTCCATAGTCTTGCCAAAATATGAAGGGGTCCATGACACAAAAACTAGTTAAGAACCCCTGACCAAACAATTGTGTGATGGATGACTCAGCCTGGATGACTCACTTAAAAATTCACTTTCTGAATCTTTCAGTGTTTAAGAGGAAGAATTTAACATCTTTGGGAAAAACACTGAAGGAAGTAAGAAATACATTTAACCAAAGCCATATAGCTAGCTAGCTAATATCTTGGGGGAAATGTTAAATGGAAGAAAAACTTTTCTCTTTCTATTTTGCAAGAAAGGGGACTTGAAGCAAGGGATACCCCATTAAAACATATATCACCTTGGCCCAGACTTATGATTTCACTGGTATAGGAATCTCCTCTACCAACATAGACTGGCAAACTGGTCTATAATTTATTTTCTTAGAGTGTTGACAGGGGCACTGAGAGATTAAGTGATTTGGCCAGGGTCACACAGCCAATATGTGAGAAGTGAATCTGCATCATCCTGATTCCAAGGCTGACTATCTATTATACCATACTGACTTTAGGATTCTGGAAAATACCACTCTGGGCATTTTTTATTTAGATTTTGTTAGATTTAACTAAAGAGGTCTGTAGTCAGCAAGAAAATGAGAAACACTGACAAAGAACAAGAGACCTTAGTATGCAGATGTCTTTCAGAGAAGATCTCTGAAACCCCAGCAACCTTCTAGCCTTTTTGGACAGAAAGAGAAGCAGAGTGTGAGGAAGAGTTCTCAACTAACAAGGAATTTCTCTCTGAAAGCTATTCTATGATCCACTTGCTTCTGACATGGCTTTTCTTTCTCAGTCCCAGAGAAAGAAGAAGGCAAGCCTGAGCACATATACTCGATGTTACTGTTCACCAAAGTCTCCAAGTTAGCCCCAAAGGAAAAACTTTTCAATTCCCAATAAAGAAAAGGCTGCCAGTCAAACTGTAACTGTATCACTAAAGATTTAACAAGAAGGTAGACGGTTCATTGCTGAGAAGTGTGCTGTGTCAGTGACAAGAGATCATCAAACACCCTCCTAATAGACACAGTCACTGAGATCTTCAGTCATCCAGGCCCCAGCTCCCCCAATCTATTTCTCTCTTCTCCACAAGGGATGGTGCCCCTCCCTTCCCTTCATCTCCTTTAGGTTCTGAAAGCTACATTGTGAAATACTAATGGCCTGAGAAAGATAGAGAAGATGATTAAGTCCTGTGGGAGTGTTTTAAGGAAGTATGAGGAGGAACAGAAGACATCAGTGCTGCTCAATCATAAGTTAAATCAACAGCCCTTCCTCACTCATATGTCTCCAGACCTTCCTACTAGGAGCTCCTAAAAACCTGAGACATATTATATCTTTAAGCCTTTTCATTTTTGTCAAATATAATCTCCAAGAGAAAGATAAGTTCATTTCTAAATTTAATAACATAGATAGATAGATAGACAGACAGACAGACAGACAGACAGACAGGGAGCAAAGCCAAGATGGCAGAGAAAAAGTAGGGATTTTCCTGAGCTCTCCCCAAAACCCCTGTAAACAACTTTATGTTTCAAAACAAAATCTGGAGTGGCAGAACTCAGAAAAGGATGGAGTAAAACAATTTTCCAGCTGAAGAAGATTTAGAAGATTGGCAGGAAAGATCTGTTTCATGGAGGTCAGAGTTTAGCTCAGTCTAGTGTCATGCCCCAGCAAACCATCAGTAGGCCTTAGGAGTGACTGAATCAGTAATGACAGTGATGATTTCCAAGCCTCTCAGACCACAAACAGTAAAGGGGTTGGACAACTGGTTAGAAGAAGATTATAGGAGTCCCTTTGCTGACATTGAGGCAGGACTCTTGCATTGTCCATATCTGAATTCTGGTATCAGTCTCAGGGTGAGGAGGAGTCCTAGCACACCAGAGCTTTCTGCCATAAGAGAACTAGGGCACTGGTCACAGTTTCATGGTGGAAAAGAGTGCTTGTAGTCATTCACAGACCAGCTCACAGAAGAGGGGAACAGTAAACAATCTCTCCCTAGACCATACCACCTTATTAAAACCCAAAACTTATAGGCCCCCAGAATTAACTCTGAAAATAGCTGAACAAAAGAACTTGAAGCTTTGGGTAGTGTCCCCTCCACTCTGGAAGCAGAGCCCCACTTTGTTATAGAATTAAAAGTCAAGAAATGGACTGGGAAATGAGCAAGCAGCAACAACAACAACAACAAAAAAAAAAGACCCAGACTATAGAAAGTTACTATGGTGACAGAGAAAATCAAAACACATACTCAGAAGAAGACAACAAAAACAAAACCCCTACAATCAAAGCCTCAAAGAAAAATATGAATTGACACCAAGTCATGGAAGGGCTCAAAAGGGATTTTGGAAATAAAGTGAGAGAGGTAGAGGAAAAATTGCGAAGAGAAATAAGAGTGATACAGGAAAATCATGAAAAAAGAGTCAATGGCTTGGTGAAGGAGGCACCAAAAAATACTGAAGAAAACGACACCTTAAAAAATAGAATAGGCCAAATGGTAAAAGAGGCACAAAAAGGCAATGAAAGAAGAATGCCTTGAAAAGCAGAATTAGCCAAATGGAAAAAGCTATACAAAAATTCACAGAAGAAAAGAACTCCTTCAACAAACAGAACTGACCAAATGGAAAAGAAAATACAAAAATTCACTGCAGAAAACAATTCCTTAAAAATTAGAATTGAGTAAGTGAAAGCTAATGACTTTATGAGACATTAAGAAACAATAAAACAAGACCAAAAGAATGAAAAAATAGAAGATAATGTGAAATATCCTCACTGGAAAAACAACTGACCTGAAAAACCAGATCCAGGAGGAATAATTTAAGAATTACGGGACTACCAGAAATCCATGATCAAAAACAAAAAGAGTCTTGACATCATCTTTCAAGAAATTATCGAGGAAAATTGCCCTGATATTCTAGAACCAGAGGGTAAAATAGAAATTGAAAGAATCCACCAACCATTTCCTGAAAGAGATCCTAAAATGAAAACTCCCAGGAATATTATAGCCAAATTTCAGAGTTTCCAGGCCAAGGAGAAAATAATGCAAGCAGCCAGAAAGAAACAAGTCAAGTATCATGGAGCCACAGTCAGAATAACACAAGATTTAGCAGCTTCTACATTAAAGAATTGGAGGTCTTGGAATATGATATTCTGGAGGGCAAAAGAGCTAGAATTACAAGCAAAAATCACCTACTCAGCAAAACTGAGTATAATCTTTTAGGGGGAAAAATAGTTATACGATGAAATGGAGGACTTGTAAGCATTCTTGATAAAAAGACCACAGCTAAATAGAAAATGTGACTTTTAAATACAAGACTCAAGACAGATAGAAGGAGAGAGAGGGATAATTGGAAAGAGGGAGAGAAGGAGAGGGAGAAAAAGAAGGAAAGAAAGGAGGAGGGGAAATATCATAGGATCACAGGGTTCATAACTAGAAGGGACCTTAGAAGTAAGTTATCCCAATCCCCTAATTTTACCGCTAATAAAGTGAATTTCAAGTAGGCAAAGTAACTTATAGATCATACAGTATAGAACTGAGATAAAAACCTAGGTCTTTTAAATCCAAATTCAGTATGTTTTTCATTGAGAGAAAGATGTATGTATATATATGTGTGTGTATGTGTATATATGTATATGTATGCATGTATATACAATTGTCATAGTTATGTTTATATATAGTTATACATCTATATATAGTCATTATACCTAGTTATAGATGTTCAACACAAAGAAGGTACTTAAGAATGCTTATTAAATTGAACCAAATTGAATTCTTTACTCCATAGAGACATATATGTATGTATGTATGTATGCATATTTTTCCAAATGATTTTATGATTATTCTCTTTCTTAGCCTCCAGATATGCTCTAAGCAACCTAAAAAGTCCTTTTCTTAATTTCAAACTTGATTTCCTATAGACTTGAATTGTTTTTCACCAACATCAAAAAAGTTTAGTGTTTTCCCAGAAGCCTTGCCCCCAGACAAAGCTGCTAAAATAAAGCATGTGAAAGCCCTCACAAAGGTAGGAGAGTCTGGAGTTGCACTCCTAACAGCATGAAGCCAATGCCTCTGAATTCCAATCTCATAAGAAAAAAATGAAAGACAAACTGCTCCTGATCCATTTTGATTTTGGAAATAAAAGCTTCTTGAATAAAGAAGTCTCTGACTTTTGTTTTTCATCTTAGGCTCCAGAGTTCTTTATCAAAGTGGGGAAAAAACCCTCAAACAGAATAGACTGGACTGGGAAATCTTTCAAAGAAAAAAGTCTTGGTCTGCTTTCTAATACTCCCTCCTCCTACAGAGACAACCTGGCTCTCATCTCCCTGTAGTTATCACTTAAGGCTCAGCTCATTTTTGTAAACTGTTTACAATGAGAAAATATGAAATGCATTCCTGAAACAAAAGAGTAGCATTTCTTGGTAAGTATTTCTTCATAACTGTTATTCTTTTCATCCAGTTGGGAAGATCACAGTGCCAACCATACATTCAGTCTCATTGGTTTTCAGTTACAAGAGAAGTAAGTAAGTTCCTTTGGCTAGTGCCAAAGCTAAAGCCCACCCCTCTGCTGCTAATTTGATTATTTTTCCATTAGGGAGATGACTGTGACTTCATCTGGATTGTTTAGCCTGACACAAAATTTATGACAAAAGGCTGGTTTGGTGGCCCAAGGGCACTGTGGTCAGACTCTCGATTTTGATTGAGTTGAATGAATGATGGAGCTATTCCCTGCCTGAAGGAGCAGTAAGCTAAAGCATAGAGAGGGACAACCAGAATCTGTGCTTCTACTTTGGTGACAAGGATTTTTTTTTCCTCTAGTTCCATCTTCAGCAAAATAGTATTTAACACTACCCCCTCCTTCTCTTCCCCTTTTAAGTACAATTTAAAGAAAGACAAATGAGAGCAAATCAACCCAGGGCACTTTTTATAACTAAAACTGACAGTAAGCACAGATAGTCAGATAAAAATGAAATATTAATGTCAAAGTTTCTTTTGATTTCATAGCGATAGAGGAGAAGAATTCTGAAAAAGTTTCCCAACATAACTAGTAAAAATCCTTTAGGACCCAATCTGAAAATAGAAAGCCAAAATTTTTACTCCCTAGAAAAGAGTTCTTAATCTTTCTGTTGTCATGGGAAGGGGAAAGAAAGGAAACAATCATTTATTAAACACTTACTATATGCCAGGCACCATGCTAAGTACTTTACAAATATTATCTCATTTGATCCTCGTAAGAAACCTGGGAAATAGGTAGACCCCCCACCGACAAAGCCTGGACACCCCTTGTTAAAATAATTCTAAATACATAAAACACTTGGGATGAAAAAGGAAACCAAGAATATTGAAATACAAATGTTAATTTTTTTTAATGTTTGTGAATTTCAGGTTAAGAACCTATTCCCTAGAAGAGAACATAAGAAGACAGTGTTAGACTGTACGTGAATGTGTGTAAGAACCTCTACCCTAAGGAAAGTGAGTTTTACTCTGGATGAGCAGCTCTGATGTTCTTTGACCATCCTGCTAGTTGAAATTCTAGGAAAGCTGTTCCAAAAGAACTTTACCCAATTATTTATTTATTTGTCTTGTTTTTCAGTGTCCTCCTAGAATAATTTGAAACCCAGCCCAGTAATAGCCATGCTGGAAGACCTCCAGGAATAAATCAATAAACTTCTGACAGCTAAATAGTCTAGCAAACTCATTGGCTGAAATAGGGTCCAGCAGGCCCCATCTTCACTAATCTGGCCTGAAAACTATAGATATAAGTGCTTCATTCCAGTTTTTAGACATGGCCAACGTCAAAATTGGTTTTGCTTGACTCTGCATATTTATTTGTTACAAAGTTTTCCAAAAACAGCTACCAGGAAAACACGGAGGAAGCTGGGCCGTCCTTTTGGGATTTCCCTCTGTTAGTATCATGGTTAGACCAAAGTTAGCAAGTAGGTACATTCTTACCCTCTTGGGACAGGTCTAGATTAGAGCAGAGACTAACTACTCCTATGTCACTGAGGCTGAAAATTCCACCCTACACAGAGACAAAGTTTTATGATAAGAAAAAGAAAGCGATGGTTCAAAGTGGGGCATGGGAGCCAACTTACCAAATCTCATTGAGCCAGGCCACCCCAAAGCAGTAAGCTTTCTAAAGCACCTAGTACATGCCAGGTCTTTTCCTAGGAGTCACTGATCTCAAGAAGCTTACAATCTACTAGGGTGTTAAAACAGGTGCAGAGATTTTTAAAAAGCATTTGGGTTGAGGTGCGAGGGGCCTGGTAGACAAACAACAGAGAATCGGGAAAGGACTCTTGTAGGAAGTGACAGAATATTCCTATTTGGCAGGTAGTGCTTCGGTCTGATTTCTCCCTCCCTTATTCTTGTATGGTGTGGGCAGGCCATGGTTGGGCCTGAGTAAGATGGTTAAGCCCAGGTCCCACCTTCTTTCCAGAAGTGTCTGACCTTGTCTCTCACTATTGTGAATAAGCATGGACTGCCTGTGTACTGGGTTAAGTGCATGATATGCTTAATAAAGGTCTTTTTAAATTAAACCAAATTGAGAACTGAGATGGTGGAAAGGATACCTATCAACTTCAAGAAAAATAAATAAAGAGAAGTAGAGCCTTCAGGACTTCTTCTGAGGGCAGGAAAAGGGCATTTCTTCTAGAATGACAGTAAAAACTCACATTTCCAAAGCTGTGATATGACTCCAATGAGAAGGCATCTAAAATGCCAAATCAGTAGTGCATCTGAATGATACCTCCCACCACTAGCCAAAGACTAATCATTGAAACAAGATGAGGCAATTTGCCATTTTCATTAAAACTGGATTTTACCAACAGGGAAGAGTCAGGCCAGGCAACTTCCAAAGTTCCACTGGGTCTACTCCAACAGACCAACTTCCTTTGAATCTTCCAGGATACATTAAGTTACTACATGTCTATATATATAAAGTTCAATATCCATGCATCTCAATGTCAAGCCTCAACCTAACAACTTAACCTATTAATCCCAAACTATAACTCATGCCAAACTCATAAATTCATCATTTTTATGAGCAATTTTTCTAAGCTAATGGAGATGGCTCTTTCTAGTTAAATCTTTGAAAAGTCATTTTATGGAATATAATTTTGTTTTAAAGAATAAAGGTCCCGTGATGGAGTCTGGCTAGAATCTGAAAATCAAAATTGCTAAATGTAGAGAATAACCATAACCATAAACTTGGACATTAGGGAATGAAAAGTTTGGCCCAAGAAACTTAAAAAGTCAGTGTAGGAATTGAAATGTGCACTAGCAGAAAGAGCCCTCAACATGCATGTAACCACAGATCTTTTTTTGTTTCTTTTTGAAGTAATGGTAGTTACTTCAAACATGTTTGACACCTAGTCATTTTACAAAGAACATTTTCATATAAACACAAGGTGAGCTCTTTGTAAACACAATATCATCCCAGCATGACATAGCCAATAGAGCAATGGACTAGGGGTCAGGATGACTTGTTCAAATTCTTCTTTTGAACCTACTTCAATGACTTACTAGGTTGGGCAAAGTATTTAACCTCTCTGAGCCTCAGTTTCCCCACCTACAGGCAGTTAGGTTGCACAGTGGATAGAATGCTCGACCTAGAGTCAGGAAGATGTGAGTTCAGATTTGACTTCAGACATACGCTAGTTCCATGAGCCCAAACAACCTATCTGCCTCAGTTTCCTCACTTATAAAATGAAGACAACCTACCTCCCAGGATTTTTGTGAGAATAAAAAGAGATCATAAATGTAAAGCCTTTTGCAAACTTTAAAAGTATTTCCTGAAAACTTTGCAAACCTTACCTTGCTACAGAAACGTCAGTGATTATTATTGTCAACTAAGGTACCAGTCTCCTCATCCTTAAAACACTAGAAGGATCAGAATTTAATAATATCTTAAAGGATCAACTTGTGTCAATTGACACTGCATTTTTTTTTTATCTATATGGCAAATAAATAAAGACAGGGTGAAAATTTTTATTTCAAAGTAAATTGGATTTTGAGTAAAATTATAATAAAAATTTTGCAGCAGTATTAGTATTAAAATGAGAGAGATAAGATGACTTCTAAATTCCCTTCAAACTCTATCAGTCTATGTGTCTTATAAGAGTACTCTATCCAGTTCTATGCTCCAAGAAATCAAAGGTTAAGAAGTCAAAGATGATAATGTCTCAAGGGATATAGCCAAAAATATAAGATGAGATCTTAGGAATAAAAAGAATGGTAGTTGAGAATATAAAGGACTGTTAAAAGTAGGGAGAGGATGGTAGGAGGCAGCTACAGAGGAGGTACACATAGCAGACTCAGCACTCACTCCGGAATCAGGAAGAACTGAGTTCAAATCGAGCCTTGGATATTTACCAACTGTGACACCTTGGGCAAGTCACTTACCCACTGCTTGCCTTAATTTCCTCAACTGTAAAATGGGGATAAAAATTAGCACCTATTTGCAGATTGTTGTGAGGATTAAATGAGATAATATTTGTAAATCACTGAGCAGAGTGCCTTACACAGAGTTATTCCTTTCCCCGAATTCCCACTTGGAGCAAACAAGGGAAGACAGATTTAAATTATTGTAACATGAGGAGGCTGTAAGAACTTACTCTCTGTAAAGTCTATTCAATGGACACTATGGAAAGAATGGTTGTCTTTGTGGAGGCAAGAACCTAAATGAGAAGACCTCTTGACATCTTTTCATGTTCTATGATCCTTCACCTCTGGACAGGATTATGTGACTCGCATGGGGTGCCTCAGATGGGGAAAGTACAGCTGAAAGAGGAAGATCTTTTCTAACATTTTCCAAGATCAACTTAAGTGGCTGTTTTACATTTGCTTATTTGTTCCGAAGATTTTCAAGTAAATTTAAAAAATTATCTTTTTCTTGATCAGTTGAATAGACACAATTATGGATGCATATAAATGGATGAATAAAAAAGCACTTAGGGCTTAAAATGTGCAAGGTCCTATGTAAGCACTGTGGGCTCAAATACAAATGAGACAGTTCCTACTCTCAAGGAGTGTGCATTCTAAAGGGAAGACAATGCATACAAAGGTAGTGGTGGCCAAGAAAAAGTGTTTGAGTATGGGAAATCACAGGGATGGTGAGCAGAGCTATAGAACAGACAAGCTGAATGTTCTTTCCAGAAATAATAGTAGTATTGATTTGATGACTGTTCTCAGAATAAGATATAGAGGGGCAGCTAGGTGGTACAGTGGATATAGCACTGGCCCTGGAGTAAGAAAGACCTAAGTTCAAATCCCCACCCCCACCCCCCACACACACACTTACTAGCTATATGACCTCAAACAAGTCACTTAACTCTGATTGCATTTTTTTAAAAAATGACTGCAGAAAGTGCAGGGTTGCCTAGGGGAGTATACGTATGCAATGCCAGGCCAGGAAGATGGCTGGGGCAAGTGTGAATGGGAGTCTGGGGCCAGCTATAGCATAGGTTACATGAGCTCATGTACTTGCTAACCAGGAGAGCTCAGCTCCAGGGGATGAGTTCCAAAGCTGAGCAGCACTCTGGAGGTCAGGTTTGGAAGGCATTCTAGCACCAATAAAGGCTGGGCTGCATGACAAGAAGACAGCCTATGTGAAGTATGTGTCTACAGAACATCAAACACAACTACATTCAGCCCAGAATTCTATACCTTAAAATGGCAGTTTGCACAATTAAGATATACTTTATGATAATTTTAAAGTTCCCTTTGTTTTATGTGATTAAAATAATCTAGAGTCTATTTTACGATAAGATATTTGGAACAAAGTTGGAGTAGAGATTGGGGAAAGAGAAAAGGAGTTCTGTAAGCCCTGGTGAATTACATAATATATTAAAGAAATATCATTTAATTAGTTTATAATATATCCCACAGTAGAAGGTGAATGATAAATGGATATTCAGAAGTAATAGGAGGTAATTCAATGAAAAAATTAATTCACAACAGACCTATTTCTCTTAATGATGTACCATAACCATAAACTTGGAGATGTTTGATTATGTCACTTATTCTGAACTTTTTACTCATCAAATTTTAGATTAGTGGGGTATAACATAATGAGATTTTACTGTTTCATGTGACTTGTGAGAGAACTCTCCCTTTATTATGAAATGGGAGTTATATGCAGAAATCCCTGTACGCTAAGAAGAGATTAGAACTGTCAGCAGCAGGCAGTCAGGAGAAGCATTAGATGCTGGCACCAAGTGGGCGAGGGAATGAGCAGTTTGCAGGCACTTGCTACCTGGTGATCCCGGGCTGCGGGGGTGGCAATTAGCTCCTGGAATCATTAGACTTGCCAAAGTCAGCCTGCAGTGGCAGTGAAGTGGTAGGCGAGCACAAGCAGCAGCGGTAAGGGGCTTCCCATACCAGTGTTCTGGTGTAGTAACAGCTATCCTGGGAGGTCCGAGGGCTGATCCTCATGTCTAAGTTCTCTCTAGTTCTCAGCTATGTCCCTCAGCTCAAGGAAATGCTTAGGACACAGGTCCTTAATCATTTTTGTGGCATGGACCCCTTGGGTCATTGAGTACCCCCTAAACATTCTAATGAAGCCTACTGACCCCTTCTCCGAATAATGATTTAAGTACATAAAATTACAAAGAAAACTAATTATACTGAAATATAGTTATCAAAGATTTTTTAAAAAGAAAAATCCCAAGGAGATAGGAAGAGATATTCCATGAGTGACAGGGAGACAACTAACATGTGGTTAGGGACATGCAGATACCAGGAGAACTGGCCAGTGATGAGACAGTAGCCCTTAGATACAGCTTCCTGTTATATGTCTGGTGGTCCTCAAAGTCTTGTCCTCCCCTTGAGGATGCACCTTGGCATTTGAAAACCATGTTGCATGTTTTCTTAATATTCATGATTATCATCTTATATGTTGAACACCTGGGTTCAAAACTTACCTATCCATATGAGAAACAGGACAAAAAGTACAATACAGAGCCCCACTAGAGGTGGCTACTCTAGATTCTGTTCAGGGTCCTTAGCCCAACTCTCTTTACCTTTCTCGCTTCCCTACCTTGTACCTAAAGTTTGAGCAGAGGACCAGATAACTTTTGTCTCCCCCATTCAGCTTCCTGAGCACCCAGGGCCCTGGCCTTTCTTTGCAGAGCTGATCTAGGGGAAACCAGAAAGATGGTAAACAAGAGTAAGAAGTGGGGGTGGCTAGGTGACACAATGAATGCTATACCTTAAAATGGCAGTTTGCACTGGCCCTGGAGCCAGGAGGACCTGAGTTCAAATCCAACCTCAGACACTTAACATTTAGTAGCTGTGTGACCTTGGGCAACTCACTTAACCCCAATTGTCCTGCCTTCCCCCCTCCAAAAGCCAAAAAAAAAAAAAAGTACAGTGGAGAGTGATGGTGGTAAGTGGCCGGGTATTCAGGCCCATGGCCAGTGCTGAAAATCCAGTCACAGAGCAATGCATTCATCACCTCTATTCCCCGTATTTGCCCTTCTTGCTGATAACATGATAGTATCCAAAATGATGAATGCTAGACTGAATTTGTAGCTGCAACATTCTACTGGGGCTCCAACATATCTCATTCCAATAAAATTAAAGCAAATCAGTAAATGTCTGTTGTGCTGCTTCGAGAAAGATTCCCCCCTACCCTTAAGAAGCTTACAATCTTGATGGAGTGAAAAGAAGTTAAATATACATGCATTAAAAAGCAATATAAAACAAAATGTAGCACATTAATGTGTGACTAGATGCCAAAGTCTCAGTATAGATAATAAATGATAGAGGAATTCTTAGAAGAAAGTGGCCACCACAGGCTTCACGGATTGGGCGAGGCCTGACAACAGCTAACCGTCATTAAGTAAGTTCTCACTCTGTACAAGGCACTGTGCTGGTAGCATAGCAGATTGGGACAGGATGTATGATTTCACTGGTCTAGAAAGTCCAAGGTGAAGAAATTCCCTCTACCAATGCAGGTCAACACCTCTGCAACTCAGTCTTAGAGAGCTGCCTAGAGGACTAAGAGATGATTTGCCCAGATGCATTACAGGTAGGACCTGAATCCAGATCTCCTTGGCTCCAAGGCTAGCTTTCTGTCCACTATACCAGTGGCATCCAACTCAAATAGAAATGGATTCTTATGGGCCTATAATGACTTTGAAAACCACAAATTAACGCTATCTTTGCTGTTTTTCAATTTTTATTTATTTTGTTTCCAATTACATTTAATCTGGTTCCTGCTGTATAGAGTTTTGCTTTATTTTGTTTTAATTGGGGAGGGAGGCAATGAAAGGGACTTTGAGAAATAAATAATACCAAGGAAAAACCTCAAAAACAAATATTTAACTGAATTCAGCCTATGCACAAGGTATTGTAAGGCAGTGAAATGAATACAAAAAGAGTAATAGGCATGGTTCATTCCAAAAAGAGATAGGAAGATGGCACACAGGCACTTGAAAGATAACTAATGTTACAAATCTGCAGAATGCCTGCTTAGTAAAGAGAAAAATTATTATGAAACCATGGGAGGGAGAAATTATTCTGGTCTCAGTTGGTAAAGGAAGGCTACACAAAGGTG
This sequence comes from Pseudochirops corinnae, assembly GCA_028646515.1. Lineage (NCBI taxonomy): Eukaryota > Metazoa > Chordata > Mammalia > Diprotodontia > Pseudocheiridae > Pseudochirops > Pseudochirops corinnae. Next base: position 109,131,189 of record CM053585.1, on the reverse strand, counting down.
GAAATTGGCAAAGAAAATTATTTTTTTGTGTGTTTTCTTTTTCACTTTTTTTTGGAGGGGGAAGGTAGGGCAATAGGGGTTAAGTGACTTGCTCAAGGTCACACAACTAGTAAGGGTTAAGTGTCTGAGGCGAGATTTGAACTCAGGTCCTCCTGACTCCAGGGCTGGTGCTCTATTCACTGCGCCACCTAGCAGCCTGGCAAAGAAAATTATTATATTTCATAACACAACTTTCCAAGGTTTCCAGGTTTCACACATTTACCTAAAGTGCTGTCCTGAGTGAGTCTGAGGAGTCAGTCAACAAGCATTTATTAAGTGCCTACTTTGTGCCAAGTACTGTGCTAAGCACTGGGAATACATAGAAAGGGAAAAGTCATCCCTGCCTTCAAGAAGCTTACATCCTAATGGAGGCAATCACATGTAAATGACTAGTACATAGAAAACAGTATACAGAGTAGATAATCTCAGAGGGCAAGTCAGTGACATTAAGGTAAACTGGATACGGCTTCTTGAAGAAGGTGGTACCTTATCGGGCACCTGAAGGAAAATAGGACATGGAGAGGAGGAGGGAGAGAATTCCAAGTGGGGGGAGGGAGGGGCAGCCAGGGAAAATGCCCAGAATGGAGAAATGTAGTGGCCAGTGAGAAAAACAGCAAGGAGACCAGTGCTCCTGGATCTCATCGTATGTGGCGGGGAAGGGGAAGGGAAGGAGTAAGAAGACTGGGAAAGTCGGAACGGGTCAGGTCATGAAGGGCTTTAAGAGTCCAAACACATAGCTACCATATACAGTGTTTTTGTAATAAACGTATCAGTGAGTTACAAAACAGAGGGTTTTAGAAACTCTGAGAGATTATTAACAATTTCTTTTTGAACTTCAGCAAATATTTATTAATCACCTACTATGTGCTAACTGTGCATTGCTCTATGCCAACCAAAGTGATGAAAGTCTGCTAGAAGAAAGGGTATCTGAGTTAGTGTCTAAAGGATAAGGAGGAGTTCCATAGGCAGTATCTTACTACATTACTAGCCAGTAGTAAAATGGAAAACACCAAATTAAGGGTTATTATTTGTATTTTTATGTATTTATGTACAATTACCTACATCAGTCCATCAACTCCTTAATCTTAATGCCTTCCCTCTGAAATTATCTCCAATTTATCTTGTTTCTACACAGTTGTTTACCTTTTCTCTCCCTCATTAGACTGTGAGTTCCCTGAGAGCAGGGATTTTTTTTATTTTAATTTTAATTTTTTTCTTGCCTTTCTGCTTAATACAGTCTCTAGCTCATAAAAGGAGCTTGTAGACTTGACTTGGTGTCTTTTTCTCTCCTCTCCCCCATTGGAATATAAGCTTTCTAAAGGCAAGGATGATGTATCAGCTAAACTATGTATCTCTCCTATGCATCAATCCAATGTTTGGTAAACAGTAGGCACTTAATAAATGTTTGCTGATCACCTTATTTCAATGAAGGTTTAAAAATAGAGTCACTTGAACAATGTTAAGAGAGGTGCACTAACATGCACTTGAAAGAGAAGAATTGGCCCACTATGCTCAGTGACCTAGCATCGAGGGAATTTTCCAAGTCTGTTTGAGGAGGGGGGTTCAGGTTTGAAACCTGCATTTAGCCTGCTGAAGCACATTTCTATTGTCTTATCTTTGGGAATAAAGCAGCTCTGCATGTTCATTCCCCTAGTAACAAAGCAACCAGGAAGAAATCTAATGAGTAAAATTCCTATCTCTGTTTGCCACTGGAGTTCCATTTTAATCATAGCCATCTGGAAGGTGTTTCGTGTCATTTCCCAAAGATGAACCACAACAGTGGCATGAATGCAATACTAAATGTGGACAAAATCACCCAAGAATACACTAAATGGAAATGAGTTCTTTACTTTTAATGTCATTTTGATGCACCTAATGCTTTTTTCTTCTTTTCTTTCCTTTAAAGGAAAAAAAAAAAACCCAAAGGTTAACTGTTATAAATCCAAACTGATGGATCTACCTTTTGGCACCAATTCAGGGCAGGAAGCCATGTCAATATTAAGTGCCACTATCCCTGGAGCAGCTGAGAATGCTGACCAAGAATCATTTGCTAGAAAAGCTAATGATCTGCTACAATAAAAACTCAGCATTATTGGGACAGTTCTATGTGGGTGCTTTTTATTTAGTGCAAGCTAGCATCAACCAATTAATTTTTTCTGAGTAATTTCTTTAGCCCCCAATAAAAGTCTCACTCTGGTACCTCATTTTAGCATGGAGGTAACACGGGGTTCTTGAAACAGAAGTTCTGCCTGGCTTTACCAAGCTGGAAAGGTTTCACCCACCAGACTGAATGACAAGCTATCCATCTGTTGTTGGTAAAGAGGGAGAGGTTAATCACCAGAAGGTTGGCCACAGAGTGACTAATCATTTTCCCCATGGTGAAACACGAAAATATGAACATGTCAAAGGGCCATCAGTCCTGTACTCCCGGATTGAAAAACAGTGACAGAGGAGGGAAAGAAGATGCTGAGTCACCCTTCTTAGACCATCGAGAAATATTAATTTCATCGTCAGTAGTCAGTATTAAATTCTTGTCCAGGGACCCATGATTTCCTCCAATGGGAGAAATAACCTATATCTAGATTGACAGTTTTGTCAAAAATGAAAACTCTTCTGGTTATATCTTCTTAAAAAGAAACTGCAGATAAATGAAAGAAAAGGTTTGCCTTGGAGAGATGAATTGGACTGGTAAAAAATGTTTCACCATGCACCCTTGGGCAGCCAGGTGGCACACTGGACAGAGCACTGAGCCTGGAGTCGGGAAGACCTGAGTTCAAATCTAACCTCAGACACTTACCAGCTCTGTGACCCTTATGTCACTAAACCTCTGCTTGACTCAGTTTCCTCAACTGTAACATGAGGATAATAACATCACCTACCTTGCAGCGTTGTTATAAGAGATGATATTGGTGAAGCACTTACCACAGTGCCTGGCATATAGTAGGCACCGTACAAATGCTTTCCCCCTTTCCTTTCTCCTACCCAGAAGCAAGAAAAAACACTTCATAGGATATTAGATAATTGGCCCTCTTACCTTCCAACACTGAGAACAACTATAAACAAAAATACCAACAAGAAGGCTACAGTTAATACTGCAAACATCACTGGTGAGGATGAAGTTACAGAGAAATTACATTAGAGGCAGCTGGGTGGTGCAGTGGATAGTGCTGGACATGGAGTCGGGAGTATCTGAATTCAAATCCTGCTTCCAAGACCTGCTAGTTGTATGGCCCTGGACAAGTGAATTACCATTTCAATGTCAGTTTCCTGATCAGTAAAATGGAGATAATGATAATAATGGCGACTCTCACAGAGTTGTTGTGAGGATCAAATTATTTAATATATGCAAAGCCCTTTGAAAACCCTAAATTGCTATATCAAGACCAATTGCTTTCATTTTATGAAGAACTTAACAAGATTCTCTAAATTAAGCTAACCAGTAGGTAGGATACTGAAATTGAGAGTTACTACAGAACCATTCAAATTTCATTCCCACACCAGGATACATTGTACTATGTGAAGAAGTGGCATTTAAAAAGATGAATTGGAAAAAACAGATCAACCTAACCAAATACATAAATGCATGCAGAAAAAAATCTATGTTGGATAAGATACATTTCCAAGACACTTAAGGATTGATTTTTAGGCTCTTTCTAAAAGGAAAATCTTCCAAAAGAATAGAAAAAGGTCATAAAGTCCTGGACTTAGAATAAATAGATTTGGCTTTGACTCACACATTCAACACTTATTTATTTGTTCATGGGTAGGTCATAATCTCTTGGTTTTCTGAACTACTGGATGGTTATAATAATACTTGTGTTACAACTTCTTAGTGCTTTGCCAGCCTTATAGCACTACATAAATATGAGTTATAGTTATGATAAATATATCAAAAATATTCTTGATGAATAGTCAAAAGGAACAGGAAGGCTTTATAGATGATTTTCTATCATTCATCATATCTTTATGGTCAAACAATTAAGAGGAGCCCCTGCTCCCGAAGTGTCTTCCATTAACTGATTTCTTAAAGCACTGGACACAATAAAATGCAATTTTGAAGGTTTCATCCAACAAAGTGTTTCTTATGATCTTATGATCTTCTGGATAGTGACATCAACTGAAGTATAAAACATGGAGATGTAGTAACATCCAAGGGATGCAGAAGTATTGCAGAGGATCCTTGAGCAAAGCCCAGCAGAAGAAAGATCTTTATCAATTGAAAGGATTTCCAAATTTCTTCAAAGATGAAATAAGACTAATTGCATCACAACCTAGAAAATAACAATGTCTCCCCCTTAAAACCCACAGCAATGCCAAAAAAATTGTCTAGCCATTCATATGAGAAAAACAACACGATTGAAAATATATATTGTCTACCTTGTGGCACGAAGTTTAATGGGCAGCCCCCTGATTTGTCTTTCAATATGTATATAAATATATGCTTATATACATATATACACATATATACATATTCTATACACACACATGCATACACACACACATACACATAAATAAAAGTTGGTTTGTTGTTTTGTCCTTTGTTATCAAAGAGGATCAAAATAACACCACTTTGTTGGAGTCAAGTTTAAAATGTGTCCAGCTGTGGCTGATCAGACCAATATGAACTTGGAAGGCTCTACCACAGCTCAGGCAGAAAAAGTCCACATGAACCTTTGGAGTGGAGATTTCTCTAAATCTCTAAACATTTCACATTTCTTTTGAGCTACTGTATTTCTATTTCACTCATAGAGCCTTCTTTGATGCAGGTGCACAATGCTGGGTAGTCCTGTGCCAGTGTCTCTCATGACACTCAATTGATTCCAAAGTTCTTCAGGGAGACTTGAGAGTGACCCTGTATCACTTCTTCTGACTTCCATGTGAGCATTTATCTTTTGGGAATTCTCCATAACAGTCTTTTAGACAGATGTTTGCTTGGCATCCAAACAACATGGCCAGCTCATTGGAGTCATGCTCTCTGCTGTAGAGTTTGAATGCTTTGCAGTTTAGTTCAAGAAATGACCTTACTCTGTAGTACCTTATCCTGCCAGGTGATCTTCAGAATCTTCCTAAGACAGTTCAAATGGAAGCAATTCAGTTTCCTGCAATGGAACTGGTTACACAACACAAGCGTACAACAATGAGGTCAGCACAAAGGCTCTGTAGACATTTAGTTTGATAGGCAGCCTAATACCTCTTCTCTCTCTCACTTTCTTTCCAAGCCTCCCAAACACTGAGCTATCTCTAGAAATGCATGCACTGGCTTCATCATATATGTGTACATCCCTGGAAAGTATACTGTCCAGGTAAGTGAACTTGTTCACAGTATTCAATATCTCTCCATTTGTAGTAATCGATGGTTCCATGTATGGATGATGTGGTGCTGGCTGGTGGAGAACCTGTGTTTTCTTGGCGTTAACTTGTTAGGTCAAAATTAGAAAAAGCAGCAGAGAATTGATCCATACTTGATTGCATCTCAGTCTGCGAGGCTGCATTGAGTGCACATTCATCTGCAAATAAAAAAATCATGCACCAACTCTACCTCCACTTTTGTCTTGACTTGTAGCCTTTTCAAGATAAATAATTTACCATCAGTGCAGCAGCTGATCTAAATATAAAAGTATGGATATCTTGAACAGGCACTACAGAAGGATAATGAGCTGGAACCAGAATTGTTGAGGATGAGATCAGGCTAAGTGGCATTTGGAAGAGCATGCAGTATTTTCAATAAGTCTAAATTGCTCACTTTTACAAAAGTCAATCTCTTTAACATGAATATTCTTCAACTGACACATGGCTGCAAATCATGGAACACTATGATCCTCAAAGAATCAAAATAACAAGCAATTCAGGGGAATACAAAGACACATGCTGGTGTCAAGTACTTTGCAGCATGATACCAACAATGACTCATTTGGAGACACTGTCAAGGACATATAAGATTAGACAAGAGGTGAGCCAGCCAAAAGCAAGAATGAGAGGCAACAGAGAGAGAGAGAGACTAAGAAATACAAAGATAACTCCCAGATATAAAAACAATTAGATAAAGACCTTAAGTATACAGATCAGGTGCCCTCTGGAGAATTTACAGATGGATGTTCCATTCCATTCCATTCAACAATCTCTTACTAAGTGTCTACTATGCAGCAGATACTATGCTGGGTTCTTGCTTTGCAAGATCAAAAGCAACACAAAATGAAAATGTGTACAAGGATTATAATATTAGAGCACAAAGCAGTCACGCCAGTGAAATCATGGAACCATCAGACTATTAATTTCTTTGGTCCAAACATTTAGACTGTATTACAGTCATGTGGGCTACATTAATATATCACCTATTTTCAAGGCAACTCTGACCTTAGAAAATACCAGTTTTTAAGTCATTCTAGACATCAAGCAATACTCATTTATTAAATGCCTACTATGTGCCAGGATCTATGCTAGGCTCTGGGTAAACAAATATAAAAAATCAAATAAACCCTCCTCTCAAGGTGATTATATTCTATTTGGGGAGATAACATGTACATATAGAAGTATTTGTATAATAAATATATAAAGAAAAAACACATAAGTCTAAGTTAGGAAGGGAAGGCACTAGAACTTGGAAGGATTAGGATAAGCTTCATCTAGAAGATGGTACTTGAAGGTAGAGAGGGATTCCAAGAAGCATTGGTGACAGGAGAATACATTCTATCGGAAATGGCAAGTAAGAGATCACTGGTAACTTTGGCAAGAGCAGTTTCAGTTGAATGATGAGACTGGAAGCCAGACTGCAAAGGGTTGAGGAGTGAATGAAAGGAGAAGTAAAGGCAATGAATAGAGATGGCTCTTTCTAGGAGTCTGAGTGAGAAAGTAAGAAGAGATCAAGGATGATGGTTTGAGGAGCTTATAGGGTCTAATGAAGAGTTGGGGTTTTTTTAAGAAAAAGAAGAGCTGGATATGTTTGAAAGTGGTAGAGAAAAAACCAAAGAGATTACATTCTAAAAGATACATAGAGAAGTGGTGATCAGGAAAGAGTGATTTGGTATAAGAATATACAGGGATGAAGAATGGAGTCAAAGGGTAATTGACTGCTTGTCCTTTTCTAGGAATGGTAGTATTGATCTGATTATTGATCTCTGAGTTACAGGTCAAAATGGGACAGGAGGAAGAGTGGGAGAGAAAAACACAGCTACAGGGCAGGAAGATTGACAGGAACATGGTGGATTTTGGGCTACCTATGATGAATAGTCATCAATCAGAAGCCCAGTCATCAATCAGAAGCCCAGAGCAAGAACTACTTCATCTTTGGAGGCAGAGGTTGGAACACAATAGATGGCAGGAAAATGGCCAGAAAGTTATTAACATGGCCAACAACACCCTGCATCAGAATAACACCCCTGGTCTTGAAGTCAGAAGACCTCAGTTCATATTCTGACTCTGATATTCATTAACCTGAACATGTTACTTAACCTCCCTCAGTTGCATAGCTCTTGTGAAATATAAAGGAATTAAATATGGCTTATATACTTGCATTGTAGCTCTTAAGGTTGCTTAACAAGGGTGCTTTGTAAACCTTTAGAGTATAACATAAATGTAAATCACCATCTTTATTATTATAAAGCAATTTAATCTCTATAGGCTTTTTTAAAATTTTAAATTGTTTCATATTTATCTTTTTAAAAATCTATTCGTATCAACAAATTTCTACAGACTTTTGATAATGTCTTGTAATCTCAAAACTCTTATATTTTCATTTGTTTTCCTTTGATTCTGCTTTTTTCTATAGTTAGCATGTCAATTCTACACACACACACACACACACACACACACACACACACACACACCCCTGCCTCTTTATCATCCCCAAAATTGTGATCATCGTCTCTTCCTTTTTGCCTCTTCCCTCTTCATAAGTCTCTATAAACTCATCACAATGGGTAGTTTTTCTTTTTTCTGTAATTTTGGCAGGTTGGTCACAAAACCTTTTTCCTATGGTGAGTTCAAAGACTGCACTTGATGAAAGTAATAGTAGCTCACAGATTTAAAAATAGTAGCTTATAGATTGAAAATTTACCAGGATCTTTACAAGGACTTTATACTCATGGCAGTATACAGGTTTCAAACTATCTTTGCTTACATTCTGACAATCATAGGTGCAGAGTTGGAAGGGACCTCAGTGGCAATTTACTCCAACTCCCTCTTTTTTACAGATGAAGAACAAAGGCCCAGATGGGTTAAGTCACTTGCCCCAGGTTACTCAGGTCCTGAGTATCAGGATTGGGATTTAAATCCAGGTCCCTCTAATTCCAAATGAGTAATCTTTCCATTGTACCACACTACCTCTCGGCCTCTACTGATTCATCTGATTTTCACAACAACCCTGTGAATTCCTCTGAGCAGATATTATTATCCCCCCTATAAAGAAAAAAACTTCTACCTTTATCTTCCTGCAAATGTGACATTCTCGTATGTTTTAACATCGTATCATGACTTTGCAATCTCATAGTAGATGTAAACATTTCTTCACATAATACTTTTCCTGTTTTTCCCTTTTAAGAAATCATTCTAAAAAAAAAAGAAACCATTCTCTCACTGTTTAGTAATGTTGGCAGTCTCTAATAAACTCCCCTTCTCCTCTTAAAGTACAATAAAAATATGCATAATTTTCAAGATATATTTTGTTTTTACATCGCCTAGACTTTCTGCTTTATTCCTCTTCCTTCCCCCATTCCAGAGAGCCACGCCCTATAACAAAGAATTTACACCTAACATTTTTATGGTGCTTGATTGTTTTCAAAAGTTTTCACATAGAGCTCTTTGACGATTCTCAGAATCCAACAAGCAAGTCATTGTTAAGTACCTACTAGATGTAAGGCACTATGCTAAATGCTAAGAATGCAAAGACAAAACCAAAACTAAAAAAAGAATCTTCCCTTTACAGCAATGCTGTCTGATGGTGTGGAGAAGACGGCTGTCATTACAATATAACTGAAAAGCAGTCTGATATAGCAGGAATTTGGAATCAGAGGATGTACATTCAAGTTATTTGGCCTCTCTGGTGCTCAGTTTCTTGCACTATAAAATTCAAGCATTGGATTAGACAGCCTCTAAGGCCCTTTCCAGCTCTAAATTCATGATTTTATGAACTCACAGAGATTTGCAAAGCATTTTCCACTGCCCTTAAACAGAACAGGATTCTGAAGATAAGGAAACTGAGGCTCCTAGGAATGAAATTGGTTAGCTATGGTTAGTCAGTTACAGAGATTGCATGCCTTACATCCCTGAGAGCAGAGACTGTATAATTTTTAATTTTTATATTCCAGCACCTAGCCAAGTACCTTGCTCAGAGCAGAGGCTAATAGGAAAAGGTTGTATTAGGTGGCCTCTAAGTTCCTTTACAAATCTAGGATTCTATCATTTGAAACAGCAGCCTTGAGACTAAAAAGTAGGTCTTCTGGCTACATATCTAGTATTCTCTCTACATAATTGCTCTAAGAATTTTCCCTATTTCACCAGGTTGGACATTTCACATTTCACCCATATGCCACTGAAAAGAGTAGCCAGAGGCCTGCTTAAGTAATTGTCAGGAAAGTTAGTGGAGCTCGGCACACCAAGGAGCAATGCTTCTCCTTCACAACTGGGTTATGCTACTCACTTCCTATATAGCAATGCATTCTATTAAATCAGAATTCTGCTTTGATCTTTAAAAAATAAGGTTGGGGGAGAAAAGAGACCTGGTAGGTTTAAGTTAGAACAGCAGAAATATTCTGATGAAATGCAGCTGATTTGCTTTCAAGCCTAAATAGGCACAAATAAGCAAAATAAGTGAGGCTCTTAAAAAAAATAAATCTTGAGGTGCTATGTTAATATGAGCAATCATCATAATTTTCCCAGAAGGCCAACATTTCATAATATTATACCATAAAGATAAAAAATCCTTTAACAGTTAAGAATTTGTTGGACTCATTCGCAAAAAGTCCTTTTTACTTATGGAGGCAATAAGATATGGACCAGACTTCTGTCATTTCATTGATAAAAGAACTCCCAGATAAGGACATTTCCTCTACCAAAGTAGATTAGCACTATCTCTGAAATGTATAGTCTCAGAGAGTTGTTGAGGACACTGAGGGGTTAAGTGCCTTAACCAGGGCAACATAGCCAGTATCTATCAGAAGACTAACCTGACTCAAAGGACAACTTTCGCCACCCATAGTGCCATGGGGCATCTCTGGGGGCAACATAAAGTAGTGAAAAGGTTATTCAGTGCTACCCACCCTATGACAAAGATGATGGACTCAGGGTACAGATGGGGACATGAATTTTGGACATGGTCAAAGCTGGAATTTGTTTTGCTTGACTGTGAATACTTGTAACAAAGGTCATGTTTTTCTTCCATTTTTCAATGATGTTTGGGGAAGGGGTGAAAAGGAGAGGGGGCAAATTGTTTTTAATTGAAAAAATTAAATAAAAATTTTAAACTATGAAAATTAAAGTTATGAGCTACAGGAATAGATTTGAAAAAAGTGTTTACTAGTTTGAGGACTTGGGCTATAATTAAGCTTTATACTAATTTATTGTATGACTTTGGGAACACCAGTTCACCACCCTTGGCCTCAGTTTCCTTATCTGTACAATGAGATTAATAATACCTGCCCTGAGTAATTCACAGAACTGATGTGAACATTAAAATAACTAGCATAATTGAACCCTCTTTGACACCTGTATACTGTCATGAGTGCAAGGACAGAGAATCATAGATTTAGAGCTGGAAGGAACATTAAAGCTCACCTAGTCCAACTCTGCCATTTCACAGACAAGGAAACTGAGACCCAGAGAGAGGAATATTATTATCATCATAGTCAGCTTAATGAGAGTTCACCACAATGACAGCCATAATGACAGATGAGTTTCTCTGATTACTGTTAGTGAATTTAATTCTAAATACAATAAATTTTAATGAAAGCCCACAAGCCTTAATTACTCTTCAGTAATGGTATGACTCAGTAAACATCAAGAATAATATTTTCAAAGACTGCAGCCGCATAATTACATCTCCACGACACCCTCCATAAACAGGGCTTGTGCCTCATTTTATATGCATTCTTAGAAAAGTTTAAGATTCTAAACCTCAGAGTCTAATAACTGCAGGGTTAATGGGAACTTAAAGGGCCCTATCATCTAATTCATAGATGAGCAAAAATGCCATTTACAGTAGTAACAAATAAGCCTCCAGTTTCTGCTTTAAAATCTCCAATGACAAGGAACACTCTCCACGGGTGGGGAACCTGTGGCCTCAAGGCCACATGTGGCCCTTTAGGTCCTCAAGTGCTACTTCCCACCCCTGCAAAAGTCTAGCCTCCTGAAGGACCCCATTCCACATCTGGATTATTTCAACTAATGGAAAGTTCCTCCTTCTATGGAGCCAAAGTCTGTTTTTTACATCTTCCAACCTATTGCTTCAAGTTCTACCTTCTGAGAAGCAAAATAAACCACATCTCTCTTCCACATAATAATACTTCAAATATTTCAAGTCAGATATCAGGCAACTTTTAAGTTCTTGTTTCTCCAGTTACAATATCCCCCATTTCTTCAACATTGTATAGTATAATTTTAAGTTCCCTCTTTTCTAAGTGTCCCTAGAGTTCTTTTTAAAATGTGGCACTCAATCTTGAATACAATGAACCATATGTAATAAACATTTATGGAATAAATAGAAGAGTAAACCAACCTATTGGACAAAGGGATTACTAGTAGTAACCAGTAATAGTACAAATAGTACAAAAAATAGTACAAAGGATTGAGAAGGAATACACTGAGCAAAACTATCACCTATTTCTTTCTGAAAAATGCTCACATTAACATAGGTTAAGGTCATATTAGCTTTTTGACTTCCATATGACACCATTGAACTTGACATCTACAATTTTTCATACAGTCATCTCAGTCTCCCCAATCCTATCTTCATGCAGTTTATTTTTTGGCCCAAATGTAGAACTTTACATTTATTACCACTACATTTCATCTCATTAGAGCCTTTAAAGATTCTTTTGGATCCCAACTCTGTCATCTTGTGATTCAGATATCCCTCCCAGCTCCCCACCATTCCATGTTTAATAATTTGATAGAATTCAATAGGCATTTATTAAGCAATGAATCTATGTCAGGCACTTTGTATACAAAGCCAAAACCAAAACAGTCCTTGCTTTCAGAAAGTTTAGATTATGTTGAGAAAAATGATGTGTATGAAGTGAAATAAATACTTAAAACATGCAAAGTAAATTGTTGGTGGAAGGGAAGGGGACACTAGCAACTGGAGAATCAAGACAGACTTCCTATAAAGGGTGGCACTCAAGGTGAGCTTTGAAGGTAGCTAGGGATTCGTGAGACACAGATGTGGAGAGAGGGCACTCAAGGCACGGAGGGCAGCCTGTGCAGAGCCACAGAAATGAGATGAAAGATCTTGTGGGAATAGCAAGAAAACCAGTTTGGCTGGGCCACTGAGTGCATGAAGAGAAAGAACATATAATGAGGTTGGAAAGGTAGACTGGAGCCAGGTTACGAAGAGTGTTAGACAAACAGAGAAGTTTGTCTTTTATCCTAAGGGCAACAGAAAGCCACTGGAGTCTCTTCAGCAGGGAAGAGATTTGTTCGGACCTGTGTTTTAGGAGTATCAATTTGGCAGCTATGTGGTGGATGAAAGAGAGAGGAGAATTAAGGTAGGGAGGACAATTATGAAACTATTGCAAAAGGCAAGGTGAGAAATAATGAGGTCCTGAAAGAGGGTGGCAGTCATAGCAGTAGAGAGAAGGGGCTGAATGAGAGAAAAATTGTAGAAGCAAAATTAACAAGACTTGGTGGTTGATTGGCTGTGAGAGTGAGAAAAATGGAGAATGACTTTGCAGTTGTCAGCTTGGGTCGTTGGAAAGATGGTGGTACCCTCAACTGAAACAGGGAAGTAGAATGTTAATGGACAACTTAGAGTAAAAAAGGTTTTGGGAAAAGATAAGTTCTATTTGGAACATGTTGAATTTGAGATGCCTACTGGATATCTAATTGGAGGTCTTTAATAATCAGAAGATAATTAAGAGTTATTTTTCAGGACAGAAGTAGATAGATCCAGATCTATGAGGCATCTGTATAGTAATTATAACAGAACGCATGGGAATTGATGGAATGATCTAGAAACTGAGTATAAAGAGGGAAAAGAAGAGGGCTCAGAATCGAGCAATACTAGCCATGCCTACAAGTCAAATCATTGATGAAAATATTGAACAGAACAGGGCCAAGGACAGAGTTTTATGGCATTCCATTAGAGTTTTAAAACTGACAACCCCTACCTTTACACTAGCCTGTGAATGAGCTAACGGAATCATAAGCCCCATTTTCCAGTGAAGTAACTGGACCTCAGAGATGAATTGACTTGTTCATAGTCACATAGCTAGTAAGAGGTCTTAATTCTGAATCCAAACCAGTTACTGAGCCCAAATCCAGCATTCTTTCCACAACACAATACAATGTGTATACCACTGTATATGGAGTCCACAGTTACTATGGAGATTAATGATCTGAACAGTGGCAGCAGGAATTCTCTAGGGAAAGGGAATTCAAAGTAAAATGAAAGGTAGTCCTCAGTCTTGGCTATTTTTTAAAAATCACATACACCAATATAACACTGAGTGAAGCAAGATGAAATTACCCTTGTCTTTAGCACAACACCTTCGTTCTCGTTCACTGATTCCTAAAACCCAGGCTTCGTCTCCATTGGATCAGGTCATACTCCTAGCTTTCATTCAGTTTCCTCTGGTCATCATTATTATCCCTGAACTACTCAACTCCCCCACTATCGGCTCTGGCAATCAAATCTGACTTCTACTTCAGACATTGCCTGGACCTGGTCCTTTCAATCCTAAGACTTACATTTCTGGTTACTTGCTTGCATTGTGAATTCTGTCCCATGACCTGTAACAGAATGTCCTGAATGACCCCACTCACCCACTCCCTCAGATTGGGAAAGGCTCTCTCTCTCTTTATATACATGTATATATCTATATCTATATCTATATCTATATCTATATCTATATCTATATCTATATCTATATCGTCAGCTCCATGGACCACAGGTGACTCCAGCCACTGCCAGCTTCCAGTACACTGCCATTTGTTGAACAGAACTATCTCAGAATTGCCTTTCCATGTGAGAAGCATCCCAGCAGAAGCTCCACCTCTGACACATACTAGCTGCTCTACTATGGTGGTCAAGCCATTTCTCAATGCCCCTTAGCAACTCTCTAAAAACATGGCTGGCAGAGGTGTTGATCTGCATGCAAAGAGGTCCTTCATTTAGTTCCCTACACTGATGAGATCAGAGGTCCAGTTTTCTCACCCCCTCAAAACAAGAACCACATTATAACATCAGTAGCAATGGCTAACATTCATCTAGCACTTCTTATCAAATGAGATACTTGTAAAGTGCTAAACACAATACCTGGCACATGGTAAGCATTTCATCATTTTTATTATCACCATCATCATTCTCAGCTGACAAAACATCTTACATCATCTCATTCAATTCTCGTGACCTCTCTGTGAGGGGCTAGCAAATGGTAAGACTGATACTCAAATCCAGATCTTCCGGTCTCTCCTAAATTCATATCTAGTGTTCCTTCCAATACAACACACTGCCTTGCCAAAGCATTATACAAATACATATGTTAATAGTTAGTCAATAAACATTTATTAAGTGCCTACCATATACTAGCATTGTGCTAAGTACTGAGGAGAAAAAGAAAGGCAAAAGATAGCCCCTGCTCTTAAGGAGCTCACAGCCTAATGAGGATGACAGGTTGGAAACAACTATGTATAGATAAACTGGGAATAGTCATGCTAAATATCACCACCCACAGTGGCAATCCTCCTATAGACTATGAGTGCCTAAGTAACACTACTTGCAAAATCAGAGGTTTCAGAACCTCTATGGGTTGGATCATTTATTCATTCACCCAATAAACATTTACCACTTACCCAAGGCACTGGGTTATGAGGTGTTTGATAAATGTTTAATATTGGAAAAGAAGAAGAGCTATGGCAGTTGTAATTAATGATTCAAAGGATTCATAGGATTAAGATCTGAAAAAATGAATTTAGAAATAATCTTGTTCAACTCCCTCATTTTAGAGAATAGGAAAGTCACACAAGGAAAAAGGAGTAGACGTAGGATTTGAATCCTGATCATCTTGTACCAAATCAAGTGCTCCTACCACTGCAGCAAAAATCACCTCTCATGAGTCAGTGGTTCTAAAGGCTTTCTCTAGGCATGAACTGAAATCTAACCGACTAACCAAGATGTTGCCAGTATGGTAACCAGTATGTCTTCAAAGATGCCTTGCAAATCAGATCTGGCACAAAAGACGTGATTAAGGGCATATGGAATTGGGATAAAGAGTGAACCAATGATATAACAAGAATGAGACACCACACATAGAAAGTCTAAATGGTACACAACTACTCCAATATACTAAAAGAAAGCCTTCAGCAAACACAAATCTGTGGGAGATTTCTAGTGAAGCATGGACAATAATCATACAGGAGAAGGCTAAGATCCACCTAAGTACCAAAGTAAATAACCATTCCAAAGAAAAGAAGAATAGAGATCATTGAAAAATGTATAAGAATTAAGGCAGTTATATAAAATCTTACCCAATAACCTTCCCTTTCACAAAGTTAGTATATCCCTCTCTAAGTAACCAAACCAAAAATGAAATTTTAAAAGAAAAATTGTTTTCCTCTTCTTTAGACTTGGAATAAGGCTAATTAAAACTTTGCAAACCCAAAAGTCATAGGTAAAACTTAATGAAACTTGCAAATTTGAGGCCAAATAGCATATCTATCTATAGTATATGCATGTATATATGTATGTATATTTTATACATGTGTATATACATATATAATATAGATACATATATACATATACACACATACACATATATACATATAACTGCAACTGTCCCACGTTAATGACAAAAGGGAAAAAAACACAACAGAGAAGAACTGGGAAGAAAAATTCCAAACACTAAAATATACATAATTTCACGACATTCCTAAATCTGGATATGCAATATGTACCCAGGGATCACTTGGACAAATCCTATTCCAGGTCTGTAGAGCAACTGTCAGAATCTGCCAGGGGCAAGGCTGACAGGCTTCAGCTGCTTTTCCCTGTGCTCACTCAAGTTGTTCTCAGACTTATACGCTATAGGCTAGTCATGTTTAATGAGGGTGGGATTACTTCCTGCCCTAAACAGGAAATTGATATACAAAAAATACAAAAGTTACACAAAGAATAATACTTTGATGGATCTCTTCCATCACAGTGGAAAACACCTTTTGTGAGCATACATCTCCTTGTTTTATGTATCTTGAGATATTTGTGATCAGAGGGTCACAGGACAGAATAGATTGATAAGGGAACAACACAAATACATATATATCAGAATAACCAAGACCATTTAAGTTCATACACAAACACACACACATATTTTAAAATTCCATTTGACTCAGCACACAGAGAAATAATTTACAACCAAATATTCTTTTTTATGTATAGTGATAAATGGCAGATGATAGCCAAGGAATCTTTCAATTAAGGTGCTAATTTGAGATAAGCACTATGAGTGTGATTGAAAGGTGTACTATGCATTGTGTAATATTTTAGTATCAGAAGACACTCAAGATTGTATTACAAATTTGGTCAGGTCTCATTATTTAAAAAGATGTTGGCATTCCTAACAACAATGATGACATGGTGATGTTTATACAGAGCTTTACTTTTGGAGAGATGGGGTAGGCCTGCTGATTTCCCCAATGTAGGGAACCACCTCTACCAATGGAGGTCAACAATGTGTGATTTATCGTCTTAGAAAGCTGCAAAGAACACTGAGAAGTTAAGTGCCTTAGCCCAGGGTCATAGGGAATGTATATCAGACTTGAACCCAAATCCTCCTGACTGTGAAATCATCTCTCTATTCACACAGTCTCTATTCTAGGGACAGGGGAACTGAATCTCAGAAAGGTTAAATGATCCATTTATGGATTTTTTTTTCTCATCAATATAGGAGGATGTGTTAACATTTGAAGAATTAAACTACCATGCAAATAAATACCAAAATATACCAGTCCACCTAACCTTGCCTTGCCCCTATGAAACATACAAATTGGGGAGGCTGGGTGGTGCAGTGAATAGAGCACTGGCCCAGGAATCAAGAGGACCTGAGTTCACATCCAGCCTCAGACACATAACACTTGCTAGCCGTGTAAGTTCTTGGGCAAGTCACTTAACCCCAATTACCCTGCCTTCCCCCCTCCAAAAAAAAAGCAAAAGAAAAAAGAAACATACAAGTAGTAAAGTAAATTAAATCAGTCACCATTCTGTACATTTTTCCCACACACACCTGCCCCAGGCAACTTAGCATTGCTGCATACATAGCCTATTACACTATAGTATTTTAAACATTGTAGGGGAAAAAATGCTTCATATTTCCAAAAATATGCGTCTTCTAACATGAATTTATGTTGTACAGTCAAATAGAAATAATTCTCCTTGTTTACCTTCAATTCGCTTTAAAATCAATAGTGAGGTAGATAGATCATTAGGGACATTGCTTATGGGAAAGGTCCTCTAAAAGTCAATTTCAAGGAAAATAAATGGGCACTTTACTGGTGCTTTTAAGAGGTGGGGGAGGGAAATATCCAGACTCTCAGTCTCTTTAGATTCATGATTTAAAGAAAAATTTCCCACTTTAGTTTCTTCATATTAAGAGTAGCTGTAACTCCACTCATTTCATATTTCAGAAAAAAAAAGTCAAGGCTGGTGATCAATCACAATGTGTCTACTTCAGGTGATGCTGGGAGAACATGAAATAAGGGGTTATAGAATGGCAGGGGATATTGGAAAGAACACTGAATTTGGAGACAGAAAACCTAAGTTTGAAGTCAGCTTTTGTTACTGCATATTCCTAGGCCATACTTTCCTCATCTGCAAAATAAGCAACTTAGACTAGATTATATCTAAGATACCTTCTAACCCTAAAATCTACGATTCTTTAGTGCCTCAAGCTTTCTCCCCTTGGAACATCCATCCTTCTGCTGGCCCAATTCTCCCAGTAGTGAGTTTATTTCAGTGTTCTTTATGCTTAGGCTAAAATAAAACTCCTGATTTCTTCCATCATTATTCTTTTCATTTACTTCCTGAGACTTCAGAGTCCCTAGAGATATTTTTCTGACTGTATTAGTACTCACTCTCTGCTAGGTTTCACAGTGGATAGAATGCCAATCTTGGAGTCAGGAAGACTCATCTTCCTGAGTTTAAATATGGCCTCAGATACTTACTAGCTGTGTGACCCTGGGCTTAACCTGTTTGCCTCAGTTTCCTCATCTATAAAATGAGCTAGGGTTAGCCAGGTGATGCAATGAATACAGCACCGGCCCTGGAGTCAGGAGGACCTGAGTTCAAATCTGACCTCAGACATTTAACGCTTGCTAGCTGTGTGACGTTGGGCAAGTCACTAAACTCCATTGCCCTGCTTTCCCCCTCCAAAAAAGAAAAAAAAAATGAGGTAGAGAAGGAACTGGCAAAGCACTCCAGTATCTTTATCAAGAAAATCCCAAATGGGGTCTTGAAGAGTCAGACATGACTGAAAAATGACTGAACAACTAAGAAACAAGTAGGCCGGGAGGAAGTTTGCCATCACATTCTATGTAAGGCACACAATCAAGGAAGACGAATCATCTGATTAGACATGTTATATCCATGTCAATATTCTTTAGGAGTCACTCCTTGGCCACAATGATACATCCTTCCTATGAAATCCAAAATAGGATTCCTTAATCCCACTGGTATCTGTGGATTTTCACCCTTGTTTCACAGAAGACAAGATGCTGCTTCTTCAGAAAGTCTGAATTCATTCCCTGAAAAAAGTGTCCTACCTATTGCAAAGTTCCAGTGATGGAGAGTTTCTTATCCTTCATCTGCTCCATCGTCCTTCCATGTCCTTTCATTTGCTGACCTCTCAGTCTTAGCTTTCAATCCCTTTCTGCCTCAAAAGCTTTTAGTGTCTGTTTGCTTCTTAGATCACTTCCTTTACCCTAAGAACTCTTCTTCATCCTCTCTGAAAAGCCAACATCTATAGCAGTCTCCTTCAATGCCCCTCCGTTCACCTTCTCATGCAAGGACATCTATGTGCACTGAACAAAGACAGAGGTGAAGGTTGCCACTAGTAGGTGGACAATCAAAGCACAATCCCTATGAATAGCTCAATGATATCCTCAGCTTCCACATTTCTTATGAAAGTTGAGGTTAAGATTCTCAAAAGGAACTACAACCTTTCATGACACTCCCATCAGAATGTAACAACAGACTGCCTGGTTGCTCTGCCTTCAAGATCAGTGCTTTTAAGCCAGCCTGTCTATTCCTTTCTCTATCTCCACATTAATGTCCCTATATGTGGCATCTGTAATAAGCTCTAATTTATTAAGCACTAAACACAACCCGCAAACCCAAACCCCACTTACAATTATCTATGAATAGCATTAACAATTTCACCATCTCTGGTTGCTACCACAGCCTATTAACTGAGTCCTTATCCAGGAGACTTTGTAAAGGCAGATGAAAAGGTGTTATCCCTCACAGAAATATTAATTGTAAAGTATCCTATACAACTTCAGAAGTGGAAAGGGCCTTAGTGTTCATCTAGAGATAATTTTCTCTTTGAATCTAATTCAAGTGGGAATGGTTTTCTGATAATCCATTCCAGTAACTGCACCTGGTCACCCCTGTGGCCAATGGCAACAGTGTGGAGCTAAGTATGCTGTTTGCAGCCATGGAATAGAGGAAAGCTAAGTGCACCAGCTTGTCAAAAGAATGATATTATATAAATACAAAGATGATGAGCTAGCACACAGCTCAGAATAATAATGGTACCAGAACATATGAGGCCTCCAGAATTTTGAATTTCAACCCTCTCAGAGTTAATTAACAGTGACCAAGTATGGAAGGCTCAGCCTGACCCTTCACCAGTAATGCAAAAAGCAAAGTGTCCATATTACTGACAGTGGGTCAGTAACAGCATTGTTGAATGACAGAAACCAGCCCAAAGAGGATAGTAGAAAGATGCTATATAAATGGGTGGCTAGGTGGCGCAGTAAATAAAGCACCAGCCCTAGAGTTAGGAGGCCCTGAGTTTAAATTCAGCCTCAGGTACTTAACGCAAAACTAGCCATGTGACCTTGGGCAAGTCACTTAACCCCAACTGCCCTAACTTCCCCCCTCCAAAAAGCAAAAAAAGGAACTTTTTAAAAAGGGTCCATAGATTTTTTTTTTTTTAAAAGGTTGCTATATAAAAAAGAACCTTTATAAAGAGATAATTATTAACCATGAGTGATAAGGGAAGGAAAGAAAGTTGAGGGCTCTCCATGGAAAGAGAAACACTAGTTCAGGCAAGTATATTATTGCTAAAAGAAAAAATAGTTTTATAAGAGGTCTGACAAAACTGATACCTGATAATTATCTTCTGATAGTTTGTTTGGAGGAGGGAGATGTGTTTTTCCCAATCGTGTTTCCTCCTTGTTTAGAAGAGTTTCTAAGGTGCCTTGGTTCTATGTTACACAGTGTGGTTCCAGAGACTCTGATAGAGACATGTGGAGAGATTCTGAAAGCTGCTGAGATGTAGTCTTCAATAAGTTCTTAATACCCAATTTTCCTTACTGCTTTTCTCC
This sequence comes from Pseudochirops corinnae, assembly GCA_028646515.1. Classification (NCBI taxonomy): domain Eukaryota; kingdom Metazoa; phylum Chordata; class Mammalia; order Diprotodontia; family Pseudocheiridae; genus Pseudochirops; species Pseudochirops corinnae. The sequence goes on along the minus strand of CM053585.1, from coordinate 109,110,402 downwards.
CTAGAGACTTCAGGGAGATATAAAATCCTGGATGGCATCCAAAACCCTTCGTGACCTGCCACCCTCCTACCTCTCCAGCCTTCTTACACCTTAGGTATTCTGGGATCCAATGACACCAGCTTCCTCCTTATTTTGTGCACAAGACACTCCGTCTCTGTTTATTTTCACTGACTGTTCCCTACATCTGGAGTATTCCCCCTCTTCATCTCTATCTTCTTCTGGCTTCCATCAAGTCCCAGCTAAAATCCCATTTTCTCTTTTCTATACAGACTTTTCTGATCCCCCTTAATGCTAGCGCCTTTCCTATAGTGATCATCTCCAACTTATACTATATCAAGCTTGTTCGTTTATAGTTGTTTTCAGGTTGTCTCCTCCATTAAACTGGGAGCTGCTTGACAACAGAGACTGCCTTTTGCTTTTCTTTGTATCCCTATATTATATAATATTATCTATATTATATATTAATATTATAAATAATATAAAATTAATATATTATGTATTAATATATAATATCCTTTTTTTTTTATCCCTGAGCTAACCAATAACTGGTTAGCACAGTTACTAGCACACAGTAGGTGTTTGACAAATACTTATTGACTGACTTGGGTAAGACACACTGTCTCTCTTGGTTTGAGATAAGAGGGTGTCTCACTGTGATCTAACAAGTTCATTCACTCCTATAGAGTCTTTGGTATGTTCTAATTTACATAATTTTTCCCATTTTTGTTTGTTTAGATAAACAATTTTACTCATTATTCACTGTTTGCCTTTTGAGTAACCATTACTTGATGGGAAGGAGATAAGCTGACTGGTATAAGCTAAGGGCTACTCTAGCCAAATAAGAACAACCAGAGAAGTAGCTTTTGTTCTGAACTTATTGGATGCCTGGAACATCGATATTGGGGGGAGAGAGGATAGATATAAAACTAGCCCAATATCCTTCTTGGAAATCCATGAAGGAAGGAGCAAGTACCAGCCATAATCCTTCTCCTGCCCTTGGTTCCAAAGATATCTATCCATGGCCCTTGAAAGTCACATTCATATCACCTATGTGGACATGCATACTTTACATGGGCATTTATATCCTACATACAGATGAGAAAACTGAGGTCCAGAGAAATTAAGTGATTTACTCAAGGGTCCTTATAAGTATTGATTACCAAAAAGGGGGTCTGATCCCAGGAATTCTCATTGCAAATTCCTGTTGCTTTTACCTGCAATGTATCCTACACTTCTCATGAATAACTCACCCAACAAAGAACAAAGTTTGACACACAGGGGGTGCTCAATGAATGCTAAATAACTGAGCCACAGGTACATGAATAAATTTTAATTTAATCTAATAACATTGTCATTAAAGGTGTATGTGAGGAAGATTTAAAGTTAGTTGTTTTTAAACTTCAGGATAATTTAAATTATGCTCTCTAATCTTTTTTAACGATGGTTAAATTATATTCTTTACACATTTAAACATTCTTTAAACATGTTGTTTGGGGTTGTAATATAAACTTATCACCAATTTGGGAGGAAAAAACCTCTGGTCACAAATATAAAACATTTTACTTTTTTTTCTCTATTCTTGTTCTAAGATTAAATGCAACTAATACAATTGTCCCATCTGTTTGACCATGAAATCAAAGTCACTTTAACAAATATTTATAGAGTGAGTGCAAGGCACTTTACCTTCAAGATGCTTCCACGGGGAGGTGAGAGTAACAACACATGCACAGACAAGAAAATACAAGATAATTTTAGAAAGGAGAGAGAAGGAAAGCAAATAGGAGAATTAGCACAAATGTAGGCAAACAGTATCTGCAATGCCAAAATCAAATGCCCTAAAACCCAAGAGTTTCCCCCAAATCGAAGAATAGGAACAAAGCCATCAGGCCAATATCTCCCCAAAGCTTCTGCTAATTCAAAAGATTGTTAACAGAGCCTTTTCTGGGGTTCCATGAAGGATTTTAAAGTGATTTTTTTACACATCTCTACACACACATACATATACATATATATGCATACACACATATACATAAAAGAAAAATATATTGTGTACCTACATATATACATATATACACACACACCACCAAAAGTGGTATGTATAATATACCAACATAAATGGCATTTTTC
>CM053585.1:109045961-109107775 GCA_028646515.1 Pseudochirops corinnae | reverse complement strand
TTAACCCATTTTGAGTTGCTTTCCTTTAGAAAAGCAGATCTAAGAACCTGTGCTAGTAGCCGCCCTAGGCATGCTAGGGTGCTTGCTGTTACAGACATGTATGTGGGGAGCCAAGAAGGCCTGATCCAGGACTCAGATAAAAATCTTGATAGTGTGCCCTAATGCCCCTCTAGGTGACTGCAGCTTGTAAAGGTTTGCTCCCTGGAAACCCCCCAGGGATATACTTTAAAGGACTTTTGTTTGTGATCCTGACATCAAAGCCTTTGCCCCCAGACTTCAGGCACCTAAAAAACATGTCCCTTATCAAATTATCTATTCTGTGTTGGTTCCAGGATATAACAGACTAAAGACAATGATAACACCTAGATGACATATTCCTTATCAAATTCTGTTACTTCCAGGATCTAAGAGGCTTAAGACAATGATAATAAAACTTGAATCCTTTAATTTTTCTGTATCATTTTGCTCTATAAAAACCTTGCTCAAAGAATCATTAAATGGAGTTCTTTCCTATGAACTACCCACATGGTTAATTCTCTCTCACGTCTTAACTCACACTTGGGGCTGGTACCTAAGTGGTCCACGATACATGTATTTTTGGACAGAGTCCATGAGTAAATCTTTACTTGACTTAGGCACATATGTTACAAGGCTTCTATAGTTTGTTTTTTCCAGGGTGGGGGGTGCCAGAGGGGGTGTGGTGAAAAAGAGAAAAAGCAATTCATTAATTGAAAATAAAATAGTAATATAAAATAAAATTTTAATTTAAAAAGGCAGGGCAAGTTGGACTGAATTATTTCTAAAGTTCTTTTCAGATCTAGATCTGTGATCCTATGATTAGGGCAGCGGTTCTCAACCTGTGGGTTTGGGGGTCAAACGACACTTTCACAGGGGTAACAGAGGTTGCCTAAGACCATCGGAAAACACATATTTCCGATGGTCTTAGGAATCGAGACACCGCTCCTCTGTCTCCAGGCGGGTCTGCCCCCATGCAGATATGCCCCACATACGAGTATTAAAGGGTCGCGGCATTAGGAAGGTTGAGAACCATTGATCTGGGGTGAAGAAAATATGGACCCAGAGAAGTTCACTGCCACTGTAAGGAAAGGAATCAATGCTTCTATGAAGGACAATTCCACCTCCTCAATATTCCTTTAGCCACATCCCCTTTGAAAACACTGCTCTGACAGAAGTCATGTAATTGATGGAATGGACACTCTGAATCATAACTGAGTCTAGAGGACATAACCCTATATAACCTCCAATCCTTCCTCCTCACATTCAGTAATTCAATTCAGCAAATATTTCTTTTATACCTGCAGTGTACAAGGCCCTGTGTGAGCTGCTGGGGATACAAAGAAACCACCACTTCCTTGGAGGACCTTACATTTTGCTGGAGGCAAGATACAGTAAATATAATATAAAGTAACTTGAGGAGGGAGAGCAATTGTCTTCAAGTAATCACCTACAGGCATTTCGGTCAGGTTTATTGGGGTTTGGCTCTTATAAAAGTGCTGCAGTTGAGTCATACAATCTACTTCAATATCTATTCTTTGTTGCTGGTGCCATCTTGCCTGCCTTTCTGCCTCACCTTTAGATCCTAAAGATTTCTTGGTTGCAATTGTTGCCTGATATTTTAACCAACTTTCTTACATTGCCTCTAATTTCTGGTTGCTAACTGTTTGCATGGAGTCAAGACCTCCTCCTGCCTTGCTCTGGCCTTGGTCTGGGTTCTCTTTATTTCTACTGACTGACCTGGTCTGCATCCACCTCCACTTTGACCTTTGTATCATTTGTGTTTCCCATTTGCATAGTTCCCTTTAGCTGATGGCCTGTGGAGCTCAACCCAGTGTAACACCAGTCTGGGAATGGACAGTTTTAGGCTATGTGCCCCCAAGATTCCACTGCCTGATTCAGAGCTGAGACTTGATTGGTGTTATTGCTCTAACTAAACCCCCTGGGTTTTTGCCCCAGTGGTCTGGTCTGGGCTCCAGAAGGATTGGTTCTTATTGGCAGTAGTCCCATAGATCAAAACCTAGTACAGAGGTGCTCATCCCTCCTCAGTATGGTCAAAGAAGTTGGAACACAGAATCTAGAGCTAGAAAAAGGACCTTCAAGTTAGCTGAAATTCTTTCTTTTATAGATAAGGAAACTGAGACCCAGTAAGGAAAAGTGACCTGATGTAGACTATGCAGGTAGTAAAAGTAACCATCAAGATTAGAATCCAGGACCTTTGATTCCAATTCTGGAGCTCCCTAGAACTACCCTAAATTGAGACAATATCTGTAAAGTGCTTAGCACTGTGCCTGGCACATAATGAGTACCTAATAAATGTTTTTCCTCTTTTCCCAAGTTCCCAAAAATATCCTGAATCTTTGAGGGGGGAGGGGAGAGATGGAGTGGGGGAAAACTAAAACAAGCCTAATCACTCCAGGATTCTTGGAACTGTAATAGAAGCAGAATCAAATATAAGACAGAAATAATAATAGTTGACATTATTTAGAGCTTTAAAGTTTGAAAAGTGTTCCACATTCACCATCTCATCTGACCCTCACAACAACACTATGAAACAGGTATTATAGGTAGCATGTATATTCATATATATTTCATTACATTCATTTTTAAGTTGAGGAAACTGAGGCTGAGTGTATCCAAGGAAAGATTCAAGATCAGCTCTTTCCTCACCCCAAGTTCAGTGTTTTTTCCATGACACCATGCTGCCTGGGAGAGCTGACATGAGAAACTCTATCTTCGGGCCACAATTATCGCAATACAAATTGACTGAATTTGAACGATATAGCCATACAAGGAGCAGAATTTTAATTTGACCTGATCTCCCTCTGATACTCTGCCAAAACATGAACTTCCAAACATTCCCAATCCCATCCTTACTGGGGCTCCCATATTGATCCCTATTTGTGTAAACTGTCAAGGGAAGGGCAATACCACGACTCTGTATTCCCACTGGTCATGGTACTAGCTGCTTCTAGGAAGTCCTGAGGGCCCTTGCTAACTTATAAGGCAGTCTCGCTCACAATTCTTGCAACTATCTCAGTCTGTGTACCACAACCCTGAACAAAGTGGGAAAATAATTTGCGACTTGACACTCATTGACACTGACACTCAACTAGGAAGTAACAATTTCCTCTGAGATCGTAGCTACTGAGCAACTGGATTAAGGGAAATTTCTAGAGCCTTCCAAAAACCATTGGCTATTTGCCATGACAAGTCATTGGATAAGGGCTCAGATCAAAAAGACAGACTTCCAACAGTCAGTAATTCATAGACAATCCTTTTCTCCTTAGGCATTTTTACATCTTTAGTTTTGTTTGAATGATATTTAGCCTATTGTAAAAGGAAGAAGGGAGAAAGGGCAACTAGGACAGATTACTATGTCACTGTGACTCAATTAGGATCTTTCCAACAAAGAAACTGTTCAACTGAAAGGCCAACAATGGATTTAATAACACTGAAATAAGGAAACCACAGTACATCTTTAAATCTGGGAGTTTGCTACAATTGTGGTTCCTCCCTGGGCAATGTGACCTGGGACTCTGTAATTCATGTTTGTTCTGCAGCTACTCAACAGGAGCCAATTAATAATCTTCCTACTAATGCCTTGCAAGCCCAAGGTGCCTTTTTTTTAATTTGAAAATCTTAAATTGCAGCCAAAAAAAATGTATTTTCAACACAAAAGACATCTTGGTTTCTAATTCGTGCCGAAAGCTTAGACTAAAGGGTTACTTTGAAATAATACTCACATATATACTGTTAGCTCTATCATGCTCAGAGGCATTCTGTTCCTTACAGGGAGTTTTTATATCATCTAATTTATTTTATTTTATTTATTCTGAATTTAGCAAACACCTCCCCAAAAAAGGACATTTCCACTTATGGAGGAGAATAGAAATGAAAGGATATGTAAAAACACATATCTCTATTTCTTACAGCTTGCTTTTTAAAATATACTATAAATTCAAAGTAATTTTCAAAACTGTACTGCTTGGCTATTTCTTTCTGAAGTCCTTTAGTTCTTTTCATTGCATTTTTGAAAATTCTTCAATGTTCTTATCTTCTTTCTTTTAATTTTGTCAATCTTATGACTAGCTCCTTTCCTTCCCAAATTCTCCCCCAATCTACACACACACACACACACACACACACACACACACACACACACACACACACACATTCAAGCAAAAAAAAAATTCACATAGCTTCCATGTCAACAAATTTATGTTTAATTCTGCCCCCTTGACTTTATCACCATTCTGTCAAGAAGTAGACTGAGTGCTTCCACATTACTAGTCCTCTCCAGTAGTGGTTGTCATTGCACTGATCAGAATTTTTAAGTCTTTTAAAATTGTCTTTACGCTGTAGTTGATACTATAATGTTCTCCTGGTTCTGCTCACTTCATTCTGCATCAGTTCACACAAGTCTACCCAGGTTTCTCTAGAACCATTCTTTTATGAGTTCTTATAATACAACAATGTTCCATTACATTTATATACCATAATTTGTTCAATCATTTCCCAATTGATGGGTACTTACTATGTTTCCAATTCTTTGCTTCTTTTTGTCTCTCTTGATTCTTTTGTTTACATTTCAAAGTTTCTACTCAGCTCTGGTCTTTTTTCATCAGGAATGCTTAGAAGTACCCTATTTTATTAAAAATCTATTTTCTTCCTGTAGAGTCACATTAAATCTTTCTGGGCAAAGTATTATTGGTTATAAACCTTTATCTTTTGCCTTTATAATATTGTATACCAAGTTTTTCTTTTATTTAGAGAGGTGGATATCAAAACTTGTATATTATTGGCTATGATCCTTTAATTCTTTCCTTTTGTATTTTTATGGTATTTCTTCTATGAGCTGGAAGCTCTAAATATTGGCTATAAGTGATTTCATTTTGGAGATTTCTTACAAGAATGACTAGTGGATTCCTTCTGGTTCCAATTAGTCCGAGTAGTTTTAATTCATGATTGCCTGAAATAGTGCATCCAGGCTACATTTTTGGTCATAGATTTCTGGTAGTCTAGTTATTCTTTTTTGTTTCTTTGGGTTTTTTTGCTTTTTTGGAGGGGGAAAGGCAGGACAATTGGGGTTAAGTGACTTGCCCAAGGTCGCACGGCTATTAAATGTTAAGTGTCTGAGGCCGAATTTGAACTCAGGTCCTCCTGACTCCAGGGCTGGTGCTCTATTCACTGTTCCACCTACCCGCCCTTATAGTTATTCTTAGACTATATTTTTCTTCTTGAAAATTTTTTTTCTCCTTGACCTGCTTTCCAAATCAGTTGTTTTTCATATGATATACCTAACATGTTCTTCTACTTTTCTAGTCCTTTGACTTTGTTCTAATATTTCTCATTGCTTCTTGGAGTAATTAGCTTCTATTTAGTCAATTCTGATTTTCAGAGTCTATTACTTGAATCAGGTTTTGTACCAGTTGTATTAAGTTACTAGTTTCCTCTCAAGTCTTTCTTTTAGAACTCTCATTTCATTTATGTCTTATTTTTAACTTTTGCTTCATTTCTTCAAGGAATTGTAGCTGATCTCATAGCTGTGTTTTTGTCTCTCACTTTAGCTATAGATCCTGTGGAGTTATGCTCTTTTCCTGGATTTGTGTCATGGGCATCCCTGGTTCCATAATATTTCTTTGCCATTAGTGCCCCCTTTGTTTATACATTTTTCCAGATTTATTTCCTGAATTGAGATGGTGACTGTAAGGTAAAGCAAAGCATGAGAAGCTTTCTAGAGGCCTGCTGCTGTGAACAGCTTTCCCAGGTTCTGATTACACAGTATAGTGAACTCTCCATTTATTCAGTAACAAACTAAGACAAAACATTCACAATAAACAAAGTATAGCATTCAGAATGTTATAACTTCACAACTTATCATTAAAAATGGCCACATAGCTTTCACCAAAGTGGTCACATAGTTTTAAGCAAAATATAACATTCATTTAGTAAGTCCTTCATTTAGTAAATCCTAAATTTAATCACAAAGTACAAAGCCATCCACCCCTAGGTCACAATTAAATTACAACACATCAGTCACTACTAAGTACCATCTTAAGGGGTAGTGGAAAGTACAAAGGCCATCCACCCCTAGGTCACAAATAAGTTACAACCTCATCAGTCAGTATTAAATATCCAAGGAGAGATCTTTTCATCTTGACTCGAGGCAGGCTCTCAGCTTCCATGGTTCCTCTTCCATGGTCCCAGCTCCTGCCTGAATCTAATCAACTGCCACCCAAATTCAAAGGCAGACAGCTGCCAGTTCCTTGTCCAGCTCTCTGTGCAGTTCCTGTTCCATAATGAAGCTCACAATGTCTAGTCCACCTCAAATCATTATTCGAATACCAGGAAACCATGTCCCAGAACCAGAAAGTCAAAGTCATTACAGTAACTACAAATTTGGTACACAGGGTTAATGCAGTGAACACCCACATTCCCAACCCTTCACAACAGAACAGGTTCCTTCAGGCAGGGATCCTCCTCTCTCACTCACAGTAGCTCCGGCTGGCCCTCAGAAGTCTTGGCAGCTCCAGCTGGTTCTTGGAAGCTCTCAGCAGAAGTTTTGGCTAGCTCTCAGAAGAAGCTCCACCACCATAAGCTACATTCTCAAAATCCAAATCACTTTCTCCTTGAAGTTCTGGCTGGTTCTGGAAGAAGCTTTGCCACCACAAGTTCTGTTCTCAAAATCTCTCTTCTCTCCAGCCTTGGCCTCTCCTTATATATGGTATTAGCTCCTCCCTGTTCCACCCCTTCCTGTTACATCAGAACAGGGGTTCATACCTTCTGTTTCTTAACAAAGGCTTGATATAATTAACTCAAAACTAAGAGCTAAGTACCTGTTTACTTGCCAATATAAGGGGATCTTCAAATTCCATCACTATCTCAATCTAAACAGCCATGGATCCTGGAACAAATGGAGGCACTATACTTTATAAGCCTGCCAACTACTCCATACCCAGCCTTGCATATTTCTAGATGAAATATTGGTTCTAATTTGTATTATTTGGGGTCCTGCTGCTGCTTTCTCCAGGTACTGAGGACTATATTTTTAAAGAACTTTGGCACCACCTCAGGCAACAACAGCACACTTTCTGCTTCCTAATCACTCTGATGTAGGGAGTGGTCTGAGCTAGACAGGAGTCTGGGAGTCCTAGCTGCAGGCTGACTTCTGGTTAGGGCTCCAATAGGAAACTGTTCATCCCAGCCCCTGTCAGCTAGATAGAAGATTCCATGGGCTTAGAGTGACAGAACTGTGGGCAGTCCCTGGATATTCTATTGCAAGCCCCAAACCCTACCGTGGGGTCAGAGGGACAGAGCTGTAGGATCACCCCTGGTCTGTACACTCTTCCCAGCCTCAGGTCTCAAACTCTGCTCTAGATCTGGAATCTCAGTTAGAGTCGCAGTGACAGAAGTTCTGTTCTACACTCCATGTCCTATACATAGTAAACACCTTACTTGAGTTTTTGTTCAGTCATGTCTGACTCTTTGTGACCCATTTGGCTTTTTTGGGAGGCAAAGATACTGGAATGGCTTACAATTTCATTTTTCAGCTCATTTGACAGTTGAGGAAACTGAAACAAACAGGATTAAATGACTTGTCCAGTGTCACACAGCTAGTAAATGACTGAGGCAAGATTTGAACTCATGACTTCAGGCCTGGTGCTCTCTCCACTGTGCCACCTAAATGTCCCAAGCTTGAGTACCACAATAACAAGCTTGTCCCTATTCAGTGGTGCCTGGTTCAGAGACGCAGTTTCCAGCTCTATAGATCTTCTGACCCTCCTTGGCTTAAGTCTCCTCCAAGGCCCTATATGTCTTCAGCAATCTCCTGTGGTAACGGAAGCTAGAAAAAGGACTTCCTACGATTTCTCTTCAGATTTCCCTTTCACTACTCATTTTAGCAGTCTTCCTTGATCTTTACTGGAATAGCTGTGGGAGAGAGCTGGGCTGAATTTACTGCTCCCTCTCACTATGCTGTCTTTGTCCATAGCATTTTAAAATCCAAACCAATGTCACCAAGTCCTCAAGTGGCTAGGTACAAGTCACGCCAATAATGAATGCTGTTGTTTGACTATTTTAAATGTATCAAAGACAAGAAGTCAACTTTAAAGATACCCAGGCAAGACAAATGCATGGTTGGCCAGTCTGACTAGTCATTTTCCCTGCATATTCATCACTGTGAATTTCACCCAGAGGATATGGTAAAAGGAAATATTTTCAAATCACACAGGTAGCAACTTTATGTAGTCCAACACTCAAACGTCAATAGCAAACACATATTTTTTGGTTCTCTTGCATCAAATTTTTAAAACGTATGTGGTATCATCCAATCCAATCAAAAGGGCAAGGAGGGGTGCTGGCGCACATAAGGACACAATCTTTGGGTCATCTCACCCACCACCCACCACCCACAAACCACTTTGGGGTAGGCCAGAACCCCTGTGAGAAAGAAGAAAAATGGACCAAGAACTTTTACTCAAACCAGTTAACATGAGGAAGACTGTTTTGGACCAGTCAAAATGATCCTATAATTATTGCCATCCTCATATAAAGGCAAGTGAGAACACGTGCCAAAGAGGGAGAGGAAGACCAGATATAAGATACCGAGCAAACAGCTCACCAAAGCACCCAAAAGGATGATCAGAAGCTCACTGTCTCATATCTCAGCCAACACTCTTCTACTGCAAATGTCTCCCACCAGCTTTGTCCCAATTTTCCCAATACTTTCCAAGAAAGAGAGCTTTCTTTGGTCAAGTCTGATGTTCTCCTCAGTTCTCACTTGAGCTTCTTCTCTGTCTTCATTATTACAGATCCTGGCAGTGCCACATTTCCCCTAATCTTCCCAATAGCAATTCACTAAAGCACTACCCCATGAATCTACTAAGCAAAGGATCATAAGATTTTTTGAGCTGGAAGGAATCTTAAAGGTCATATAGTCCAACCCTCTCATTTTCCAAAAGAGAGAATTGAGACCCCAGGAGGTGAGGTGACTTGCACAAAGTCACATAATCAATTCATGGCAGAGTCAAGAATCAACCCAACATCTTCTGATTTCAAGTCCAAATGGCATTTCTACAATATCACAGAGCTCATCTGCCTTAGATGAAGGGCTCCAGGGAGTCTTCCTGGGGTTATTTCTTATCTGACACTTCATCTTATACCAACAAAAACACACAGAAAACACAAAACATGGAGCTGCAAAATGCAATGTAAAGGGGATGTCCTCATGCCAGTTTTCAAAAAAATCTTCCCATAACTGAAATCATATTTACTTCCAAAATGAGACTCTAGCTTCAGCTAGAATGCATCTTGGGCAGTTGAGTAATCCAACAGTTTAGCACTGTTCTTCCCCTCCCCTGACTTCCTAGCTCCATTTCTAACAACAATACCAGTCTAGGCCTGCAGCAGAACTTGGCCGAGGACAGCCCAAAGCCACAGCCAGGAAGGTTTCTTGGAGGCTGAAGGCCTCTTAGCCAACACCCTCAAATCAAATTTCTTTCAACAAAGGCCCAATTCCATTAAGGAAACATGTCCAGCATTGAAAGCAGTAGCACAATACTACACCCACTGCAGCCTTGGGGGGAAAAAGGTGAGGTTTAAGCAACTATGGTGGATTTTATTTGGCAGACTAATCAGAAATAATACTTAATTATGTAATCACTGGGGAGGTGACATGATCTGGTGCAATAATTACCCACCAGATGTATTTAAGGGCTTACTTGAAGAAAAGTGTGATCATGGCAGAAAAGCCAACAGCTTTGAGATGATAGGGGATTTAAAAACATGCAGGGTAGGGGTGGGAGGGCATGAATGCTATTATTAAGACTTACCTCTAAGTATCTGTCATCTGTGCTCCAATGATCACAGTCAATCAATCAACATTCATTTACCAAGCTTACTATTTGCCAGAGTCTGTGCTCAGAAATGGGGATAATAAAGAAAGGCAAAAACACAGTCCCTGCCCTCAAGGAGTTCACACTCCTGGGATGAAGAGAACATGCAAACAACTACAGTTAGTACAAGATAAACACAGTGTGAATGGGAGGCAATCAATCAATCAATCACTAAAGTTTTGTGTTAAGACTAACACCTTATTCAGTACAGGCCTTTATCATTGATAAATAACTTTCATATAGATTATTACATTCAATAACTCACATCTTCTGGAGTACTTCAAGGTTCACAAAGTACTTTCCTCACAATATTAAGTAGGCAGTGCAAAGATTCTCATCTCCACTTTGCAGATGAATGAGACCCAGAGAGGTAAGTTGAGTGTGTCACACACCTACCAAGGCTGGAGAGAGGACTCCAACTCAACCCAGGTCTTTTGGCTGCAGAGCCAGAGCTCATTCCACTACCCCAGACTATTATTTAGAACAACCCTGTGAGGTAAGTAAAATAGGGATTATTATCCCTGCTAAGCAAAATGAAGCTCAGAAAATTGAAGAGTGACTTGCCCAAGGTCACACTGTTGGGAAGAGGCCAAACTATGTCATCTCACATTTCTAAGCTGAGCTTCAGAGGTCACATCATTTGATACTTGTAGGAAGCATTGTAGAAGGGATTTCTGCATAGAGATGAGCTAAATGACCTCTAAACTTCCCCCCCAGCTTACGAATTCTACGTTTTGTGGTCTGGCCTAAACCTATAAAATTTGCTGGTGTGAAGACTTCCAAGTGTAGACATTCCCTACCCATTTGCAGATAGGCAGCTCATCTGTATCACAGTCTCAGAGAAGTGAGAAGTGAAATGGTATATTCATGGTCACAAAGCTTTTATGTGTCAGAGGTAAGCCCCAAACCCAGTTCTTACTGACTATAAAGCTGATCCTCTCTCCACTATTCCCTAGCTTCCTTCTATTATATTAGGAGATTAAGATTCATGTGGAAAGTCTTGAAAAATTCCTCAGATTTAAATACTACAATTAAGTGGCTCAGTGTGGACAGAGTTCTGGCCAGGATTCAGGAAGACCCAAGTTCAAATCCAGCCTTAGACACTTACTAGCTGTGTGACCCTGAGCAAGTTAATTAATCGCTTCCTGCCTCAGTTGCCTCATCTGTAAAATGGGGGTAATAACGGCACCTACTTCCCGGAGTTGTTGTGAGCATTAAATAAGATCATTGTAAAGTGCTTAGCAGAGTGACTTCACAGAGTAAGCTCTCTATAAATGTTAGTCACTATTATTAATAGAGAAAGTCCTAGTCTGAGAATCAGGAGGCAAGAACTCTTACTCCCAAACATTCCTCTCATTTGCTGAACAGCTCTGAAAACATCACTGAAGCTCTTTGTGCTTCCAATTTTCTCTTTAAATAGAAGAGGTCTTAAAGGCTTTGTCAGTAGAACAGAAGCCCTGGCTGGTTCCACATTGCAAAGGCTCTGTCTGAGACTGTCAGCCATTCGAGGGCTATATTTCGGAAGATCAGCCCCAGAAGTTTGGCCCTGGATATTTGGGTCAGCACAATTTATAATGAAGGGGCTGCAATCTGCTTTTCAGGGATTGATAATTTTACAAAGATTCTCCCAATTCCAAGTAACTCAGTTTAACCTGCCCACATCTTATTCCTTTCCTTTCCCTCAACCTCACCTTTCAGCTTCCAAAAGACTCTAAGAGCCTTGAAGGCTTTCAGACAAAACAAATACCTTTTATAACCACTTCAGCACCTTTTTGAAGTGCTAATGACAGTTATGCTTTGCAAACACCTCAGAATTCACACCTACTCAATTTTTCTGGCAGGCAAAAATAAACATTTATTATCATAATCATTATTATTATTGTTAATAATACCTAATGTTAGTGTAGTATTCAGTTACAAAGGACTTCACATACATTATCTCATTTGATGATCACGAAAGCCTCCAAAGGTAGTCATTAGCACTCCCATTTCACAAAACAGAAAAAGTCTATACGGTCAGCAACTGAGAGAACCAATTTTATGTCAGGGTTCAAAAAAATCAACTTCACAAAGACAAGATGGAAGAGTTAGCTAGATGGCTTTTCAACTGAAAATGATCTGGGGAGTTTAGTGGATAAAAAAGTTTAATATGACTCAACAGTTTGATGCGGCATCTAAGAAAACTAATGAGATCATAGGCTACTCAAAGAGAAGGGTAGTGCACAGGCCTAGGGAGTCAATGGACCTGCTTTACCCTGCCCTGATCAATAATCAATGTTCAGTACTCATCATCATATTTTAAATTAGTCATTGATATCTGCTGGAGAACATCCAGAAGAGAGCAATAATGATGGTGGAGATCCCTGAGTTCATGCCCTACACAGACTGGCTGAAGTTACTGGGTAAATTGGTGAAGAGAAGGCTTATGGGTGACATGATTGCTATCTTCAAGTATTTAAAAAATAGCACTGAAGATGAGAGATTAAATCTACTCTGCTAGGTCTGAGAAGGAAGAACTCAGAAAGCAAGTGGAAGTTTTGCAAATGGACAAATTTAAGTTTGGAGTAAGAAAAACATTTTCTAATAATTTGAGTTATCCAGAGATGGAATAGGCAGCATTGGGAAATAGTGGATTTCCCCTTACTGGAGGGGAAACAAAAGCTCCAAGCAAATGCTATATAACCATCTGTAGGATATGTCATGGAGCAGAGTCTTGTTCATGTATGGGTTATACTAGATAACCATTGAGGTCCTTTCCAAACCTGATTTCTGAGATTCCCGTCATCTAGACTTTGTGATTCCAATTCACTTGCAAGTCAAGACACTACCTTCCTGATGTCACTGGTCCTCTTTAAGAACAAAGGACAAACAACAATATGTGAGTAGTAGTAGCTGCCCCACTGGGGATCCAACTGGCCATTTTCAGTTGAGCAATGCTCCTTCTTTCCTGCCTTCCTCCCTCCCTCCCTCCTCTCCTGCCCACGTGGGGAATCATAACCTTACATGTGGGTACTATGCCCAAAGGGATATACACTTTTGATCAGTGAAACCTCACAAGATATCTTGGAGTTTGGGGGCTTTTTTTTTCTTCCCTATTTATTTATTCTATCATTTTTTAAAATAAGACAATGAACTCTTTTGTGTCAGATATTTTCATTTATTATTTCTTGAAATAGAGCTCTGTAAAACCAAGCCCTGATAAAGTCCATTGGGATCCAAAGGGAACTACTTGACCAGACCTTAAACCCAAATCAATCAGGTTCTCTAGACTGATTGGCCAATAACAGGTCTCCGCCCAATCCTCACTTGGTTATTGTTTTGGTTTTGATGACTCAGAGTGAGTGTAGATAGCAATTGTTTCTGTTCTGCCAGAAACCCTGAGAGTCTTCCCCACCCAGACTGATTTTTTTTTCTTCTGAGTAGGCAAACTAAGCCATCTTTTGCCTTATTTTTTATGTAGCCTTAAATCACTGAATTACTTGAATGGGTGTTGCCTCAGACAAACTGAGACCTGGGAAAGATCTTAGCTTAAAAAGACCAAGTTCTCCTGCTGTATCTGGGGTGAACTCTAGTCATCCTGACCTTGATCTTACTACTGGACTCAGATGACCCTGGAGAGAGAGTGAGGCTAATGACTTTGCACAGCCCTGCCTCACTTAAATCCAATTCACTTGCAAGTCAAGATATCATCCCCCTGATGTCATTGGTCCTCTTCGTGAATGAAGGACAAACAACAATCCAGTTATAGAGAACACTGCCACCCTAGACATGCCATCTTTTTTTTTTTTAGAGGGGAGAAAGCAAGGAAATTGGGGTTAAGTGACTTGCCCAAGGTCATAGTTAGTAGTGTATCAAGTATCTGAGGCCAGATTTGAACTCAGGACCTCCTGAGTCCAGGGCCAGGGTGCTCTATTCACTGCACCACATAGCTGCGCCCCCATCTTACTTTTATATACCTCTAATTCAAAGGAAGTTTTTTCATAAGTCAAAGTATAAATGTGCCCCTATTCAGCTTTCATCCATTGTTCCTACTTCTATCCTCTGGAACAACCAGACCAAATGTAATTCCTCCTTTCACCAGAGACCTTCAAAAAACTGAAGAACACCAACATTCTCCCCTCCTCTAAGTCTTCTGTCTCCAGGCTAACCAGACTCAATTCTTTCCATTGATGCTCACATGACACTATCTCAACGCCATCCACTGTTATGTTCACTTATCAACATCTTTTCTAAAACATCTAGAATTAAACTCAGTACTCTGATGTGGTCTTATCATGTTAGAATTCAGCAGGACTATCACCTCCTCACTCCTGAACAGGACGCCTCTCCATGCAGACTAATGTTCTATTGGCTTTTTTGACCATCATATTGCACTGCTGATAAATACTGAGCTTGTGTTCTACTAAAATACTCAGATCTTTTTCAGAGTTCCATTTATCCTTGCCTCTTTCATCTTAAATGTAGAGAAGTGGTATGGTGGTCAGAGTACTAGACTTCAAATCTGGAGGACAGGTTCAAATCTTGCCTCAGACAGTTACAACATGTGACATAGACTCCATTCTCATTTACATTCATTCCCTTCGTCTAGCGATCACCTGTAAAAGGGAGAATAGCAATAGTGCCTACCTTACAGGGCAGTGAAGATCAAGTGGGATAATGTATGTAAAGAGTTTGCAAATGTTGAAGCACTATATAAATGCTAATTATATTACTGACTGAGGCAGCTAGGTGATATTGTAGATGCAGCGGCAGGCCTAGAATTAGGAGGACTCATCTCCCTGAGTTCAAATCCAGTCTCAAACACTCATTAGCTATGTGACTCTGGGCAAGTCACTTAACGCTATTTGCTTCAATTTCCTCATCTCTAAAATGAACTGGAAAAGGAAATGGCAAACTACCATCTTTGCAAAAAAAAAAAAAAACAAACTAATGCCAAATAGGGTCACAAAAAGTAGGATACAACTGAAAAACAATATTATTAATGGGAAGTTAAGTCATTATGAGATTTTACATTTCTCAATTTCTCAATAAATTTTAATTAGTTATGACCTATTGAGATCTTTTTTAATTCTTATGCTGACATACAACTAAATATGAGCTTTTCTGCCTAGATTTAAGTCACCCATAAATTTTAGAATTAAGCCATTTCTATATTTATCTGACTCACTGATAAGTGTTAAAGAGCATAGACCCTATTACAAGCTCCCCTGGACTACTTACTCTCCTAGAGACCTTTCCATTCAAGTTTATACCAAAACATTAAAGACTACTCTTTAGATCTAGCTAGTCATTGAACCCCCCAAAACAAATGACTGTACTGCTGTTGAGCCCATCTCTCTCCATTACCTAGGCAGCTCGATGGCATCGTAGAGGGAATGTTAAGAGTTCAAACCCAACCTCAGAAAGTCATCAAATCTTTGTCTGCCTCAGTTCCCTCAGCTGTAAAATGGGGATGATAATAGCACCTACCTCCCAGGGTTATTCTAAGGATAAAAAGAGATGATTTCGTAAAGCACTAAGCACAGTGCCTGGCACATAGTAGGTACTTAATGAATGTTTATTCTTCTGCCCCTCCGTCTTGTTCACTAGCATCACACACACACGTACACACACTTTATAAAATGCTTTGCTAATATCGGTAAGATCACAAGGTCATAGATCCAAAGGTGGAGGTTAACTAGTCCAATTTTCTCATTTTATCACCAAGGAAACTGAGGCCTATGGAGGTTAAGTGCTTTGGCCAGCTAAGCCACAGCTACAACGTTCCCTTCATCTACCACTCTAATAACACTGTCAAAAACGGTAACGAGGTTAGTCTGTTCTCAGTGAAGTAATTCTGCCTCTTTGTGGTCACTGCCCTTCCTTTGCTCTCTACATGCTGATGAACCATTCCCTTAATTAAATCAGTCTGGAGTTTGCCATGAATTGAAGCCCAGCTTAATGACTTAAAGTCTACAGATTTTTCCAGAAACCAAGTCATTTGCCCTTCTCCAGGCCTGTGGCAGCTCTTGAATTCTCCATAGTCTCACAAAGAGCACTGACGGCAGCTTGGGCACCACATGCAGCAGCTCCTTCACCAGCATGGGGTCCAATGGACGTGATTTACAAAGTACCCCCTTACTGTCTCCTGACTTGAGAGTGAACATGAATTCCTTCTAAGTTACTTCTGTTCTATCCTTTTCATCTAAAGATCATTCTCCTTGTCAAAGAAGACAGAAATGAAATGTGAGGAGAGTAGGAGCCGTACCAGTTGTCTTCTTTCCGTCAGCTCCTAGCATCCTTCCAACTGCCCCAACCAGCAAAGAGATTCCCTCTTTAATGCTCTTCATTCTCTCAGTCTAGCTTTCACATACACCTCTTTTTGACATCTGCATTCCTTACTAGCCTCAGCTCATTCTGAGTAGTAGACCTGCTGACGCTACTCTGACAAGGCCACTCCATGCTTTGGATTCTTTCAGTTACCTGCCCTTGCTTCCATCTCCGTAAGTAACTTTTAAAAACCCGAGAGTTTGTGGTAAGTGCCCTGAACAGCCACATCACTGTCTTCGGACCCTCCCCTTCCCCCTTCTCACTTCTCTTTGCATCTTATTCAGAATTTCAACCCTCCTAGACTGACTTCCCCTGGAGAATTTCTATCCACAGGATCATACTTATTCACTAGGACCACATAAGATTGAAAAATGCTTCACTAAAATCCAAGTAAAGTAAATTCACAGCATTCCCCTAGTCAAATCTTTGAATAAAGTTAGTCTGGCATGACTGGTTCTTGACCAAGTCATGTTGGCTTTTTGGGATCACCACTTCCTTTGCTAGATGTTCAAAAACCATCCCTTTGAGAACACATTCATTGCCAGGAATGGAAGTCAGAACCACAGGTCTACAGTTTGCAAACTCCAGGCTCTTTCCTTTTTGGAAATCAAGACATCTGTTTTTCTCCAAACCTGTAACACCTCTTGAGTTCTCCACAATCTTTCTTTTTAAATAATATTGTATTATATGCTTTGATCTTTTATACCATGTGCCTTTCCCAGTACATCCTTCATTCCCCTCTGACTAAGCAAGCTGTCCCTTGTTTAAAACAAAAGGGAAAAAAGAGAAAAGAAAGGTCTTGAAGTAGCCCAATTAAACCAACTAACATATTAACAGTGAGTGTGATTATAATATAAAATATTCCATTTCTATGTTTGCTGTTCACTTGTGTTTGACTTTTGTGGGCCCACGTGGGATTTTCTTGGCACAGATAATGGAATGGTTTGCTCATTTTACAAATGAAGAAACTGAAGCAAATAGGCTTAAGCAACCTGCCCAGGGTCACACAGCTTGCAAGTGTCTGAAGTAAGATTTTAATTCAGGAGGATGAGTCTTCCTGACCCCAAACCCAGCACTCTATCTACTGTGCCACCTAGTCGCCTAGTTCCACTTCTATGCACATCTATAAAAATGGTGGGGAGGCATATTTTTGCAATTCTGGTACCACACCTGATCATTATAATTGTATAACATTTAGTTTAATCATATATATGTGTGTATATTTATGTGTATATATATATATATATATATATATATATATATATACGTATATACACATATGTGTGTGTATTTATGTATATATATATGTATATACACATATATGTGTGTGTATATATATATGTATACACATACACACACACACACACACACACACATATACAGAGAGAGAGAGATTTTCTTGGTTATGCTTACCAGTTAATACTAGACTTCCCAGGCTCCTCTGAATTTCTAATATACCCTGTTTCTTTCAAAGACACATTCCATTACATATATGTACCACAATTTGTTTGGCCATGCCCCAATACACAGGTACTTACTTTGTTTACAATCCTTTGATACCATAAAAAGTGTGGCTATGCTATTTTGATGCATAAGTGACCTTTCTTTCTATCTTTGACTTCCTGGGAATACATGCCTGCTGGTCTTTCCATCTTTTGTCATTTTTGCCAATTTGCTGGATGTGAGGGGAAACTTTCGACTTATTTTGTTTTGCATTTGTATTATTGCTGTTGATCTGGAGCAATCTTTCAGAGTGTTCTTAATAGTCTGCAATTCTAATTCTGAGCTCCACCATCTTTCAAAGATCACTGACAATGTTTCCGCAATTGTATCTGTCAGTTCGGTCAGTATATGAGAATGTAATTCATCTGGGCCGATTACTTGCACTCATCAAGGGAAATCTCAGCAATCTCTTATTACCACCTTATTTATCTTGGGCATCAAATCCCTAATAACTGTATTTATTCTTTCCTTTCTAGTTCAAAGATCATTCTCTTTGACAAGGAAACAGAAGCAAAGTAAAAACTGAGCAGTTCTGCTTTCTCTGTTATCAATAATCACAGTCCCAAAGACCCCATGTCCTTCTTTAATCCTCCTCTTTCCACCAATCTAGATTTTTAACCCCCTTTTGCTTTTGCCAGCTTCCCTCATCAGCCCCAGCTCGTTTTGATGTTGAACATGCCTAATAATATATGCATAGACCTTGCTACATTCTTGAAGGATCAGAAGTCACTATACTATGCATAATCTAGAGAACTTTATAGACTAAATGTCATTCTCTGAATAAAATTCATTTGCTGAGAAAACAAGAGGATAAGACCTACCAGGTGGCCTGCTATAGATTTTTTCTGTTTCTTGTGTGAACTATTAACCTTCGCTCTCTTCTATGGGAACGGATAAGGAGAAAAACAACGAAGTTGGCTGGGCCATAGTCACTCCTCCATTATCTTTGATGGAAAACAACAGATACCTGCCAAAACCTGCCAATTTAGAGTATCCAGGTTCTGGTACTCCCTCTAGAGCCATATTAAGCTCCTTTTCTCCTAATACTTAATGACCTGATCAAGAAAAATGAATTACCTATCCAGCAACTACTTGTTCCAGTTTCTGTTAGAACTACACTACAAAATGGCTGTAGTTTGGTTCAGAATGTTGTCATTTACATATTCAACACACAGTTTGAAATTGTATCCTTTATACAGGGATAGAAACCATATTAAAATCCTGGTTTGGAAATGATTTATGGCTTGGATTTTACAGCTTGCTTCCAAGCCCTGAAGTGGATGATACTAAAATATTTTACAAGCAATTAGTCAGCCTGAAAGCAAGTAGATAGCCTGGGTAAGGAATGATAACTGAAGCAAACCAAAGAAAATGAATGAATTTGAGACTTTTCTAAGTAAGTAAAACAAGTTAAAATGTTATATGAATCTTCATTGGTAAGCAGGGTGTAGTATATTATTATATAGTAATATTAACCAATAGAATAAAATTGCATCTGCATACTAGACCAGAAATCTTGGATAGCCTTTCCAACATGCTATCAAATATAATTTTAACTAAAGCATCTGTCTCCAAAATTTAATCATCTATTATAATTGTACGCACTTTTCTCTGTAATAACAGATAGATAGCATTTATAGAGTGCTTTAAGGTTTACACAGCTTTTCACAAATGTTGTCTCATTTGATCCTCACAACCATCCTGAGGGGTAGGAGCTATCATCATCACCATTTTTACAGATGAGGAAACTGAGGCTGTGTGAGATAAAGTGACTTGCCAAGGATCACACAGCTCGTAATTATCTTAGGTAGGATTCAGAATCAAGTTTACCTGAGTGCATAAGGGTACAAGTCCAAGCCTAGCACACCATACTCTGTGCTACCTGTATGCTTCTGTACATCATTAGTCTGTGACCTTGGGTTAACATTCAAATTATGGTTGGCAAAGATTGATAAAAGTTGATAAAAGATTGATAAGATAAAGGACTTATCTTAAAAACCAAACACAGATTAAGGTAGATGACAAGGCAACTTTTTTTGGTGGGGGGAGAGGGTTAAGGGTTGTCTGGAACTGGTAACAAAGGTTGGCTTTAGAATGGATCCTAATCAAAATAGCAGCAAGGATAATGGCTCCCATAGCTGTTATCATCATCAATAATACCCCAAAGCAGAATTCTACTACCCTGCAGACTTGAAGAGAGGCCATTTTAATTTTCTTCCTAGACTCTTCCATGACAGAGAGAGCAATGACTCTTCTAGCTGATGCTGTAAGGTCATGTGTCAAAGATACTGGAGTTGATTCTTGCTCAGCCACAGGTCCTTTCCCACCTAAAGTTTCTGCGATATGACCTTGGGGCTGGTTCTGATTAATGACTTAACTGAAATTGTATTTAATGAGTTTTTGTGTTCAAGGTATTAAAATAAACTTTCTTATATGCAAATTTCATAATTTTTTGTTTAAAAAAAGTGCTTAGATGTTTCCCTTTCCAGATCTTTAGGGTGCAAAGCTACATATGTGGAATAGTAGGAAATAACTGAATTTGGAGTCAGGAAGCTAAATTTTAAATCCCACCTCTTCCTCTTAAATGACCTCAAATAAGTCACAACCCCTTTGGTCTCAGGAAGCTCATTTAAAACTGAGGGAGTTACTGAGGTAGCACCTCACACCTTTCAGATGGGCTAATATGACAAAAAAGTAAAATGATAAATGCTGGAGGGGATTTGGAAAGGCTGGGACACTAATGCATTGTTGATGAAGTTGTGAACTGATCCAACCACTCTAGAGAACAATTTGGAACTATGCTCAAAGGGCTATAAAATTGTATACAACCTTTGTTCCAGCAATACTACTGCTTGGTCTATATCCCAAACAGATCAAAGGAAAAGGAAAAGGACCTATATATACAAAAATATTTATAGTAGCTTTTTTGGTGATGGTAAGGAATTGGAAATTGAGGGGATATCCATCACCTGGAAAATGACTGAACGGGCTGTGGCATATGATTGAAATAGAATATTATTGCAATAATAATCATAAGAAATGATGAGCAGGATAATGTCAGAAAAATCTGGGAAGACTTATATGAAGTGAGGCAAAGTGAAATGAGCGGAAGCAAGAGAATATTGTACACAGTAACAGAAATATTGTAATGAAAAGACTTAAGTTACTCTGATCGATATAAAGATCTAAAAAATTCCAAAGGACTCATGATGAAAAATGTTATCCACCTCCAGAGAAAGAATTAGAGTGGTCTGAATAGAGACTGAAGCACACTATTTTTTCTTTCTTTCGTTCTTTCTTTCTTCCTTCCTTCTTTTTCTCTTTCTTTCTTTCTCTCTCTCTTTCTTCTTCCTTCCTTCCATCCTTCCTTCCTTCCTCCCTCCCTCTCTTTCTTTCTTTCTTTCATTGGTTTGTTCAAGTCTCTTACACAAAGTAACTAATATGGAAATGTTTTACATGACTGCACAGGTATAACTTATATAAGATTGCTTATCATCTCAGGCAGGTGGGATGGAAAAGAGGGAGGGACAGAATTTGAAACTCAAAACTTAAAATAAAAAAAAAGAATGTTAAAAATGTAACTGGGGGGAAAATAAAATATTTTTTAAAAAAGAATGAGGGAGTTAGACTCAGCCCCTAAGGTCTCTTCCAGTTCCGATGTCTATAATTTTATGTTCAACTAAGGATCACAGTGAGAAAAAAAAATAAGAACCACTATAACATATTAAAAGTTATGTTAAGCATATTAATGTAAAACTAGGTCTTCAGAATGCTAATTTCACGAAGGACCTGGAATTGACTGATAAGTAAAAGGATAAAAAACCATATATGAATAGTATGTGCCTGGTTTAGAGGAAATGGAAAGATTTGGGGGAATATGGGTAAGGAAAGAAACTGCTTCTTCAGAAAGAATCTGAGATGAAATAAACCCATTTTATTTAAGCAATATATGTTGGATAAGAATGCTGCAAGGAAAATCCAAGAGGACAAGATCCAGAAAATATCACTTTAAGAATGAGTTGGAGAAAAAAAGGGAAAGAAAGAATCATGAAATATGAGTCTAGAAAGCAAGAAAAACCTTTGGTGAACCTAACTCATGGCAAAGAGGATCTAAAGAGGCTATATAAAGTGATGATAGAATAGATTCCTGAGAAGTGAGCACCTAATGTGGGGACCTGGCAATACCAAGGACTTTTCACCTGACCCTGAACAAACTATAGCAAGACGTCAGCAAAGAAAACATTGAGTTCCTGCAAGGCTCAGTGTTAGAGGCCAGTCTAAAGTAGAGATAGGTTGAAACTGGCAATCATATTGATGTAATAAGGTAAATTAATCTAATTAGCTACACAGTACATGCATAATTTAATTATACATATCGTGTGGCTCACACAAAAGTTTTATTCCAGTGCTTCATTGTTGTGAGGAAGTAACCTAGGTTTCCAAAGGTTATACCAATAAGTTCTGGCAGGTTCTACCATATTGGAAATACTTCCATCATGGCCCTAGGAACAAACTGAAACTGTTTCCTGAGGACCAGTATAACAAATCAGAAAAAGGCACATCATCAGGAGATTGGCCAAACGATTAGGAAACAGTTTTTACAATGGCAATCCATGAAAGAGATAAAAAGAAAAAAATGGCCCACAGTTCTATTAGTCACCTGCTTCTCCTAGGACAGCAGCAAAGTAAAAGAAATAGGGAGGGGGAGTCCTAAGAATTACATAGTTGTAAAACCTGCAACAAATTTCAACTTGATTATTGATACTTTAAATGTGAGAACTTTAGCTAAAAACCAATATATGAGCATATTTCTGGAGGAATCATATCAATCATGATATTCTTAAAGGAATGAGACCTATATGTACATATATTTTTATAATAGCTCTTTTTGTGATGAAAATAATTGGAAACTGAGGGGATGCCCATCAATTGGGGAATGGTTGAACAAGTTGTGGTATATATTGTGATGGAATACTATTGTACTATAAGAAATGATGTACAAGATGGTTTCAGAAAAACCTGGGAAGACATACGTATATGAACTGATTTGTAAAGTGAGGTGAGCAGAACCAGGAGAACATTGTACACAGTAATAGCAATAGTGTAATAATGATCAACTATGAAAGACTTAGTTACTCTGATCAATATAATGATCTGAAACAATTACAAAGAATTCATGATGAAAACTGTTATCCACTTCCAGAAAGAGAACTAATGAACTGAGTGCAGACTGAAGCGTACTGTTTTTCATTTTCTTTATTTTTCTTGGTTTGGGTTTTTTTTTTTTGCAACATAGTTAATATAAAATATGTTTTACATGACTTCACATGGGTATCTTAACAGGTATCATATTGTTTGCTTTCTCAATGGATGGGAGAAGGAAAGAATTTGGAACTCAAAAATTTTTTAAATGAATGTTAAAAAAGTTCTTGCTACAAAAAAAAAATAGAAAGCAAGAAATCATAGCTAAATGGAAGGATAATTCACAGCTACTCTTTGGAAAGGCAAATAAAGGAGTTAGCAGAGTAGGTTTTAGCATATGGACAAAAACTCCAAGAAATATTTTGTGGGACAGCTGGTCACAATGTATTACAGTATGAATGGTAAGTATTTGCAAAAAGAACACCACACAGCAAACATTTATTAAATGCCTATAATGTGCCAGGCACTGTGCTAAGCACTGGTAACATAATAATAAAAAGAAAAACAGTCTCTGTCTTCAAGGAACTTGCAATCTAATGAGGGAAGACAACACACAAAGGGAAGCTAAAATAGGAATGGGGAAGAAAGGAGAGGAGGTATCTAGCCAGGGGGCATAATGATGGTAGAGTCAAATTCAGGAGTAAAGCAGGTGGGAAATAGTTGGGCTACCAGTTTTCTATACCCTCTTTAAATGGAGGTTTTGAGAAGAGTTATTTTTTCTAGTATCCAGTCTTCCAACTGGACGGGCTCAGGCTACAGATGGAACTGTTCAAGTGTGAATACTAAAGTTGATGCAATCTTCCTAATGATGAGAATTATTTTCTAGGAACATAACCTACTAACACCAGTTGCTGAGCACAAAGCAATACAGAAATCCTACGAAGAACTTGATCAAACCCTCCAAAACAAATCAGATGAGAAAAGATGAAGAGAAGAACTATATGGGAATGTATGGTTCAGGAGAAGGAAATGAGAGAGGTTTAACACTTATATAGAAGTATGTGTGTGTGTGTGTGTATTTAAGATTAAATAGAAGTTTCATGCCTCTCTATATTACGAACACTATATTTAAAAAAAAGAATTAGGGGGTAGCTGGGTGGTGCAATGAATACAGTACCAGCCCTGAAGTCAGGAAGACCTGAGTTCAAATCTGGCCTCAGACACTTGACACTTACTAGCTGTGTGACCTTGGGCAAGTCACTTAACCCCAATAGCCCTGCCTTCCCCCCTCCAAAAAAAAAAAGAATTAGTAGAACTCAGACATGGTGAAGACTAGAATATATCACAAAAAATGAAACTAACTATATTTTAACATATAGGAAAAGCCTTATTATGAATATGCTAGTTATTCCTGAGGAACTAATATCAGTTATGATCAAGAAGTATGGCAATAAGAAAAAGATATGATGCACAGTTAAGAAAATTTAACTCCATACAAAATAAAAAAGAAAATTTAAATCTATATAAAACTGCTAAAAATTTTAAAATAGTAAATGAACAAAAATGTCAACAACAATTTTAATCATTTTACTCAGAAATTAAAACAATATAAATCAACTACTACAACAAGGAGATCAAAAAGTACCGTGGTCAACAAACATTTAACTTACTTGCCAACTTGAGAGCAATGGCTACCAAAGACAACATTAGATTAGAACATAAAGTCATCTATGAAATCTTACAAGATTGGATGATGGACAGTATTGTCCTATAAACAGAAGAGAAGAAGTAAAGGTAAAACTAGCCTAAAGAAAGGTTGACAAGCCATACAATTAAGCAAAGTCATCCATCCCAAAGGCTTTCAAGAATGAAAAGGGGGGAAAAGATGAAAAAGTAGAAAAATAGGGAAAAAAAGTTAATTATTAGAAAAAAAATTTTTCCCCATCAAGGATAGTGGAATCACCACACTTGGACCACAGCATCATAGTGTCTGAAGTGCTTATAGTAGAAATAGTACCAAAGAGAACAAAGACAGGAGAAACAACTGGATTGAATCAAACATATCTAAATGGAATCCATGGCAGAGACTAGTGACACAATTGTGAGGAGTCTGAAGAACTTATTTAAAAGGCATCTAAGGGTAGGTAAAAGACAGCAAGGACAGAAAAATCACAACTTATTGATTACCAAAAAAAGGTGACCAAGAAAACATAAACAATTATCTATCTATAAGCCTTCTCTCCTACCATTGCAAGATCTTTGAGGATCATCCATATACAGTGGGTCCATCCATGCTCAAACAGAGTGTCAGTTGGAAACAGTAGCTCTTGAAAATGTAATTGAACAATAGACCACATCTTTACTATTTCACAATTGACTGAAAAATGTAGATAATTAAGGATCCCATTGTGCTCATTTGTTGTTGATTCTGAAAAAGCCTGTCACTCAGTAGGATAAAACACTGCCTGCCTTAAAGGCTTTCTTGCAACAAAATGACTATCATCTACGTATCAACTATTTAAGATTCTTCAGAAAATAAAACAACAAAAATATAGCCAGTTCTTGTGTAACTGATTTATTTTGAAAATGTGAATTTGGTGCAATATGGGTGACATATTAGGGAATGATTAGAGTATAACAGGAATTTTGTGTTTGCTTATATGCAATTTTGTCCAGAAATAAAAAGAACACAGAAAGTTGTACCATTTTATAATAACTCATAAGCTGCAAACCTTCCAACACCTACTTCTACAAACAAATTTCAGGTCTTTTTCGAGGTAAAATTATATATTTATTATGTATCTTCTGATGTAGGAGGAGCTGTGGGCTGAAGAAAGCTGGTTACCATTACCCACCCCTAACCCTCAATTTGGACCACTAAGACCACTAAGTGGATGATGAATGTCTATTGTTAAGATTTCAGCATAGCCTTGCCCACCTTATAGAGCTTATCTAACACTATATAAACACATATAAATAGAAAGAGAGAAAAATAAGATGTATAGAGGCAGAGATAAAGACAAAGACAGAGGGAGAGGTAGATCTAGGGCAGATGAATAATGGGCTAGGTCTAGAGTTGACAAAGATGGGAAAAGTATTCTGGACTGCTTTCAGGAAACTACAAAGTACTTTCACTAGCCCCTAAGCTTTCCATGAAGCAAACATTTTACCAGAGTTCTTGCAGTGTTATGATATCCTGGTGATGTCAGAAGAAAGCAAGGAAGGCCACTAAGCACGCAGAGAGTTCCTCCTGCTACAAATCTTTGAGGAAAGATGGATGATTCTCACCAAGTGGGCATGTATAGATGGGCCGCAATCTGCATGATTGCAGGGAACTCCCAAATTGATGTGGTCCATTTGAGTTTTGGAACCTCTAGTTGGTGCCCTAAGATTTCCTCATTCTAGAGTAATGCAATTTTGTGCCCTTAAAAATTAAGCACATAGCAATCCTTAACAAGGGCAGTGGGATATTTTAAATGAATGTGGAGTTGGGCCACAATCCCAAACCTGAGGCCCACATAGGAGAATTTCTCCTCTGGTTCCTGGAGATCAGTAAAAGGGACCAAAGACAAAGCCAGGGAGAATATTTTAGGATGCCTTAGGTAGTTTTGTCACATCATGTAAAAAAAAAAAAGTTTCCATTTCAGTTGCAACCCAGAACTATTTAAAAAAAAAAAAAGGCAATAACAGGAGAGGAGAAAGGTCAGGGTCACAACAGAGAACCAGGTTTCTACCTCATGGAAATAAAAATACAATAGACAGGAAAAACAAATTCCAGGATGTGAGTGCAGAAATGAGGATGTCTGGTAACTAGAAAAAGAATCTTTTAAAACCATTCCTCATAAAGTAGAGGGATGGGAGGAGAGCCAACAGATTCAGGAAAAAATAAGACTAGACAGAATGTTTTACAATCTAAAGTAATCAGTTAAGGGAAATATTTGATAAGGGGAAAGAAAATGAGGCCATAATAATAGCCATAGGTATTAGCATTAATATATCACTTAATGTTTGCAAAGCAGTTTACATATGTTATTTCATTTGATCCCCCAACAGCTCTATAACATAAATATTACATGTCCCCATTTCACAGATGAGGATATTAACAC
This sequence comes from Pseudochirops corinnae, assembly GCA_028646515.1. Classification (NCBI taxonomy): domain Eukaryota; kingdom Metazoa; phylum Chordata; class Mammalia; order Diprotodontia; family Pseudocheiridae; genus Pseudochirops; species Pseudochirops corinnae. The sequence continues at coordinate 109,080,804 of CM053585.1, read as the reverse complement.
AGGACAGATTAAGGAACTCCTCACATGCTCATGCAACTAGGTTTCTCCTAACTTTGATTTCAAGACTCTTCTACAGCTCATTGCTTATCTAGTAACCATCTTCTCTCTAGCTGATATCACATTCTTCATTTTAATTCTGTATTTCTCAAGATTTTTGGAGAAAAACCCATTAATAATATTTTAAAAATTTTACTGAATACAATTTTTTTCCTTTCTTTAAAAAATTGGTAATATATTCTTTTATTCCGCCTCTAATGAAATGATGTCTGCTTAACATTTCAGATTCCTCTATGACTTGTTCAGGGACCACAAAGGGCTCATGAGCCTTTGTCAGATTTTTGAGAAACTGCAACAGTATAAAGAGGAAAAGATGTAAAGCTCAAATCCCTACAAAGAGTGTTTCCCACCTTCCTTTGACAAAGAGGGGAGTATGGTAGGAGTCCCAATGTTTACAGCCATATAGTCTTAACCACTAAAACAAAACTTAAGTAACTTAAAACGATCTGTGGTTATCAGCAATGCAATAAAACACATCAAGGGGTGGTCACTGGCCTGACTCACAATGGGGCAAATTAAGGAGCAATGAACAAATGGAAAAACATACAAACAAAAATGAAATTCAATATCTGTCAGCCCTAAACCAGCTCCCGAAAACTTCATTGGTTCCCACTGACTTTCTGCTGTAATTCACATCTAAAGAGAGGTATGTGCTATTTAAGACTGTATCCGAAGCTTTTATTTTTACTTTGCTATACATATTTGTGTTTGGGGTCACATGCTAGAAATTCTATGGTGGGTCTTTGAGTCTGATTCATCCCTTTGTTCTTCTCCTTGGCACTTGTTACATAAGGGCAGGGTGAATGGTAAACTTAAATGCTTCCACCCAAATCCCTCTGAATGTGACTTTCTGCAATCTCAATATTTTTGGTTTTTTCCTGTTCCATTTCACTTCAGCATCACAGGATTAGAGGTTTAGTGGCAGGAAAGACCTTAGAGATCCTCTAGTCCAGAGGTGACTGGTCCAAGGTCACAAAGCTAGGAAGTAGCTAAACTAGAATTTGACTCCTAGTCTTTTGACTCTGAATCTAGAGCTCTTGTCATCATTTTATACTGTTTCACTTCTCTTACTGAATTATGATTCCTTCTCTCATCACCCACAGTCTGAATCTCACATTAGATTCTTATGTTCTGGGAATCAGAAAAATCCCAGAGTAAGAGAAGTAATTTTATAAGTCCTAGTTTTCTATGACGCATTTATACTAAGACATTGATTGATTATCAAGCAGTTAAGTACTTACTATGTATAAGACACTGAACTGAGCTCTGGGGATACAGAGAGACTTGAAATATTGCCTGCCCTCATGGCGCTTACATTCTAACAAGAGACAGCATGCATATATATGTATATGCACAGAACAATTACAAAATGAATAAAAGTATTTTGGAGATAAGTCACAACTCATGCTCTCAGAATTCACAACCATTACCAGATACATTGGCCCCATCTTTACACTTTTTTCATTCATTTATTTATTTATTCATTCATTCATTCATTTATTTTTAATTTTCAACGTTCACTCCCATACGATTTTGAGTTCCAGATTTTCTCCCCATCTCTACTCTCCCCCAACCCCAAGACAGCATGTAATTTGACATAGGCTCTACATATATATTTACATTTTTTTAAATTTATTTATTTATTCTTAGTTTCACAACATAATTTACTGTCATTTTAAAGACTTGCATTTGCGTGTGAGGCCAGCACTCTGCTTAATGCCAGGAACTTTGCCTGTAACGAGGGCAGGCTATTAACAAGTAGACAGTAACACTTGGTTGTAGCCAGGTGGTTTGAAATACTTGACATACCTGGTCTGCAGGAAAGGTTCAAAAAAAGAAACTGAGGTATAAAGGTGATTGGTAACACCCAGAGTACGAATAAGATCACTAGGAGAGCACATTTAGTGAGAAAGAAAAGGAGCAAATAAGGGAGGGAGGGTAAGAAGAGAAAGGAAAGGGAAGAGAATGAAGAGGAGGAAGAAGAGAGAACAGAGGAAACAGAGAAGTAGTAATTGACAAAGCAAGAGAAAAACCAGGACCATGAAGTGTCAGAGAGTCCAAAAGGAAAAAAGAGAATGGAGAAGGAAAGTCATTGGATTTGGGGATTACAAAGGTGTCCTTTTGTGAGAGCAGTTTCACTAGCGGGGTAGAGACCTGAGCCAGACATACTGCCATGGCTCAGATCGACATACCCTCAAGTCACTCTTCTTTTTTTCCAGTTTTTATCACTTCTCTTACCTCAAACCTCCAACTGCTTTATCAATGCCTTGCTTTGCCACCATCACCTAACATGGAAAGTTACCCAATATAAATTCCATTTGAATTTCCCCTTGAAATGATATTATGTAGGCAGTCAAAGCCCCTCCCTGTGTATAAACTGAGTGCTTTCAAACTGCATTCTCTCAGCCCACCCAGGTACCAGTTAGTGATCAGAAACAAGAAGAGAGGGTGTTCTTGGGCTGCTGGAAGCATTATTCCGGCCCCTTGTAAACAATCAAATCCAAATATTGAAATCAGACATACTTCCTACCATGTGTGAGAAGGCAGACCTTTCTATTTCTAGATTTTGAAATAAATTTTAAGGAAGTTACATATAAATAGTCTGAGCTAAGAATTAATGTCTCTGAAGAAGAAAATCAAGAAAGTTGTTCATTCTGAATAAGAGCTTAACAATAAACATAAAGGCAATGTTGGAAAGGAAATCTTAGGATCCAAAAACAAATATTGAATGCCTTCTCTCTACAATATTTATTAATTTTCTTAAAGTAGACTGATAAAAATTGAAAATTAAGAAGAATTTTTAAAACCTGAACATACCAAATATACCATGTAAACCTAGGTGGTAACTCGGCCTGGTAAAATGGGTACAAAATTGCTATTGTTTTTCTGTCATTTTTCAGTCATGTCCAACTCTGTGTGATCCCACTCGGGGTTTTCTTGGCAAAGATACTGAGGTGGTTTGCCATTTCCTTCTCCAGCTCATTTTACAGATGAGGAAACTGAGGCAAAGGAGGTTAAGTGATTTGCCCAGGGTCACATACCCAGTAAGTGTCCAAGACCAGATTGGAACTCAAGAAGATGAGTCTTCTTGACTCCAGGCCTACACTATCTAGTTGCTCCACCTAAATTTTTACTTCTGCCCAAATTTTTCAACAGTTCTTCCTACTGTAAATTTTAGCAAACAAAAGCCACTGAATGCTTCAGTGATACAGAGCCTTAAATATGGTGTAGTGAAAGCACCACTGGACGGAATTTCTAATTCCATCTCTCCTATGGATCAACTGCCTGTGAATTTAGACAAGTCAGTGATTTCTCTGCCTCAGTGTCCTCGCTAGTAAATGGAGACAATAAGCAATACAGAGTCTCTATGAGAACAAACAGTCAGTCAGTCAGTCAACAAGCATTTAATAAACTTTTACTATGTACAAGCTTCTGTACTAAGTGCTGGGGATACAAGAGTAAAAACTGTGGTCCTTGCTGGAGGCAAATAATTCATCACTGCAGCCAGCCTGGTGAAAGCCTCTCTGAATGCTAAGTTGATCTCTCGAGAAGAGGCTTGAAGTGCAGTTATCCCTTCCCCATCAGGGAGGTTAGGGGCCTGACCCCTGCAATCTAGAGATTCCTCATAAAATTTTTTTGGCTTTCCTTTTGTACAAGAGAAGAAGTCTGAATTATTATCGTATTAAAAGATAAAATAAGTTGATATTATACAGTGCTATATATATATTTTATGTATTTCTGAGTTTCTAAACTTTTTATGTGTCACCTACTGATCTTCGCATGTCATCTGCAGCTTCCACAAAAACTCCCCAAAAATTCCCATTTAATTTCTTACACCAACAAGTGAGATATTGAAACCACGAAGGGGAAAGTCAAGATGTGAACGTAGTAACTGTAGAATTTGGCAGAATGGGCTACAGCTTGCTCTTCCTGGCATAAGCTTAAAGAAACCGTCATATTCACTCCATGGTAAAGTACTGAAGGAGGCCTTTTGTGAGGTTACCAAAATGTCTGTGTGTGTATGTGTGTGTGTGAGAGAGAGACAGACAGACAGAGACAGACGGAGAGACAAGACAGACAGACATGCCTCCTGCCCTCAAACAGCTTACAATCTAGTTGGGAAAACAAACCTGGCATGCATTAAATGACAGTCTGAAAACAATTACCAAATCATGTGGTATTAGTTATAAATGAAACTAAAATCGGAAACAGATGAAGGCTTACTGGACGCGGAGAGCCCTAAGCTGGCCAAGTATGAGAAGGACTGAGAAATGTGAAAAGCAAGAGGAAAGACATTGAATATCAGCAAGGTAGAGCAGCAGATGGAACAGGGGATAGGAAACCAGTAAGACCTGAGTTCAAATTCAGTCTCAGAAACTTACTACCTGTGTGAATCCTAGGCAAGGCACCTGTCTGTTTCAGTTTCTTCATCTGTAAGATGAGGATAAATAATAGCACCGAATGTTTGTTTTATGTTCATTTTATTTATGTTTATTTATTTATTATTCATATTCATTTATAATGCATTATATATTTATTGATATTACATTTATTATATTATAAAATATAAATATTTTATGTCTATTTTTGTTCAATTGTTTCAGTCATGACTAACTGTTTTTGACCCCATTTGGGGTTTTCTTGTCAAGATACTGAGATGATTTGCCATTTCTTTCTCCAGCTCATTTTAAATTTTTTTTTTTTTTGCTTTTTGGAGGGGGGAAGGTAGGGCAATTGGGGTTAAGTGACTTGCCCAAGGTCACACAGCTAGTTTTTGTGTTAAGTGTCTGAAGCCGGATTTGAACTCAGGTCCTCCTGATTCCAGGGCCGATGCTTTATTCACTGTGCCACCTAGCCACCCCTCCAGCTCATTTTATACATAAAGAAACTGAGGCAAAAAGGATTAAGTGACTTGCCCAGGGTCACATAGCTAGGAAGTGCCTGAAGCTAGATTTGAACTCAAGAAGATGAGTCTTCCTGACTCCAGGCCTGGCACTCTATCCACGGTGCCACCTAGCTGCCTACCCCTCTATACCACATCTGATATTGTTTATGTTTAAGGTCAAATACAGGGTTTAGAGCTGGAAAGGAACTCAAAGAACATCTGGTCCTAGCCCAACTAAGGCCCAGAGAGAAATGTCACAGAGATAGCATAGCCAATGGCAGCATCAGAATTTGAACTCAAGCCTTCTGAATCCAAATCCAGTGATGGGGGAATAGAAGGAGGGATCCATCAAATCTCAATACATCACAAAGACATAGCAGCTATTGTATTCATATCTTCCTATCTTTAAACTTTTTTTCTAAATCCTTAACAAATGAAAAAAAGGTAGCTTGTTGATAGATGTATACATCTCTCCAGTTTTATGTCCTAAGATTTTATCTATGGTCTTTGAACAGGACCTAAATCATTCTCACTGTACTCTGCTTTCATCTTCCCCTTCACTCATGAAATGAATCCATTCCACTGCATTGACTCCATATTTTTCTTCCCAATGTAATTTCAAGATAAAACTGACCTTTAAAGAAGAGTTAAGCTCATGATTTGGGGAGATGGGGGACTAGATTTTTTTTTTTAATCCTCTTGAAATTTTTCAACAATCTGAAAGATCTTCAAATAAATCAATCAGTTCTCTCCCTTCCAAAAGTAAGATCAGAAGCTTTTCAATACAGACTGAAATTTCTATTCACAACAGATGTGGCCACAGGCAGATGGATGGACAGCAGGAAAAAGGCTGTGCAACTGTGAGATTGCCTTACTGGGACGTTACCTGGACATTAATAATTTAACACGCAATGAGAACTGAGCCTTCTCCAATATTTTGTGTAAAAGAAAAAAAATAATGCTTAAAAAGATGAAGGACGATAGGCACTCCCAGAAACAACCTAAGGTATACATAGCAAACTGAAGTATTTATGTACAAGTCATTTTGATCAGTTTCCAGTCATGAATCAAGAAGACAAAGAAAATGTAAAAAGCTAAACCAATGACACAAAACAAGGAAGAAAGAAAAAAGTTATTTTATCGACCAAATTATATGTCAATCAAAAATAATCATTTAAAATTGGGCTGAGGACTACTGAATTACCAGGTATTTGGCATGTGATATTAAGTTCCTGACTAGTTCCTCAGATAATCTCAATTTACAGAGAAATAAATTCTGTGTGATTCAGAAGTAGTCACAGAAATGCCTAGAATCCTAGGCACAGTGAATAGAGCACCAGCCCTGGAGTCAGGAAGACCCAAGTTCAAATCCAGCCTCAGACACTGAATGTTTACTAGCTGCAGGAAACGTGGGCAAGTCACTTAACCCCAATTGCCCTGCCCTTCCCCCCTCCAAAAAGCAAAGAAAAGAAAAGAAAAGAAAAGAAAAGAAAAGAAAAGAAAAGAAAAGAAAAGAAAAGAAAAGAAAAGAAAAGAAAAGAAAAGAAAAGAAATCCTAGAATGACCAAAGTTAAAACTCCCTAAGTACATAGACGAGTCACTTAAGCCTGTTTGTCTCAGTTTCTTCATCTGCATAATGAGCTGGAGAGGGAAAAAGCAAATCACTCTAGGTCTGCCAAGAAAACCCCAATGGAGTCATGAAGAGTTGTACACAACTGAAATGATTAAAAAATAACAAAATAAAAGGATTCTAGATTCCCTTTTTTATATGAGAAAGGATTTTTTTAAAAATTCATAGTGTAAAGAAGGACCCACCTGGATTAGCTTTCCATTAAACCAAGAGAAAACAGATTACAAAGTTATTTTGATATTTGGTGTCCAAGGTCATTCAAACTTCATGAAATTTAAGAGATACAATGTACTTCAAAGACTGTCTAAATCAGTATTTATTTACAGGCAATATTATGTGTAATATTATCATATAGTATGTATAGTATTATGTGTTATAAAATACTATATTATGTCATATAATAATACAATATAATGATATATAATATTGTTAAAGAAATCTCTAGAACATTTATTGACTCCTTAAATTACTTATTCCAATATTTAACAACATTGTTAAATTCTAGAGATCTATCCTCCTTTTCCTGTACCTGAAATTTACCCTACCCATCTTTCAAAGCCATCCTCAAATGCCATCTCCTCCATGAAGCCTTCCCTGATCTTGCAAGCCAAGCTAAAAATGACCTATTCTTGAACTTTATACCACTCCTATACAGTAATCAAATTCTACTTTCTTTTTTAAAAAATATTTCCTCCAATTACATGTAAAAACAATTTTTAATATTTGTTTGTTTTTTTAAGTTCTGAGTTCCAGATTCTATCCCTTTTCTCCCCACCCACCCAAGACAGTAAGCAATCCATTATGGGTTATATGTGTACAATCATGAAAAACCCAAATTCTACTTTCTGTTAGAATCATTTGCATGCATGTCTTATCTCCCCTGCTGGATAGCACTCTCCTTGAGGGCAGGAACTAGGTCTTATTTATTTATGTACCTTCCTCAGTACCCAGTACCAATGCCTTGCACATAAGAATTTGATTTTTAGATTTAAGTCTAGCCCAAATCCAACCTAAGCAAACCATTCCTCCTTTTCACCACACTACACCCAGTTATCAGGCAATAAACATTTCTTGAATCAAAATTGTAGATGTTAGTGAATGACAGTTTTTTATCCTTGTACCATGTTCCCTTTTCTAAAATCCACTTAAAATGTGAGACCCTAAACTATACTGTCCTAATACAGATCTAGCAAATGCAACAAAAAGATGATTTTAATACCCTCCATGTTCTACACTTACTAACATCTTGCCATAGTGAAGGATGGCATCCATTTTTGTTAAATACCACATTTTGATATTCGGTCATTTCAGACATGTCTGACTCTTCATGACCCCTTATGGGGTTTTCTTGGCAAAAATACTGGAGTGCCTTGCCATTTCTTTCTCCAGTTTATTTTGCAGATGAGGAAACTGAGGTATACAGGGTTAAATGACTTGATCAGGATTACACAGCTAGCAAGTATCTGAGGCTGGATTTGAACTCAGGCACCTAGCTATCCCAAATAACACATTCATTCAATTATAACACAGACTGCTGAGTATATGCATATATCTATACTTGTGCTGGCTATACATTTCCCGTCAAGTATCTATAACAGTTTGCTATCTATTAGAGCCATAATAATAATAATACATATGAATATTTATGAAATGTCAATGTACCCTGAATTGTGATGTACTACTAAATAAGACATTATATTTACATAGTACTTTAAAGCCTTTTTGTCGAACCATGTAAATATTCAAAGCATGGTCTATAAGGTAGGCTCCTCGGTATACAGAGTTCTCACGTGCATGTGCCTTTCTCTTGCAATAAATCAAGTTACTACCCATATCTGGGGGAGTCATGACTTTTTGATTAACAATCACTATAGTAAAATGAAAAGAATACTGACGCTGGGGCCAGGCGACCTGGATTCAGATGTTACCTCAACATTTAGTATCTACGACCTCATTTAATCTTCATAGACTTCAGCTCCTTTATTTGTAAACTGAGAGAAGAAAGTGAACTTGACAGTCTCTGAAGTAGGGTAGGTAAGTGTATAGAATGCCATTCTTGGGTTCAGGAAGTACCTGCTTTAAGCCTTACCTTACTGCATGCTGGCTATGTGACTGAGCAAGTCACTAACCTCTCAGTGCCCTAGACAACTCTATAATTTGCAGAACAGATTCAGATCTGCATTGTTTGAGTGATTTTCCACACTGGGAGTTCACAATACCAATGAGATTTCAAGTCTGGTCCAAAACAAACATTATTTCTTTCCCACCACAGAAATATCCACCAGATTTTAAAGGACCATAAGAATGTTTAAAATGAACCCCTGTGGAGGATATAAAGACATGGACGAGAAGAATACAAAATGAGGAGTGATGGAGCTGATACTGGCACCTGGAGAGAGTACCCACAATGAAGAGAGCATAGATTACAGACCACATAAGAGTTATCTAAATAAATATGTATATTATTTCAGTTTTTTAGTAATTGCCTTTGATTAAGGTCATCTAAAGAGAATTCTCTTTCTCTTATCTCCCAGAACACTTTCTAACTCATTAACCAATCCCAGACCTAAACCCATCAAACATCATTACATCCACCCCCTAGGCTGACACCAAACCTTTCTTAGCTACTTTTTACCTCTATACCATTACTTAGAAAAGAATTCGTGGGCAATCATAATCAGTTACAATTATTTGCAGAAGTGACTTTTATCTGAATTGTTTCTTTCCATGATTAACGATTCAAATATATCCCTGTTAGAAGTACACACTTCATTGCATTCTAACTATGAATTGTGAGATATTCCATGAATGAATAATAATAATAAATGCTTTTAGATAATGCTCTTTCATCTTACTCTAAGTGATAAAAAGGATGAGGAAAAATGTAAAATCACGCACTAAATCTCTAGAGGGATTTGTTAAAATGGAAATAAGGTACTTCCTGAAAGGTATGTGGACTAAGCTTATCTATTTTCATCTCTGTTCCATTGTTTGAAGAGGAAACAAAAAAAAAAAGAGGCATTTGTATGCTGAAGTAGGATTTGAAGAAGAGAGTCAGATATCCAATTTCTTATTTTCCATTTTTGGATTTCACAAACTTAATGTAGTCCTCACAGTTAAAAAATAATAATAACAACGGAAGAGCAAAAACAGTGCCATCTCTGAGCAAAAAGTTGGTTCCAACGGCAGCTGGTGATTGGGAACAGCCCAAGAGCATGGGATATCCCAAAACTAAAACCAAGAAAATCAACCACGCTAAAGGTAAAGTGAATCCTTAAAGTCTTCTAAAAAAAAAAAGTTTACCATGCCATCTGCCTCATTACTAAGCAATGTTAGGAGGAGGGTAGCTCAGTTCTCCAAGCCTTTGCACTTATATAATCCTTTCCTAACATAAATGAAGCTGTATTTCCTCATTCTCCCAGAGAGGGAACATTTTAGAAAGCCTTTTTTTCCCAGAATTCCAAAGGGAAGATAAATGCTTTTCCTTTCACTGAATAAAGTTTTTAAATAAGTTCTTAAGAGTTAACAGATAGAAATCCAAAAGAAGTGGCAAATTCTGAAAAAGATCATAAAACTCAATGTACATGTAGTAAGTGCTTATTTTCTCCACACTAAGTGGAGGAAAAGGCTGTTATCAAATGACTTGGCTACTCTGAAAAATTATTTGCACTTCGAAATAATCATTTATTATTGATCAAAATAAAATTGATGACAATGATAAATATAAAATGAAATTTCATCTTATATGTGTGTATGTACAAGGATATAAATCTACTGTTAACATCAGTAAAAGTAACCTGCCTCCTTTGCAGATTTATTTCTAAAGAAATTAATGATGGACAACTTCACTTACCTCAGAATAGGAAAAAAGTCATCGGGATGGAACAGCATCATTCCTCTTCGAGGTTAAAAGCATCTGAGTTGTGCCCATTGAAATCTAAAGGAATCTAAAATACAAAAACAAATGGGGAAATGATTGCTATACATTTGTACCTCCAAAACTCAGGCAAGATTTTTCAAATTAAATGGCAAGATTAAAAACAAATGGAGAAGTAAAAATTTTTAAGTTAAAATATAATTATTTACTGAGAGAGAGAGAAGGGGGGAGAAGAGGAAGAAAGGGAAAAAGGCAGAGAGAAAGGGAAGAAGGGAAGGAGAAAGGGAGAGAGAGAGAGACAGAGAGAGAGAGAGAGAGAGAGAGAGAAATAGATAAAGAAAAAGAAAGGTTAGTTCTGGGGCAAGACTCACTGAATCAGCTTGTCCCCTCTGTTTTAATGACTGAAGAGCAGTAGATTAGTAATAAAATGTAAACAAGATACTAAATATTAAGTTTAAGTATTCATAAAAGCAAAGAAAGGTAAAAAAATCTTTTTTTCTATGCAAAAAAGAAAAGAGAATTGAAAAAGTGTTTCAGGGGCTCCAGCTGTCCACCCTCTCTAATGTGCTTTGCCCTGGGAGGGTACGGTGCTCTCTGAAGCAACACTTCAGTGGGGAGTAAAGACACTGACCTGCTATGAAAGGATCATGTTCAGCTCCACTGTTTGCTGAACAGCAAACAATTATAAATGGTTTCACGGAATAAGATGCTAAAACATAGAAAATCCTCACATAAGTTCTCCCTGAGGAAAAGAAGGAATCTACCAGCTTCAAACTGAATCAGTGGTGTTAGAGGAGGAAAAAAAAAACAGCTCTTTCTGGTGCATCAAAGACCCCACTGTGCTGCAGAAACAGTGAACTGAGTTGTTGGAGCCAGCAGGGCCGGGCTGAAGACAGCTTTTCAATATGCTCTCAGCATCGGGCTCCCGGGGATGGCTGGAGTCACCGCTCTCAGACAGCAGTTGTACTGCTTTCAAGAGGGAATCTCTCAGAAGGATGGTGCTGAAACTAAAGCCATTCGGGAGCAGCTTTCCCATTAACACTTTTATTAAGAAATAGAAGGGGGGAATAGGATGGGTACAGAATTACTGTGTGATGGGATCTACTAGGTTGCTTACGATAATAGTCCTCCACTAATAAAATCCCAAAAGAAGGGGCCGTGACCTGCTAATCTGCCGGTTTCCTTCACTGCTGAGCCCAACCCCTCCCTCACGCACAGCAGGTGTTCTAATTAACGTCTATCGAATGGATATTTGTTGAATAAATTGACTCATATAGCCAGAGATTTCAACCACATTGACACAGAAGCATCTGATCCTTCTTGAGGCTTTTTACAGCCAGAAGATAGCCAAAAACATTGTGGTTGCCCTGTTCATATTGGAGGAATGTTAATAATGCTCCTTCTCAAGTGAATATGAGGATAATTATTACTGAGAAGCCTTTTACATACATTCTCTGAATTGATCCTCACAGTAACCCAAGAGGTAGCAGGTATTATCACCCCCATTTGGTAGATGAGGAAACTGGTGAGGGAGGTGAGGGAGATTAAGTGGGTCACCTGCTGTTACATAGTTAGTAAACTACCTCAGATAGCATCTGAACATGAGTTTTCATGATTTCCAGACCAATACACAGGACACACATGCTGCCTTCCTTCCAATGGGCTTTAATGATTATTATTCTCCTTGTCTCTGGGATGTAGGAAAATGCAAGTTTTATTATTTCCATTTCATAAAGTAGACAATGTGATAAAGAAAGAACAGCATACAAGCATCAATGGGACCAATCAGGACAAATACTGAGTCTAGACTCGCAGAATCAACTCTACTGAATATCATAAGATCATCATTTTTGCAGATGAAGAAACTGAGGATCTAAAAGGTCAGTGACTTACTCAAGGGCACACTGGTAACCATTGGCAAGTCTGGGATTCAAACCTGCATTTTCTCTGACTCCAAAGTCTCTATGTGCACACCTACAGTTCTGTCCCCAGTTTAGATTATTTTGCCTTCATCTCTATAGACAACATAAAGCACTACATAAATGCAGCCAGACACTTTATATTCAGCACTCCATTGCCTGTCCACTTTCTTCTCCCTCTCGCCCTTCCTGCCTGCTTTTCCCTTGCTATTTAAGCCAGCTCTAACTGTTATCACATGTAGCAGCTGGAAAGAACACTTAGATTTAAGTCTATCACTCTTCAGGGCTGGCATACCAGGATTTCAAAAGAACTCACAGTTCAGTTTTCTGCTTCACATCCTAAAATCATGGACCCTTTCTTTTATGTCATTCTATGTTTAGTGTCTTCACTTGGGTTTTAATATGAAATCTTGCATCATAAATGCCAAATAAGTGAATGGGATGTATCCTCATTGTTTGTCTTAATATTCTTTGCTTTGTTGTTCAGTCATTTTAAGGCATGTCCAATTCTTCACGACCCCATTTGGGGTTTTCTTGGTAAAAAAAAAAAAATACTGTCATTTCCTTCTCCAGCTCATTTTGCAGATGAAAAAACTGAGTCAAACAGGATTAAGTGACTTTCCCAAGGTTACATACCTAATAAGTATCTACGGTGAGATTTAAACTTACAAAGATGAGTCTTCCTGACTCCAGGTCTGGCACTCTATCCACTGAACCACCTAACTGGAATAGAAAAAAGCTCCTTGTGCCACATTTATTTCACAGCTGAGACCCACCAGCTCAAAATGAATTGTCACCAGAAGCAACATAATCTGGACTTCGGAGTATGAGAAATCCTCACCACTCTTGTAAAATTACACACTCCCATCAGCGCCAAAAACTCCTTGGCACTAGCAGAACCATAATACAAGGCACTAAAAGAAACCAGGAGGATATCACAATGACTTCCTTCTTCTAGGAGAAGCCTCTAAAGTAGGAGTCCTGCACCCTTAGGGAACAATGATGTGACCCCAAAGGCATGGGATCAATCAGTTTAATGATGAGAAGATGGATTTCATTTCATCCTCCCACAGGGTAGGGTTGTGTGTCTCCCACATAACCACACTCCTTTCATATTATTGCTTATTCCACATTCAGTGATCCTTAACCTACTTCTGGGGGGTAAGGAATGCTTAACTAGGGTCTCCTCTGCACCTCTGTTCAGGAGACAGATGAGAATACACCAAATAGACAAGGAGGTACAAAAATTCACTGAAGAAAAGAACTCTTGAGAAATTCTTAAAAAAGAAAAATGGCTAAATGGAAAAAGAGGCACAAAAGGTCACTGAAAACTGGAAGGTAATAACACCATGAGAAATCAAGAAAAAAAATTAAACAAAGTCAAAAGAATGAAAAAATAGAAGAAAATGGGAGATATCTCATTTAAAAAACAACTGACCTAGGAAATAGATTAAGGAGAGAGAATCTGAGAATTATTTGACTACTTGAAAGTCACAATCAAAAAAAGAGCCCAAGCATCATATTTCAAGAAATTATACAGGAAAACTGCCCTGATGTGCTAGAATCAAAGGGTCAAAAAGAAATTGAAAGAATCCACCAACCACCTCCTGAAAGAGATCCCAAAATGAAAACTCCCAGGAATATTATAGTCAAATTCCAGAGTTCTCAGGTCAAGGAGAAAATATTGAGAGCAGCCTTTAAGAATCAATTCAAGTATCATTCACTGCAGAGATCACACAAGATTTAGCAACTTCCGTATTAAAGGAGTGGAGGGCTTGGAATATGTTACACCAAAAGGCAAAAAAGCTAGGATTACAACCAAGAATCACCTATCCAGTAAAACTAAGTATAATCCTTCAGGGGGAAAAAAATGGATATCTAATGAAACAGGAGACTTTCAAGAATTCCTGATGAAAAGATCAGAGCCAAATAGAAAATTTGACTTTTAAATATAATACACAAGCATAAAAAGATAAAAGGAAAAAGAAACCATACAATATTCAATAAGGTTAAATGGTTTACATTCCTACATGGGAAAATGATACTTTGTAACTCATAAGAATGTTATGATTATTATGGCAGTCAGATAGAATATATGTAAAGGGCATGAGTGTGAGTTGATTATGTTGGGATGATCTCAAAAAAATGAAAGGTTGAAAAAGAGGGATACACTGGGAGAAGGGGGAATAGAAAAGAAAAATGAGGGAAATTATTTCACATAAAAAAGGTACTCACGGAAGAGTTTTTACAGTGGAAGAGAAAATAGGGAGGGGTTGGTAGTCAATGCTTGAACCTCACTCTCATCAGAAGTATTCAAAGAGGGAAGAATTCAAATATACCTATCAGAAATGATAAATGTTGGAGGGGATGAGGAGAAAATAAGGACACTAATGAATGGCTGGTGGAGTTGTGAAACAATTTGGGAACTATGCCCAAAGGGCTATAAAACTGTGCATACCCTTTAACTCAGCAATACAACTGCTTGGTCTGTATCCCAAAGAGATAAAGAAAAAAAAAAGGACCCATACATACAAAAATATTGATAGTAGCTTTTTTTGCAGTGGTGAAGAAATGGAAATTAAAGGAATGTCCATCAATTAGGGAATGGTTGAATAAGTTGTGGTATGATTGTGATGGAACACTATTGTACTATAAGACATTTCAGAATTCAGAAATTCAGAAAAACCCAGCAAGACCTATATGAACTGACGTAAAGTGAAGTAATCACAACCAAGAGATCATTGCACACAGTAACAGCAATATTAGAATGACGATCAGCTGTGACAGACAGCTACACTCATCAATACAATATCCAAGACAATTCAGGACTCACAATGAAAATTTCTCTCTACCTATAGAGAACTGAAGAATTCTGAGGGCAAATTGAAGTATAATTTTCTCACTTTATTTTTCTTGCTTTTTTTGTGACATGGCTAATAAGCTAATGCATTTACATGATTTCACATGTATCATGAATATCATATTGCTTGTTTTCTCAGTAAGTGGGGGAGGGAGAAAGAAAGAAGGGAGGAAGAGAATTTAGAACTCAAAAATTTTTTTAATGTTAAAAATAAATAAATGTTTTTAAATAAAAACAATAAAAGTGATGAAACTTAAAAAAAAAAATCAGTACATTCTACTTCAATGACTCCAAAAACTGAGATGCCCTCACAGTATGGTCCCCTGACTGGTGCCCTGGAATAGAGTAAAATAAGGCAGACCTGTATGCCTATACAGTGCAGGGAGTTAGAAAGGGAAAGGAACCATTGGACACATGCTCTGCTTCAACATGCCCTACAATTCTCCCACCTCTGTACTTTTGTCTCATGCCTTTCCCTATGCCTGGAATGTCCCCCTGCTCATCTAAGCCTCTTGAATTCCTATTCAGCCTTTAAAACCTAACTCAAATGCCATCTCCTCAAGCACACCTTCTATGAGTCCTTGAATCAGTAACATCCTTTCTATCTTGAGTCTCACATAGCACTTTCTTTGCTGATACATTCATTATGTAATCAATAGAGACAGATGAATGGATGTGGGGAAAGCACTGTATTTGGCATCAGAAATACTGGATCTATATCCTGTATTCTCACTTAGACTCTCTACACTTCAGTTTTGTCACCTAAAATGAAGACAATAATACTTGCTATAAGTCAGGCAATAAGTATTTATTAAGCACCTACTACATACCAGGCATTGTGCCAAGAACTATGGATACAAAGAAAGTTTTGTAAAAGACAGTCCCTGTCGCCAAGGAGCTCACAATCTAACAAACATGCACTATGTATCTTAGAAGGTGGTTGGAGAGGAGGGGGGAAGGAGGGGAGACTTTGTAACCTTACAGAAAAATATAAATGTGAATTATTACTATTCATTATAATTGTATGATATAAAATCTCTGATGGGGCAGTTAGGTGATGCAAAGGATACAGCACTGGATCTCAAGTCAGGAAGACTCACCTCCTGAGTTCAAATCTGACCTCAGATGTTTACTAGCTGTGTGATCCTGAGCAAGTCACTTAACCCTGTTTGCCTCAGTTTCCTCATCTGTAAAAGGAGCTGGAGAAGGAAATGGCAAACCATTCAAGTATCTTTGCCAAAAAAAACCCAAATGGGATCATGAAGAGTAGACACAACTGAAAAACAACAACATAAAATGTCTGTGTATGAAATGTATCTCTTTGTATTGAAGGCAGGGACCATATCTTCACTACACCATATCTCCCCCAGCACTGAAGCATACGTCCCCTCACACAGTAGGCACACTCATATTTATTGACATGCTGTTGAATGTGATTAAAGAAGCATGGAGGGCAAGGGTGGGAGAGGGAACAGCTACGCTGGACTCTACCTGGTCCCTCTAATCTAAGGAGCTCACCTTGCAGATGGTTCTCAAATAGCAAATTTGGGACTTTCAAGAAGCTAGTGAGTTCTGCCAGTGACTTCCTACCTATACTACCTCAAAAGGAAGAGAATCCTTCCCACTGAAAGAAAAGCATCACTAGACTGAGTAAGAAGATCTGCCTTCAAGGTCCAGGTTCTATCACTTCTCTGAGGCTTCTCTGAGACTCAATTTCCTCATCTGCAAGCTACATATGACTATGTATACTATCTCGTATATAGAGTGGAATAAGAAAAACTTTGTTTATTGTTTTTAAAAGCAAGTAGAACGTGCAGTGGGTAGAGCGCTAGACCTAGGGTCAGAAAGACCTGAGTTCAGATCCTTCCTCAGATGCTTACTAGATCATTTAACCTCTGCTTCAGTTTCTTCAACTGTAAAATGGAACTAATAATCACACATCCCTTCCAGGATTGTTGTGCAGAGACAGCATTTATAAAGTGCTTCGCAAACCTTTAAGTACTATACAAATGCTAGCTATCATTATTATTATTATTGAATTGTGAGCTGTGTTTATTATATATTTATGAGCTCTCTAAAGTTCTATAAAGGTGAGCTATTGTTGTGATTCTGCATTGAGAGGGCTACACAAACAGGCCTGCCATTAACCACATTTTAAAGCCATTAGAAATCACCTACCAAAGGGAAAAATTAGTAATATTTATAATTTATGAGTGAACTGTGATCAATAACATTTTGCCCACTTAGAAAATTGCACATTCTGTTCAATTTACCAAACAAATAAAAGAGCTCAGCATTTTCCTTTTGTGAAAAGCACAGATTGCAATTAACTGTCTCTCCGATGAAAGTGATCTAATCCAGCTGCCTCCCCAGGCACACAGCCAACCAGGAACAGAGACCAGAAAAGGACCCAGTCCCAGGGCTCTTTCCATTACACAATGAATGAGTCTAATAGACCCATTTTACAGATGGACACACTAAAATGACAAAAGAATGAAGCATTTATCCACCTAACAAAAAGAGAAAAAACCACTCCTCTTTTCTGCTGAACAAACTTGCTTACCAGAGATAAAGCCTAATTAACACATCCATCCAAGTATAATTTCAGATTTAGTTCTGCAAATGTCAAAAATCACTGAAGAGGCACAACTCCCTTACCCACAAAGGTCACTTATTTAGTTCTATGTTTCTTCATAACTCTCGTTTAACATTTCTGCAGAGGCCACATACATTTTTAATAGCTCTTGTAGACATAGGATTCTCAACACATTCTTTTGGTAACTGCTTGGCTACTGCTGGAGTGTTCCAGATTTAAAATCTGTGAGGAATGGAAGACCACAGAGAGTGTGTATATTTGTGCTTCCCTGGGAAAAGCAGGGAGCCAGAAGTCCACGCTTCAGATGGAACAGTAGGAATTATAACTAACCTACAACTAAGCCTTTCACAGGGAAGCGTGCTTCTCCTGGAATCATAAGAGTCTCAAGAAATGAAAAGGCTATTTATCCAATCCCCAAACCACCGTAGGCATTATAACATCTCAAAAGGACCCAGTCTCTGCTTTAATATCTCCGGTGATAAGACACTCACTACTTCACAAGAGGGTCCATTCTGTCTTTAGAGAGTGATCATTTTCTTCCCATCATTGTCTAGTCGTTTTCATGTCCGGCTCTTTATGACTCTTTTCAGGGTTTTCTGGGCAAAAAATACTGGAATGGTTTGCCATTTCCTTCTCGGGCTTATTTTACAGATGGGGGAAACTAAAAGAAACAGGGTTAGGTGACTTGTCCAGGGTCACACAGCTAGCAAGGGCCTGACGCAGGATTTTAACTCAGAACTGACTCTAGACCTGGCACTCGATCCACTGTGTCACTTAGCTGCCCCTGACCCTACACATAGACTCTCTTCAAATTGTTTCACTAAAGCTATAACCTATAGTCCTCACTCCTAGCTGTGAAAGCTATGAAGTCCTTTAAGTATGAGGCTACTTAGGAGCCCCTGAATAAATTCTCAGCATTCAGGATGATGAATGTAGCAGTTTATGTCATAAATCTTATAACATACCCATGCCAATAACTATTTGCTACTGCTCCACTAAAGAGCAACATATTATGCACGTATGTAAAATTACATCCCAGTGTCTGCTAGCTTCCATCAAGTGTTTCTAGTTCTGATCCCCCATTTAGTCCTGCCTTCCACATGAGAGTCCTGCTTGTAGTTTTCAGAACTCCTCTAACTCTTTCCTCCTCCAGACTAAAACTCCCAGCTCTTCCAATTATTCCATCATCTTGTTCCTGCGCCATTCAGTCTGCCTTACTCTAAATATGTTCTGTATTGTGACTATCCCCCTTTAAATGGAGTATTCTAAATGTGGTATGGACTAGCACAAAGTACAGTGAGAACCATCAATCCCTTTGTTTATTGCAGAAAAGAGTTCTAATGTTTCAAATATATTAACAAGCATTTTTAAACTGCATTGTTTTCTTCATTGCATACATATTAGAAAACAAAAACATGTAATTAACACCAAAAAAAATAACATTTCAGTCTTAAAAATGTAATCAGGTGAACTAATTAAAATGCAAAAATATATATTTCATACTTTTTTCTGAAAAAAAAAAATTAGTTTCATAGCCAAAAATTTCTTACCTATAAATTTGGGCATTTTTAAGTTCTTTTTTTTTTTTACTCCAAACTTTACAAACACCAAGTAAGAAGAACATTTCCATACACATGATAGAACAGAAAAGAGGATTGTACGTGAAACTGCAAATCTCTCTTATGTACAGCTTCTTTTCTTTTTAAGTACATAATAAAGTCGACATGTAACTTTCAAAGCTACTGTATTTGTCTGTGATTCCTTCTGGCCTTCCCTCTGTCTTCTTTGCATTTTTTAAAAATTCATATTCCTTCAATAACTTTTCTTTCTGTTCTTTTTCTTTTGGGGGGGAGTACAAACCTATCTAAACCCTCTCCTACCTCTTTCTATCCAAAATGGAAGAAAAAAAAAACCCTCATAACAAATATGCACAGATAAAACAAATTCCCATATTGGTCGTATTCAAAAAACATGTATCTTATCTTGCATCTTGAGTCCCTCACCTCTCTCAGGAATGAATCATCTTCCTTCTTTAGGATACTAGCCTTCCATGAGTGTAGCTTGACATGATGTTCTCTTTTTGACATTCATGACCTAGCATGGAGTAACAATGACTTTGCGATTACCTAAAACCCCGTAAGTCTTTTTTTCCAAACAAACTGCTGTTAAGCTAGGACTCTTCAATACTTTAATCATTAAGTTTACTCTTGGTTCTCACACTTCTTTCTATGACATTGCATCTTTTTCATTTTGTTCATCATGGCAAGTTGTTTAAGATATGTCCGTTGTGTAGCATAGTACTGATTCATCCCAAATTGGCGCAAGTAAGAAAAGAAAATCATTTTACATCATCTTCCAAGTCATTGATAAAAACACCGAACAAGATGGGGTCAAGGACTGACTACAGCAAATCATTACAGATTGTTCTTTAGATTGACAATGATCCATTAATTGATATTTCTGGTATGGTTGTTTACTCTTTCAATAAACTAGGGGCCATCTAACTGTGCTGCCATCCAAGCCCACTCCTCTTATGGGATCCCAGCATTTAGAGCTAAAAAGAACCTTTGAGATCACCTAGTTCAAGCTCCTTGTTTTAAAGAATGAAGAAATTAAGACCCAAAGTGGCCAAGTGACTTTCCCAAAGTCACCAAGTTAAAAAAAAAGATTCAGTCCTTTTGTTTAAAAAATCAATTTGTTAGATCTCTCCCTTTAAGTGTTTAAATTACCTTCAAGTTACCAGGAAGTTGAGCACTCTGCATTATTCACAGCACCACAACACTGTTATAAAGCAGGAAAAACCCCAAGTAACTCAGTTTGCTTTCTACTTCAGGTATAACCCCAAATTTCTGTTTCACTATAAGAAACAATCAGCCACCCATTGATATCTATGATTACTTACTGCTCACCTAGGAAACCAAATTGGGGTTTATATCCTTTGAGATATAAAACATATTTTGCAAAGATTGTCAGATAAGAGAATCTAAGAAAAGCCCCTCACCTATCTCTTTGCAATTTTTTAGCTCCAGGGTTTAAAAATCCATCTGGAGAGTAGCAGGAAGTACCTTTAACTGAATTATAATGGGATTCCTAATCTCCCCCCACATCAATGCCTCCTTTCCCAATCCTATTAGTTCTTTCCAGGGATGTATCCATTGATAATGAGGCTGACACACTCATTGCCAGAGCTAGCTCAGTGGTTGGGAGGCTCCAAAGGAAAGTGTGGGAGAGAAGAGGTATTACACTGAGTACCAAACTGAAGTCTACAGAGTCATTGTGCTGATCTCATTGTTGTATGCCTGTGAAACCTGGACAGCATACAGCAGCACCATGCCAGGAAACTGAATCGCTTCCATTTGAATTGTCTTAGGAAGATTCTCAAAATCACCTGGCAGGATAAGGTACCAGACACTGAGGTCCTTTCTCAAACTAAACTGTCAAGCATTCAAACTGTACTTCAGAGAATGCAACTCTGATGGGTTGGTCATGTTGTTTCAATGCAAAATGTATATTTGCCAAAAAAGACTATTTTATGGAGAACAAACACAGGGCAAGCATTCACACGGTTGTCAGAAGAAGGGCACTCTCAAGGTCTCTCTTGAGAACTTTGGAATTGATTGTATGACATGGGAGACACTGGCACAGGACCACTCCGCCTAGCATGCCCACATCAGAAAAGGTGCTGTGCTCTTAGAGCAATGTAGAATTGAACAGCTCAAAGGAAATGCAGGATGCACAAACTTAGAGTATCCACTCCAAATGTTCAAGAGGACTATTTGTGGTAGATCTGTGGTAGAGCATCCTGAGCTCGTATGGGTCTGATCAGCCACAGTCACACACACATTGAAACCTGATACTAGCATAGTGATGTCATTTTGGTCCTTTTCAAGAATGAAGGACAACAACTACCACCAACCACCAAAATTGGTACCTTCCCTTTGTTGATTAACCCCAAGTTTATCCTGGATATAGCTTGTTTATACAAAGTTGTTTTATTTTGCTCTCCTGCATTAGACTGTGAGACCCTTGAGAGCAGGAACTATCTTTTGCCTTTCTTTGCATCCCCATAGCTTAGCACAGTGTCTGGCACATAATAAGCCCATTTAAAAAATGCTTACTCACTGACTAACAGCAACATTTTTGTCACAGTCAAGGATAAGGCTGAAAAAGATCATTTATCCAGTACTCTGAACTGCTAGTCCTTAAGGACTCCCCTGCCAAGCAAAGGCACAGCATCCTTCGTGATGCTGATGTGGCAACATAGCTATAAGATGGAGAAGAAACGAGTCTATGAGGCTTCATTCAGAAGGAAAAAAATCACCTTTTAGAGTTAAAAGAGACCTTAAATATTACTAAGTCTGGGGCAGCTAGGTGGTGCAATGA
This sequence comes from Pseudochirops corinnae, assembly GCA_028646515.1. Classification (NCBI taxonomy): domain Eukaryota; kingdom Metazoa; phylum Chordata; class Mammalia; order Diprotodontia; family Pseudocheiridae; genus Pseudochirops; species Pseudochirops corinnae. The sequence continues at coordinate 109,058,597 of CM053585.1, read as the reverse complement.
TTAGAGCAACGGCCCTGGATTCAGGAGTACCTAAGTTCAAATCCAGCCTCAGACATACCACACACACACACACACACACACACACACACACACACACACACACACACACCCCAGTCGTGTGACCTTGGGCAAGTCACTTAACCCCAATTGCCCTACCTTCCCCCCTCCAAAAAGCAAAAAAAAAAAGAGAGATCACTAAGTCTTCATTATATAAATAAAGAAACTGAGGCCCACAGGGAAGAAATTACTTCCCCAGGTCCAAGTACTAGCTCAAAAATATCCAAAGTGCCAAAACTCCTGAAATATTAGAAAACTCCAGGTGGTTCTGTGCAAATTAATAAAGCCAGAAGAAATAAGCAAAACCCCAAAAGCTGCTTTTTTAACAGAAGGACCAGTATTTAGGCATATCTCAAAGGACTAACCTGTGTCAACTGACACTGCATTTACACATGCTAGAGATAGGAAGGATGAAAATTTGTATTTTGAAGTAAAACTATAATATTCACTTACAGTCATTTATATTTAAAGTGTGCATGCATAAATAGAAGAAATCATCGCAAATTAGAGTAAAATTATAAAAAAAAACTCTTACATCAATCAGAATAATGGATGTTCCTAGTCCTTCTACTGTTTAATAGGCAGCCAGTGCTCAGAGGCATTTACCAACAACCTAAAATAGCACACAGAAATTTCCAAACAACAAATATAACAGTCTAAGCAAAGACAAAAAACTGCTTACAGCAGAGGAAAAAAGAGAAAAAACAGAATTAATTCAGTCAACAAATGTTACTGAGTGCCTATTACTTAATCACCAAAGAATTTCCAGAAAGTGTTCAACAGCTCTGACCCTAACTCAATAGAAGAAAGCATAAGGGAGAAAAGGAGTGAGAAGAACCCATTAAACCTAAAAAATTAGGCTAGGAGAGGAACAACAAAATGTGAAGAACTCTCCACACTATCAAACACAATGAGGAACAGAACCAGTCTACAGTAGAAGAAAAAGAGAAATCTCTCAACTCCTCAGAAAAGAAAAAAGAAAGAAAACCCTTACGAAATCCCCACGCATACTGTGCTTTACAAAATAGATAGGTTTTTTAATCCATGGATCTGCCAAAATTTTGCAAATTAAGCCTAATAAATGCATAAAGCTTGTTCAGAAACACTGCATTGAATCCTTCAAGGTAAATATTCATTTTTAATGCAAATAATCACGCTCTGGCTCAGGCTCACTGATCCACAGCAACTTTTTAAACAGGCTACAAAATTTTACTACCCAAGGTCCTTCCTCCTTAAAACCTATAATTTTTTTTAACTGACTTCTCTTTCACCACTTCTCCCTACAATTGACTTCTCTCAGCCCTAGCTCTCTCCTCCCTGGCTCCAAGATCATAACTCTCTCTCTAATAACCTCCCTTTCCTCCACCTACAATAAAAAACAAACAAAAAACAACGCACAGTAACAATCAGCAAACTACCGACCCTTAACCTACAAAGAAGAGTGGTCCCTGACAAAGAATACTCATATTTTACCTGTCCATAGCATGTCTGGGATAAAGAGCTCTGGTTCATCAGTCTGCTCAGTTTCCCTTTGAGTCTAGCCAATAGTCTTAAACTGGGACCCATGTGGAAGCTTGTACAGTTTGCAGGAACTAGTTAATTCTCTAAGAGCAAGAACATTTTCCTTCCAGGGGAAGAAAAATGCAGAATTTAAAGAAAGGGAAAGATTCAGACTCAGGAGATTCTCTACAGACCATATGCCCACACACAAGGAAGTATATGGGACATGCTGGCCGTGACATCAATTTCTTTGACTTTCTAAAAGGACACAGACATAAATGGTGAAAATGCCCTATGTAAACTCAACTAAATTAAGTAGTGTGGTGTTGAGTGTCACATACAGAAATGCAAAACGTTGTGTAAACAAATAAAGGCGTGCTAGCAAATGACAGGGTCCTTGATCGTGGACACTGGCCTTTTCTCTTCAATGTGACTAGACTATGCTATAAATAAAGAAGCAAATAGTTACCAAACCACATAACGTCAGGATTTTTTTGGAAATAATACTAAAAATGCTTGGGATATAGCTGGGAGGAAGCTTAGAGGTCATCCAGCCTCATTCCCTCATCTGGTAGTTGAGGGAATAATAATAGTTTACTAAATTCAAATTAATTCAACAAATACTTATTAAGCACCAAATATGGGCAAGGCAGCCGCCAGGTTAGGGGGCTTGAGATCTGCATCACTGGAGGGAATGCTTACACCAAGGAGATCACAGCCCGATTGCAGATTAGAGAATTGCCAAGTCATAAGACTAGATACTGGGAATAAAAAAACCCATCCCTCAAGGGCTTTCATTATCCTGAATTATCTGTAATGATAATAATACAGAATAATCTGTAATAATTTAAGGTTTACAAAACACTTTCTGCATAACAGTCCTGTGAGACAGGGTAGTTCAACTATACCTATGCCCATATTTCAGAAAACTGAGGCTCAGAAGTTAGGTGACTTATCTAGGGTCACACAGCTAATATTAGACCCTAGATTTAACCCAGGTCTCCTGATGCCTAGTCTGGCACAGTTTCGTTTGCACCATGCTTAATCTCTGAAAGATCTGTACAAGCAGGGATTAGAACTCAAGTCTCACTCCCAGTCTAATGTTGGTACAACAAAGTACATTAGCCATAAATTACTAACACAATGGAAAAGTCAAGGACCAAGTAAAACAAAGTCAGGAATGGACAAATACTTTACCAACAGACTTTTGAAGGGAAGCAATTTAATTACAATTTTTTTTATTTTTTTAAGCATCTACTACATGCAAAGTACTTTGAAGGTGCTGAGGACACAAGGACATAACCAGAACAGTCCCTTACTTCAAGGAGCTTGCATTTTACTAGGGCAAATGGGGCAAAACAGTCTGTGCACAAATTCAGACAACAGACAGAAAAGTAAGGGAAGATGGGAAAGGGGTGCTCTCACCCCCAGGGATTAGGAAAACTCCATGGAGGAGGTAGGTCCTGAGCCAAGACTTAAAGGAAGACATGGATTTCAAAATGTGGAGGTGAGGGGGTGGGGAATGCATTCCATGTATGAAGAATGGCTTATGCAAATGCACAAAGGGAAGCTCAGCTAGGTGACTCAGTAGACAGAGCCTAGAGTCAGGAAGACCTGAGTTCAAATCTAATCTCAGACACTTATTAGCTATGTGACCCTGGGCAAGTCACTTACCCCTTTTTGCCTCAGTTTCCTCACCTGTAAAATGAGCTAGAGAAGGAAATGGCAAAGTCCTCCAGTATCTCTGCCAAGAAAACCCCAAATGGGGTCGTGAAGAGTCAGACAAAACTCAAAACCACTAAACGATATAAGGATATAGAATGTTGACTTGGGGAGACACCAAGTGCGAGGCACCGTGCTACTACACACTTACAAATATTTCATTCGAGCCTCACCACAACCCTGTGAAAAGATCACAATACTATTGTGATCCTCATTTTATAACTGGGGATTTGAGGGATCTCAAGGATGGAGATCTGAAGCATGTGAGGCACAGAGAGGTTCGGTGACTTGCCTGTGGTCACGCAGCTAATATGTCTGAGACAGGACTTAACTCCGATTTTGCTCTCACCAAGCCCAGCCCTATATTCCCTGCACCATCTAACTGCTTCAGGTAGTAGCTCCGAAGATAGTTGGCTGTCTAGTTTGACAGTGACACAGAAGTGGTAAAGAAGAGTATAAAATAAAGCTGGGAAGGTACATAGGAGCCAAACAGTCAAGACCCTTAATGCCGGGTCATAGACATGATATTTTATCCTTGAAGGAGCAGGGAGCTATGGAAGGTTTTCAGTAGGATTATTCTGACAGCTGTTCGGAGGATGAACTGGAGATGGAAGAAACTCGAAGCAAGCTAACTAGCAGGACATTATAGCACAGAGGTAATAGGTAACAAGAAGCCGGACCGTGGTGGCGGTGCTGGCAGAAGCAGAGAGAAGACCAGATCCAGGAAATGTTTTGGAAGTAGAACTGATGGAGAGGCAAATGATTGGCTCTAGAAGGTGTGTGCAGGGTGATAATGAGGGTGAGTTACACTGATAGGCTATTAAAATCACATCTTCTCTGTTCAGATCATCAGCTCTGTTTATCAGGAGCCTACTCTGTATGAGCTACTGTGTTAAGCAATTTTGATAAAAAAAATTTTTTTTGATAAAAAAAATTTTGATTAAAAAAAATGAAAAATTGACCTTACCTTCCAGAAGAAGCACATTTTACTGAGGGATACAACGTAAGAAAAAGATATGTCTATTTCCAAAGATGATTAGGGAAAAAGGAAAAGAACCTATATGTGCTAAAACGTTTATAGCAGATCTCTTTGTGGTAGCAAAGAATTGGAAATTGAGGGGATACCCATCAATTGGGGGATGGCTGAACAAGTTGTGGTATATAATTGTGATGAAATACTACTGCGCTATAAGAAATGAGGAGCTCAGTGATCATAAAAAACAAGGAAAGGCTTGCACAAAAGAATGGAGAGTGAAATTAACAGAACCAAGAGAACACTGTATATAGTAATAGCAATATTGTTATAAGAATGACTTTGAGCAAATAAGTAATTTTGTCTATTATAAATATCCCAATTAAGTATAAAGGACACATTAAAAAAATGTTATCTGCATCCAGGAAAAGAACTTCCAAATACAAGGGTGTACAGAATAATTTTACATATATATGTTTATTTGTGTCTAATGATAGCCATCTCAAGTAGGGGAGTGGGCAGAAAAATAGGATAAAGAAAAAGAAAAAAAGAAATTTATACAATAACTATATATTTAAAAAGAATAGCAAGTTGTACAAAATAGATTTGCAGTTTTGTGGGCAATCACCTTTTTTTATTATACTATGTTTTGGACATGCTTGTTTTATTCCATAAATCAAAAATAAAATAAATAAATGTGAAAAGACAAGAAATGTTTAAAGACGATTTGAGGAGGGAGAAAACACTAATAATTAGGGCACCAGGAAAAGCTAAGCAGAAGACATAGCACATGAGCTGAACACCTTGAAGGAACTGTTAACCTCTGGCTTTGGTGTCCTAACCATATGATTATCTGCTGGTCACATTTATCACAAAGGAGTTCTTCTGAAATCTCGAACTGTTCTTTTTACCTCTGCATTTCTACCTGCGTTCCCCTGTACTTAGAACAGTGACCTGGCACACAGCTAACTGCTGAAATCCTTCCTTTAAGACCTCATTCAAGTACCACCTGCTACACGAAACCTTTCATAATCCCCATAAATAGCAAGGACCTCTTTTAATTTCTTATTCCTCAATGGGATCTTTCCTATGCATTAATCACATTATAACTTGTGTTATAGTATTTGTGTACATATCTTAAAGCTCTATTATTTTGCAAGTTCCTTGAGAGAAGAGATTATATTTTGTTTCATCTCTGCATCCCTAATGCCAGGCCCTGAAAAGAGTGGGTACCTCATAAACACTGGCCGAATGAAGCATAATTTTTCAAGGTGCCTGCACTGAGCAGAGACATCGATAGCAAGAAGACCGAGTCATAAATCAGTCTACCTAAAATGCATCATCAAGACCAATAGGAAACATAAGAAGGAGATAATGATACCAAGAGGCTTCCCCAGAACTCTTATAACAACTCCTGACAAGAAACAATTCTATTGGAAATTGAGGGGATGTCCATCAATTGGGGAATAGCTGAACAAGTTGTGGTATATGAATGTAATGGAATACTATTGTGCTGTAAGAAATGATGAGCAGGCAGACTTCAGAGAAACCTGGAAAGATTATATGAACTGATGCTGAGTGAAGTGAGCAGAACCAGAACACTGTAAGCAATAACAGCAACATCATGTGATGATCAAGATTAACTCTTCTGAGCAACGCAACAATCTAAAACAATTCCAAAAAACACATGATAGAAAATATTATCCACACCCAGAGAAGGAACTATGGAGTCTGAATGCATATCGAAGCAGACTGTTTTCTCTTTATTTGTTGTGGGTTTTTTGTGTTTTCTTTCTCATAGTTTTTCCCTTTGGTTCTGATTTTTCTTTAAAACATGACTAATGTGAAAATATGTTTAATATGATCATATATGTATAGCCTATATCATATTGCACGTCATCTTGGGGAGGGAGGAGAGAAGGAAGAGTGGAAAATTTTAGAACTCAAAATCTTACAAAAGAGCATGTTGAAAACTAAAAATTAATTCATTAATTTTTAAAAAGAAACAGTTCTAGAAGGAATGACCTTCAGTGGGTTTGGGGGGTTTTTTTGTGTGGTTTGGTTTTACACAGTGGTCCATCAAGTCAATAAGCACCTATTAAAAATCTATAAGGTAAAACAGCATGGCTTAGTAAATAGAGTGTGGGACTTGGCATCAGTAAGACCTGAATTCAAAATGAGCCTTAGATACTATCTGTGTGACCCTGGCAAAGTCACTTAACCTCTGAAATAATTCCCTAAGACTTAACAACTAAATAATAGATTAAGATCTGCATTGGTGAAGGGACTTCTCACAGCTAGAGCTAACAAAATCACAGGTTGTAGCAATACCAAAAAAATATCACGTCACAAATTATTCCCCGGGTATTCCTCGGGCCCCAAATTATTTCAAGAGATGCATGAAACAATTTGGCTCAATGAAAAGAACGTTAGGGCCAGCTCTGCAAATGGCTACCCATGTGACACTGGACATTCACTCAAAACCTTCCGTGTGTCAGTTTCTTCCTCTGTAAAAAGAGGATATTGAACTAAATGATCTTTATCGTTTCTTCCAAAGCCAAGAATCTAGGATTTGGCTTATTTTTCCTCATTCTGCCTTGCATGTTGTTTGCTATTTGCAGGTGAAGCCCTCAGATCAGGAAGGAAGGAACCAACGAATGAATGAACACAGGAATAAAGGAAGGAACAGAGGAAGAATGGAAGAGAGAGAGGGAGGTAAGGAGAAAGAAAGGACTGACTTACACAGTACTTACTATGTGCCAGGCGATTTGCTAAGTGCTTTACCAACATTATTTCATTTGATCTTCACAACAATCTGTAAAGCAGGAGCTATTATCATCCTCAAAACTGAGGTACAGAGAGATTAAGGAATTTACTCAATGTCATAAGGTTAGTATCTGAGGCTAGATTGGAACTCAGTTCTTCTTAACTCCAGACCTAGTGCTCTATCCACTGTGTCACCTAGATATCTCTATATTCCCTTCCCCTATTTGCTGTTTCCCATTTTAAAAAATACATATATTTTATTTTTTTTTAATAGCAGCATTCTCAGCTTCCTAAGCAAAAGGGTCTTCTAGTAAAACTCTCCAAAATCATGTATATGGATGCTGCTGCTGTTTAGTCATTTCAGTCAAGTCCAACTCTTCATGACCCCATTTGGAGTTTTCTTGGCAAAGATACTTGAGTAGTTTGCCATTTCCTTCTCCAGCTCGTTTTACAGATGAGGAAACTAAGGCAAACAGGGTTAAATGACTGACTTTTCCAGGGTCATGCAACTAGTTAGTGTCTGAGGTCAAATTTGAACTCAGATCCTCCTGACCTGAAGCCCTACACTATAACCACTGCACCTCCTCACTAGGGATGCAGGCTATATAAAGTTAATTTTCTCTGTATTATGTAAGCCTCTCTCTGGCTAAATTCTACCCAGGATGCGGCCAAGTTTCTTGGTCCTCCCAGCCCTCGTAGTAAATGCAGAGGATCCAGAGGATGACTGACATTGTGATAGATTTTTTAAAAATTAAACTTTTAACCACACCTGAATAGTAATTCTAACTCTCTCCTTCCCAGATACAGTAACATCAACAGTTCAGAGAAGCCAGGATGATGTCAAATGTGACAGAAATGTGCTGGACCCCAATACTCCATCTTCTCTTGCAAATGCATTACTTTCACCATAACCATTTATTTTTATGTTTGGTAACACTTTAGCCGTTACAGATTTGTATGTCCACTGCCCACGTGTTTAAAAAAAATAAAAGAAGAGAAACTTTCAAATTTCTAATTGAACAGATTCAAAAATTCCACCGGGCTCGAGCAGAAATAGAGAATCATTTTTATGTCAAGAAGCATTATCTTAAGGGGGAAAAAAGTCTTTGGGGCATAAAAAAACAAAAAGCAACTCTTCTTACAGTAGTCATTTAAAAGGCATGCAGGGTTAGAACTGCTTTGCTATTCAAGCAATCTGCAGCTAAATTGTACTGCAGAAGAAGAATGGATTAAAATCAATTATTAATAGGAAGAATGAAACTTTAATCAATAAATATACAGATAATGAAAAATATATGTACTTCAGTGCCGTACTTTAACCAGGTAGGAAGGGTGGGTGGTGGGAAAACAGGAATAGATTAAAATAAAATAAAATAAATATAGAACCATAAAGAATGAAGAGTTGTGAAAGGAAAGAAAAAGATACCCTATATCAATCCTTTTCCTATTATATAAAATTGTGTTCCCCTGGCTACCACAGGCGAGGGGTAATTGGTCTTGGCCCAATCCTACCACATTAAAATCAAGAACTCACAGGGAAATAACCCAGGGGAAAGGACCACCCAAAGTAATACACAGAACTCAGCATCAGATAACCCCAGAACTCTTTTTTGTGCATGCAGAACTCTAACAGATATGTTCCCAAAGTGGGTGATACTGCCCCCTGGGGGGTGCTGGAATGATCCAGGGGGGCAGTAATAGCATCAGGTGCAATTGGGCGGTATTGAATAAAAAATAAGGGTGTGGTAGAAGCATAAGAAGAGAAGGTAAGAAAATTCTGAAAAATCATTTGGATGTGTTTCATCTGTTGTGTAACAGAATTAAAATCAGAGTGATTACATTATTTTCCAAATAAACACACAAAACGCAAATTATAAGCAATCAGCGGTCAAATCCAACAACAGGTCCTAACAAGCAAGTGTTGGCAGGTGAACGTGTGGTACATTTTCAGGAAGTCCCACATACATTGGCAGGAAAATGTTCATGTAATGACTTGTTTATACTACAATACTATACGGTTACATGACACAATGTTGCATCATCAAAATTTCAATACAGGGAAAAAAACACAAATTTAAAATAAATTATTAAATTTAAGATGTCATTTAAAAAAAATATTTAATTTTTTTTAAATGACTCAAATTTCAAAACACATTAAATGGTTAAAGAAAGTACATTTCCAGGGGGATGCTGAATAATTGTTTTAAAAGGGGTAGTAGGCCAAATAAGTTTGGGGCCCTCTACCCTATCCACTAATCTCTTAGATATGTCTTTAGCAATCACAGCATTTAATCAACCAGAAAAATTTCTAACATTCCCCAATATTAGTGTTCAGTCTAGTTAATAAAACATCAACCGTAAGGTCAATAAAACTTTGAAAGCATCACTTTAGTGACCCACAGAAATTTTTTAGTCCTCTCCTCTATAGTTAAAAGTTAAGCAACCCCTGCTCTATCACCTCCATATTCTGGAAAGCTGGGCCTCTCTTAATGGAGCTGAAGATCACACAAGCTTTTTTGATTACCACATTACACTATATTAATCCCTACTTGATTTCATTTTATTAGATTCAGCAGAAAGGCCTACAGGGATAGGGGACCTGCAGCCTCAAGGCCGCATGTGACCTTCGACTGAATCCAAATTTCACACAGCAAATCTTGGTTACCTGGTTACCCCTGGCAACCCGTCAAGATCTTTCTGGATTCTCTCTCTGTCAGCTAATACGTTCTCTATCCCTTCTACCTTTATGTCATCTGTAAATTATATTAGTAAGTCATCTATGCCTTTGTCTAAGTGACCCATAAAAAAATGATGACAGCCAACTTCTATGTAGTGCTTTAAGGTTTATAAAACACTGTGGAGAGAGAGAGAATCACTTGTTCTTTACAGCAACCCTATAATACAGGGGCTATTATTTCCCCATTTTACAGAAGAAAACTGAGGCAAACTGAGCTAAGTGACCAGGGTCACACAGCTAGTAACTTTCTAAGGTAGCATTCTCCCTTCATGACTTTCAGGCCAAGGTTCCATCCACTACACCTAGTTAAACACCAAAGGACCATGGACAGAGAAATTCCAAGAGAACCCCATTGGAGACCTCCGCAATACTGATAATGAATTTTTAGTCCAACAAAAAACAAGTCCCACCTCAGGTATATTGCACCTTCCATCAGGAATCTTTCACCCTTATATTTTAAGCTGTGCTCCAGAAGTACAAATCCTCTTCTGAGATATCACCTTAGTCAGCTATTTGCTTCCCAGCTCTAGATCCCTTATCCTTTAATAGGCAATAGTATGAAAGATATATGAAAACAACATGTGTTCCCATGGCCTTTAGTTTCTTGCCCTCAACTTTATAGTCAATGGAAATATTTTTAGGTTCCTTGTCATGGTATCATTTGTGTTCATGTGAATAATAGGCAGTTGTCTTCCATTCTGATAATTCTTGAGAGGTTCTCTGTAATGTCTTAAATACATGGATATGTCACGTCCTGGACAATGCTCTAGGAATACAACAAATCTCTGTAGAGTTGTTATCAGTTTGATAAATAGCTTCTTCAGTAACCCTGAGCAGGGCACCAACATCTGCTATTATTCTTTTCTTCGTCTTCTGACCATTATTAGATGATCTCTCACCTAATAACCTCTACAGCTCTACCATATCATTCTTTGAATGAAGATCAGCTTCTTCTGCCTCTGAGCATCTAGCTAAACAATCTACAGGAAGATCCCCAAATCAGCTTGAGTTTAACCTTTTCCTTCCCTTTCTCCCCTATGGAACCCTCTTCTACTTTTCAACATCTTAGCAAAGTTCATCTCCTCTCTTCCACTTCAGATCCCTTTTTTCCCATATAAAGGCTTGTTTCTCTTTCCTTTAGGAATACCCCATTTCCCCTAACAATGTGGAATATGGCGAGCAATGCTGCAGATTCCTTTAGCATCTTTCTCCCAGGGTGAAAAGACCAGACGACACATGAAAGGAACATAGATAACAGTTACTTGGCTATGGCAGAAATACAAGCACTGGACATGTGATCCAAGTCCCTGAACAACTTCCCCTACTCTCCATACTGGGTAAGATTTTTAGTTACCTGCAACTACCTAAAACCTGCAGACTCCACCTTCTCCCTATACAAGAAATGGAGAGGGCCCTTCCCACCATCCCCACTCTAATGGACAGTACTGAAATAGTGACTTCCATCTTCACTCTCCAAATCCTGAAAGAAAGAACTTGGCGCTTGCTCCAAAGGAGCATGGAAAGGTTGTATGAACATCTGCCAGCCAACAACTCATCAAACTTCCCTGGTTTTTAAGTTCTGAGAAGGATCATGAGCACTTAGAACCCTAAGGCTACAACTGTTAGTTTCCATTTATATTCACTCCTGTAGATTCTTTAAAGCAGAAAGTCCTTTCCACAAAAACACATTATTTTCTTTTTTAAATGGATAAACTATTTGACCCTTTGGAGGAGCATTTAAAAAAAGAGCAGCTAAATAATGCAATTGTAACCTCTCTAGAATCTATAAAACCCTCTTTTTTTCCCACACAGAAAAAGGAGGAATACCAGCAGAAAAAAAAATGCAGCCAAAAGGGGACTTGAAATGTTGCAAGAATAAATTTTCTCATGAATTTTCATCACCATATTTTCAGATTTTGAGTGAATAAGGAATTATTCTGGGGAGATGATTTTTCATGGTATGTTAACAGACCATCACAATAGCTTGGTGAGGCAGAGATTCATAATTACATAAAATTGGAGCGGGAGGATGGTATCCCCACAACTTCCTCCTTATTCACTGCAAAAGGGCTCTGTGTTAATCCTTTGTCTTTTCACTCTCCATCTATCCTTTCTTTATTAATGTCATCAGACTCCCAAGGGTTCAAATAGCACCTCTATGTAAATGCTCTACAAATAAACATATCTTATCTCTCTCCTGAATTCCAGGCCCCAATATCCAGATGCCTGATGGACATTCAGATGCCTAGATGGCCCACAGAATGAAATTCATTCTTTATCACCAGAAATCAAGTCCTTTTCTTAACTTCCTTGATTCTGTTGAAGGCACCATCAGGGATCCAGCTAATCAGCTTCACAACCTAGGAGTCATCTTCAATTCTTCACTCTCACCCCCATATCTAGGCAGTTGCCAAGACTTGTAGTTTCTATTTCCATAGTATCTTACATATCTCTTCCCTTCTCTCCACTCACATAGTCCACCATCTAGGTTCAGTCCTTCATTGCCTTTCACTGGGACAATAGCCTTCTAGTTGTTCTGCCTGCAGTCAGCTCCAAACAACTGCCAGATATTCCAAAAGCACTTTGTTACTCTTCTGTTCAAGAATCTTCAATGTGGGACAGCTAGATGGCCCAATAGGTAGAATACTGACCGTGAAGTCATGTGAGTACCTGAATTCAAATCTGACCTCAGACACTTAACCAGCTGTGTGATACTGGGTGCCTTCAAAAATAAAAAGAATCTTCAGTGGTTCTCTATTATCTTTAAAATAAAGCCCAAATTCCTGTTTGGCATCTAAAGCCCTTCATATCTCCAAAAGATAAGTTATACAATAATAACAATAATTACCGTTAATTGTAGTTTTAAAAAATAAGTAAATTC
>CM053585.1:108984629-109045461 GCA_028646515.1 Pseudochirops corinnae | reverse complement strand
AGGTAAGTGGTACAATAATAAAAATGTTAACATTTATCTAGAACTTTACGTATATGATCTCATTTTGATCCTTAAATCTTATGAATTAAGTACTATTATTATCCCTATTTGATAGCTGAGGAAAGTAAGGCTCAGAGAGATTTAAGAGACTAGAGTAGGGTCACAGAAGCAGTAACATCTGAGCAATAATTCAGACCAAACTCTTCCTTCCTCCAAGTCCAACACTCTATCCACTACGCCATGCTTCCTCTAAAGAATATGAACAAACAGTTCTCATAAAAATTGAAAGTTATTAACAATCATATTAAAGAATGCCATCAATCACTAATAACAAGAGAAATGCAAATCAGAGCAACTCTGAGGTTTCACCTCACAACCAGCAAAGCAGCAAAAATAACACAAAAGGTGAATGGTCATTGTTAAGAGTTTTTGGGAAAAGACAGGCACACTGATGTGCAGCATCACTGATGGTGGAGTTGAGAATTGGTCCAACTATTCTGAAAGGCAATTTGGAATTATGTGAAGAAAATGACTAAAATGCCAATACTCTTCAACCCAGAGAATGCAACGCTAGACATATACCCCGAGGAGGTCCACAATAAAATGAAAGGCCTCATATACAAAATATTTATAGCATCTATCTTGTAGCAAAGAACTGCAAACAAAGTAGAGGTCTATAAATTGTATAATGGATAAACAAACTGTGATATATGAATGTAATGGAATATTACCGTACTATAAGAAGCAATGAATATTAAATACAAAGGCATATGGGAAGATGATGTAAAGTGAAATAAGCTTGAACTTAGAAAACAATATCCATGATGACAATGATATAAACGGAAAGAACAGCAACAAAGAACCTGAAATGGAAATGCTGTGAAATATAACAGTGATGAAGCCAGGTCCCAAAGAAGAGGTATGAGAAAGACACCTACCTCCCTTCTTTGCAAAGGCAGGGGACTGCGGGTTTGGGATACTACAGATACTACAGATACAACACATTTCCAATGTGTTGGTTAGTTTTACAGATTTTTTTCCTTTTTTAATTTTTTTTCAAGGGATGGCTTTATGGTAAGTGTTACAAGGGTGGATATACAGGGAAATGGAAGTGATGTTTTTTAAAAAATCGATTATTTTTTAAAAGCCTTTCACAATCTGACTCCAAATTATCTTATCAGAATGATTTACATATTACCCACCTGATATTTGAAGAGGAAAGACCTACTTACAGTACTTCACACATGTAATCTCATATCCTATATTTCCGCATGTTTGTACAAGCTATCTCTCTCCTGCCTCCAGTGTTCTCCTTTATGTATATCCCCTAGGTCTCTTTAAGGTTCAGCTCAAGAACTACTTCCTACAAGAGGCCTTTCTTGATTCCCCAGTTACTAGTGCTGTTCCCCCAATTATTCTCTATTCATTTTGTGTACACACACACACACACATCCCTATTTTACCTGCCTGTGAAAATATTGTGTTTTTCCCCAATAGAATATAAGCTCCTTGAGGATATAGCCTATTTAGTTTCTGTCTTAAATCTTAGTGCCCTTCATCTGAAATTATTGACAATTTATGCTGTATATATCTTGTATATACAAAGTTCTTTACATGTTGTCTCCCCCATTAGACTATGAGAGCAGGGACTGATAGGGTTTTTTTACCTTTCTTTGTCTCCCCAGGGCTTAAAACAGTGCCTAGAACATAGTAAGTACTTTAAAAATGTTTGTTGAACTGAAATTGAATTTAATTACTCTCACATATTAAGGAATGCAAATGGCACAGCAGGAAAATCACTGAACTTTGAAATGAGAGGCTTAGATTTGAATACTTGGTCTAATTTTTATGAACTGTCCTTTAGCCTCCCAAAATTTTCTCACCTACTAAAGAAATGGGGCTAATGTAATTTAACAATACATTCTTTATAAGGCTGTGAGAAGAGAGGGACAGGAAAGTGAAGGAGAGGGAAGATAATTAGAGAGGAATGAAGGGAAGGGAAGAAGGGGAGGGGAGGCTAAGGGACAATTTTTATCTCATTTGATCCTTACAACAACCCAGAGTGGTAGGTTATAGGTTATACTATATTATCTACATTTTACTGTTGAGGAAACTGAGGCAAACAGAGGTTAAGTGACTTGCCTAGGATCACATGGCTGTAAAGTATCTGAGGCTAGATTTGAACTCAGTTCTTCCTGACTGCCGAACCAGTACTCTATCCATTATGCCACCAGCTGCCTCTTAAGAGAATTCTGTAAGCCATAAAGTTCAATTTAAATGTGTTATCTCCCCCAGCTTGATTTAGTTATATAAAGAATGTCTACTATTTTATAATTCTCCCTATTTCTTTAAAGTTTTTACTGAGTAACATAAATATGTTCTCATTTTTGCTCTTCTGTTATCAGTCTTAGAACGCTCTTAGACCAGTCTGTTTTCTTGACATGCATTGTAAGTATTATACTCTATACATGGAGTAGCACTGCATTATATGCAAATTCAGTGCCTAATAAATTTTGCCTAATCATCCTGAAACCTGGAAAACCCCAGCCCATATGTTATCATTAGCTAGTTTAGCCTAGCACATGGCAGTCACTCAATGGTGAGTTTAATTGCATTGAAAAATTAGCACTTTTAAGTCTCTGGTCTCTGATACTGTGATCCCGTGTCTAATCCCCAAAGCAGTCAGGCACACTTCTCCTTTACATTGTTAATGGTCTCAATTATCTCAGCCTTTCTAGGAATAAGAAAAGGAATTCCAAAATGAACAAGGAACATGAGCAGTCATATGCTGTTTCCTCATAACCCAGGACACAAAGGCATTACTCAACTCTAGAAGATCAATGGCCACCTACAGTGTGATAGGGAAATGGAAAAGGAGCCTTTTAGTACAGTGTAAGGCACATGAAGGTACTCATAATGCTAATTTAATTAAAAGAATGCCATTGACTACCCTCTCCTCTACACAGATGTCACAGGTATCTCCGGGAAAACTCAGATGCCAGTTTTCTATGAAACTTTTTTGGCAATGGACTATAACTAGGGTTATTTAAACAACAGGCTAGATAATTAGGGTTTTTGTTGTTGAGTTGTTTCAGACGTGTCCAAACCCATTTGGAGTTCTCTTGGCAAAGATACTGGAGGGGTTTGCCATTTCCTTCTCCAGGTCATCTTACAGATGAGGAACTGAAGCAAACAGAATTAAGCGACTTGCCCAGGGTCACACAGCTAATAAGCGTCCAAGGCCAGATTTGAACTCAGGAAGATGAGTCTTCCTGTTTCCAAACCCAGTACCCTATCCACTATGTCACCTAACTGCCCAATTAATTAGGGTGACAGCTATTCTTCACAGGATCATAGATTTAAAGGTGGGATAGGTGGATAGATAAGACAGACAGAAAGACAGACAGACAGACAGACAGACAGATAGATAGATAGATAGATAGATAGATAGATAGATAGATAGATAGATAACATATAGATAGATGTAGGTAAAGGAGAGAAACAGGGAGAGGCAGAGCATGTTGTGCTGAGAGGTTAGGTGGCTTGCTCAGGCTCACAAAGTTAATAAGTTTCTGAAGAATGATTTGAACTCAGCTCTTCCTGACTATAAGTCCAGGACTCTAGTCAGTATGCCACCTAGAAAAGGAGAAGGACAGTCCCTACCCTCAAGGAGCTTGCATTCTAATGGGGAAAGATAACACATAAGGAGTTATTTAGAAAACTTAAACCCCGGCTAAGTTATTTTATTTATCTTTGTTCATGCAGGTAACTGCTATTCCCTCAAGCAGTTACCCTATATCTCTCTGCTCCCTTTCCAGCTAAATCTCAAAAGACTTCACTCATTTGCTCACCTACCACTCATTTCTTAATCTTCTCTAATGATTTCCAGCTTCAACACATGACAAACTGCTCTCTCTAACGTTACCAACAATCTCTTAAATGACAGATCTTCTCAGCTTTTTTCAGTTCTCACTCTACTCCATTTCTCAGCAGTCCCCTCTTCCTAAATACTCTCTCCTCTCTTGGCTTCCATGACACTTCTCTTTCTTGGTTTACCCACCAAAGAGGCAGTAGCATGGAGTGAGAAGAATCTGGATTTGGAGCCAGATAATCTGAACCTGAATCCCAACTTTGCCCCTTGTAATGGTAAGCAAAGAAGTAGTTCACATCTTGTTTCAGTTTAAGTTTCTTCTGAGCCTTGGCCATGATTGAGAAGCAGAACTTGTGAACCCCACAAGTTGTGAACCCTAGAAGTTGTGAAGGGGAGGGGCTAATGACCACATATAAAGAGAGGCCCAGGCTGGAGAGAGTAGAACTGAGAAGGGAGCTCTTGTGGTAGAGAAGGAGAAAACTTGTGGTATCCCAGCACTCTGTGTCTGTCTATTTTGCTTGTGTTGGTGTTTGACTGTGATACTTTCTACAGAAGCCCTGGGACTTTATTGGAAGCCCTGAAAGAGGATTTTCTGGTTGTCTGTTTACACTAGGCCTGGAGGAGGGATTTGGAGGTCCTAGGACTTTACTGATGATTTGTATTGAGCTCTTGGACCTTGTTTGTGGATCTGTGTTGATTTCTATGTTGATGATTGGTGTTGCCTTCTTGGACCTTGTTTGTGGGTCTGTGTTGATTTCTATACTGATGATCTGTGTTGAGTTCTCAGACCTTGTTGGTGGATCTGAGTTGATTTCCCTGGCAGATAGTGAATTGACGATGGTGCCAGCAATGTGTATGAATGTTGTTTTGGCTCTGTTAAGCTTTGTCTTCCCAGAAACAGAAACTGTGAAGGACTTGAGGTGGACTGGACACTGTGGGCTTCAATATGGAACAGAAACTGGACAATGAACTGGAACAGGAACTCAACAAGGAGCTGGACAAGGAACTGGAAGCTGCCTGCCTTTGAACCCAGGTAACAGTTGTGTAGATTTGGGCAGGAGCTGGGACCATGGAAGAGAAACCATGGAAGCTGACAGCTAGCCTCAAATCAAGATGAAAAGATCTTTTCTTGGGTACTTGATGCTGACTGAGAAGATTATGATTTACTGTGACCTAGGGGTAGAGAACTTTGAGCTTTGTACTTTGCATCCATTAAGGAGACAAGCCTCCTTAAGGATGATTGAATTAAGGACTTACTAAGTGACTGAGTTACTAAGTGATTATACTTTGTTTAAAACTATGTGGCCACTTCGGTGAAAACTATGTGGCCATTTTAGTGGCAAGTCATTATGTCATAACATTGTGAATGCTGCACTTTGATTTCTGTGAATGTTTTGCCTTAATTTACTGCTGCATAAATAGTTTCCTATACTATGTAATCAGAATCTTGAAACTATTCACAGCAGCAGTTCTCTGGAAAGCTGCTTGTGCTTGGCTTTACACCCTCTTATTGGCTATGTGAATTTTAACAAGTTATTCTATTTCTCTAGCCCTCCGTTTCCCAATCTGAAAAATGAAAGAATTGGAATAGATGACCTCTAAGGTTCCTTCAAGCTCTAAAACTATCATCTTATTATCCTGTCTAAACAGGTCTCACAGCCTCCTTTGCTAGATTATTTTCCTCTTCCTCCTACTGCCCACTAAATGTAAGTATCCCCTAATTTTCTGTCTTTGACTCACTTCTTTTCTGGCCCTTGGCACTTTCATCAGAGATCATCGCTACACAGATAGCTACCAAATTGGTCTCTCTATCCCTCAGCTCTCTCTTGAACTGAAATTCTGTATTAGCAAGTACCTACTGGGCATCTCTCTACCTGAATGTCTCATGGATATTTGAAACTCAACATGTCCAAACCAGAACTCATTAACTTCCCCCCTCAAAAAAAATCACTCCTCCAAACTCCCCTAATGGCTATTCAGTGAATACTATCATCTCAAATTCTCCAACTTTTGGGTTATTCTCTAGACTTCCCACTCTTATTCTTCATATCCAATCAGTTGCCAAGTATTACAGATTTTACCTCCATAGTTATTCTCATATCTGTCCTCTTCTGCCATATATGTGGGTACCACCTTACTTCAGGCCCCCTTCACACCTCCCCTAGAACATTGCAATAGTCTCTGGATGAGTCCTCCCATCTTCAAGGCTCTGACTTCTCTAATCCATCTTCTACACAGTTATCAAATTGATATTCCTAAAACACAGATCTGATCATACCACCCACACCCAGCTCTCTCTTTCTCTTTCTCTCTTTCTCTCTCTCTCTCTTTCTCCCTCTATCTTTCTCTCTCTTTCTCTTTCTCTCTCTCGCCCTCGCCCTCTCAAAAAATTTTTATATCTTCCTATTGCCTAACACCCTCCATTATCTAACTCCCACATACCTTTCCCATCTTATTTCCTATCACAACCCTTTGCATATTCTCTATCCCAGTAGTAACAGCTATTCCTCATACCCAACATTCCATCAGCTATCTTTGTACTTTTGGACAAGTGTTCTCCCTTATCTGTAAGGCATTCCCTATTTACTTCCATCTTGCAGAATACCTACATTCCCTCAAAACACATCACATTTTCCACCTCTAAGACTATACCTTTTCTAATCCCTGCAGTAGATTAATACTCTCTCCCTCTTGAAATTACTCCCTATTCTTTGGAATATAGTTTTTATTTACTTGAGTACATATAGTATTTCCTGGAGGGCAAGTACTATTTTGTTTTTCTCTTTATATTTCTGACACCTAACACAACACTTGGAAAATAGCAGGCACCGTTATAAAATAGAACTGAAGTTTAACCATTAGTTACATCTAGTAACTACAGCTTTCCCCAACCTCTTTTCCTGTGTTTGAATAGAATTCAATTCCTAAAGATCTCTTAGGGCAGCACCGCACTTAAGAGTGCTAGAACTGGAGCCAAGAAGGCCTAGGTTTGAATCCCAATTCAGCCATTAATTAGCTGTGCAACCCTGGGTAAGTGACTTAAAATTTCTCCAAACCTCAATTTGCTGATCTGTAAAATGGGAATATTTATAACAGTAGTCCCTACCTCACTGGGTTGTTGGATGACTCAAATAAGGTACTTTTGTAAAGCACTTTATAAATTTTAAAGCACCATATAAAGGGCCACCATCAATATCATCATTAATGCTATTCCTTTCTTTTTCATCCTATCCCGAGGGAGATAAAAGAAGGAAGAAATGACATAAAGAGAATGAGAAGGGCTAAAGGGTTAATCACAATCATTGTATTTTATCATTGAACAACAAGGGTGATTGAGTGAACCACATTAAAAAAAAAAAGCCATTCTTGGACAACAGATAAAGAGGAGTTCACTGAGCTTACTTAGCAAGAATGTAAAACGTAATATCTTTTCTTCACTCAGGAATCTTTTTGTGTTTTATTACTTGACTCATTATAAAGTTAATAAGCATATACACAATTTCATAAAGGTATAAGTATGAAATTCTGCTTAGAACTAAGCATAGTAAGAAAAAATAGCTAAAAATTTCACTGACTGGAAACAAATGACCTGGGTTGTATCTAGGCATAGAGCCAGAAGGGGACTTGAGCGACATGAAAGACAGCCAAGAAGGATCTAAGTATGCCTGTCTCCTCCTACGGCAGAAGAAGCCTCTGCCTCCCCATTAAAAAAAAAAGCCAGCTATAGAATGTTTCCCTATTTAGGAATGAGTTCTACCCTAAGGCAGGATGTGAATAAGGTTACTATAGTTCCTGGCCCCACCCCATGACACAAACCAGGATAGTCCAGCAAAAGTATGAAGAAATGGCTCCAAGCTCCCATGCCTTAGAATCTGAAAAGTAAACAATCCAAACCTCAAAGGCAAGAGAGATGAATCTGAATGAATTGCATTCATTCAGTAAATCAAACAGATCTACAATTTTCCTAAGGTCCAGCCTCATCTAGCAGCTGGTGGCTCAGTGGATGGGGAAGGATGCTAGCAACTAGTACTCAAAGCAAGTCATGCTTTAAAACCAGGGTAAACATTCTCGATGTATTTGTGTCCCTTAATCAAACTTTCAAAAGAATATTCAGAGAAAGGAAAATTCTTTTCAGTTGACCACCGAGCAGGCTGAGACTTATTATCCTTAACAATGGTGACTCTAACTATGTTTTATAAAGTTCTTCAATAATTTAAATAAGTTTTATGTAGCTTTAAATTGATTTTCACTGTTCCTGAAACATTAAAGATTCAATTGGTGGGAGGGGAAGTGGCTACATTTTTTGTCTATGAAGCTTTATCCAGAAGTTTGTGTGTGTGTGTGTGTGTGTGTGTGTGTGTATTTTAGCAGCTTTCATACCAACTGCAGCAATAGGATAACTGGATAAAAGCTTTTTTGTTGTGTATTGTTATATCTGCTGTGGCTTGAATTTTCAAATAAAAATGTATTTTTTTCTTAGTATGCTTAGTTCAAAGCAGAATTTCACACCTATACCTTTATGTAATGGTATATATGCTTATTAACTTTATAAAGACTCAAGTAATAAAACACAAAAAGATTCCTGAGCAAAGTGAAGGTATTACATTTTACACTCTTCCTAAGCTAGGTGAACTTCTTTTTAGTGGTTATCCCAGGATGGCTTTTTTCACGTGGAATACAATTTAATCCAAAGATATACCAGCCGCTTATAAAACAATGGGCAAGAATCTTACCCATTTAAACATGTCATTTTCTGCTCTTATTCTTAACAAGTGAGATCAAACCACATAAAACAAAAGCCTTCACCTTAACTATGCAGGCCTAGTCATGGCAGTCCACCTTGGAAGTGTTCCATAACTGAGTGGCATCTGGGCCAGCAAACTTTTCCAAATCAAATGGTAAATCATTTATGAGAAAGACTAAAATGAGTTTGCCAGAAATAAATGTAACATTTTGAAAATTTCTTTGTGGTTTCTATCATCAGTGAATTTTGAATGATATTACTCCTGTTCCTAACCACTGACTATACGACACCACAAATGAGCTAGTTTTCTGGCTAATAAGCTACATCTTTTAGGATTTGAATAAGTGTTCCACTAATTCTAATTTGTTAGCATGCCAAAGCTGAGCTCTCTTATGATTCTGTATACTTTATGATACTCAAGCCTTCACAAATCTCACAGTTGCACCTAGTTGCTAACAATTTCAGAGACCAGTAATGAGAGTGAAACCTACAATTCTGAACTTTAAAGACACAAAAGGTATCTCAGCATTATATCATTCCAGAGTTTGGGTCTGCAACCAACAACACATCAATGTGCCTAAAGTATGAAGGGAGTCAAGCCTCCTTCAGCATCTTGGTATTCCAGAATCCAAGTGAAGATCTAGGGACATGGCGACCATAAAAATAGTAGATGATGAGATCTTAAAAGTCTGGCATTCATGAAAAATACAAGTGACTAGTTTTTGCAGATAAAAGCAGACAAGAGAACACAACAGCCAATAAATATTCTTCGTATCATATAATGACAGCTGAATCACCTTAAAGTCTCAGTTCCTTTGGGTCTCAGTTTTTTCCTTTGGAAATAAGAGACAATCTCTAAGATCCCTTCCAATTCAATTAAATTCAATCAAATATTATTAATTGTTAAGACTGAGAGAGAGTATGGTTTGGTAGATAAGGCAATCTTTGGAATCAAAAGACTTGGGTTTAAATATTGCTTCTAACACATATTAACTATGTGACTATGAACGAGGCACTGAACCTCTCAGTACCTGGGGCAACTCTCTAAAACCATTAAGCTAGAGACAAGTTTTTGATCTGAATCAGTGGAAAGAGTTTCTATACCACAAGTCCCCTGCAGTAATGAAATCCTCTATCCAACTCTTTTCTCATTCCCTCTGCCACCAAAAACAAAAAACATAACACAAGAGGTGTAGACCGTTGGGTTCTCTGAGTTTAAAAAAAACTTGAAAAAAAAAAAAGAAAAGAAAAATTGAAGCTTGTTGAAAAGGACCCTTAGCTTATGATCAAGAGATCTGGGTTCAGTTCCTGTATCTATTCTATTAGAATGAACTTAGGCAAGTTAATTCATTTCTCTAAGCTTTAGATTCCTCATCTATTAAATGAGAATGATACTTAAACTACTTGTCCCATAGGACTGTTGTGAAGAAAGTGTTATAGGCATAAGTTAGAAGATTATTATAATAATCCAGTGTAATGTATATATCTTTAAAGACCTTTTCATATAGAATAGTGGAGTGCTGAAAATGACAGAAAAAGTACTTTTCTCCATAGGTAAAGATTTAAGTCAACTTTTGAAGGACATAAGATATTTCCATTATTATGGATGAACATTCTAATGCCTGAAAGAAGTAGGGGAAAAAAACACTGATTTAATAAAAAGAGGTTAAAATGTGTGTGTGAATAAACAGAGCTTTCAGGTAGCATTTAATTAGTTTAGGGGAAAAAAATAAACTGTAGTATAAATATAAAGACTCAAATTACTTTGTAAAAGATGGAGTATGATGCCTCACTTGAATGTGAATAGACTATTGGTTTAAAGCAATGGCATCATACTCAAATAGAAACAGAACCCACATATTACCATCATCTATGTTATGGTGCATTTTTAATATTTTATTAAACTTTTCCCAATTACATTTTAATCTGGTTCCTCTCTGACTAAGTTTTTGGGGAGGCTGCAAGTTTGACATCTCTGGTTTAAGGAGACAAAGGAAGAACTTTTGTTTATTAAAAACTAGAAAAATATGAGTATGAAGAAACAGTTTCAAGGACACATAATGACTAGCGGACAATATCAAGAACCTAGAGCCGCTGAGAATTATGATCTCTCAGTTTATTTGCATACAACTGTTTTACAAGTAGAAAGTAAAACTAAAAAATGTAAAATCACACAATTAAAGACTGAAATATGATTTTTAAAATATAAGGGGTATGGTACATGTACAGACTGCCTCTAACTGTGTCTTTGTGTGTGAAAATTCTGCTTTCTGTTTTGGGAAAAGTCTTGATAATATAGAATGAAAGTCAGTCAATTGAAAATGTGAATGGAAGTTCAATGCCTTGAAAAGAATAGAACATGTTTAGATCCTCTATAACTGGCTCTGGTCTACTAACCACATGGTAAAGAGGAAGTATTCTGACTGGTTATGGAATTATTCAAAAAAGATTCAGCCCCTCTCTTTGCCTCAGTGGGAGCTCAGAGACCAGTAATGAAAGTGAAACCTACAATTCTGAACTTTAAAGGTCCAGAAGGTATCTCAGCATTATGTCATTCCAGAGTTTGGGTCTGCAACTAGCAACACATCAATGTACCTAAAGTATGAAGGGATTCAAGCCTCCCTCAGAATCTTGGTATTCCAGAATCCAAGTTTCACAGCCAGCACAACATTGAAGCCCTGAGACCCAAGAAGCAACCTTTGGGAGGAGAGTGGTAGCTGAGATGCAGGCTCTTTTGGCAGTCCTGCCACATCTGGATATGAACTTGGTGGGAAACCAGTGTTTTGTAGGAACTGAGCTAAGTTTTGAGCCTATTCCTCCAGAAAGCTGGGTACCATTGGGAGAGTATGCCCCCAAAGTCATGTTGTGGGAGAATGGGTGTGGGAAATGTTTAGTTGTTCCTGCCATATCTTTGAAGTAAATATACCTTTGTAAAAGCTAATCGAAAGTTAAGTGCTTAAATGGAACTGGGTATGCTAGTGATTGGTCCACTAACAAATGGTAGGGAACGTAGTAAGTGGTAGGGAACTTGAGGGCAATAGAGAAAGAGACTCCAAAATTTGTCAAGATTCTAGAGAATGCTGAGGGTTAGATATATCATGCTTGGGAGGGGTTGGAGAGGTGGGGATATGAAGAATTATTGATTTTGTAGGGGAAATTTAAGGAGTTGTTACCTTCTAAGTCAAAAGTGAACCATTGAGAATCAAGAAGCCCTGATGTAAGCCACTGAAAGGTATAGGAGATCTAAGAGACAAGAGGCTAAAAATGAAGAAGGAAGAACCCACTGGGAAAAATTTAAGAAGCAGCAGGTCAAAAGCAACTCAGGCAGAGCTAAGTATAAAGAAGTAACCAGAGAACCATCATCCAGTCATCCAACAGAAGCCTTCACCTATATGACTACTGTCTAGTTGAAAAGAGCATCAACTTATTGGACCAGAGCTTCAGTTCCAAATATTGCTCTTCAGGCTGACCTAAAGCTTAAGAGAGGTGAAGCCTCTCAGAAGTGTATTGCATGCTGCTCTATTCTCTCCTGTCCATTTTGAAATGGAAAAGCAGAAAGAGAAAAGACAGGTACTGCTGCTGCTTTGCTATATAATAAGAGCTGGTTAAGCTTGTTTTGCCTTAGCCAATGTCAACCACTTGAGCTTCCTAGTTCTGTGGCTTAAAGGGAACTTTTGTTTAAATTTAAAAGCAACATTTTCTAAACACTCTTTTGGGCATTATTATAAGTTAAAGGGGTCCATAAATATCACATCCAAGTATAGAAAAGAGGATTTGCCCAGTTATAAGAACCAACAGACAATTAGCAGTGGTTTCATGTAATAAAGATGTTCCTGAATTAGCCAACAGTATCCAAACCTACACTAGAGTTGTGAATTATCTGCAAGGACTTGAGTTACCCACCCTCACATGCTTCCCAGTCAGGTTCTTTGAATACACACCCACTCTCCTCCACAGATTGTTAGCACATTGGTAGGGAAGCATGTCTCAGGTTTATATGTAAATGGTTATGTATTTTATTATTTATGCACTTGATTTAATATAAGAATATTTGTGCTATTATTGATATTTCTTTTGTCTTATTTCTAAGGAATTGGTTATGTTTAATAGCTAAAGTGTTTGTGTGAGTGACTGTTTATATAGTTAGAAATTGTGGGCTCAATAGCTACAGCAGTGAGTAGGAAAAGTAAGTATGCTTTCTCTCAACATGGTCATTCCTAGGACCTTAGAAAGTTGGTATGTCACCATGAGGTGGTTCTTCTCTGGGAACCCGTCAGCATGAGGGCATCTTGGAAGAGTGACTGAACCAAACGAGTCAGAAGATATCAACAGGTCCATAGGAAATGTATGAGGTGCTACACAAGGGGCCAGACCACCATCATTACATTAAGGAAAAAGGAAACAAGGACCCGAATTAAGCAGGTAGCAGTGGAGTAGAAACACAAAAATGAGCACAAAAGATATTGTGGATGTAAAATCAATAAGTCTTGGCAATTAATTGGATGTGAGCAATAAGGGAATAAAGGGAAGAATCAAAGATTGATGAGATTTGGAGCACAAGTAGCTGGGAGGATGGTGGTAACATTAACAAAGAAAATTCTATGGTTCTATCATCATTATACTAAATGTGGAAGATAGACCAATTCATCTCTTATACCATTTTATTATACAACTTTCTCAATTTGTCTTTTCTTTTATTTCCATTAATAATTTTAACCTTCAATCTAGTACTTTATAAGGAACTTTTTAAATTTATAAAGAATAAAAAAGGCATGTTGTAAAGGTACAGAGTGTTTTGTCTTTCCTTGCCAGTTTTCTACCATTTAAAAGGGCACTTATGCTAATAAAGACCAAACACTGACATTAACACATCAACATAGGCTTCGGTTCAATTCAACAAACATTTGTTAAGTATTTAATACACAAATGACCCTATGGGAGACTTCAAGATAACTTTTTTTTAAAATTTAAAAAAAGTCCTTCCCTTTAAGAATTTATAGTCTACTGGGGAGATAAGGCAGATACACACATAAGTAGTCTCCAAGGTTGAACATAATGGGGGCAAAGAAGAGACACAGATAAAATTGAAAGACGTCTAACTAATAACAAGCCACAAGTAAAAGAGAATGCACTAATCTCCACATCCTCTGATTAAGAAACTAGAAATAAGCAACTGGAAACACTCACAGTCTGGTATGCTAAGTAAAAGGGACTATTACTTACCAATAAAATTAAATAGGGTTTAATCTACTACTTACTATAAACAATAATAAAAGCTATTTAATCTACTATAACACTAATAAATTCTTGGCACTTTGTTTAGAGATGGATCCTAGGTTAACACGAGCACTCGATTTTAAGTTCACAGAGACAGGATAATTTGCTTATTCGTGTATGAGCTGTGTTTCCACAACTCATACACACTTTTTTGGCTAATCAGGAGCAGGTTTAGAAAATTTAGATATGCTATTTGTACTTACATCACTCAGATCAAATCTTAGAGCAGCTAAACCCATTCATCTTCATGACCCCTGGAATATTTTTGTATTTTTCTATTCTATCTTTTTACCAAAGTTCTAGATAATGTTGTTATTCAGTCATTTCAGTGGTGTCTGATTCTTTGTGACCCCATTTTGGGGTTTTCTTGGCAAAGATATTAGAGTGGCTTGCCATTTCCTTCTCCAGCTCCTTTTACAGAAGAGGAAATTCAGACAACTCAGTAAAGTGACCTGCCCAGGGGCACACACCTAGTTAAGTGTCTAAGGTCAAACCTGAACTCAGGTCTTCCTGACTCCAGGCCCAGAGTTCCATCCACTGCACCACAGAGTTGCCTCTCTAGGTAATATGCTTCCTCCTCAAAATGCAGGAAAGTTTCTGAGGTGAACTTACCAAGAAAAAGAAGCTATCTAGAAAAAAAGTTGATCTCAAGAGGTACAATTTTCCTCGAAGGCTCTGGGATCTATAACTGATATTTTGTTCTAAAGCTGTCTTCTAATGATTTGTAAGAAACCTTACATTATTAGAAATTCTCCTATTCTCTCCCACTCCTTCTTACTCCTGTCCTAGTTCCTTCCCCTCCCCCCACCATTTCACTTTCTTTCTCTGATTCTAGGATCCCATGACTTTATCATCTCTTTTTCTCCCTATTCTCCATTTATCCCTCAGTTGCCCAGGCAAAGGCAAAGCAGGACATTGCCTATAAAATTGGAGGTAGTAAAGAGGCACCCAACTAGAGGGATTCAGAATGAAACAGTTAAAAAGAAACTTCACCTTGCATTCTCATCATGTTCTAGTCATTTCTGCCTTGTTTCTCATCAGAATTTTTCTATTTCTATGTAACAAAAGAAGTCTATTTCACATTAAATTTCCTCTACCCTATGACTAATTTTACAGGTTTTATTAGTAAGTTTATCTAATCTGTTTTTAAAAACTTGCAATTAACTCAGTGTTCAAGCTACCTATAATAATATTCGCAATAATAATAGTTCACACTCATGGTGTACTTAATAGTTTACTTAATTTGAATCCTCACAACAGCCCTACAAGGTGCAGCATACAGCGAATGTATTCCTATTACACAGAAGAGCTAAAGGAGGTTCAGAAGGTGCATTCAGAATAAAACTAGTTTCGATTCTAAATTTAGGGCTTCTCTACTGCCTTGTTCTGCTCAAAGCTTCTCAGTATCAGTCAGAAAAGGCAGGTCTGTTCAGCATCCCACCCCCATCATAAAAGATAGTGCTTTGAGAGAAGCTCCGATGAACTTGGTCTTCCAGGCAGCTACTATTCTCTATACTTATTTGCTTCATTAATTCTTGCGTCAGACCTGTTTTGGCTTCCATTCGTCCTCCCCACCAAATGATACTGCTTTGAACTCCAATACTCAGTTCTCAATTATGCCCTGGTTACTTTGCCTGTCTGCCTGATTAGCTTCCAATAGACCTATATTTTGATCTATGACCTGGCAATTTATTAAATCGCTGGCTAAAATAGCCAGCCGTCAACCCCTTGATCGTGATTTTTTTTTTTTTGTCTCAGAACTACACTCGCTTATGGGGTGCCCAGGTCAATAATGTGTTGTGGCTTTGTCCCTGGTCCCAACTTTGAGTGGAAGGACATGACAGTCTTCCTCTGTAGTTACTGACATACATCAAATGACTCCAGTCAATGTAACTGATAGGCAGCTAATCTCAGCATTTGCCAGCACTGACTAGCAATAATACGAATACAATCATTAGTTTCTCAAATAAGAGCTAGTCATTCTTATTTCTCTGTAACTATGCAATTCTCTACTCTACACAATTAATTTAAAATTGTTCTTGCTTTCTACAGATTTTCTACTATTCCTACCTCACTGCATTTTATGCTTTATACTACTAACATCTACTCTGACGCCTCATCACAGCTTGGGGGTGACTTTGACATAGCCTAATTGGCTGGAAGAGCTTTGAGTGCAGGCCCCCTGACAAACAATGTCTGTTGTCCAACTTAGCTCACCAGTCTAGCTAAGTTTGGAAGGTTCATCACTAGGTGACAGATCTGTTAGTCAGAGCAATTCTCAAATTCCATCCAGCAAGTCACTGAATGGCTGCAATATGCCCACCCTCACACTTGAAATCACTGATCCTTGACATACTCAAGTATTATTTCTTAGGATTTCAACCTAAGAGTCACCTAGGCCAGAGCTATAGATTTAAGTAGAGGGTAAGTGATTTTGCCCATGGTTACATAGGTGTATATGTGGGATTTACACTCAGCACCTCTGTCACCAAAACCAATGCCCTTTCCATGACTAATCAGATGGTCAATAAAGGTTAGAATGTTACTGAGGGAACTATTTTTCAAATACATCTTTCTTTTAGATAAAGCAATAACCTGTGTGGGGTCCTTTATTTTCACTTTAATATTTCTCAACTTTTTCCCTCCTTGTTGAGCTCTAGAGGTTTCTTAGTTGATACATTACCATGCTGCTGGCCTCTGTTTCTTTTTCTCTTTTTTCCTTTTTTTTTTTGCTTTTTGGAGGGGGGAATGTAGGGCAATTGGGGTTAAGTGACGTACTACTTACTACACAGCTAGTAAGTGTTAAGTGTATGAGGCCAGATTAATTCAAGTCCTCCTGAATCCAGTGCCAGTGCTCTATTCATTGCACCACCCAGCCACTTTTTTTTTTGGCCTCTGTTTCATGAAAAGTCTTTTGCATCCCCCACATCCACACCAATACCCTTTTTTGTTCGTTTGTATTTGATATTCAATAATGGCAGCAATTATCCTTTTTATTTACCATATGCAATTGATAGCTTTGTTTTCTTTAATGGTTTTTCTTCCCTGTTTATGATAATGCTCAGAACCTTATCTTTCCTTCTGTTTTGTCTTGTTTTTCCATTCCCAAAGGCTGTGGATTTAAAAATAAGACATTTAAACCTTAACGTTCTATCAACAATTCTATAGCCTCATGCACATATAGAAAGTGATGATTAATATTGTTAATATGATTGCAAGCAAATTAGATCTAATGCTCCATGGCCAGTGGGCCTGCTCCTCATCACATGTACCCCAAATAGAGTTTGTATGCAGTCTCTGAGAAGGAAGAGCAAAGCAGAGGACATATATTTAAATTTTTTTTAATTATATTTTAAAAAATTACACCAAGAAGTATCTGATTACAGGAAGAAGGTATGGGGTGCGGTCTCTAAAGATTTCACTAAATAATGAGAATTAAATCCTAAAGGTACTGTCTGATCATGAAAAACAGCTCAAATATAAAATTAGCTGCTTCATTTGTGAACTCACCACCCCACCATCACCTCTATAGAGCCAGCAATCCACCCAGGCCTAGTCAGTGTCACTGCCATCCAAGATTCCTTACCCACTTAAATGAGGACACACTGTAGGAATCATCATCCAGTGAGGATTTATGTTAGCCCTCTATGAAACCCCAACAGTCACTAAAATATGCTGGATATGTACGTGGATATTGTTGAGATGAAAACATTGCATGTCACCAGAATGACTGATTTCTTCATTGACCTTTTAGTCAATATTCCTTTAGCCAAGTCCCTTTTAGGTGAATAGATTCATTTTCTGATTCAAAACCAGGAATGCTGAAAAAATAGCTTTAAGGCAAAATTTATAGGGAAGAAATATATGCATACTTTAAACCCTTCTAAACACTGTTACTATCTTTTTGGTGCAAAAAAAAGTTGAGGTCTTAAGGCCTTACATCACAATTGTACCCTAAACTAAGTAACTATAAACAGCTGATATACATTCTCTTTCTTGCACTATTTAAGAAGGTACCAGGAAACTGAGTTCTTCAACTAAAAACCCTTTTGGAGTTCCTCTTTCCAATGTCTTTAGTGTATAAGCAAGGCTTCTAAAATATTCAAAATTTTGATAAACCTTCATCCATAGAGACTGGATTTTATGAAACAACTAAAAAAATTCATATATGACTTTAGAAAGACAGAATGATTGGAGAGCTTTTTTCAAAGTCAGTAAAACTTAGATTCAAGTCATGCTTCTGACATATGCAAGTCACTGAACTTCTCAATGTCCCCAGAGATTCCCTAAGACTATATAATTTGCAGAATGGTATTATGCCTATTGGCATTCATGGAGGAAGTTTCCTCACCAGAACCTCTCAATGTTGATGAAATCACAAGTGATACATACACACACACACAGACACACACACACACAAATAATAAAAGCATATTTTCATATGTAGCTGAAAAACTGATTTTAAAGGCAACTCTTTAAAAAAAAAAAAAAGGAGCCTTAATAATGTTCTGAGTTTCAAAAAAATGTTGAAGTAACTGTATAGACTGACAAGGTGGCTACTTTAAAGGTCAATACTCATCTGGATGTATATGTGTATTTCTTTGTAGAGAGAAAAAGGAGAAGAGAGAAAAATAAAGAAGAGAGAGGCATAAATATGGAAAGAGGGGAAAGAAAGAGAAAGAGAGGTAAGTGAATGAAGAAGGAAGGAGAGAGGAACAGAGGCTGGAAAGAAGGAGGAAGGGAAGGAAAGAAGGAGAGAGGAAGGAAGGAAGGAAGGAAAGGAAGGAAGAAGGAAGGGAAGGAGGAAGAGAGGAAGGAAGGAAGGAAGAGAGGGAGGAAGGAAGGAAGGAAAGAAGGAAGGAATGGAGGGAGGGACGGAGGAAGGAAGGAAGGAAGGGAGGGAGGGACGGAGGAAGGAAGGAAGGGAGGAAGGAAGGGAGGGAGGGAGGAAGGAAGGAAGGGAGGGAGGAAGGAAGGGAGGAAGGAAGGGAGGGAGGGAGGAAGGAAGGGAGGGAGGGAGGAAGGAAGGAAGGGAGGGAGGAAGGAAGGGAGGAAGGAAGGGAGGGAGGGAGGAAGGAAGGGAGGAAGGAAGGAAGGGAGGGAGGGAGGGAAGGAAGGATGGAAGGTAGGCCTGTACAATTACTTGGCTATCACAATTCTTGTGTTATTGTTAGAAAATTGTAAGTCATTGTTCTGGGCAGGATACAACTTTGACTATTAGTCAATCAGTTGAGGTCTGAATATGGTAGCAAGTTTGGTGAAAATAAACTTTAATGGAAGCAGAGGAAGTTAGAGGTACAGAGGCAGATGGCTTTGATCCACGGGGTTAGGAAGAGCTTTAAGCAGGCAGTAATCAAGTACCCTGGATAGCTCCCTGGAGGGAAGTTGTTCTGACATTCTCAAAGTAGAAGGAAACCTTTTTCTCAAATCACCAAATACACTCATCAAAATGAATGTATTCTGTAAAATGGTTGAAAAAGTTAAAATCATTTGTTAAAAACCATTTTTTTTCATTCATTCAATTACTGAAAAGTCATAAGCCCCGTATTAATTCCAAGATATATTTGCTAAGTTTTTATAACTTCTAGTCTCACAGCAAAAATGCCCAAGAAGGTATGAGAAATCAGGTACACTGAAGAGTTCTAAATAGAGACTTTGTGTCTCTTTGACTAAATGAAAAGAATGAAATTCAACTATAGGTAGACTGTAGTGACTAAATGGGTCTGAAAAGAAAACGGTATCTTGTGGTAATCACCAAAAAGAGGCTTTCTCACCTGATCAATGTCTACTTGTCTATGAGGCAACTTAAGTCTATAACTAGTCCTGGAGTGACTCTTCTTATGCTAATAAATTCCACAATCTGAATTCATCAGCCTAATCCTCAACACCTCCAAATGAGTTCTCCCAAAATGACAAGGAAAATAAAACTTAAGTTAGAAAGAGAAACATCTTAAGTTAGAAGAGAACATGAATGGAAAAATATATTGTTAGAGGATCTAAAACGTGGGAGAAATAGAGAGGGAAAATAAGAAACAACTTCAAAGATAATATAATAATGATAAATCTAAATGAATAAGAAAAGAATTAGCAATTTAAGTATCTACACAGAGCAAGAGTACAGGTGAGTATTTTTAATTGGCTATTCTCCCAAGTTACCACAGGTACCAATTTCTCACTCACCACTGGGGAAAAAAAATTGAGCTCTTGAGAAAATTTTATAAAGCTAAGGAATTATCACTTTTCCAGGACTATGTTCTGGTATTAAATATTATACAAAAGTTTATATAAATTCCAAGGTCAGTTAAAAATACTACATGCTATAATGCCCCCAAAGTCTTTTTTTTTTAAACTTTTAATAGCACTACTTAATGCCTATGTTCAGCTGTCCTTTTATTGCCTACTAATAAAGAGGTATGACTGAATGATGCAGCCTCTAAAAAATCCTCCCCTTCTCTTAAGGGTA
This sequence comes from Pseudochirops corinnae, assembly GCA_028646515.1. Lineage (NCBI taxonomy): Eukaryota > Metazoa > Chordata > Mammalia > Diprotodontia > Pseudocheiridae > Pseudochirops > Pseudochirops corinnae. The sequence continues at coordinate 109,025,106 of CM053585.1, read as the reverse complement.
CTGAACTGAGGGGGGAAAACCACAATGAATATAAGTGTTTTCCTGGCCCCTTTAAACGTACAAAATAAAAGAGGCACTTGAATCTAGAAATGAAAACATTCTGCTTAAATGACATCTCATTTGCAAATGACCCTAACCAAGAACAATCAACAACCATGGCTTTATGTGGAAAAAAAGAGAGTAGGAGGAGGGCACAGCCCTTGAACTTGACCTTGGCTTTAAAAGCTTACAATGAAAATGACAGACAAAATGTCCATAAAATGGTCTAAGAAAAACACTTAGTTAACAGGAATTTAGCTTCTCAATTTCTGTAGAGAATTATTTTTTTTCCTCCTAATTTTGTTATCCATTGCATTGTAAACAAATTCTAAGCCTGCAGTCAAAGGGCCATTCAAAAATATATTATCATCACCAACAAATATCTGGAAAATTGTGGTAAAAAAAATTTTTTTTACAAAAGCATGCCCTGAATATGACATGCTTTACCACATATGTTATCTACATTTGTACCTCATCATTATTATGCTCTGCAATTAAAACTCACTCTCCCATGGACCTGTGTACACTCCTGGGAAAACCTGCCCCAGACTTTTTTTTAAGGGATAAGAGGGACGTTTTGTACCAACTGTTCTTCCTATACCACTTTAGGAAATACCTTTTATCAAAAGCTAATTAAGTCTAGCTGATTGATAATCAATGGATAGCACTCCAATGGCAGGTTGAGAAGGATAGTTTTAGAATCCCAACCCCCAATCCCCTCGATCCCTGAATAGAGAAATAATAAGATACTTTCTGGGGATGCCCTCCCTACTAATGCGAAGAGGAATGGAGGAAACAGCCCCAAAGGGGATTTTACGTATAAATTATGTATAAGATAATGGTGGGGGGGAGCACTAGCAAGTGGGGGAATAAGAAAAAGTAGAAGGCACCTTGAAGGAAACCAGGGAATCTAAGAAGTATGGGTGAGGAGAGAAATAATCCAGGCATCAGACCAGCCAAAGCAAATTGTCACATATGAGGAATAAGAAGAAGATCAAGCCTACAAAGGAAGTATCAGAGGACAGCTTTAGGGACACACAGACACAGACAGACAGACACACACACACACACACACATACACATATATCAATATACATGTATACACACACACAGACACACACACACAGAGCCATATATCGATATATATGTATACACACACACACAAATACATAGGGTTTTATGTACATATACCTAAATATTCCATATAATCAAAACTATGATTTAAAATGTGTTAACAATTTTATTGCTTATGTCCTCTTCCAATCTCCATTTGTCCTCATGAAATTTTGTAGTTATTTCCCTTTCAATATAAACTATATGTGCACATTTTTAATGACATGAACCAATATGGAAAGGTCAGTTATCCAAACTAGGAAACATAATAATATTGTTTTAACCTAAAATGGACATTAATTGAAAAATAATCTAATGTATTAGACAGATAAAGAATGCACATTGAGTCAAGTGAACAGTCCATTGATCTACCCTTTCAGTGCATACTGTCTAGGCATTAATGATAAACAATGAGCCACGAGGACTTGGGTTCCAACCCTGGTTCTGCTATGTATTGTTTGACCATGGGCAAGCCCTTTTACCTCTGTGAACCAAGTTCCTTATCTGTAAAATGAGAGGTTTGAACTAGATGATTCTAAAGTCCCTTGCAGTTCTAAATCTATCATCTTAGGAAGACAGAAAGCTGGATTACATGCAGGGAATTATACGGTACTTTCAATGATCCCAAGCTGCTCCCTGCTACCAAAGCCTATTTTTAAACACCGAAATTCTCCCCATTATGCTATCTGCTGTGATTCATGAACATTATGGCCTAAAAAGATCCAAAATTACAGGTAACCCAAAGGAAATGGAAAGATATATGATGGATCTAAGTAGCTGGTAGCATACCAGCATCAATAACCTGCAAGCAATCAATGTGATAAAATATAGTCAGGAGGATATAGATAACCAGAAAAGATGGTGAGCCTCTGACAAGCAGATGGATAGTCTCAGTGTTACAACTAAGTGGCTAGACTTGGGTGTCAGGAAGATTTGAGTATGAATCCTGCCTCAGATACTTACTAGCTATGTGACCCTTGGTAAGGCTCTTAACCTCAATTTCTCTAATTGTAAAATGAAAGGCAGTATGGCAAAATGTCTAGAGAGCTCACCTCCAAGCCAGGAAGTCCTGTGTTCAAGTCTTTCCTCTAATACACCTTGTCTGTGTGATTCTGGGCAAGTCACCTCACTTCTCAGCGCCTTAGAGGAGTCTCTAAAACTATAAGCTGCAGAGAAGATGCACATTAACAATAAATATTGTTAGCATTTTTAAAAAATCTTATTGTAGTTATCATATGGCATTGGTCGAAGAAGATTCTTCACCAGAGAATTCTTTGTACCAATGAAATCATGGGTCCATTCCCTATCGCTAATCCTCACCACAATGGAGATGATAATAGCATCTACCTTAGAAGGTCACTGTGAGGACTAAAGAAGACAGTACATGTGGTGTTTTTTTCAAACCTTAAAGTAGGATTTTAAATGTTAGCCATTATTGTTATTATTATTATTATTATTGCCCACAAAACATTCTAAGGCCCACAGGAAGGTCTCCAGGCATGCTGAGTAGAACTTCATGAAGAAAAAATAGAAGAACATGGACAAAAGTCACACAAACTGGACTAGAGGGAGAAAATTTGAGTTACAACAGGTGGAAATGACAGCAATAAAGAGAGTATCCACATTGAATGACAACACAGGCTCATCAAAGTATGAAGGCACCAACCATATCTGATATTGCCATAATGAAAACTTGAGATTCTATGATTCTCTAACATTCTTCTAATCCTACACCTGCTGATTATTGCCTGTTTGGCCTTTAATTTGTCAAATCTCCTCTCTAGGCTCAGTTTTCTAGTCTATAAAAAAGAGGATGCCATCAAGGTTTTTAATTGGGGGAGGGGATCTGTGAATTTGTGGTTTCTTTCATTTTGATAACTTTATTTCAATATAATTGGTTCTCTTTGTAACTCTATGTATTTTATTTTATGCATTTAAAACTTTTATTCTGAGAAGAGGTTCATAGAATTCACCAAACTGCATCAAAGGGGTCCATGACACAAAAAAGGTTTAAGAACTCCTGGACTAGATAATGTCTACAGTCCCTTCCAATTCTACACTTTATATTCACAGAGAAAATGACAAAGAATTTCACAATCTAGTTAGACATAGAAATGAAAAACTCATGGGCCGGCACACAAAAATGTTGGATAATGGGGTAGTTAAAAGCACAGTGAATAGAGCACTGACCCTGGAGTCTAGAGGACCTGAGTTCAAATCCAACCTCAGACATTTAACATTTACTAGCTGTGTGACCTTGGGCAAGTCACTTAACCCCAATTGCCCCACTCTCCCCCCTCCAAAAAGCAAAAAAAAAAAAAAAGTTGGATAATGATCTGAGCATGTACAAATATTTATTAATTCTTTTTGGTTGTTGTTTTCTTTCTTCACAGTTTCAAGAAATCCTCCAAAGAATCTTTTGGATAGAGTCAAAGCTCACTAGCTGACTGGATACAAAGACACTCAGAAACACCCCCTTGTTGACATTTCTCTTTTATTTTCTGCTTTGGTCATATTTTCATTTGCTTGGATAACATGATCAATACCTACTCAGTCAACAAACATTCATTAAGCACCTACTGTGTACCAGGCACAGTGCTAACTGCTAAAGATACAAAGAAAGGTAAAAGACATTCCTGTCCTCAAAGAGCTCACAGTCTAATGGAAACACTTAGAAAACAGATGTATCAGGAGATAGAGTCTCCAAATCAATCTCCCAGGGTATTAGAACAGGAACAATATTCATTCCAAGCAGATTCTCATAGAATGTCACATTGAGATGCTGGAGCATTTCTCAGCAGTCAATCAGTCACAGTCAAATCTAATTAAAATTTCCTGCAACTTTGCTTCAGAAGTTTATCCATAAAATTTGGTCTTTGCCTGACTTGCCTACTGTAAATCCTATTAACCAGACTCAGCAGGACCTTATACTGATCCTGAATAATTCCACAATTTTTTTTAACCTTTATGAAATCTCTAGTAAATTACAACTTTTTTTCAAAAAAGCATAGCTTCTGAATCTTTTAAGATTTTTTTTTATTGTCTTCCATCTCAAATTATCCAGCTGCTTGGTTTCAACAGCTGAGCAGTTGTATTTTCTAGTATCCAGGAAGCAAATCATTAGAAAGAAGATGTGTGGAACATGAAGCATTTAAACAAATAACCAGAGAAATAGTTTAAAAGAAATCACACAACCCTTTCCTTTCAGTCTAAAACCGAGTCACCGTGACCCACAAATAAGTGTAACCATTAAAGGACCAATTAGGAAGGCTTCAAGGACTGGAGGCATCTTAGTCCCCCTGTAACCAAGCCATGTTCTAAACCTTCATTTGCAGAAATCCAGTTCTATCAATTGCCAGGTCTGTGTAGCTAGCTCATCCTATTGAACTGATTCAGGTTAACGACTCACCAACACTAAAAAAACCCATCCTCTAATGTGTCACCATGACAAAGGACCTAGATTCAAATCCCAGCTCTTGTATGATGTTGGACAAATCACTCAACCTTCTTGGATATCAATTTCCTTATCTGTAAAATGAGGCATTGGTCTCTATAATCTCTTCCAAATTCTCTCTCCCCTGAAGTGGCCTTGAGTTCCTGAAAGGTAAACCACAGGGATCTCATGTTCTAGTAGGTCCTACAAAGCTGGAAAGGTTTTGAATATGGACCAAACTGTGAACAAATGTGTCTGTTCTATTTGAGAGTCTGGACCACTAAGGTGAGAGAATCTCATCCCTAGAACATTGGTCAGAGGGTGATGGATTTTTGGCCATCGTCACTTAACTGAGGGGCTTGGAAAGCAAGGAGAGGCTATGATCTGTGAGAGTGGAAAGAGTAACCACACTGATGGAATGAAGTAAATAAATAACAGCTCACGTTTATGAAAGACTATTTACCATGACTGATGGGGAAACAGGCTCAGGTACAGGAGTTGAGTGATTTTCCCAGAATCAAATGGTTTATAAACAATAATGGCAGAATTGGAACCCATGACTTCTAATGGTAAAAATCAGTGAATGCCTTTTCACTGCCCCCCCCCCCCCATTGAACATTGAACTCTCATCAAACTCTCTTGGTGGTTTCATCATAATCCATGGTTCTGTGACATCTGTGTGGATCAGTGGTGTAAAAAACAAATAGAAATGGAGGCCACTAATCCATACATTAAGTACACATTCTGTGTGTGTGTGTGTGTATGTGTGTGTGTGCATATACAAGTATATATAATGTATATACTTATGTGTATATATATATACCTGTATTAATGTATACACATACATAATATAATACATATATACATACATTTATTCTCCCTCCCAGCTGTCTACCAGGGGTAGGGAACCTGTGACCTCAAGACCACATGTGACCCTGTAAGTCCACTTCACTTTGGTGCAGTGAAGAACAAAGCTGACAATGTATTGAGATGCTTAATGAACCAAATTTGGGGAAATGAATAACTTTAGGGAGAATGATGCAACAGAAGAATAAATTAAGACAGAAGTGTGGAGGCTGGCCTGAGACACACTATAATTAAGACACAAAGGATTCAATCTCAATGAAAAGCAATGTAAGTTACAAAAGGCTGATAATTTCTCTTCCCACAAAGAACTACCTTGACCTTTTAAAAAATATACACTTTATTGAAGCCTTTGTTTTAACATCTTGTTCATTTCTAGGGGGGAAACCCCTACTGCCATGAATGAACCTTCCTTGGTGACATTATTGTGATAATAAAGGAAAAAAAACCATATACTGACCATATCTGACAATGCAAACAACATTCTCCTCTAGAAGCCTCCCACCTCACTGCTATGAGGTCCCCTCCCTCTACCTATAAAGAGAGAACTAAAGGAGATATTTTTGTTGCTGTTGTTTAGTCATTTCTCAGTTATGTCTGACTCTTTGTGATCCCTTTTGGGTTTTCTTGGCAAAGATACTAGAGTAGTTTGTCACTTCCTTCTTCAGCTCATTTTATAGATGAGGAAACTGAGGCAAACAGCAGAGGGCTGAATCTGAACTCAGGTCTTCCTGATTCCAGGCCTGGTTCTCTATCTACTTCATCACTTAGCTGCCCCTAAAAGAGTTACACATGTCAAGAAAAGTAGGTGAAAGCAACAGAAAGTAGCTATGGTGGGGTGAGAGGGATATGGTGGCAGCAATGGTAATCATGATAAGACCAAGAGCTTTGGAGAACTATGCTAGGTCTCCCAAGGAAAGCACCAGCTGTTTGGAACCTGCCCTGATCACTCCAGACTTCAGCTGTCAGTATAGCCTAGGACAGAAACAGAAGGAATTAAAGTATCTTACCAGTATAAGTCCTGAATAAAATAACAGAAGAAAAGGGAAAATTCTTAAGCTCATAATGAGAAAAATAAATAGGTCCTATAACCAGAGCAAAAGAAAAATAAGAGATGAAATTAAATTACATGTGAGAAATCAACAACTCTATCAGGACTGGGATATTGAACAACATTTTAAAATAGACGCCGAATACAAAGGATAAAGAATAGTGCCAAGAACTACAGGAATTAATGAAGACAAGATCAATATTACTCAATAAAAGAAAACACCAGGGAGATGAAGGGGATATATAAAAAAACAGGTCTGCCTGATGTGCATCCCATCTTAATGGTATCTGGACAAAAAAACTTGCTGACACACTGGAAATTTTTGTTTGTTTCTGGTAAGACTCTGAGCACCAGAATCTGGTAGAAGAGCAAGCATGGTCGTAAGAATCACTGAAGAGGTAAAGGACAATTGTTCCCAACTAACCAATGAATTCAACTTCAATTCTCAGAGAAATAATGAACTATTGGATATTGGAAATCATGAGCAATATTACCGAGAACCTATAATTACATCAAGTACAGTGGAAATAGGAGCAATAACCAACCCAGGCATTAAAAAGCTCCAAATTATGGCAGGCAAACAGAACAGCTTTTCAGATGACTATTAAATGACTGATTTAGTACCAAACTGAATATGCTATTACTCTTTGGCATTTAGAGTTTTCAGCCACTCACTTGTATTTATAATGGTTAGTATACTTATAAAGTATTTTAAAGTTTTCAAAGTGCTTTACCTACATTATCTTATTTAATCCTCCCAACAACCTTGGAAGGTAGGTGCTATTATTATCCACATTTTGTCAATGAGGAAACTAAGGAAAACAGAGATCAAGTGACTTGCCCAGGGTCATACAGTTAGTAAGTGTTTGAGGTCTCAGATGGGATTTGAATTCTCGCTGACTCTAGGTCTTGCTAACTCTAGGTCCAGAATTCTTATCCACTGACCCACCTAGGTGTCTGTATTAATTGTATATAAAACAACATGCCGGGTTCTATAAAGAACGGAATAGGCGGTGGAGTGGGGGGGGTGAAGAATACACAGACCCCATGCACACACTCCCCTCAACCTGAGGAGTCTGCAATGGAGTACAACAAACTAGCATGGCCCTCTCCACCTTCCCCAACCCCAAGCCTACAAGCCTAACAACTATGGGGCTTCTGGTGAAGCAGCCAGAGCAAATCCTTTAAAGCAGCTGCCAATCACCTGATAAAGGACTGGTCTGGATTCACACACTACCATGCAGGATACTCCACATAGCCCCAAGGGACCAACAACAATAGATGGCATTTCTATAAGTAGTTCACTATGACCTGGACTACAGAGAACGACCTCAACATTCAACAAATATTTATTGGAGATCATAAGAAGAAAAGAGGGAAAAAAAAGTAGGGTCTCTGTAGACCTCTTAGACTGAGTCTCTACCTCTCCTCTTCTAATTCATTTAAATAGTCAAGAAAAGACTGGTTTTCAATAGCCAAACAGATTAAAAGCATAGAACCAGTAGGAATCAAAGAAAGACAATTTCTACAATAGGCTCCAGTGACTAGAAAATATACTTCAATTCAATTACTGACTAAGCTTGCTAAAGGTAAAGTAGATTAGAAGGACTTTATATCTGTTAAGAGATTTCTGGGGGGGGAAAATTGCTAATATTACAAGCTACATATGCAATATTACAGTATAGGTTTTAGGTCTTAGTTAATTCAAGAGTTTGTGTTTAAAACCTTTAGGTAGGAAACAATGTATCTAGATCATAAAGAAAACCGATATGATGAGCTTTGCTGGTAGCAAAAACATAATAAGGCACTAGGGGAAAAGTCTTTCTGTATGAGAGCTGCCTAAGGAAATTAAGGCAACATACCGTATCACCCAATCAAGAGACTATCATAAAACATTTAAGATGCAAGTCACTGAAGTAAACTAAAATATGATACTCATTTTTTTTCTCCAATGTCACAGTTTATGTTTTGCGTGAACATACTGAAAAGGCTTAGGAGTTGCCTACTGAACATACCCACTTTGTCTTTGTTACATTTATAAGCTCTTTCTAAAGAGCACCCTCAAGTCTCTCCCTTCTTCCATCTATCTTCTGTTCAAGTACTAAAGTGATTTTCCTAAAATTCAGGTCTGATCACATTCAATAAACTATTCAATAAACTCAAGTGACTCCCTATTGCCTCCAGGGGCAAATACAAAATGCTCTGTTCGGCATTCAAAGCTGTTCATAATCTAGCCCCTTTTTACCTTTCCAGTCTTCTGTTATCTTTCCCCTAACCTGTGCTCTTCAATCCAGTGACACTGGCCTCCTGGCCGTTCCACAAAAACTCCATCTCTTGACTCAGGGCATTTTCGCTGGCTATCCCTCATATCAGGATTGCTTTCCCTCCTCTATTCCGACTACTGATCTCCCCAGCTTCAAGTCTTAACTAAAATCCCACCTCCCACAGTAAGCTTTCCCTAACACCGCACAATTCCACTGCCTTCTCTCTATTAATTATTTCCTATTTATCTTGTATTTAGTTTGCTTTACATGTGGATTTATTGCATGTTGTCTCCCCCATTAGACTGTAAGCTCCATGCTGGGAAGGGGTGTCTTTGCCTCTACCTGTATCACCAAGTGCTTAGCACACAGTATTCACTTAACAAATCTTTATTGAATTGAATACAAGTAAAGGATTCCCCATGGGTGAACCAAAAGCAAACATAAACTGAGTTTACAGATTCATGCCCTCTCCCATCTCTTTCTCTCTGTCTCTCTATTTCCTACTCCAACTTTCCTCTCTGCTCAGCCCTCTCCCCCACTTTCTGTCTCCCCACCAGCCTTCACTCCCTCCCTTCCCTTTTACCTCTCAACTTCCATCTTAATAAAAGTGACTTTTGAAGGCTATCCCAGGTCAGGTGACAGACTTTATATCTATCCTCCAAAGACAAACACAATTAAGGATGGAGAGGTTTACCCCCAGGTTGACCAAAAGGTGATGAACGCTTCAGTCATAACAACTCTCAAAAAACCAAACTATCTAGTAATTCATAAAGGGTTAAAATGTACATCAGTATAGGTGGCACCCATACCAGCAAAGTCATAAATATTAACAGTATTTTCACAGATTGTACTACAATTTATTTTTATAAAGTAAAACCTCACTGATCAGTCTAACTGGTAAGAATAAAAGTCTGAATAAGTGGGTAGTCTTTAATTGAAGACATGTTTTTTGAAAACACAGATTTTCTTTTTATCACGTTTACTGAATAATATTCCTCATTCCTCTTAGCAGATATTTTAATAAGGATTCTTTCTGAATCCTATGCTTCACTGAAAGAGTCACACATGCATTTTGAAAAGGTAGTGGTGATGAAAACAAGGTGAAGAGAAGAGAACTCTGTGATGATGTTGCTCTGATATTCACCAAAGCCAGGAGCCTAATTTCCTCACTGGAAGGGTAGGACCCATACCTAAAAATCTCCTAGCTAATCAAAATTTCAAAAGGCACTAACTGGTAAAAAGGGAGGGAACATAATATTGTATCTGAAATCATTATGTAATAGGTTTTAGGGTTTCTCAATTATTTTGTGTATCAGGAACCTGATGATGCCTTCTCAAAACATTTTCTTAATTCATAATGGAAGGAAATGCTAATTTTCAGTTAGAGGTTAGTCTAAATAAAGTTGTAATTTTTTCCTATCCAAGTTCACAGACCTTCTGAAATCTCCTGTGTTAGGGCTATTTAAATTTCTACTAATTAGCACAGACTTCTGTCAGAGGCAATCAACAATTTCAGATTTTACTGTTATTCATTTAGAAGAGAGAAAAAACAATATTATTTGGAAGTAGCAGTAAAAACAAGGAGAAACAAATATTCTTGCTATCTATTAAGTCCAGGTTATGAAAACCTTTTAATAAAAAAATGAAAACCTTTTAAAAAAAAGAAAATATTTTAATTAAAAGAAAACTTTAAGATAGCTACAGATATTAATAACTGAACAAAATTCAATGACAATGTAAAAGTAGGAGATCCTACAAGAAATCATGATCTCCAGCAGAGCTGCTGGACCTCCCATTCCTCCTACATCAGTATTGGTCTACTGAAGCAGAAATCTCTGGCCTATACCCAGAATCTCAGAATTGCAACAAAAGTTAGAAGTTAAGATGGCGGTGAGGGAACTTACATAGTAATATGTAAAAGTATACCAATTCTTACTTCAGTATTTCTAAAGACCAATGATTTCACTGATGTCCTCCTTCCACTGCCCAAGTTTTGTGAGCTGCTAAAGCCAAAAATTTCATCACCCCATGGCCAGTTTTCTGATGATGAGGATCTCCGTGCTCAAGATGATCCCGAATAACAAATACAGTCCAATATCACATCCTTCTGATTTGAATATGTTCCCTAACAAGCGCAGAGAAATGCAGAAAATTCCTTTCAAATATACAATTACCATCAATTTAGACTATATCATCATAACTAGCAACATAGTGCCTACTGTTGCAAAAATACATCATCATAATTGAAACCCCAGGAGGCAGTGATTTTATTTATTTGCTCCAAAACAGCAGCCACAGTAAATAATAAACCCTCTGAATGATATTTATGGATTCACACTACCAACAGCAATGGTGTAACAGAATGGAAAAGAACATTGGGATTAGAGTCTGAGGAACTGGGCTCAAATCCAATCTTTGCTATTTAATAACTGGGTTGCCCTCTGGGACTCATCTTCCTCCTCTGTAAAATGAGAGGACTATACTGGATCATCACTGAGTTCCTTCCAGGTCTAAATCTTTGACCCTAATTCATTACACAAATCACTAAGATGTCAGTCTCACGACTTCAATGACTACTAGTCTTACTACCTTTATGAGTTCGTTTGCCATTGTTGTCAGTGGGAAATTATGGAGGGAAAAATTTTGCACTTCCACCTTAAAACTGTGGGAGATAAGAAAAATGCAGAAGGAAAGACATACAGCAACTACAGTGCTTTCGAGTATATTTAGTAACTCCACTAGGCTAATGAAGATCTCTTTGGGGATCTGCTTCAAGGAACAGTACAGAGATATAACTGACATATTAATTACTTAGGTATAAATGATTTTAAAGTGATCAGGTTTTTCCTAGCAATCCAAAACAGCATCAAGGTATAGTGAAAAAGGGCAGCTAGGTGGCACAGTAGATAGAGCATTGAATGGCTTGGAATCAGGAAGACTTATCTTCCTGAATTCAAATTTGGGCTCAGACACTTACTAGTTGTGTGACCCTGGGCAAGTCATTTAACCCTGTTTGCCTCAGTTTCCTCATCTGTAAAATGAATTGGAGATGGAAATGGCAAGCCACTCCAGTATCTCTGCCAAGAAAACCCCAAATGGGGACACAAAGAGTTGGAAACTAGTGAAACAACCCAACAATAACAACCTAGTGAAAAGAGATGTGGATTCCCATCCTGGCTCTGCAATTTGCTGTCTGTGTGACTTCAGAATGGCCAGACAGTCTCTATGGATCCCAGTTTCCTCCCATGTAAAATATGGTGCTTGGAAAAAAGGAAGCAAACAAGCACTTGTTAAACGCTGTACCACATGCCAGGCACAGCACTACACCCTTTACAAATATTATCTCATTTAATCCTCACAATATCTTGGCAAGGTGGGTGCTATCATCATTTAGGACAGAGGTAGAGTAAGTGAATTCCCCATCATCACAGCTAATAAGTGTCTGCGGCTGGGTTTGAACTCCAGGTCCAGGTCCAGCAATCCTCCACCCACTGCACCATTTAAACTACCTCTGTTTGAACAAGATAATCTCTTATGTTCTAGAACACTATGATTCTATGACTCAACAAAGTGTTATTGAGCATCACTAGTAAAAACCCGTACTATATGAACCACAAAACAATATGATCGCTTATTCTCTGGGCCATACACAATTTACAACCTAGTTGACAAGTCAGGACAGATATAGTGGAACACAAAATAGGCCTCCAGTTAATCCAGTAGATAGAGCACTGACCTCGGAGTCAAGAAGACCTGAGTTCAAATTCTGCCTTAGACATTTACTAATTCTGTAACCTTGAGCAAGTCACTTAACATCTCTCAGTCTCGGTTTCCTCATCTATAAAGTGAAGAGGCTGGACTCTATAGCTTTCTAAATTCCCTTCTCTGATCTCTGGATTACAAAGACAAGGTAAAAAGACTATTAAAGTCCTATTTCATTCACCTGCAGCAGTTCTTGAAGATTATGCTCCCAAAGTACAAGCTTTTATACAATGTATAAAACCAAAAAGGCAGGTTAGGCAATAGTCTATGTGCCAATCATTCAAGGACCAACTTAGCTAATTTTTTTTTAAAAACCTCATCACTGGAAGGTGGACCACAAGTGATGGTTGGTTTGGGTTTTTTTTTTCAGCCACAGTAATTCACAAAAAGCATCTAATAAGGCACAAAGAAAGCACCCACACTGATAGAATCACTGGTTCTGGTAGTACATATGTATGAAAGTATATTAGGAAATGTGCAAAAGAATGGAACGGACCCAAGTGCTATGGAAATTCAAAGAAAATATCATGATCGCATGGGGCAGGTAAGATAAGGTTTCAGAGAGGAATTGAAAGCAATATAAAGAAAGTCTAAAATGGGCAGGGCACAGGAGACAAGAGAAATGGACTTGAGCAGAGTTGATAAAAACAAATAAGGACATTGGAGGTAAACATAGGGTGGAATATTTCTTGAAATACCAATAAAAACAGGCAAAAAGATGAGCTGGCCTTCACCAACACAGCCCTTTATTACAGTAAAACCATTCCATGTTATTAACCCCACCTTAATAATTACTGCAGCCTACACAGACTCGGGAACTCAAAAGGAACAAAATACTCATGTTAAAGCCCTTGCTCCATGGCATTCATAACGCAGGGCCAAATGATGAAGGACCAGGCTGGATTTGGACTTGATCTGTTTTCCAGTGGGAGGCACAATTGCATAGACTCTTGGAAAGGAGATTGGCATAATGAACTTTAGAGCTTAGAGGACACAGGAAGAACATTTGATAAATGTTAGTCATTTTCACTGAAGGGAAAAATCACAAGATTAAGAACCTAAAAGCCTAGGTTTTATTTTATTTTTTAAAGATATGTTTTATTTGATATCTTTTACATAACAGTCATTTCTAAATAGGAGCTATCGCCAATATCAAATGAATCATTCCTTGTAACAAAGAAAAAATAGTTAGGTAAATTAGCCAGCTGACAGAGTGACCTTATCCTACAGTGAATGAAACATTCTTCATCTACAGGTCCCTATTTTTATAGCAAAAAAGAGGCAAGTGTTTCTTCTTCTCTTCTCCGAGGCCATCACTCTTCATTACAATCATTATTTATCTCAGTCTTACTGTCCTTTTCATTTCCATTACTGTGATCATTAAGAACTAGATTTTAGGCCCACAATTTACTATCTATGTAACCTTGGGCAAACCCCTGGTTTTCTCATCAATATGATGGAGATAATCATACCTCCTGGGATTACAAGGATAATAAGGAGTAAAATGTGAAAGAGAGCTTTAAAACCTGTAAAAGTTTATAAGAACAGAAGTTATTCATTTTACAATCTTGTTCACATTACTTATAAAAAGTATAACTAAAAACTATGGTGCAGTAAAAAGAGTGCTGGGCCTAGAGTCAGGAAGACCTGACTTCAAAGCTGACCTCAGACACTTATTAACTTTGTGACCCTGTAACCCTGTTTGATTCAATTTCTTCATCTGTAAAATGAGTTGTAGAAGGAAACGGCAAACCAGTCTGGTATCTTTCCCAAGAAAACCCCGAATGGGGTCATGGAGAGTCAGACAAGACTGAAAGTGACTCAATGGCACCAATCAAATGAAACATCAGTCCCACCCCTGTTCAAAATAATCACAAATTCCAAATTCTTCACAAATTAATAATATGGGTTTACTATATGTGTATTATGTGTCATATGCATATGCATATATATATTCTAAATAATATAGTTAGTCATCAGTATTTTTTATGTGCCAAGCATCATGCTGAGTACTGGAGATAAATAGGAGCAAAAATGCAAGACAGTCTCTACCCTCAAAGAGGCAGTGATATGGTACAGTGGACAGAACAAGGAATCTGGAGTCAGGAAGACCTAAGTTCGAGTCAAGTCTCAAACACATATGAGCCTGTGTGACTCTGGACAAGTCACTTAACCTCTTTCTGTCTGTTTCCTCATATATAAAATGGGATAATTATCTCCTTCCACCTATCTCCCAGGGTGGTTGTGGGGATAAAATGAGATAATGTTGGTAAAGTGCTCTGCAACCTTGAAGCACTATGGTTAATGTCAATATTATTACTATCATATTCTAATGGGGGAAGACAACACACACAAGGGCTGGGGCACTCTACTAACCCAAATAAGCTATATCCCTAAAATATCTATTTAAAAAAATAAATACACACAGAAAAATAAAACCAAAGGACTTCTCTCAGGCTTTATATAAGTTAGAATGTGGGAGTTTGGGGGCAGGGGGAGTGAGGGGGTAGAAAGAATGTCACCTGTATGGTAACCATTCTTTAAACCAGGATCCTGAAACACTCGTGAACTTTAATAAAATTCTGGTTAAAGGATATCATGAATCACAACATTTTGGCCAAATTCCAGTTTGGGCCATTCCATTCTACTTGTCAACAACGACAATTTCTACCTACTGTTCCAGTGAATGTAATTCTCCATTTCCTATCCAAAAAGTAGCCTAAAGGATCTATACATCATTGCTACAAAAAGAAGCCTTGTTTAAGAGTTAGTGAAAATACTCCCACTGACTATATGCCAAAGGCTTCAGGATCTCTGGGTTAAAGGTACAATACAAACGTTAGTCACTGAATCAATAATATTCGCTGAAAATAATATCTTCCAGCTGTTCCTCCAAATAAAAAACAAACAGTGGAAATCAGAAATGCCTAGTCCCAAAAGACCCTTCCAGCATGGTCATATCCTGTGAACTTAGCGCTGGGCTTTGATTTTTCATGACCAAGGAAGGGGGTCCTAATCTTGATCTTGAAACTATATAACCTGTATGAGGCAAACTATAAATCCAGAGCCTGACCAAATACCTAATCAAAAACAGAAGCCGGTATCATTAAGCAACCTGGTCTAGAAGTCAATCATTGGCAAGTTTCAGATTTTGAAGAAAACGCTTTCAAATGCAAAGTTTTCTTAAAGCAACTAGAGGGGAAAATGCATTAAAGGAGAGAAATGATGGACTGGTGACCATATTTTGTAGGACTCTTTTTGAGCGATTTTTTTTTTTTAAGAAACAGACAAGGCAGAACGATTTTTCTGGAACAACACATCAATTTTCCCCTACAAAAGCTCTCACTCTCCAATAGTTAACAGAAGTGACTCCAAACTACTCAAATATCTAGAAACCAAAGACAGTCAGAATCCTAGAGAGAGAGATACTGTCTCCATGAGAATATTTTGGCAGTCGTTTGAAAAGCATTTATAATACGTGCCTATTATATGCCAGGACTATACTAAGTGCGGGTAAGCAATCATGTGTAAGGTTAGGTTTATCATCATCTAGCCATTAATTTAGTTGAGCCATGTATTTTTCCCATGTTGCTCACTTCTGTCTTCTGACTACAATGTCATTCTAATGCTTGTACTTTAATCATTTCTTTAATATAATTAGACACACAGATCATGATAATAATAGTAATAAGGACTAACATGTATATGGCACTTTAAGGTTTGCAAAGTTCTTTACAAACATCTCATTTTGTCCTCATAACAATCCTGAGAGGTAGACGCTATTATTATCTCCTTTTTACATAAGGAAACTGAGATAGACAAAGGTTAACTACTGGACTTAAACTCAGATCTTCCTGACTCCAGATCCAGTGTTCACTCCACTGGACCTCCCGCCTGCCTGTCTTCAATGAAGATGAGCTTTTTTTTATTAACTATAACACTATCAAGAGCCATGTATTAAAAAAAAAAATAAGAAAGAGAACCCCAATAAAGTGAAAATTATTTTAATGTGTCACAAAGTATTATACCAAAGTAAGTAATAATGACTTCTAATATGCCATAACCCCTCGGTTTTTGTGCTTATTATAATTTAGTTAGTTACTGCTGTTGTTAGTAATGTAACTAACATATCGCTCAAGTCTACTCCCATCACTCCTTGGCTTTTATGTTGAGGCTAATATTTGGTTCATTACTGTCATTCAGGGTATTCTCTACCAACAAGCAGGATACCTTAAATCAGATAACAAGGTATTTAACAAGACAGCAAAGGAGACAACAAGGACAAAAATCGAACAATAGAATGATTCTCTACTTCATAAAGAAATCAGTAATCTTCCCTGCGGTCCCTAGGGGACCTCCAACACCAATCCAAAAGCATTTGGGGGAAGCAAGACAATCATCCCTGTAATGCACATGTCCAGCAGGGGACACTGGGTCTCAGTGCCCTTGCCATGGCATTGTGGCACCATGTCTCATTCTCTATGCCAGCGGTTCTCAACCTGTGGGTTATGTTCAATTTGTAACAATGAAAATACATCCTGCATATCAGACATTTACATTATGATTCATAACAGCAGCAAAATTACAGTTATGAAGTAGCAACGAAAATAATTTTCTGGTCAGGGGCCACCACAATGTGAGGAACTGTATTAAAGGGTTGTGGCATTAGGAAGGTTGAGAACCACTGCTCTATGCTTTTTGACTAACAGTGATCTGCTGAAGCCTTCCATGATCTTGGGTGCCCCTGAGATTCAGGATTGTGCTGGATTTCCTGGGTTCAGGGACATTCAGAGACATTTCATCCATATGATTCTCCTTCCTTCTCCTCACTCTGACCACAGCCCCTCTTGTCCAATGACTCCACATACCAGCCATGTGACAAGTTATATGAGGAAAATCAAACCCAGAAATGAATGGCCAAGAATTGAGACTAGAGCAAAACAAAATACTAATACAATGAAATGCTTAGCGAGCAAAATGATGGCAGAAAATCTTTGGTTCATCTTTTATTTCTCTTTTTTGCCAGAAGCCATACATTTTTTTAAAATTTCATCTCCTGAATTTAAATACTCAACTGAGTTAGTTTAAGACCCAAGAATATTTGTTTTACATTTTCTCAGTTAAAAGTTTTTGATTGTTTTTTAGGAGGTTCAGAAAGAGACACAGAGTAGCAGGACAACTTAGAAACCATGTTTTTCTGTATGTATTACTTCATAAACAGGGTACATAATTTCAGTATGTACTGAAATGTTTGTTTTGTTTGTTAATGTTTGTCAAGTTCAGAACAAAAAAGTAAAAATTTTAAATTCAAAAAAGAAAAATGAATGAAAAAAAGCAGTTCAGCAATAGTAATCAACACATCAGTCAAGTGTCAGAGCATATGCAATGTCCTACACTCTTACTCACCCTTCCTCTATAGGGAAGAAATGGAAAATAAGTTGTTCCATCTCTTCTTTGGCACCAAGCTTTGTCATTTAATTATACAATGTCCAGTCTAGTTTGTCACTTTTTTCCTTTCCAAAGTAGATGTTTTCTTTAAAAAGAAAAATATATAAATAAAAGTTGAGGGTGACATATCAAGTCACCACAATTCACAAAGCTAATTATCTTAATTACTAAACAAACAATATTCTTCTTGCCTTGTGAAATGAAGAATCTTACACAATTTTTTCAAATATTTCACAAAACATCACTGTAAGATGAAGTATTTCTGGTGGTCCAACAATTTCACTCATCAGTCATAAAATAATCTTACTTCGCCCACCTTTTAAAGGCAGCGAGTCATTTTTTTACAAAAAGAGAAATCAGGTAAAAACAAAATCTAGCTGTACTTCTGGGCTATGAAGTAGCTAGAACTCCCAAACAACCGCAATTTTAAAAGTGAAAAGGATACAAAAATAAATGAACTCTATGCTTCATGAGGTTTTATTTTTAAAAAATGAAATTTAGCAAATTTCACTGCTAGGAATTGTCTTTTTAGAGAAGTTGGAAATATCCTAGCCTAGTGTATAAAGTACTAGACCTAAAGACCTGAGTTTGAATCCTAACTCAGAAATGATGACATGGACAAGTCAGTCAACCTCTCTAAGTCTTTTTCTTCACCTGTAAAATGGGTATAATAATTGCATCTACATCATAGGGGTGTTAGAAAGATAAAATGAGATGATATAGATATAGACATATATTGCTTTGTAAACCTTAAAACAGACAATAACTATTATTGTTAGAAGCTAATTGCTGATATAATTTCTAGTCTGATAGGTACTACCACTTAGGGAGGTGTTTGTTTTTTTCACATGTTAATATAACACAGATCAATACATGACAGAGAATGGCATTCAGATGATAATCACTTTTTCTTGTTCCAGTAGGACTTCTTGAGCATTTCTCTCCACCAGTGGTTCTGTGTTAAATTATCTGAATGCACCTATCTCTGACCTAAGGCTTCAAAAAAAGGCTAATACAATCAGTGGAGCAGTGTGTGTGTTTTTCTGTGTGTGTATGCACATGCACCTGCATGTGTATGTGTACACACGTGTGTGTGTTTCAGAAAGATGTCATTGTCATTTTTAAGTTAGAGATTGCATTAGGAAGCAAAGCATGGTCTGTGGAAACAAAGTTCACAAAGAAGCCAAAGAACAATTCTTGGTACTTCTAAAAATTATCATTGCTTAATGCTATCAATTCTTGGGGCAATTTTCGATGCTGATGAAACTGACTCCTCTAGGAGGATGGTTGCAAAGTTTTGCTCTAGTGGGCACAAGTGAATCCCAAATAAACCAGTTTTTGCCCCCACATAGGTAGCACTTCCTAAATTAAATCCTGACCAGGTTCTAGCCACTAAAAGTATACACCAGAATGAGACACCCAAAAAGGGAAAAGTTTGAGTTTCTGACATTCCCAAAGTGTTGCCTAGACAAAGCAAATGGTGACACAGTGAATAGTAATAATGGCCTTTTACATGCCTCCCCAAAACCATTAAATTTAAGGGGAGAAGAATGTAAGAAAGCAGCAGAGCTCTTCTGTTGGGGTTACTGACTTGAGAGAAAAAGAAAGCTTCAAGAAAGATGCTTTTAAGTGACAAAAAAAGAAATACTCTAATGAACTGTTAATAGAACTGTGAATGGGTCCAGTCATTCTGCAAAACAATTTGGAATGACGCCCCCAAAATGCACTAAATTGTTTGCTCCCTTTTGACTCAGCAATGCCAATACTAGACATATGCCCCAAAGAGATCAATAGAAGTTGAAAAGGACTTATATGTACAAAAATATTTATAGCAGCTCTTTTGTAGTAACAAAGAACTGGAAATAAAGGAGGTTCCCATCAACTGGTGAAAGGCTGAACAAATTGTGGTACATGAATATAACAGAATATTATTGCACCATAAGAAATGATGAAAGGGACAGTTCTGGAGAAACCTGGGAAGATTTGTATGAATGACGAAATGAAGTATGCAGAACCAGTAAAACAATATATACAGTAACAATGTAATGTTAAAAAAAAATGGACATAAGAATTCTGATCAATGCAATAGCCAACCATGAATCCAAAGAATGTTTGATGAAACATGCTACTCAGTTCCTTACAAAGTGGTGATATAGAGGCACAGAATGAAACATACATTTTTTGACATGAAAATATGTGGATTTTTTTTTAATTGACTGCATCTCTGTTAAAAAGATTGTCTTTTCTTCATTTACAGGGGGCAATGACTGGGAAGAAGGAGCTAATGATAGTGTTGCCAGAGAGAGAGAGAAAGAACAGGGTCAGTGAAGCATTTTTTAAATGCACAAAAGAGAAGAGAAGGAAACACACACAAGCAGGTCAGCTTTGAAACTAATATGCTGAATTTATTATATACGTCTTTAAAAGCAAGCTGCACATAATAACATGATGTTTTTCTGTTCTGTTATATATAAAAGTGTTCTTTCTTTTGTTTAAGTTCAGAATTTTTAAAAATTAATTTTGTTTTTTAAAGGCTGCTCGTTCTCCAAGGACTTGGACTAGGAAGACAATTTTCTTCAACACCATTGTTTTCACCTAACATGTATAGCCAGAGACTCTGCCTCACTGCTATCTAAAAATAGAATACTAGTGGAATTCCCCAAGCCCTCTCTCCCAGCATAACACAGACACTGCACCCCTCTCTCGCTTCTGCCTCCCACTTTCCTCCTTAGTGTTTGGCTGAACTGACTGGAAACCCAGAGAAGTACCAAAAACTCATACAAAAAAAAAAAAAAATCTAACAAGGACCTCTCTCAACCACATGCCAAATAACACCAGTCAAATTCTACCTTCTCCAATTAAGAACCCCTCCATTTATCACTTGCATCCCCCCTGCTTCTGAATGTCTGGCTAAACTCCCTGCAATTCCCACATGTTCTCTGTAATTCTCTACAAGTATGTTAAGTTCTTTATGCCTCATATATTGGCAATAGATGTCAGTGTTCTTATGCCTAAACCTCTGGGCATCCCTATTCAGGGCAGAAATACAAACAAAAACAGTCCCTGCCCTCTAGAAAGTTACAATCTAATAGGGATGTGGTGGGGAAGACAATCTCTATCCATTTAGCCTAAGACTACTAAAAAAAAATTTAAAGCCAAAAGAATATACTGATATTCCTACTAAGAAGATAATTCCCAACAGATGACACAGTGGAGGATGAGGAGCATTTTTATCCCACTCAGCGATGGAATTGATCACATCTATCTTCACTAGGGCATGGCATGACCTTCTCTTAAATTCTCTATTCCCCTCTCCATCTCTTACCTGGGAGTGAGAAGGCATAAAGAAAAACACAAAGGCCCCATGTACAAAGTTACTAAGGGTTTTAATCTAGGGTAAAAGTCTCAGTTCCATGTGGCTTCCTTTTTCTACAAAATTAAAAATATTGCAAATACAGGTTGTAAATAAAGTTCATAAAATTCCCTGAACCTTCCCCCACCCACCCACCCATCCCAGGAATTTATTGATTGTCAAATGGGAAGGTGGTTTCTCAGTCAGAGAAATTTAGTGTAATCAGTCATCCACAGGTCCCTCCCCAACATACTGCCCTCTATGTAGCAAAAATACTAACTCAAGACTCAATTAAAATTAAAAACTAGCATTTATATTTAGTGATTTAAGGTTTGCAAAGCAACTCATACATATTATCTCATTTGATCCCTCTAACAAGTGATATTATTGTATTACAAGTGAGAAAGCTGAGTCTGAGAGGTTAGGTGACTTTCTCAGGGTCATACAGGTAGTATCCAAGGTAATTCAAACTCAGACACTCCCAGATCCAGGTGCAGCACTCAATCCCTGGTACTACCCACCTGGGCAATATCCTATCTTAATCTAGTAAACCGAGGTCAAAAATATGCAAATAACCAGCAAGCAAAATTTATAAGAACAAGGAAACACACAGTAATGAACCACACCACCCACTGCATGAAACCAAAATGCAGCCACTTCGAGCTAGATTCCCTCAATAAGCTGAGCTGGTGATCTAGCGAAAGGAGAAGGCTCCTGCCACTCTAAGGCTTAAAGTCAGTCTCCTGGAAATGCTTCTCCATCATCTCCAGATCCATCTGCTGCTGCTGGAGCTCCTGCCACCACTCTCCCCAACTCTCCTTTTGTGTCTTTCTCTAGATTTAAAACTGCTGCTATCATGGAAAACTCTGCCCTTAAGTTACAATCCCAACATAGCCTCCTGTCTGCTTGAAATAGGAAGAAATACCACTTCCACAGTCTTTAGTAATTTAGTCCCCCTTTCAAGGCAGCCAGTACAAGCCTTTCCAGAAAGACTGTGACATACACACTACTGGTTGAACAAAATTTTCTGTCTACCTCACAGCATAAAGCCAGGAAAAGCAGCATTGCCAGAGGCCCTGGATTCACAGTTCAACTCTTCAACTATCTATGTGGATGATCTTGATCTTGGGAAAGTAACAACCCCTTTAGCTATCACTTTTCTTACCTGCTAAATGAGGAAACTAGACTCTATGGCCCCTACATTCCCTTTTACCTCTTAATATACACTCCTTTGATCTTAAGAAATTCTCAAAGGAAATCATCACTTTCAGCATCTGCTGCACATTCCAGGCTCTCCTCTATGGTGGTTGGCCAGCTCAGGTAGAAAGCTCTGGTCCCTGCCTAGCAGTTTCTGGTTCTTAGTAGTTGGATGCTAATATGCGTGGACATATCACTTCTTACTTTAATATTTCAGAAGATCCATCATTTCACTGATGTAAGAATTCTTTCTAGCATGACATATCACTTTCAAATGATAGACAACCTTGAACATCACTAGGTCCTTAGACAAAGATAAATGTTGTCTACCATCCAGACATAAATCTTTCCAGATTGTTATAGGGGCTTCCAGAGTGTGCTCTACAAAAGTGCAGCCTTCAAGAACTCAGAAACACCACCACACCACAATGAGGCATTAAAATGGGATTTAAATGGAGGGGAGGGCTCATCTTGGTCTGATCAGCCACAGTCCTATTTGGCTCCAACATAGTGATGTTATTTTGGTCCTCTTCTAGAATGAAGGACAACAACCACCAACCAAATGAAGGGGGTGAGGGGTCATGACATTGGGAGAAAAGCTTAAAGAAATTATTTCATACATAAATGGTACTCCACAGTCCAGAAAGCAGCATTTTTAAGGTCTGTTTCATTGCCTTAAAACTACATCAATGGCCTCAGACACTTAACACTTACTAGCCGTGTGACCTTGGTCAAGTCACTTAACTCCAATTGCCCTACCAAAAAAAAAAACCCAGATGTTGGTGCTTCTCTTTCTGGCAACTATGTATGTATTGCCTTGTTCAGACAGTTGGATCTGCCTGTTGATCTGTACTAATTTTTCAGAAAGTTAGAAGCTGTGTCTGTTGGTCTTTATTTCTCTGCTTGTATTTTCTCTGAAGTTCAGGGTGCTGATTTTTCCCCTGAATTAATGAATGTAATTTTAAAAGATTGTTGACCCCTTAAACAGCTATCTTTCCTAGTAAAGCAGATTTAAGAACCTGTGCTAGTAGCCACTCTGGGTATGCCAGTGTGGTTGCCACTACAGGGAGACAAGATGGAAAACAACTACAAAGAAACAAGATACAGATAGAATTAATCAGAAATGATCAAAACAGGTAAGGCACTGTCATTAAGGAGGAAAAAAGACATAGTCCCTGGCCTGTAAGAGCTTAAGAGTCTAAAAAAAAAAAAAAAAAGATGCTCAAACAGTCATAAAAGAAATCAAAATACAATCAGTATGAAAAAAAGATGTTTAAAAAGAGCTGGGAAAGATTCAAAGATAATCCTGATACTTTATATAGCACATTAAGGTCTACAAGGTAATTTTCACATATCCCATTATTTAATCACTTTTAACTGGAAGAATCAAGGAAGACTTATTGGAGGGGATGGATCTTGAACATGTACTTAAAGAAAAGGATTTTGACAGACTTGGAGAGTGTGAGTCATAATGGACAACATGAACCAAGGCATTAGGGAGAGGGAAGGCAGGAATAAATGAAAGAATAATAATGAGTGGTCTAGTGTGCCTAGAGCTCAGAGTGTGGAAAGGGGTATAATATGAGATGAGGTTCCAAAAGCAGGCTGAAACTAGAAGAGAAAGGTCTGACTAAAGAGCTTAGATGTTATTCCATAGTCCGTTGGGAGCCAGCAAAAGCTTTTGAATATGAAAGTCACATTCTCTGAGCAATGCATTAAGATTATACCATCAGGGGCGTGGCTAGGTGGCACAGTGAGTAGAGCATTGGCCCTGGAGTCAGGAGGACCTGAGTTCAAATCCGGCCTCAGACACCTGACACACTTACTAGCCATGTGACTTTGGGCAAGTCACTTAACCCCAATTGCCCTCCAAAAAACAGCAAAAAAAAAAAAAAAGATTATACCATCAGCATTATAAATGATGGAATGGAGTGCTAAGAAACTAGAGAGAAGAAGAAGGTATTCTCCAAGTTAGGAGCATCCAAAGGAAGACAACCAGAATGGTGAAAGAAGTCAAGTACATGCTATGTGAAGATGAGGAAATAAATGTTTAGCCTAGAGAAGATGGGGTGTGGTGGAGGAAGCAGAATGATAGTAATCTTTAAGGACTTGTCATGTGGAAGAAAGACCATATTTTTTCTGTTTCATCCTGAAAAGCAGAATTAGGAGCAATGGGTAGAAGCAACACGAAGGCACATTTATGGTTGCTAAAAGAAAAAACTTCCTAACAATTAGAGCTACATAAAAATGGAACAGCTGCCCCAGGAGGTAGCAGATTCCCCCTTCACAGCAGGTCTCCAAAGAAAAGCTGGATGACCTTTTGTCATGTGTTGAAGTAGGGATTCTTTTTCAGGTATAGGTTAGACCAGATGACCTCTAAGGTCTCTTCAAACTTTGAAATTGTGGGATTCTGTGATTAGATTTATTTCCCACTGTGTAAAACCTTTCTGTGGGAGCACATGACTAAATGGAAACTCTGCAGAAGCAATAGATGTATTGAGGTCAGCCTATCATTAGAAAAAATTCTGGGCACATCATGTAATAAGGATAAAAGACAATAGATGGGCAATCCAACTAAAATATTAGATCCCAGAGGAGCATAAACAGCTCATCAGAAGGTAGAAAACTTGATAGGTCAAGTAGCAATTGTCCGGCTATTGCAACAAAGGGGACAACAGTAAGTGAAAAATATGTGTCAGTTCTGATGTTCTGTAGCTCTTTCTTTGATTTCTTATTAAGGCTTAATCACTGAATGGGAACTGCTTCAGTCAAATTGAGATCTGTGAAAGACCTTAGCTTGAAAAGGCCAAGGTGCCTCACTACATCCAGGTCATTCCTAGTTGTCCTGATCCATATCTGGTCACCGAACCCAGATGGCCCTGGAGGAGAAAGTGAGGCTGGTGACTGCACGGTCCTCCTTCTCGTAAATCCAATTCACTTTTGTGTCATGATATCACCTCCCTGATGTCATAGTCCTCTTCAAGAACACAGGACAAAAATAGCAGCAGCACCAAGATTTGTCTTTGTATGGTGACAAGCAACAGAAAGTTGAATATTAATATATGAAA
This sequence comes from Pseudochirops corinnae, assembly GCA_028646515.1. Lineage (NCBI taxonomy): Eukaryota > Metazoa > Chordata > Mammalia > Diprotodontia > Pseudocheiridae > Pseudochirops > Pseudochirops corinnae. Next base: position 108,999,515 of record CM053585.1, on the reverse strand, counting down.
TTGAACTTAGGTAGATGACCCATACTTACCTCATTCAAGTATCAGAAGGTGACTCCGGATTCTAATACTTGGGCACTTAGTGAAAAAAGGCAGTCAATAGAATGCTGGGCTTGGAGTCAAGAAGTTCTAAATCCAAATTTTGCCTCAGATAATTGCTAATTACGTGACCATGGGCAAGTTATTTAACCTTTCTCAATCTCAGTTTCCTCATCAGTAAAGTGGTGATAAGAATAGCACCTACCTCTCAGGGTTATTGTGAAGATCAAATGAGATAATACATATGTAAAGAGTACGGCAAAATTTAAAGAGCTATATCAATGTCTGTTGTTATTCAGTCATTTTTCAGTCATATCTGACTCTTCAGGAGCCCATTTAGGATTTTCTTAGCAAGGATAATGGAGTGGTTTGCCATTTCCTTCTCCAGCTCATTTTACAGGCTGGTAGGATATGAGTCATGGTGCCAAGCAAACAGGGTTAAGTGACTTGCCCAGGGCCACATAGCTAGTAAGGGTCTGAGGCCAGATTCACAAAGATGAGTCTTCCTGATTCCAGGTCTGTAGCTCTCTCCACTGTACCATCCAATTGCTAGTTGTTGTGTTTTTTTTTTTATTTTGATCAACCCTCTCAGCCTTCTCCTATCCAAATGGAAAATGCCATTCTTTTTTAGTCTATCTTCATATTGCAGCATCCCTATCCCTCTAAACCAGTGCTTCTCAACCTTCCTAATGCCACGACCCTTCAATACAGTTCCTCATGTTGTGGTGACCCCCAACCATAAAATTATTTTCGTTGCTACTTCATAACTGTAATTTTGCTACTGTTATGAATTGTAATATAAATATCTGATATACAGGATGTATTTTCATTGTTACAAAGTGAACATAACTCACAGGTTGAGAACCGCTGCATCTAAACACTTTAGTTACAGCTCAGGATACCTCTCTAGTTCCATTTTGTCTTGAACTATAGTTACTAGAGCATTTCAGGTTCAAAGGGAGTATGTGACCATAAAGTGTCCCAGCTGGAATGGGCTTCAGAGGTTACCTAAGCAGAGAATCTCAGGAGTCATCTAATACAACCCATAACTGAGAAGGACCCTTCTCCACAACATCCCCCAGCAGAGGTTCATCTTGCATCTTCTTGAGGATGTCCCATGGTGAGGAAACCCATTTCCTCCCAACACAGCCCTTCCCACTTTGGGGCATCTCTAGTTGTTATGATAGTCTTCCGTAATGTCAGGCTGAAATCTAAATGCCACTTTCACTCTCTGGTTTCCTCTGAGGTCAAGAAGAGCACATTTTTTTCTACACAGGATCATAGGATGATAGATTTAGACCTGGAAGGGACCTGAGAAGTCACTGAATGATCAGTCAGTCAGTATTTATTAAATACCTAGTACATGCCAGGCCCTGTGCTAAGTGCTATGGATAGCTACAGATGCAAAGAAAGGCAAAACAAACAAAAAAAACAGCCACTGCTCTTGAGGGGCTCATAGGATAATGGGGGAGTCAAATGCAAACAACTATTTACATAGGAAAATAAGAAGAGGAGACTCATTGGGGGAAAAACCCTGATGTTGGGAAAGACTGAAGGCAAAAAGGAAAGGGAACAGCAGGAGATGAGGTGGATAAACAGTGGCAACACTGAATATGAACTTGGACAGACTTGGAGGGACAGGGGAGGATAGAAGAGCCCAGCATGCTATGGTCCATGGGATCACAAAGAGGCAGTCACAACTGAACAACAACAACATGCAGCATAAATTTGGGGAGAGGGAGTGACTTCAAAGGAAAGGCATCAAGAATAAGGAGGACTAGGTAAAGCTTCAAGAAGAAGCAAGACTTCAGCTGATACTTGAAGAAAACCAGAGAAGCCAGGAGGCAGAACATCCCAGGTACGGAGGACAACCAGGGAAAAACTCCAAGTCAGAACATGGAATGTCTATTCAAAAAGTAGCCAGGGGGAGGCTAGGTGGCACAGTGAATGGAGCACTGGCCCAGGAGTCAGGCAGACCCAAGTTCAAATCCAGCCTCAGATACTTAACACAAAAACTAGCCGTGTGATCTTGGGCAAGTCACTTAACCCCAATTGCCTTCCAAAAAGCAAAAAAAAAAAAAAAAAAAGCAGCCAGAAGGTCAGTGTCACTGAAATACAGAATAATAGGAAGAAAGTAAGATGTAAAAAGACTAGGAAAGTTGGAAGGGGGGGCATTTTAAAAGCCAAAGAGAAGATTTTTATATTGCAACTTGGAGGTAATAGGGAGCCATTGAAATTTCTTGAATAAGGGGATGATGTGATGATTCAGGAAGATCACATTGATTCAATTTTATATTCTTTTCAGTTCCAAATTCTTTTCCTCACCCACCCATTGAGAAGGCAAGAAAAATAAAAACCATTACAAATATGCATAGACATGCAAAACAAATTTCTACATTAGCCATGGGAAGATCACATTGGCAGCTAAGTGAAATAAGGATTGAACTGAGGAAAGACCAGAGGCAAGGAGAGTAAACAGAAGGCTGTTGCTATAGTCCAGATATGAGGTGATACCAGCATAGACCAGGGTGGTATCAGAATAGAGAAGTCATCTCTCTGGATGTTTCCTCATCTATAAAATGAGGATCTCAGACTAGCTGACCACTAAAATCCCTTCCAGTTCTATATCTTATTGTCCTATGATCCTACTTAATAGCTAAGCACTACTAATGATATTTTGCAATCAGTCCCTTTGTGGCATAGAATCTCTTTTTCCCTTTTCTTACAAGAAGACCCAGGTTGAATCCTGGCAGGAAAGCACTGCAGCTGGTCTGACACATCCAAAAACAAGCTGTTAATTGGACACCAAAGAACGTGTAGTAAACATGACAGAAATAAGCCACATTTACTCTGCTTCATCCATTTCACCCATTTCATTCCTGTCGGTCATGACTGCCCAAATACAGAATGTCCCAAAGGTCTCAGTGTAGTTTTAATCTATTAAGGCTGGAAAACTCACTAAGATTTTTATGATACCCTGTTGTTTCATTTGGTTACCATGCACCATGAGAAACAGAGAAACTGTGAAGCCTTTCTGTTCTGTCTCTGTCAGAGATGCCATCACCCACTTCCCATGCTAAGAAACCAAAGTATCTGTCAGCTGCTAAATCACAGCCACTTCTAGGATAGGCTCATAATTTCACAGGTCTAGAACTAGAAGAGAAGAGACTTTAGGGCAGAGTGCCATGTTGCCAGAACTAGATTAAAATGTAACCAGGAAATGTTAAACAAAATAAATAAAAATACAATATAACATAGATAGTGTTAATCTGTGGTTTTCTAAATCAGAAAGCATCCTGAGTTTGATACCACTGTCTTAGATCTCATCTTGAATAACCTCTTCATATCATAAATGATTATTTTGCTCTTTATATATATAACCCCAGGACTCAGCACAGTAGCCTGGCAAATAAATGGTGGTTAATATATGCTTGATTGATTGACTGATTAAGGAAACTGAGGCCCAGAGAGGTTCAGTGACTTGCCAAAGGTCATACAGGTAGGAAATACCAAGAAGATCTGGGTCATGAATCCAGTTCCTCTGACTGCAAAATATCCTTCCTAATCTTGATCACAACCCTTATGAACTCAATCAAGACCAGAAAAAAAAATAACCATTTGCGATCTCGTTCCCCAGTTTGAGGCAATTATGAGACACAACATTGGGCCTGGGGCCAGGAAGACTCAAATCCAACCTACTAGGTATGTGACCCTGGGCATTTAACCTCACTAAAGCTCTGTCTACCTCCATTTCCTCATTTGTAAAATGGGAATAATGATAACATTCACCTCCCAGGGATGTGTGGTTGTTACTCAGTTATTCAGTCATGTCCAGCTCTTCATGACCCCATGGATCATAACACATCAGGTCCTTCTATTCTCCACTATCTCTCCAAGTCTGTCCAAGTTTCCATGACACTATCTATCCATCTCATTCTATGACATCCCCCTTTGCCTTCAATCTCTCCCAACATCAGGGTCTTTTCCAATGAGTCCCATCTTCTCATTATGAGACCAAAGTATCTCAGCTTCAGTATTTGAACAGCATAATACCTGGCATATAATAGGCATTTAACTTCCTTCCTGATCTCATATAATCCTCTGTGTGCACATCTCTCCCAGATCTATATATCTGGTCCAAATAGCTCTCCCTAATTCTAGTTACACATGATCCACTTTAGGTGCCTACTTGACACTTTCATACCTGAGCAGGAAACTTCTCTATAACAATCCCCAGCAAGTGGTTATACGACCTCCACTAGAAAACTTCCACATATCTCAAACTCAACATATCCAAAATGGAACCCATTACATTTCCACCCCATTCCCCACACCTCCATAAAACTTCCTTAGCCCTGTTGAAGCTACTAAAGTCCTTTCAATAATCCAGGTTTGCACATTTGGATTTCAAAATCCAAAATCTTTCAAATCCAACTGGCAGGGACACCTCCTGGACTGCCTCTGTAACCTCTCATCTATTTCCACTTCTCTCCACTCACAGTCTCCACCTCTGTTTACCCAGGGATGGGAAACCTGCAGCCTCAAGGCCACATGTGGACCTCTAGGTCTTCAAGTGTAGCCCTTTGACTGAATCCAAACTTCACAGAACAAAGCCCCTTAACAAAAGGATTTGTTCTATAAACCTAGAAGGCCAGACCTCCAGGCTGCAGGTTCTCCACTCATGGTTTACAACCTCATCATTTTTCTCCTAGTCTAGTCCAACAATCTCCTACATGGTCATCCTGCATCTAGCCTCTCCTCTCTCCAATATTTCTTCTACATAGCTACCAAACTGATATCTCCAAATTAGAAATCCAGTCATGTCACTTCCTACTTAAAAATCTTCAATGGCTCCCTCCTGTCTCTAGCACAAAATATATATTCTTCTGCCTGCTGGAGCCCTTCATGGTTTGGCTCAGCACCTAAGCATCTCTTGTTACCACTCTCAGTGCCACACAAAGCCTCTCCTGATTCTCACAGCTATTTGTACTTTTTCTTTATTGTTAAAGAGGCAGCTTGGTTTCACTGACAAAATCAAGAAGACCTGTGTTCAAGTCCTGCCTGTGACACATACTGGCTATGTTTTGTTGCACAAGTCAAGTGCTCTAGTGTACTAGACAACCTTCTGTGACAATCAGGTACAGTAAAGGTGCCATCCTGCATTTAGTATAGGAAGTCTTCTCACTGAAGAGTGATGTTCTCTTTACCAATGAAATCTGGTCCAATGGTGAGGAAATCTGCAGCCTCAAGGCCACATGTGGCCCTGCAGGTCCTCAAGTGCAGCCCTTTGACTGAATCTGACCTAGAGGGCCACATGTGGCCTCAAAGCTACAGGTTCCCCACCCTTGGTCTGGTTCCTATCTCTAGTCCTTTTAAAATTACTTTATATATATTTATTTGCACACTTAGCATATCTACATGCCCAGAAGAATTAAAACTCCTTGAGGAAAAGAGATATTTCCTTTTTTTATCCCCAGCACCTGGCACAGTCTTGCATAGAGTAGGCAGCACTTAGGGTCACAGATTTCAAGCTGACTGTGACCTTGGAAGCCATCAAGTCCAACGCCATATTTTATAGCCTGGGAAAATGAAATACACAGAGATGAAGTGATTTACCTAAGGTCACATAGCTAGAGAGTGTCTGCAGCAAAATTTGAATTCGTCTCCCTTACTCCAGGTCCAGTACTCTATCCACTCTGCTACCTGGCTATACAGGTTTAACAAATGTTTGCTGAATTAAACTGAATTCTTGGTGTCTTTAGAACTTATAAAAATTCCAAAGCAGAATCCTATCAAAGGTGGTGAAAGCTTAACTTGATTGTTTAGACTCCCTTTCTCTTCTAGGTTCAATGATGAAACAAAAGGTTCCCTTCCTCCAACATATCTCAGGACTCACTTAAATTTGCTTCAGGTAGCTATTTATACAGGCTGGACTAGTTCTGTGGTCAGCAGTTCTAAAAAACAAACAAACAAAAACAAAGTCCATATACTTAATAGCTGAATACAGATTTTTAAATTATGTGGCAGGTGACATAGAGATCTCAAAACATCACTACTGCAGCAGAGGTTGTGTGGCAGAGACACAACTTAATCCCAATTATTTTTGTTGTTGTTCAGTCATTTTGGTCGTGTCCAATTCTTCGGAACCACATTTGGGGTTTTCTTTTGGTCATTTCCTTCTCCAGCTCATTTTACAAATGAGGAAACAGAGGCAGACAGGGTTAAGTGACTTGACACAGTTAGCATCAAGGCTGCATTCAAACTCAGGTCTTATTGACTCCAGGACTGACACTATCCACTGTGCCACTTAGCTTCCCCTCAATCCCAATCATATTCAGCACTGTCTGAGGAGTGAATTGTAAACAACTATTGTGTTAAATGGGCTTAGGGTAACCCCTTTGAAAAAAAATGGTCTCACTGCCTCTTCTCTTAATGTTAACCTCCAACCAGCTACCCTTAACTCAACATATGTGATCAGTCACCACTTCTGGGGACATTAAATCTGGGATGGCAATGATTGTCAGGCATGCATCTTCATTCATTTTTTTTAAACGACTCTCAACATTCAGGCTAAAATATTCCCAATATAATAGTATCTAAATATGTAAAACTTAAAGGTAAATTAGGATATGATTTTTGTAAAATGATTCACTGATTGCATTACTTTTAAAGATCAGGAGTCTCTAGTGGTTTTTACAAATATTTACAAATACTCTGTTGCTCAGCACTCTAGAGAATTTCACCATGTTTTCTGGAACCTTATCAAGATCACCCAACCCGGAAACTCACACTTTCTCAGTACTTCCTCTCCCTGGGGCCTCTTATTCCCTCCCTTACAGAGGGGGAAGGGTGGGGCAGGGCACATGAGCTCCTTGACAGCAGGGACAGTCTTTTGCCTTTATTTGCCTTCAAGTACTTAGCAGAAGGTCTAGAAGACAGTAGGTGCTTCATAAATGTTCATGGACTGATTGATCATTGTTGTGACTCAGGCCCTCATGGACTCTTACCTGAACTATTGCAATAATCTCCCTACATCTGGCTTTATCCTTCTCCAGATTATCTTCCACAAAGTTTCCTTAAGCACAGGTCTAGCCATAATCCTTCTCCTAAAGCAGCTTAAAGCAGCTTCCTTGGCTCCCTCTTACCTCTCAGGTAAATTACAAATTCCTCCATCTGGCATTTAAAGCCCTTCACAATTGGCCTCCAGCTTATCTTTCCAGGATGTTCACACCTGGCTTCTCCCCATACACTCTACATTCTGGACAAACTGTCCCACTTTGCTGTTCCCCATGCGTAGAATTCCAGCTTCCATCTACATGCCTGTGTACAAACTGTCTCCCATGATTAAGATGCTTTCTTTGTTCATCTAAACCTCTTCAAATCTTTAATTCTCTTGAAGGATGTTCCATCTCCTCTAAAAAGCCCTAATTCATTCTAATTTATTTGCCTCCCATCCCCAAATCCTTTTGTATTAATTCTGTGTGTATGTGCATGCACATATATGTATCTATGTACATATATACACATACAGTCAGATGGAACAGTGGATAGAGCATTGAAGTTGTAGTGAAGAAGATGAGTTCAAATCCTGCCTCAGACACACCCTAACAGTATAACATGAGTAAGACACTTACGCTCTATTTGCCTCAGTTTCCTTATTTGTAAAACAGGGACAATGAGAGTATCTATCTCCCAGAGTTGTTATGGCGATCCAATGAGTTAACATAAGTAAACTGCTTTGCAAACTTAAATGAAGTTAAATAAAACACATTAGTGCTACATAAATGCTATTAGATTTAATGTATTAGATATGTGTGTGGGTGCATATTTTTAAATTTCACTTATCTGTGTACATGTTTTTTCCCTGCCAGTAAAATCTAAATTCCTTGAGTGAGACTTTTTTGTAAATATTGTGTCCATAATACCTGGTACAGAGTCGGAGCATAATAATTGCTTGCTGAATTGAAGTTCTCTCACTTATCTAAAAATTTTTTTTTTTCAAAAGGCAAAGGAATGCTTTCTTATCTTCATTCTGACCAGTATTTGGAGAACACGTCCAAGTTTACCCTGGCCTTGTTCTTATTGACTTGGTTCTTGTATCTTTCCAGGATGAAAAGTCCTAATCTATTTTTTTTTCCTCTTGGCGCCTCTCTTGTTATGTCTTGATTCCTTGTTGAGGGGGAAGGAGTGAGAAGGGCAGAGGTGTGGGACAGGTTAACAAGTGACCTATGGACAGACCCAGAAAAGGATGGGAATGACAAAGTCAAGATTCAAAAGGGTAATCAGTAAACTATTCTGAAGGGAGAGCCAGAATGCTAGTGAGAACTGCACAAGAGACTAAAATCAGAATGTAAGAACAAAACATTAGGCAGGAGAGGGCAGTTGGCTGTTGCCAGTTTGTCTTCCACAGACTTCCCTCCTCACCCAAGTAAAGGTCACCAGGCTGAGATATATATGACCATACGTGCTTATGCAGTTCAATGGCTTCTGTATTCATTTTAACATGCTGAGCTAAAGTTCGGATCTCCTCAAAGACAAGAACAAAACAAAGGAAGACACTGAGGCTCACCCCACCCCCTGATGGTATCTTGATTTCAATTTTCAGAAAACTAGAATCAGGACTTTTTTTAAGAGTCAAATAAATGGTCCTTTCTCTTATAGCAGCAAACCCTCAGACTGATGAACTTCAGAGCAAAGACTGTAAGATTCTAGAGCAGGACAGAATCTTAGAGATCACCTCCTCCAATCCTTTAATTTTGCAAGAAACCAAGGTCCAGAGAGGTGAAGAAACTTGGCCAGAACTGTATGATTTATAAAGCCTATCTGCTCAATTTCTTTCTGCTTCAGGTAAATTCTCCCATGAAGCATTTTTTTATCTGACTTTATTTTTCTATTGATATGTGTTCCCAGAGATAGGGATCATTTCCATTACTTCTTAGCATTCTACATGCATATGGGGGTTTTCAGTTATGAAGAGATTTAATTTTAATTTTCATAGCAATGACAGAAGCAGGTCAGTATCACTATACCTACTGTACAAATAGTAGAACCATGGTACAAAGACATAAAGGGATTTTTGCCCAAACTAACCACAAAAAAAGAAAAAAACAACATATGAGAAAACACATTGACTGCTGAGTGACAAAGAATGTGAAAAACAGGCTACCAATCATTATCATTTTATCCCTTAGTGACTGGAAATGCAGATCACATAAACATCAAATTCTAAGAAAGATCTGTACGCAGCTAAGGATCTAAAAGTCTCATAACATGCTAAAATATTTTTATATACATGTATTATATAATATGTGTATACAGGAATACATAAGAAAGTTAGTGAGGAATTGAGCTTGGAAATTCCCCAAAATGGACTACCTTAAAAAGTAATGTAACTACAGCACAAAGTATATCTCTACAAGTGGAAGGACCACTGAAAATTAAAATACTAAAGGCACAGAGAAACATCCATAAAGGAAATACAGGAGGAACAATAAAAACTAACCAACCTATACTCTAACTGCTGACTTTGCAAGAAAATAGCACACTCCAACAGTCTCACCCCAAAATGAAAGAAAAGAATAACAAAAACCATCGTGACAAATATGAACAATCACATAGGACAAATTCCTTCACTGGCTATAGCCAAAAATACGTTCATATCTCCTTCTACACTTAGAGTACATCGGCTCACCATCAGGAGGTAGGTAGTATGTTGTCTGGAATCACAGATGGTCCCTCAATGGGTGAGAGTTCTTAAGTCTTTCAAAGTTCTCTTTCTTTACTATACTGGTCTACTGGTACTATCCACTCCTGTCTGCATCAGTTCATATCAGCTTTTGCTTCTGTCCTTTCTTTTGGCACAATAATATTCTATTACATTGTTGTTATTAATTGTTGTTTAGTTGTGTCTGACACTTTATGACCCATTTGGGGTTTTCTTGGCAAAGATATTAGTTTACCATTTCCTTCTCCAGCTCATTTTACAGATAAGGAAACTGAGGCAAACAGGGTGAAGTGACTTGCCCAGGGCCACATAGCTAGTAAGTGTCTGAGGTCAGATTTGAATTCAGGAAGATGAGTGTTTCCGGCTCAAGGTCAGCACTCTATCTACTGTACCACCAAGCTGCCCATTACATTACATTAATGCACAATAATTCCTTCAATCACTCTCCAAATGATGGGCATCCCCTTAGTTTCCAGTTCTTTATCACTACCAAAATTCTGCTACAAATATCGTTTTACCTATGGACCCATTTTCTCTTTCCCAGATCTCTCCAGAGGAAAGGTATAGCAAAGGGATCACTGGATTAAAGGAAATACACAATTTAGTGATGGTGGTGGGGAGCCAAATATACACTTGTGTGTTTCTCTCCATCCTATCCTTTCACACATTTTTCTCTCTACCCTCCACTTCTCTCTTTATCAAGATGAGTTCTATAAGGAATATGATCAGCCTTAGTGATCTAGATTTGATAACATCTGTTTCCCCTCCCCTATCCATCTTCTCTTCCATTTCCCATGAGAGGTTCTTATTCTTTTTCTTTCTTCTTTCCTTTCAAACCTCACTTCACAATCCACCCACTGAGGTTGCAATTTGTTTTGCTAATGACTCATCCCTTCCTGAAACTGACCTTATTTCTAACTTCTTCCAGATCCCTCCCGTTTCCCAATTGACTTGACACATTCTTAGTGTGTGTGTGTGTGTGTGTGTGTGTGTGTGTGTGAAGCTTCAGTGATGATCACTCCTCCCTACTCATTTATCCATATTTGTACTATCTTCTTGAACATCAGAATATGTGAGACAGTAAGTTCTACCTTTTCTTCTCTAATATATTCCTTTTTCCTCCTTTTTCTTTCTTCTCTTAAGATCATCAAGACATAATAAAACTGCTCCCAAAACCATTGCCTTCTTTAATTCCTTCTATGACCTTTGATGACATTATGGGTCTGGGGAGACAATTGTTTCTTCTCCAGCTGTTAGAATGTAAATACTTCACCCTTGAATAATCCCTTTGAATTACTAGAGAGAGAGAGAGAGAGAGAGAGAGAGAGAGAGAGAGAGAGTGAGTGTGTGTGTGTGTGTGTGTGTGTGTGTGTGTGTTTCTCTTGATATGGCGTTTCCATTTCAGAGTTTCTATTCAGTTTAGATCTTTTCACCTGCAAAACTTGGAAGGCTCCTACTTCATTACAGATGAATTTTTTCTCCTATAGGATTATACTCAGTGTTGCTAGGTTATTTGGGTTGTAAGACTGTCTTTTGCTTTTTGGAATATCATGTTCCAAGTTCCAAAAATGACAGTTGCCAAGTTTTGTGTGATCCTGATGTGGCTCCCTGGTACTTGAGCATTTTTTCTGATACTTGCAATATTTTTTTCTTGACCTACAAGCTCTTGATTTTGACTATAACATTCCTAAGAATGTTCTTTTTGGAGTTTCTTTTAGAAGGTAACCAGTAGATTCTATTTTTATTTTATACTAGGATTCATATGCCTAGGCAGTTTTCAATTGTGATTTCTCAAAATATGGTATACAAGTTTTTGGAAGCAGGTTGGCAGGGGGAGGATAAAGTATATGGGAATGAAGATTATTTCATATATGAGTTACACTAGGTAGACACTGAAGTTCTTTTTAACTCTCAAATTCTATGACTCCATGATCACATGACATCAGATTCAATGCTTTTGTGTCCATTTGTAGATTATATTGGCCATGTTGGACTGAGTGTCAAGTACTCAATAGAAATGGATACCACTATTAATGGTGCCATTGTTGTAACCAAGCTCTCTGTCATCCATGTGGGATGTGGCACTTGGAGAAGCAAAACTGACACATTCTTCCACAGAACCCTGAAAGATCACTGAGCCTGGTCCCTGTCCCAGGAATTCTAGTAACATCCCAGATATTCTAAGAAAGTGATGGTGATGATGATAATAGGTGCTGATAACTACTGCAATTCTGAGCATATATTATCACTCTAGGCAACTATCTTTGAGAATCTCTCCAAATCCTACAATTTACCTGCCCCCCCCCCCAAATATGGAAACAGACTATGATCGCTAAACCACCCAATTAGGAATTCATTGATCAATTAACAAATTACCCATATAAAAGTGCCTGTCCAAATAATAGTTATTAAAGTAGCTACTGTGGTTAGTATGTGAATCTTTTTATATAAGCAAAGAATAAAGTGACTCACCACTAATATTTTTGTATAAAAAAAAGAGTCTTAAGAGTCTTAAACCTCCCCCCCCAAAAAAAGGTTTTAATCCAACAATTGTCTTTAGCCATTTGGAAATCTGTGTAATAGAAGTGGGATCAGACTTGTTCCATTTGAGCAAAGAGAGTAGAATTAGAAGAAATTATGAACTGAAGTTGCAAAGTGGTGAATTTAAGTTTGCAAAACTTAAGGAAAAAATTTCCCACTACTGGAACTATACAAAAACAGAATGAAATTCCTTAAGAAGCAGTGGGATCCCCTTCACTTGAGGAATTTAAAGGCCATTTTCCTAATGTTATAGAGGGGATTCTTATTCAGGCATGGGTTAAACAAGGTAGCTTGTAAGATTCCTTCAAACTCCAAGATTCTGTGATTCCGATTCCATAACACTCAGGAGCCCCGTAGAAGAAACAAAGAAACACTGATTACCAACACCTGGTAGATTAGCAGAAATCAGTTAAAAGAAGAACAGAGTGTGGCCAGGCCAGCTTCAATATAGCATTCCCAATAGTCCCTTAAAACCCAAGGTCTACCTACAAACAGGCAGCATGCAACGACAATTTACAAGGATGATTCCTAAGGAAACCACAAAGAAACATAAGACTATAGCTCAAATAGCTCCACTACTCTAGTAGACGCAGACACAGAAATAAATGTTCTAGTGACCTAAATATGTTATTCCATGTTGGTCTATGCATCTGCTGTACTTAACAGTCACAAGAATTGGAAAGGAAAGCTGCTCTCCCTGTCAGAGAAGGGTAAAAGGGATTTCAGAATGCTTCTATAATTTCTGGGATGGAAGAGAATGACTATTTTCTAGACCAAAAAAAAAAGGAAAGAAGGGATGAAGGAATGGAAGGGAAGGAAGGAAGAAGGAACAAAGGAAGGAAAGAAAGGAAGAAAGGAAAGAAGGAAGGAGGGAGGAAACAAGCATTTATCAAGCACCTACTTTGTGTCAGGCACTGTTTTAATTACAAATATTATCTCATTTGATCCTCACAAAAATTGTGGGAGGTAATTAATATTAGTATTTCTATTTTGCAGATGAGGAAACTGAAGAAGACAAAGGTTAAGTGATTTGCTCAGGGTCACACATCTAGTAAGTGTCACAGTAGGATTTGAACTCGTCATTCTATCTGCTGAGCTACCTACCTGACTCCAAATAGAAGAAACTGTTCAGAAAGGCAACTAGGTAGAAAAACATTCTGAGTGTAATCAAAACCTACATCAAGAGGCTGGCACATGGAAAACCATGACAGAGTAGCAAGAGAAGAAGCAATTGTTCCAGTGTAGCTATAATAATAGCTATGAAGCTATTTCCACAGTAATAAATTTGGGTGTTCTGAAGAAGCAGCAACACCCCATACCCCATAGCATAATAAAGACATTGCACAGGTACTACCACCCTGTGTAAGGAATAAATACTATTGCTGACTCCCCAAAAGAAAAGGTACAGAGCAATAAATGGTGATGCCACTGCTCATGGAACCATATATGTGTGCATACACAAAAATACAGATACACACATGTGTTTCTACCCATGTGTGTATAGATGGACATGCATGTGTGTGTGCATATATAAATACATTCATACACATACAAATTTTTCTTTGAGCCTTACAGCAAATCTGTGATTTATAGATGGATCCTTCCTATATGTGCCATGGAGTAGGGAAGAGTGATGGACCTGGAGTCAGGAAGACCTGGTTTTAAATCCTGTCTCAAACACTAACTACTTGTTTGATCCTGGGCAAGTCACTCAATCTCTCAGCCTCAGTTTCCTCATCTGTAAAATGAAGGAGTTGGACTTGAAGAGACCTCGAAGGTCTCTTCCATCACTTATTCTATGTGCCTATGATTTACAATCCTATGGTCCTGTCATCAGTTAGGATGTGTACCATTTGAGAGAATATTTCACTTTTCTCTTTGTATCTCCTGCTCTTAATAGAGATAGTGCTTTAGCATATGCTCAGCACTTAATAAATGCTTTTTCAGTCATTCATTCGTGAGGAGAATACATCTTAGAAAGGTTGGGTACCTTGTTCTCAGTCAGGTGTCTCCTGACTAATTCCATCGCTTTTTCCACTACACAATACAAAAGATTTCAGAAAATATTCAATTCAGCTTCTAAAAATGTGTTAATCATCTACTGTGTGCAAAACATTGGACTGGGTCCTGGAGTATAAAGATCAAGTCAAGAGCTTTCACTGAAGAGCTGACATTCTACTAAAACAGCAGTTCTCAATCTGTGGGTTATGTTCAATTTGTAACAACGAAAATATATCCTGCATATCAGATAGATTCATAACAGCAGCAAAATTACAGTTATGAAGTAGCAACGAAAATAATTTTCTGGTTGGGGGTCACCACAACATGAGGAACTGTATTAAAGGGTCACGGCATTAGGAAGGTTGAGAGGTCGACACAGCCAGACGCCGTGGAGGTGGCCCCACTGATGCAGGCTGAGCACCTAGACGACTCCAGACCCAGACGAAGCCTGCTAATCCACCAACCACAAGGGCCTTCCCAGGCTTATCACCATAGGGCGGGAAAGGACTGAGCCGGGTAAGAGACAAAGCCAGGGCCCACGGACAGGGACAGCAGCTACTCCCAGGACTACTCATCCAACACAG
>CM053585.1:108950090-108984129 GCA_028646515.1 Pseudochirops corinnae | reverse complement strand
AGGAAGGAAGGAAGGAAGGAAGGAAGGAAGGAAGGAAGGAAGGAAGGAAGGAAGGGAGAAGGAAGGAGTAAAACAAGGAAGGACTAAGAAAGTTGCTTCTGTTCCTGCTACAGCTGAGTTTGGCATTTTCTCTTCATGGATAGGTAAGCAGTAGGACTTTGGAACATGATAAATTTACTACATGTGAATCTCTTTCCTAATTCGATTAACATGTGCACAGTTTGGTCAGAACCCTATTGAATGGCCAATCAGCCCAACAGGAGTCAGATATCTGATATGTTTGCAGGGTACCTGCCCTTCAATCACATTTAGACTCCTCAAGCTCAGACCAGTCTAATTTGTTTTGTGTCCTTCAGCATCTCAACATACTGAAGCTGAATGTCAAGGAAATACTACGTCCTCGTGGGAATCAAAAGAACACTTGAATTTATGCAGCATGTTTTATTTATCTAAATCTTTCAACATCTATTATCTAACTTGCTTCTTATAGGGGAGCACTCATTTTCATTTCCATTTCATGTACCATTTTTAGGAAAGCATGGCCTAGGAAAGAGGTGACTTGTGTCTGGACCCACAGACAAGGAATAGGTTTGCCTAGGTTAATGCTGCCACAAAAATGGGCAGTGAAGTCGATCATTGGCTAGGGCACTGGGCCTGGAGTCAGAAAGACCAAGTTCAAATTCAGCCTTAGACATCTTACTAGCTGTGAGACCCTAGGCAAGTCACTAAACCTTTGTCTGCCTCAGTTTCCTCATCTGTAGAATGGGGATAATAATAGCACCTATCTTCCAGAGTTGCTTGTGAGGATAAAATGAGATCATTGTAAAATGCTCAGCATAGTGCCTGGCATACTATATGTTTTAGCTGTAATTACCATCAACATTATGGTTCACATGAGATAAACTCAATCACCCCATACTATACATTGTTCCCTGTTTGCTTAGCTGACTGAAGTCTGTGATGAATTTAGTCTTCCCTTTGGGGTTGCTGCTCTGTCTTCCGGATTTGCCCACTCTTGTGAAATCTCAGATTCAATTCTAACATACCATTTTGTTAGTCTCTTGGATGACAGAACAATTTACTCCCTGGATGTTGTCTCTCAACCACCTTTAAACACATGAAGTAGGTGCCTCTTTCTCCGGAGGAGCCAGAAACTCAAAAATCTACAGTTACATAGTAGGGACTATGAAATTGATTTCCCAGCTCATAGTGTTGGGTTTCAGGGGCTTGGTAGTGATTATCTCCAATTTATCCCGTACGTATCTTGTCTGTGCATAATTGTCCACTTACTGTCTCCCCCATTACATTGTAAGGTTCTTGAGAACAAGGACTGTCCTTTGCCTTTGTCTGTATCGAGCTTTTAGCACAGTGTCAGCCATATGGCAGGCATTTAATAAATGCTGACTGACTGAGTTCTTATCTCAGCACTATTTCCGACTTGTAAGTGTAGGTAAAACATCTTAACCTCTGTTGCTATGATACTCTTTATCTATAAAACAAAGCTAATGTATCATCATTTATCTCTATCTCAGGATATCTTTATTTATTTACGCATTTGTCTATGATGTTCAATCACTATTCTTCATTAACAAAAGACAAAAAATTGGGAAAAAAGGTAGGAGAAGAAAAGAATATGGAAAATATCACATAAACCTTGATGGATCAGTGATCTTTTCAATAAATTAACAAATCAACAAGCATTTATTAGCCTTCTATGCTCATGAGACATTGTTCTAGGCACAGGGAATACAAAGCTAAAAAGGAAAAGAAACAATATCTATTCTCCAGGAGCTTATATTCTAATGTCTACATGGGTACCCCTCTGCTGGGGCAGGGAAGAAGAGAATGGGTAATGATGCTGATAGACGAGAAGGATGGTTAAGAGAAGGAAAGCTGAAGAAGTTCCTGTCAGATAGCCTCAATGTGCTCATAGGAGGCTGTCATTTGCCCCAAGGGTCATTAGGACAGATGAAGTTAGGGGCTACAGGAGGGAGATCTGTAACACTCACTGTGAAAACTGAGATGGGAAGTCGGGAAGGTTAAATAGAGTAGGATTTCCAGACAGTAAAGAGAACCCAACTGAGGTTATCATGCACAATAAATTTAAAATTGGTGAAATCAGTTCAATTTTAAGACTTCTTGCAGTGATTTTTAGCATCCTAGGAACAAAAGTAAAGGAATTAACTGGTAAGTAATGATGAGGAGGAGGAGGAGAAGGAGAAGAAGAGGAAGAAGAAAGAAGAGGAGGAGGAGGAGGAAGAGGAGAAAGAGAAGGAGGAGGAGGAGGAAGAGGGGGAGAAGGAGAAGGAGAAGGAGGAGGAGGAGGAGGGATATACAAGGTAATTTTGGTCTGTGGGAGGCATTAGTCCCTGAGAGAATAAAAGTAAAGATGTCACATAGGATACTGCCTTTGAGCTGAGCTATGAAGGAAATTCTAGACTCTCAGAGGGTAAAGAGGAAGTGCATTCTAAGCATGAGATCCTATACAAAGACAAAGAAATGGGACAAAGACAAGAATGACATGTGTTAGGGACAGCAAGCAAATAGGACACTTTGGATGAACCATAGCCTGAGTGAAGAGGAATAATTTGTATTAAGTATGGAAAGGTTAGCTGATGCCAGACAAGGCTGGGAAGGGCTTTGAATTGCAAACAGAGAAATTCCTATTTTATCTTGGAGGCAATAAGAAGGTGAGGTGACTGATGACTTATTAATGAAGTAGTCAGGGTATGGGAAAAAGTGAATCCAGAGGATAGGAGAGGAACAGTGAGAGACAAAGGGACCGGATGCCATGAGGAGAATGAAGAGTTGTATGAGCTGTGCAACTTTATAAAAAAAACTTTTTGCATGTCATCTCCCCCATTAGACCATGGGCTCTTTGAGGGCAGGGACTATAAGGTAGTAGAGCATTCTGAGAATGGGAAATAACCAAAGATAGTTTCCCCTCCACCTGATGTGTAGCCTTAGAGTCAGGAAGACCCAGGTTCAAGTCTCATTTCTTATTCACGTAGTGTCTCTGTGACTCTGGGCATTAGTAGAGGCAGTTTCCTCATTTGGAGTTCCCTACACCAACAATTAACACAGTGCTTGGCACGTAGCAGGTACGTAATAAATGTTTATTGACTGATTAATACCAGTGAAATCTGTTCCAAAATAAAATTCAATATGAAATTTTATATACATAAAATTGTTATGGCTATTTATGGGCCAAAGACATATGCTGTATCTCAACTACTCAGACTGATAGAACCACATTGATAAGGACATCGATCCTGGAGATGAGCAGAAAACTCCCATAGTACTTTCAATAGATCATCCTGAATCAATGTTGAAGTTAGTGACTACTTACCTCATGTTGAAGTCAATCCCTCCCCTGCTGAAGTTCCAATCGAAGAAGTTCTGAATGCCATTAGTAGTCTATGTGATATAGTATATGATATATGCTATATAGTAATATATACTATATTATACCTCTTGGCTTTCTTGGCTTGCTTCAAGTGTTAACTAAAATCCCACCTTCTTCAAGAAACCAGTTTCTCAATCCTCTTCTGAGATAATCCCCCAACTCATCCTATATTTATTCTGCTCATACAAAACTTTTTGTATGTTGTCTCCCCCATTAGTCTGTGAGCTCCTTGAGAGCAGGGACTATTCTTTTTTTTTTTTTTTTGCCTTTTGTTGCATCCTTAGTATTTAGTAAGAGCACCAGGCAAATAGCAGGCACTTTAAAAATGCTAGATAACTGACTGACTAGTATCACTTTCTGTTAAGCACAGACTGGAAAACTCTGTAATGTTAGAAAAGAGCTTTGGAAAACAGCCTTTGAGTAGTCTCTTGAAGGCTCTGTCACGTTGTGGGCTAAAATCAGGTGAAATGGTGTATTTCCCAAACATAGCACAAGTGCTTAACATGAATGAAAAAGAACATTTTTGAGAATAATGTCACAGAACCTACTGGCAGACCTAAGGAGTTCCCCCATACACACACACACACACACACACACACACACACACAGACACACACACACAGACACACACACACACACACACACACACAGTCTGTTTACCAAATCAATAGGCTGAGTCTGCTTAGCTGTTATCAGGAGCACAGTTTCCTTGAAACCCTCAAGAGGAAGCAACCCTTCCTGAAAGGAAGCCAGATGCTGTTATTCAATTAAAAGCAGAGGCAGCAAGAGCTACAGTGGCTAAGCCTATAAAGAAAAGTTGGGGGGGGGGGGCATATTTATTATTTTTGCAGGTAGCAAAGAAGCTCATTTATCCAAGTGAACGGCATAACAAAAATCCAAGATAGAATATATAGGAGAATATATACCAGACAATACAGAGTGAAAACAAAAGAATATCTTTTGACCCAATGACAAATTTTCTCATAGGAAAAAATAGAGTTGAATAAATGATCTCTAAAGTTCCTTCCAGCCCCCGATTCTATCATCCATAAAGGGAGAATGGTGGGCACCAGGGAAAAGGACAAGAAGTCCCTACAACTAACAAGGAGGAAATAGCATTTTGGAGAACAAGTCATACTGAGGAAATGGGACTCCGGAAGTGGGAGAAAAAGACCTGCAGGGTACAAGTTTTCCCACTGAGGAAGATCAAGGAATCAAGACCAGAGTAAACTGAAGCCTAGGAGAGAGCCAGTGGTCTCTCCCTCACTGGAAGTTTTCAAATGGAGGCCACTGATCAATTCATTAAACATTTATTAAGCACCTACTATGTGTCAGTCACTTTGCTAAGTTTTAGGCATACAAATTAGAAAAAAATAGTCCCTGCCTTCAAGGAGTTTACAATCTAACAGGAGAAGACAACACACCAAAGGAAGCTGAAAAGGGAGACTGGAAGAAGCTACCAGCAGGTACTGTGTACATGGAGGCATGATGTTCCATGAAACTGAAACCAAGCAGAGCCACTGGTAGAAAATGGTGAATTACTTGAAAAGTTCTGAAGCTTCTATAAAGGAAGATTTTGAGAGGAGCTTATTGCTTTATTCTAATCAGAGGCAGAAAGTAACCAAGAGAATTGAGAATGTGCTCCAACACCCTAAATTTTTATCAAGGAAAAATAAGTCCAAAAAAGGCACCTTATAGTCTGAGGGGTGCATGAGAATGGGAGTCCTACCCCTTAGTAAGTGGGAGACCTGGTAATGGAATGATTAGAAATGAGCCTCAAAACTTTTGTTCTTTTCAACTGGCAAAGCCATCTCTTTTTTCCCCTTTGCTGTGTCAGTGAATCAGTGATCAGTCCTTACCTCAGAGACAATCCCCTGCAAAATAAGAGATGTTTGGTTGTCTTGGTTTGCCACACATACCCACAGACAGTGATTTGGGGAGGTCTAAAATCTAGGTCATTTAAGTCTATAAATCTACAAAGATAGCTCTAAAGAAATTCAGATGGAACCTGGCCAAGGTTAGAGATGATAAACTGTGCCCACAATATTCATAACAAATGATGAAAACACGAAATTCTGGGTTGGCCAGCTTCAAGGTTCTGGGCAGTAGAATCCCTATGTCTATGACCAAATGCCTTGCCTAATTATGGACAATTAAAAGCTCTGATAACTGACTAAGCAACCCAAGGAAAACATCCTTGACAGCTTGCTCACTGCTGAATGTCCCTCAGAAGCTACCCAATCTATAGCAACAACATACACTAGGTGAAAAGACAGCCAAAGGAAAATGCATTTCTTCACACCAGCTGAATCAGGGGTGACAAACCTCGACAGTTTCATTTGGGGGGGGGGGGAGGGAAGGGAAGTCTCAACTTCTCTGGGAATCAGATTCTCCATCCTTAACATGCAACAAAGAACAAATAATAGGAAATATTTGTTGAGCACACACTGTGCTCAAAATGCTGTTCTCAGTGTTTGGAGATAGAAAATTCAAATGAGATATAATCCTTGCCCTTAAGGATATTACACTCTAGGAGGAAGAATCAACACATTGGCAAGAGGTTATAATCCACAATATTGTTGTTGTTATACAATCATTTTCAGTAGTGTCAGACTCTTTGTGACCCCATTTGGGGTTTTCTTGGCAAAGACCCAGAGTGGTTTGCCATTTCATTCTCTACCTCGTTTTACAGATGAGGAAACTGAGGTAAACAGGGTTAAGTGACTTGCCCAGGGTGACATAGTTAGGAAGTATCTGAGGCCAGACTTGAACTCAGGAAGATGAGTGTTCCTGACTCCAAGCCTAGCATTCTATTGTCTGTGCCACCTAGCTTCCCCTATAATCCACAATATTACATGCTAAATGCATTGTGCTATGTGAAGCCTGGGGAGGAAAGTCATCAACTACCAAGAAGATCAAGGAAGGGTACTCCCTGAAGAGGTGATATTTGAGTCATACTTTACAAGGCTTTAGAAGACCTGGAGCTCTGCCACTTGCTAACTGTGTAATGATACGCAAGTCACATCATCTTTCTTAGGTTATTCATTTTTAAAATAGGGATAATAATGTCACTTCTACCACCTACTTTCAAGGATAGAGGATGAAGAAATAACACTGTAACCCTGAGAGCAAATATAAAATATTTTGATTATTCATGTCCCCTTCATCCCTTATCTCCACAGAAATATTTACTCTTTAGAAGCTTAATTTTCCCCACTTGAGAAATATCTCCAGAAGAATGTCGACATGAAGCCAACTTAACCCCAGAAATTATCAGCAAATTTAAGCTTTTAAGATCTTAAAAAAAAAAGCTTCCAGTAAATTATTTCTAATTATTCCTATGTAAGAATGTATGATTAGAAAGCAATGGAGATGATTATATTCAGTGAACAAATATGGTTCTATAATTCAAGTGTCAAGAAATAATTACAGGCTAGACAGCACTTTTGTGGTAACGTAGAAACAGAAATAAAATAGGTACCCTCAATTAGGAAATGGCTAAATAAGTTGTGTACACGAATGTAATAGACTATCACTGAACTATTCAAAACAATAGACATGATAAAAACAGAAAAGCATGGGAAGACTCCTACAAACTGATGCAGAGTGAAATAAACCAGAACCTGGAGAACAATATACATTATGTCTAAGATAATATAAATGGAAAGAGCAACAATAATGCTATGAAATTATAATGACTTAGACTTGGCCCCAAAGAAGAGCTATGAGAAACCACCTACTGGGGCTCTTTGTAGAGGTCAGAGGGGCCAATAGGCGTGGAACATTGCAGATATTGTCAGACTTTTACAATATTTTGGTATTAGGTTTTCTCCTTTTTCATTCTTTATTATAAGGGATAGCACTCTTTGAGGGGGAAGAGGAAGAATTTGTAGTAAACTACAGGAAACAGGAAAACAAAAGATGCCAATAAAAAAAAATTCAAGATAGAAATATAAAGAATTCTGAGAAATGTGGGATGATTTACCTAACATGAAATAGGATATAGAAGAGCAAGAAAAATTATATACATAATGACTACAACAATGTAAGAAAAAAATTTAAAAAACAAACTGGACTATGTGACCACAATTGATAAAAAGTACCTTACTCCCTTCATGGCAAAGATGGGGGACTGTGGGTATGTAATATTGCATATGCTGTCACTAGGGGGGATACACATTCAGAAATAAGGGTGATGTTAAGAGACATAATCTAAAGCAAAGCAAAAATAATTATAGCCTAGAAGTCAATCCATCAAGGTTGTAGAATTCACCTCCTTATTGAATAGCCTCTCTCACAATGTAATAAAATTGTCTGTAATAATAGTTCATGTTTACATAGCACCTTATAGTCTACAAGGTGCTTTCTTTAAAACAATCTCTAAGGTATAGAAAAAATTATTATTATTATTATTCCCATCTTACAGATGAGGAAACTGAGGCCCAAGGTGGCAAAAAAATTTTCCTATAAGTGCTAAAGCCAGGACTAAAATCCAGATTCCTGACTCTTAAATCCAAGACTTTATTTTAATCTTTCTTCTAATCCCCAGGATTTAGCAGAGTACCTGGCACATAGTAGGTGTTTAAAAAATATTACTTTCCTAACCAACTGACTTTGTATACCTTATGCTTTCTCTCATTAATTAAAAAGGCTGAAACAGTAAGAAAACTTAAGATCAGCTAAAAGATAACAAATTTGTCAGAAATCAGCATTTCACCCTTCTGCTGACTAAGCAGAAATCCTGTCATCACTATGCCCTAGCCTAACCTTCACTGTAGCATTCTAGAATCTCGCCACTTTTCTTAATATAAGTGAAAAGAAATAACACTCAATTATCTTAAGATGATCCATTTCACATTCCAATTGCTTTTTAACACAGCTCTGAATTTCTTATTAATCTTTTAACTTCATCTTTCAAAGAAGAAATGAATTTGCAAGGCTGCATAGTAGCATGGAGGTCTGTACTTTGAGTCAGTGAACCTGGATTCAGATTCTGACTCTGCCACTCACCACCAGTGTAATATTGGGCAAGTCCCTTAACTCAGGTAGGTTACGGAAGTGGGAGGTTCACTGGGCATGGAGTCAGGAAGACCTGAGTTCAAATTCATCCTTAGATACTTACTAGCTTTTGGACCCCAGGCAAGTCATTTAATATCTATCTGCCGCAGTTTCCCCAACTATAAAATGAAGATATCAATAGCAAGTACCTCCCAGGGTTGTTGTGAGGGTTAAATGAGATGGTATTTGTAAAGTATTTAGCTTACAGTAGGTACTTAATACTTCCCTCCTCTCTGAATTTCAGGGTACTTATTTGTAAAATGAGAGATTTAACTATATCTTACCTCTAAGGCCCCCTCCAGTTCTGAATCCTGTGAGCACTTCAGCCTTCAGACTCTGGGCAATCTCAAGCAGTAACCCCTACTTCTGTGTCTTCTGATTCTCTTCCTACTCTTCTAGTAAATTACAGTGTTGTTGTTGTTGTTTAATCTAACTTTACTAATCCATTATCTGTCCTTAATTTAGGTTTCTCAAGCCAAGGTACAATAGAACGCTGCACTCCTGTAGGTCTTTAAATAGTCATTCATGGTGCTTTCACAAAGCCAGGGCCAGTAAAAGGCAAAGAATGATCACAGAAGCAAGGGTTCAGGGGAAAGTTTTAAACACCCTGAAATCTGGATCAGTCACCTTTCCCACAAGAGGTAACATGTAGCTTCTGGGGGAAAGAGGGTGGCATGAAAAGGGGGAAGGGAAATGAAGGAGGGAGGGCAGGAGGAACAAGGAAACTTTTCCAATTGCTAATAATACATTTGAAGTACATTCACTTTGCCTGTGAAATAAAGTAGGCCAAATTCTGTGAATGACATGGCAGAAGTAGTGGATTTCTGTTTGTCCTGTCTGTCTGAAGGAAAGTGAAAACTTGGAAAATAAAATATCTACCCTCTTTAATTGTTTAAACCCTTATGTTGCTGTCACTATTTAAAAACAAATTCAACAAAAATGCATGAGTATATGTTCATGCCATTCTTCCAAGGATTGCCAGATATTCCCCTGGAATATATTTCTTTCTGCACTCTCTGTCTACAAGAAAATTTCAGTGGAGTTGAGTCTCACACCACTTCCTCCTCAACTCTTCTTCCCTAGCCCCAGTAATCACGTTTTTCTGACTTAAAAAATACATGTTATTCTCTCTTCACTTTTCAAAAGCACTGAAATCGTATGATTTTTTTTTACAAAGGGTGAGCTAAGTGATCATAAAGTTTAAAAATCACTGCCCTAGAAAAGGATCACAGAATCTTAGAGCTGAGAAGAACCCCATAAACACATCATTGAATTCCACATCCCGCCCAATAAAGGAATAACAGTAGCAGGTGATGTTTGAAAGAACTGAAATGGTTAGCCAGGAGAAGGGAAGACTTGGGGGGGCCCTGACCGTTGTTTTCAAGTATTTAAAGAGCTGTCACGTGAGAAAGGGATCGGCCTTTTTCAAGGAGGTATGAATTCAATAGTGGACGACGGCATCTTCTTGAACTAGTTAACCACAGGGTTAAAAGCGTGAAGAGAAGAAAGTGAGACAACATCAGGGGCTAGACATTAAAGTGATGTTGAAAAGCCCTTTGGGAGGAAGGAGACACAGTAGGAGATATGGAAAAAGAGGAGGGTGTCATGAGAGAGGGGAATTTCAGAGCTCAAGAGCTTGGGAGACAGGAACAACTTTAGAACAGTGAGATATAGTGGCCTGGAGAAAGTAAGCTAGAAGTCAGGAGAATTAATTCAATCAACCAATAAGCATTTCTCTACCAGAAATCCTTTGGATTTCTTTGTTATTGTTCAGTTGTGTCCAACTCTTTGTGACCCCATTTGGGGTTTTCTTGGCAAAGACACTGGAGTGGTTTGCCATTTCCTTCTCCAGCTCATTTTACAGATGAGAAACTGAGGCAAAGAGGGTTAAATGACTTGTCCAGGGTCATACAGCTAGGAAGTGTCTGAGGTTGATTTGAACTCAGGAAGATGAGTCTTCCTGACTCCAATCCTAACTCTTATTTTCTCTTCTTCTTAGATGTATATGGATTTCTTTGGATTTTTCTATAATGCCCCCCAGGACCTTTATCATTGGGAAATATCATCAGGATATAAATGCAAGATATAATATGCAATATTATATAATAATAAAATATATCATAATTATATTATAATATGCAAGATAGAATCAAGCCTTGATACTCACACCTCATCAGAAGCCTATTTTCCTCTGATTGAAGGGTGGAGTCATAAACTCCAAAACCTCCTTTTAAAGGAAGGGCTCAGGCCAGCCCTGTCTTCATTTCTCACCAGACTGTACTCTTTCAGGTTTCTCTTGGGTATCTTCTCCTCCTCCCCTTCTTTTTTAGTTTCCTTTTGTGTGTTGTCTTCCCCCATTAGATTGTGAGCTTCTTGAGGGCAGGGACTGTCACAATGCTTGACACATAGTAGTCATTTAATATTTCTTGCCTGACTGATTATTAAGTATTTGTTACCAGCTAAGCGCTGCACTAATAGTTGAGGATATAAAGAAAAATGAAAACAACCTCTTCCCTAAAGGTGCTTGATATCCTAAGTGTGTAATAGATTGATAGACTGAAAGCCTGGATTATCAACATAAATACCAAAGTCCCTGAGGGTATGAGTAAGGGTGGAGGAAAGGAAGAGAAAACTGGGCAAGAAGATTGCAGAAAGAAGGATCTGGGCGATTATGAACCTCAAAGGAGAAACTGTTGGATTGTGGTGGTAGAGGGGAGGTCTGGAAGTGACACCTGGGAAGAAACATGCTGATATTTGAAGACAACCATCTGGTGCCTTCTCAGGTCTTCTCTACACTAAACTGACCCTGATAGATGCTTTAAAAGACATGCCTTTGCTGTCCTAATCACCTTTTAGACAAACTTCAGTGTTTCCATTCTCCCTTTAAAATGTGAATCAACAGTTCTCAGCAACTAGTCTTGCCTTCTCTTCCCAACCACCAGACACCCATTCATTGCTTCCCAAACTAGATAAAATTCCTACTTTTGGATTCTGCAGTTTGCAAGGCCCTTCCCTTGTGATAACCCAAGTGTTACAAGCATTATTATGCACATTTTACAGATGAAGAAACTGAACATAAGAGAAAATTTGTTGAGGCAGAAAAAGCAAAGGACTTAGGAGTCAGGAGACCTGGATTCAAGTCTTAGGTCTGCTACTTACTAGCTATATAGCAGCCCTGCTCAAGTCATGTACTCCCTGTGGACCTCAGTTACCTCATCTGCAAAGTGAAAGGGTCAGGGACAGCTAGCTGGTACAGTAAATAGAATACCAGTCCTGGAGTCAGGAGGATCTGAGTTCAAATCCTGCCTTAGATACGTATTAGCTGTGTGACCCTAGACAAGTCACTTAACCCCAACTGCTTCCAAAAAAAAAAGTGAAGGGGTCAGACCAAATTGACCTATAAGGACCCTCTCAGCTCTAACAATCTTTTTTAAGAAGTAACTCTGGGACAGCTAGGTAGCGCAGTGAATAGAGCACCAGCCCTGAAGTCAGAAGGACCTGAGTTCAAATGTTACTTCAGACACTTGACACTTAACCAGTTGTGCAACCTTGGGCAAGTCACATAACCCCAATTGCCTTGCCTTCCCCCCTCCCCACCCAAAAAAGAAGTGGCATTCTCCATGTCACAACTTACTTAGAGGTTTCTATGACCTTGAAAGAGATCCTGGTTACGTCTTCTGATGTTAGCTCAGTGAAGGTCTTGACTCTTCTAATCACTCAACTGTCTGCTAAGTTCCTTCTGCCACCCAGTATTAAATTACTGCCTTTGCTCTCTCCCTTTCACTCTACTCAGTATGCCTGCTCCAGGGAGAAGTTTTGGCTACTGAGCCATTGGCACTATGTTTATAAACTAGATTTTTCTAAATTCCATTTAGGAGGTGTACCCTACATTTGGAAGAGACCAATATTCAGCTCAATATGATAAGTGAAGGAAGGGAAAGGATTTAGAGGAACACAGGCTTTAGAGTTGAAAGGGACTTAAGGGATCATATATTCTAAATCTACACCCTGGTTTTGCTAATGAAGCAACTGAGGCCCAGGGAGGTTAAGTACTGTATTTCCCCAAGGTCACACAGGTAGTAGGTGTGGGAGCCAATTATAACACTAAACTCAAAAAATGATTAGCCAACGCTCTCTTTTGCTATAAAAGCCATCACCTACATAAACAAAAGTGTGAGCTGAAAAGCCTGACTCTGTAATGAGTCAGCAAAGTTCCACATTTGCTACTGGGTAACTAAAAAATGTAAATAGACAGACCCAATACCCTCTAATCGCATCACACATTTAAGCAAGTATCAAATATTCTCAGCAGCTACAATTTACTCCATTGAAAACACATTTATGCCTAATGAAGTGGACTGCATATGCAAATTAATAGCTGCTAATTGACTACAGCTTCTCCTTTTCCATAAAGTCAATATTTTTTCTGGATCGTTAAATGCACTTCCCAGCGTATTAATTTCAAAAGAAAATTAACAGCTATAAAAAAAAAAAATTACCAGGTGCACCTAATGAAGAGATTCAGGACCTGATGAAGTAAAGATTAACACCTCCTGCTGTTTTCCCCACCTCTCTCTGGCCTTTCCCCCAACTGAAGGATTGAACTGAGTCGGTGCTTGATCATTAGCTTGGTTTGAGGCTCAAAAACAAATGAGCAATTAGTTGACTTTAAATTCATTGCGAGAGTTGTTGCTTAAATTTCAAACTGGTTTAAAAGGAGCATTTATTTCTCCACATTCTTTTTTTCCCACTTGAAAGAGCAAAAGAATACTAAAAACAAGAGAGGTCTGGAAGCCAATTTCTAGAGTCACCGGGCCTCTGGAAGAAATTGCTTTTCATATCCTAATGCTCCCAACATTAAGTGGATATAATTTTTGACTTGCTAATAAAAGACTCAGACCTCCCACTAAAGTTAAAAAGGCACTGGCTTGAAGGCAAAGAAATAATATTAGTTTAAGCCCCTGAAAATCTCTGGTCATTTTCATGCTGTCAAATACGGGACAGAATTCTCAAGCCAAGGAATTGTTCACTTCAAACCTTAAGTACATTTTGTTGGCTTTCAGTTGAGCAGGTGTGAGAAGTGAAGGGATTTAAAACAAGGCTCTAACTTCAGCCATGCAATCCAAGAGGATATGAGTGGATTGGAGAGAGGGGAGGAAGATGGGGCCACATTTAGACCAGGGGTTTGTTTGTTTTTTTCATTTAGCACTGGTAAGAGACAAAGGGGCACACAAAGTTAACTCCTCCTTTGCTGCAAGTCTGATTTTCTGTGTGGAAAAATTACCTCTTTGAGAAGCATGTAATTAGGCTTAATAATACTCTTTTGCCATTTAATAGCACTGTATGGGGGCATAATTTTTCAAAAACACTTCCAAAAACAAGTGGCTAAATTACAATTTATAAATGGACTATGACCCGAATTCAAGTGGAAGTACAGCCGGTTTGAAATAGAATCCTGACCCATAATCCTGCTCTTAATCCAAAATACTGATCATTGAAAGATCAGAGTTTTCCCGCATACAGAGATAGTAATATTGTGCCATCATTTGCTTTACTGGCTCAAATTTCTCTGTTTTCAGTCTCTCTTAGGTATTTGTATCATAGTCTTCCAGAAAGAAACATTTCTTAAAATTAACCCCCAAACCAAGGATAAAACATTGAAAGCATCAATATTAAAACAATTTAAATACGATGGGGCCACAATTCAAATCACGTAAGACTTAGCAGTGGAAACATTAAAGGACCGCAGGTCTTGGAACCACAGGTCAATATGTTGAAAAGCAAAAGAACTGGGGCTCTGGTCAAAAATAATCAGACTCTGCCAAGTTAAGGATTATCTTGGATGGAAAAAAAAAGGAATTTGACAAACTCTCAAACTTTCAAGACTTTGTTAAAAAAAAATCCTGAACTTAATAGGAAATTGGACAGACAAGAACCAATATAAATAGAAGGTTCCTACCAAAGACTGATTATAAGGGATTCATAAGGACAGAGTGTTTACTTCTTATATATGTAAATGTATGTCTAAGATTCTTATTAATAATTGGGTAGCTCATAAGGAAGATTAGAGAAAATTTGAGTATGACATGAATTTAAAAGGTAAAACCATTGAGGAAAAGCTTAAAAGAGTAATTATTTTATACAAACAAGGTGCAAGAAGAAGAACTGATACAGATAAATTAGATGAGGGAGGAGGGCTGGTAGTTCTGGTAACCTGCTTTCATCAGGAATGGGTTTAAGAGGGAACAAAACATATATATATTTAGAAGAGTATAAAAATCTTCTAAATTCAGAAGAAATAAAATGGTAGGGGCATAGGGAGGGGGGATTTTTAAGGGGGAGGGGGAGGGAATAGGTAAAATGGGTATAGAAGGATGTTTAGATTTATGGGAATGGGAGGATAGGAGAGGAACCCTTAGAGGCGGGGTGGGCAACTCATAGGAGTGCAAGGTAGCAGGTTGAAAAGTAGAGGAAGTAGGAAAGATAGGAAACAAGAGACATGCACAAACATAAAAACAAAGATCAGGAATAGAATGTTTGGGAAAGTATATGTCTATATATGTATATATCTATAGCTATAGAGAAACATATCTAAATTTTACTGTAATCTTTGGCGGAGAAGGGGGAAAAACAAAGTAAAAAAGTGCACAGCAGAGAACAAAAGAAAACTCACAAGGAAGCAAAGAAAAAACGGACAATTCTCAAGACAATGAGTCTCATTTATCATATAGGCTTTCTTGAAATGAAAATTATTGTTATATATTTTGAATCCTCTCATGTTCTGCTATGCACACAACACACTTTTTTTTCTTTCTAACTTATATTTAACTTCCAATATTTAAGCTCATGATATGTTTATGATTCTTTTCTCTATTCTGTATCTGTGTTCTGGCCTTTGAGTCTAAAATAAAATTTTAAAAAAAGAAAGAATAAAAGTGAGTGCACTGATTACACTGGAGCTAAGCTGTGAGCCGAGGTTTAGTGGAAGAGACATTGCCTCAGACTCAGTCAGGTGTGACTCTCCCAAAGTTCATTCTTCCCTTTGGGCAATGGGCCTCTCCTGGCTCTCTTCTGTTCTAATCCTGAACATAATCTTCCATGCCTTCAATGAAGACAGATATATTGCCCTCATAGAGACAGACCCCTCCTTTTATGGCAAACCCGTTACGGCTAGAAAACACTACTCCCAGGACCACAGAAACACCACAGAGGTAGAAGGGGCATCAAAGAGTAGCTAATACAAACTTTCTATTTTAAAGATAAGAAATCTCGGGATCAACTGTGAAAGACTTAGCTACTCTGATCAAGACAAAGATCCAAGACAATTCCAGAAGACCCATGCTATGTACCTCCAGAGAGAGAACTGATGACCTCTGAAGGCTGATTGCAGCATGCTTTTTTTTGCTTTATTTTTCTTGCATGTTTTCTTCTGCAACATGGCTAAAACGGAAATGTGTTTTGCATGACTTCACATATCTAATCAATAT
Source organism: Pseudochirops corinnae (assembly GCA_028646515.1). Lineage (NCBI taxonomy): Eukaryota > Metazoa > Chordata > Mammalia > Diprotodontia > Pseudocheiridae > Pseudochirops > Pseudochirops corinnae. The sequence continues at coordinate 108,968,178 of CM053585.1, read as the reverse complement.
CATATTGCTTGACTTCTCAAGGGAAAGGGGAGGGGCAGGAGGAAAGAAGAGAATTTGGAACTCAAAATTTTTTTTAAATGTTCAAAAAATCTACATGTAATTGGGAAATATTTTTAAAAGATGAGAAATATAAATGAAATCATATAGGTAGCCAGTGGCCATCACAAGTATGTCTTGCAATTGGACTTTGGTGATTCTGGAAGAGATTGAGGCTGATAACTTTCCACAACTCTGTCTCACTAAAATTCAATTCATGAGTACATCTTCAAAAACAAAGGACAAAGAAAAACATTCCTCAAAGATGACACTGCATCTCCACACTGCATTTTCCCTGGCTGTCCCCCATATCTGGAATTCTCTTTATCCTCATCTCTGTCTCCTGGTTCCCTGACTTTCTTCAGGCACCAACTAAAATGCCACCTTTTACAAGGATTTCCTGGTCTACCTTAATGCCTCTCCTCTCCAATTTATCTTGTATATATCTTGTTCACACATATTTTTTGCATGTTTTCTCTTTCATTGAACTATGAACTCCTTAAGGGAAGGGACTGTCTTCTGCCTTTCTTTACATCCCCAGTGTTTAGCACAGAGATTAGAAAATCCCCACGTAGGTTCTTAACAAATGTTTATTGACTTAATCCACCCCACACACACACACACACACAAAATCTCTTTGATCCAGTGACTCCAGCCTCCTTGCTGTTCCTCATGCAAAGATACTCCATTTTCTGACGATGCATTTTCACTGGTTGACATTCTTGCCTGGAATTCTCTCTCTCACTTCATCTCAGTCTCCTGACTTCCTTGAAGTCTCAGCTAAAATCCCACTTTCTGCAATAAGCCTTTCTAGTCCACTTTAATGATAGTACCTTCCCTCTGAGATTATCTTCAATTTATCATATATATGCATATATATACATATACACACATATACATACATTTACATGTATGCATGTATATATGTGTATGTGTATATACATAAATTCAGTCAGTTGTTTTTCAGTCCTTACTCTTTGTGACATCAACTGGGGTTTCCTTGTTAAAGAGACTGGAATAGTTTGTTATTTCCTTCTATCAGCTCATTTTACAGAAGAGGAAATTGAGGTAAACAGGGCTAAGTGACTTGCCCAGGGTGACAGAGCTAGTAAGTGTCTGAGGCCAGATTTGAACTGAAGAAGATGCATCTTCCTGACTCCAACCCAGCACTCTATCCACCAGGCAATCTAACTGCCCTAACATACACACTCATAAACATACATACACACACGTATATATGTACATGAGTACATCATTATATATAAGTGTATTATATATTATATCATTTATTATATATTATATATTATTATATAAATATATGTATACATATTCTAAGTCTATTCTTGTAAATATATAAGTATAAGTATATTATAAGTATATTATTATAAGTATATATACTTATATATATACACATATATATGTATATACTTATATAAGTATATATATAAGTATTTTATATAAGTTTATTTATATATATAAGTATATATATATATAAAGTATATGTAAGTATATTATAAGTATATTATTATATATTCATATATATACATGTATGTATATATATCTTGTTTGTATCTGGTTGTTTGTATGCAGTTGTTTGCATAATGCCCCCATTATAAGCTTTTTGAGGGCAGGAACTTTTTGTCTACCTTTACATCCATCCCCCTGTGCTTAGCACAGTGACACCCAGCTGGTACTAAATGAATGCTTGTTGACTTGACTATACAGAAATGAGACCGGATTCTGCCAGTAACTCAGAAAAATCTGTCTGTTACTCTATAGTTATGTGTTGCTGCAATTATTTTATTTAGGAACAAAAATAAACTAATGTGTCAAGTCTAAAGAAAAAAAGGACAAAGGTGAAGAGTTGTAAAGATCAAAGTTCTGGTTTGTTCATTGGAGTACTAGACCCTGAATTGGGTTCACATCCAACCTCTGACTCCACTGTGGGTAAGCAAGTCACTTAATGCCGTTGTGCCTGAATTTGCTTATTTGTAAAATGGGGATCATAATCCCTACAGTGCCCATCTTACAGAGCTGTTACGAAATTTAAATGAGATCACTATATTTGTAGTGCTCTGCAAATTCTAAAGAATTACCTAAATTTCTAATTCTCATTAATAAATAAGATAATGCATTTAAAGTTATACAAACCACAAAGCTCTATCAACATGTGAACAAGTGTTTCTTGAGTGTGTATTATATGCCCAGCACTGGGGAAATAAAGAAAAAAAATGAGAGTCCCTCTCCAGAGGGAGCTTACATTCTATTAGGAAGACAATACCTATACAGATAAGTACATACAAAATCATATGTATAATAAATGCAAGGTAATTTGTGGAGGCGGGTGCTAGCGACTGAAGACATCAAGAAAATCCCCACGTAGGAAGTAGCTCTTGAGCTCAACTTTAAAGGAAAGCACGTCAGCTACTAGGCAGAGAGGTAGATAGAGCACCAAACCTGGAGTCAAGATCCAAACTCAGCACTTAATAGCTGTGTGACCCTGGGCAAGTCACTTAACCCTGTTTGCTCAGTTTCCTGATCCGTAAGATGAACTGGAGTAGAAAATAGCAAACCACTCCAGTATCTTTGCCAAGAAAATCCCAAATGGGATCATGACGAGTTGAATACTACTGAACAACAACAATGACAAATGGATTCCAAAAGACAGAGGTAAGAGAGGAATGTATTCCAGGCATGGGGAGCTGGGGGAAGGGTATAACATCAATTGTTACTGTGATAACATCCATCTTTTTGTGTGCCTCAGCCATTACAGAATGGCCTGTGCTGCTTGGAAGTACCAGAGGCATTTTTAAGTTCTTCTTAGTGTAAAATGGAGGATAGGACTTCATCTTGTACTCGCACAATTCAATTTTCTGTGGGCTCCCTTTCCTCAAAAGGCACACACACACACACACACACAACCCCCTCAATGATTTCACACACATACCCCTCAATGATTTCAGAGAGAACATGCTCATTCCTCTTTTGGCCCCATGATTTATGTCTGCAACCTCCGAATAAAGTGCTATTCATGCAATGGGATGCAGACATACCTCAGAAGCACATAAAGGCAGCCTGTTACTTTACTTCACAAGCTTAGGGCTTTCATACAATTTCTACCCAAATTTCTGGAATGTTTTTAGGTGTTTCATTATGCTGCAAAGAGGAATTAACCCTTTCCTTAACTCTAAAAAACCTGTCATCCTCCATCAGCCTGTGTCTCTCAAGAAGATGAAGTAAAAAAGAGTTTAAAACAAAGTAAAATCTGCCTTAGGGCAAATGATCCTTCCTTCCAGAAAGCCGTGGGTTTACTAACATCATGTTTTTGTGCCAAAGCCTCTCCCAAACCTACTCCCTTTAAAAAAAACCAAAACATAATTATACTTCAGTATGTCAATGGAAAGGATATTGGCACAAGAGTCAGAGAATTTGGGTTCAAATCTCACCTCTTATTCATACTACCTCTGTGATCTTGCACAAGACTCTTAATCTACCTGGCCTCAGTTTCCTCATCTGCAAAAATGAAAAATTGGACTAGATGACTTCTATCCTTTGGTCTCATTCACAACCTATCCAAGCCTTCTCACAATTAAAACACAAATCTTTTTTCTTTTTTTTTCACTACTCCAAAGTTCATAAATTCTCCACCAATATTCCTACATCGCCAGTTTAATTTGACATAATGGACATTATTAAATATTTACTGAAATAAACTACTTTTGCTAAGAAGAAACATGACCATCTGTTGAAAATTTTAAAAAAATACTCAAAGTAACCCTAGCCCTTATGAGTTTGTTGGCAGTTTTTCAGTGTATAATAAATCAAACCATGTCTATATTATGAGTGCTTAGTCAAGGTTAAATAACACAAATTCTTACCCAGTCCTTAGTCATTGAATGGGCGTTGCCTCAGACAAACTGAGGCCTGAGAGAGATCTTAATTTAGAAAGGCCAAGATTATCTAGCGCAAGCATTGCCAGCCTGATTTTTGTCTTGCCACTGGACTTCTATGACTCTGGAGGAAATAGTGAGACTGACAACTTTGTACAGCCCTGCCTCACTTAAATCCAATTCACTTGCAAGTCAAAACTTCACCCTTCTGATAACATCGGTCCTCTTCCAGAATGAAACAACAACCACCACAATTAAGAAGGTGCCTCTCATACCTCTGATCTTTATTTATTTACATATGATTGTATATAAATTTCCAGAAGGTTCTCAGCTGCTAAGCAGCATTGACACCTGCCCAATTCCTATATATAAAAAAAAAAAAAAAAAAAAGAAATTAGAGTCTTAGACATTTAGCTTCTGTTTGCCTCCATTTCTTCATCTTTAAAATGAGGATAATAGCACCTGCCTCATAGGATTATTGTGAGAATAAAATGAAATAATAATTGTAAAGCACTTAGCACACCACCAGGCACATAGTAAACACTGCATAAATCTTTTCTATTATTAGCTGCGAAGCAAATATATTTTAAAAAGAAGTAACAGTAAATGAATCACAAAACAGAGATCACTAATAGTCAAGATACAGAGGAACAATTCTACACCATAATACAAAGCAGGCCAGAGGACATTCCCCAAATCATGGGATCATAGAATTGAAGATGGAAGGAATTTAGAAATTATCTAACTCTGCCCCTTCATTTTACAAATAAGGAAACTGAGGCGTAAAACTGTGGTGTGAATTACCCAAGGTCACATAGATTCTAAACAGCCAGGATTTAAACCCAGCATCCACTCTAAATCCAGTGCTCTTGCCACAACATCAAACATCCTTAAAGTACCAAGGTAGTTTGGGGCAATATAATCAATATGCAATTAGAAAAGCTTCTGTAACATTTAGCACTTACAAGTGACTGTCGCCTAGCCATCAATACTTCTACGCCTCCATCAGGCAACAAGGACATAGAGAGAAAACCCGTTAAGTTGGGCCATGGCAAAGAATGAGGCTAAGATTAACAAGGGTACCGAGAAGTAGAAGGCATGGTCTAAGATTTCAAGGATGTTGTGCTCCAGTTGGGGAAACTGAATACAGAAAAATAACTATCAGAACTGCCCAGTGAAGGAGAAATGTCAAATGACTAGGATTGACAGTGAGTCCAAAGGTGCCAAATTCAGTTCGAGCAGGAGTAATGATCCAGGAAGATCATAGACTTGGAGCTGAAAAGAACCCTAGAGGTTACTGAATCCAACCTCCTTATTTCACCCACAAGGAAACCAAGGCTGAGAAAAGTTAAGTAACTTGTCCAAGGTCACAAGGCTAGTAAGTGCCAGAGAGATTGTCCTCATTCTAAGTCCAGAAATCTATTCTAATGCACCACCCTAAATTAATTAAGAAGCTTTTATTAAGGGTTTAATGTGTCAGAGACTGCGTGGAGTGCTGAGGGTATAAATAAACATAAGCATAACAATCCCTGTCCTCAAGGAGCTTACACTTTAATATGGGAAAGCAACATCTACAGGAGAGTTGTGAGAATGAATGGTGTTTGGAGTCATAGAGAAATGGACAGGAATATCCTTAACAGGAATGGTAGTGTCAATTTGATTTGATTTCTTTTCTTAGTACTAGAGTTTCAAAAGTATGTGCTAGGGACTGGGAAGAGGAAGCGGATGTATAGAGCCAGCATGGCATGGAGATGACCAGGAAGTAGATATGGTAAGCCTTATAAGGTCTAGAAAAGGCATATACATGTTCACCAAACAGAACGCAGGGTCATGAGGGTAGAACCTGCCCCCTGAAGGAGAGATGTGTTTTTAATGGGCATAAGAGAATGGTATTTTAATAATTGGGTGAGCGATAGTAGCAGCTGGGTCAGGAAGACTTGGCAACGTGCCCATGAGAGGACTAAAACATTAGCAGTCGTGGTGATCAACCATGAATGACTCAGCTCTTCTCAGCAAAACAATGATCCAAGACAATTCCAAAAGACTCATGATGGAAAACGCTCTCCACATCCGGAGAAGGAACTATGAGGTCTGAATGCAGAGCGAAGCATGCTGTTTTCACTTTTTTTGTTGGTTTTTTTCCTTTCTCATGGTTTTTCTCTTCTTTCTGAGTTTTTCTTTCACAACATGACTAATGTGGAAAAATTATTAATACAACTGTACATGTATAACCTATACCAGATTGCTTGCTATCTTAGGGAGGGGGACAGAAGAAAGGAGAAAAATTCGGAACTCAAAAACTTATAAAAGTGAATGTTGAAAATTATCTTTACATGTAGGGAAATAATAAAATACTATTAAGTAGGGAAAATATTAGCACTAGGAAAGGACTGAGAAAGAAAGAAAATAGGCAGCCTAAAGCTTTGGAGAATCAATCTGAAGCACACAAATAGGTTCCCAGAACCCCTTATTTTGACTTCCAGCAGTTGGGTGGCATAGTGCACAGAGTGCCAGACCTGGAGTCAGAAAGACCCGAGTTCAAATCCAGCCTCAGACACTTACTAGCTGTGTGACCCTGGGCAAGTCATTTAACCATGTTTGCTTCAGTTTCCTCATCTATAAAACGAGCTGGAAAAGGAAACAGCAAACCACTCTAGTTATCTCTGCCAACAAAACCCCAAATGGAGTCACAGCCAGACACGACTGAAAAACAGCTCAGCAACAACTCTGTAGTGCAGACTCAGGCTTTGCTACTGTTGGACTCTGATGTGCTAAAGGCATGTTAGCTTTGTGGTTTACACTCACCCTCCTCCCAGCCCAGGTAGGGTTGGTTCTTCTCCCAAACAGCACTTTGGGTGTTTGATAACTGCATGGATATGTGGGGTGAGGAAAAGTGAGAAGCTGAGGGTGATGCTGAGGTATTAAACCTGGGAGACTGGAAAGATGGTGGAGTTTTCAATAGGAACAAGGAAGCTTGGAATAAGAACTAGCATTTATATGGTACCTACATTTTATATATGTTATTGATCCCCACAACAACCCTATGAGGTAGTTGCTATCATTATCCCCATCTTACAGATGAGGAAACTGAGGCTCAGAGAGGTTAAATGATTTGCCCAGTAAGCATCTGAGGCAGGATTTGAATTCGGGTCTTCCTGACTCTAAGTCCAGCACTTACCCACTGTGACAACTAGATGCCTTTAGAAGACGGGATGAGGGTAGGGGGAGGTAGAGTGTGCATGGAGATGATGAGTTCAGTTTTAGACATATTGGGTTTGAGATGTCTCTGAGACATTCAGTTTGAAATGTCCAACGGGTACTTGGTGATGTGAGATTGAAGTTCAGGAGTAAAACTGGGGATAGATGTATAAATCTGGGAGTCATCTGCATTGATAATAGAATCATGAGAGCTAAAGATGTTACCCAGTGAGAGTATAGAGGGAGAATCAAAGGTCTGGGATAGAACCTTGGGGAACATGCATAATTAGGGGGAGGGCTTTGAATGATGAGCCTGCAAAGGAAATTGAGAAAGGATGGTCAGACAGGTAGAAGAAGAACAAAGAGAGGATGTATCTGGGAGCAAAGTAGAGTCAAAAGTGACAAATACAGCAGATTGGTTGAGAAGGATTAGGACTGGGGGGGCGGGAGAAGGGGGAACCATTATATTTGTCAATTAAAATCAATGGTAATTTTGGTTAAAGCCTTTTCAGTTATGTAATGAGGTCAGAAACCAGACTGCAAAAGGCTAAAGAGTAGAGGGAGCAAGTGTAGATAGCTTTTTCTAGGAGTTTGGCTAAGAAAGGGAAAAGAGATAAAGGATGGTAGCTTGAGGGGATGGTAGGATCTAGTAAAAGTTTGTTGTTGTTTTTTAAGGATGAAGGAGATGGGCATATGTGAAGGCAGCAGGAAAAATAATACATATGTAGGAGAGAGGGGGAAGGAAGGAGATAAAAGGAGAGAAAGACAGAAAAGAAGAGAAACTGGACCAAGGGCCCACATAGGGTTGTCCATCACAAGAAGCGTCACTTCTTGGTCAGAAACTCAGATAAAGGAGAAGAGAGTGGTGGATGATGTCAAGGGGCTGTGAGATGAAGGAAATAGGAGAAGCAGCAGCTTACATTGAGTAGACTCATCTTCTCAGTAAAATAAGAAGGAAGGGCCTCAGCTGAGAGGGAATGGTTTCGGGGAGAATCAAAGAGAAAAGGTATGGGATTGTTTCTGTGGAGAGTAAGATAGAGAATCTGTTAGGGAGAAACAAAAGGACCACCTTACTGCTGAGAAGGCTCAATTTAAGTGGAGAACATGAATTTGTAATGTACCCAGTGAGCATGTTTGTGACACTTCCTCAAGCTAGATTCAGCATTTTGTGATTAGGAGCAGACAGGGGGAGTATTCCAGGGCTGAGGTTTGGCAAGAGATGAGCTGTGGTAACATAAGAGAATGGAGAAGCCACCCTTAAAGGAAAGGGCTTCTCTGTCACAATCGTAATGCCCTCTAAACCCATGTATAGGTTTTGGTGTCATTTTGATACAGAAATGAAAAACATTATGCTAAAATATTATACTCAAAAAAGAGAGAATAAAATAAACTCTCTATAAGCCTTAATTCTTGATAAAGTAGCAGCTAATAATTAATTTGTTTACATTCTCCATAATTTTGCATCGAGAGACATCTTTAAACTGTTACCATGGCTAAAAATTTGAAAAATAAATTAAACTGTTTAAATCAAATAACTTGTCAAACATTATTTTTTTAAAAAAAACCTTCCTTTGGTATTTCAATTATATATACACTTAGAATGTAGATTTCTATAACACCTTGATAGTACACAACACTATTACATTAAACTTATCACATTTCAAAACCCTTCTTACAATTAATTCTGAGTGTTCTAAGGAAAGAGAATTAGGTAATTGCTTAATATTTGGCCTCTTGAGTCTCTGAAGCAATCTGTGTTCACAATCAGATTTTTTTATTTTTAGGAATCAGTGTGTTCCAAATATCTTGTTTCCAAACCCGAAGCTTACTGTAATAAAAAAAAAATGTGACTATTTTCCTTTCTGTTACTTTGAGATATTAGCACACACGGGGGAAATCAAATTTTCCAAGATAAAGGACTGGACAGAAACTTCCTATCACTCTTTCTCTAAAGAAATACCTGTTTAACATCACAGACTTACAAGATGGCATTAAACCTGTAATGAAATGAACTATGATCGCACAAGCAAGAAGTGGACGAGGGGGAGGGAAGAGGGAAAAAGGAAGAGAAAGAGAGAGAGAAAGAGAGAGAGAGGGAGAGAGAGAGAGAGAGAGAGAGAGAGAGAGAGAGAGAGAGAGAGAGAGAGAATCTGAAAACAAATCCAAACTCACCCTCACTTGATAATTCACTTAAATCTCAAGTCCTCCAGAATCCTGAAATTAGAAAAAATAAATAAACAGATAAATTTCTGAGCAGGCAGTGGGGAAAAAAAAATCACTGGACTCAGGTTCAAATCCTGCCTCTGCAACTTAATGGCTACATGGCCGTGGGCAAATCACTAAACCTCTTGGGCTCAGTTTCCTAATCTGTAAAATAAAGGGATTGGACCACATGCTCGCTGAGGTCCACGACAGCCTTAAATCCCATATGTGGTCAACAGTAATAAAAGGTTGCTCATAAAGTAGAAAGAGACCTTGGGTCATAAGACCTAGATTCTAATCTCAGCCCTGCCATTAGCTGGATGTGTGTGACTTTAAGTCAGTTATTTGCTTTCTCTGAGCTGTACTTTCCTTATCTGCAAAATGAAGGGGTAGAGACTAGATCTCTGAGTTTCCCCTCTAGCATCTTGATGCTAAAACAGGTGTATTTTACTTCGTGGAATAGATGCATTCCTGGGAAGTTCTACATCCAATCAGTTTTTGCAATTAAATCACATTTTAATAGAACAAGAGAACCTCACTACTATAATGAACCGATTTCATAAAAGGAAGAATCATTTTAAAAAACAATAACTCCATAATTTCTTTTGTAATTTCAACATGTTGGGGAACTTTTTGTTGTTTCTTTTTTTTATTTTTTAAAGAAAGGGCACACCTGTATACTGAAAAGAGATCAGGGCTTAACAAACATGTTTTCCAAGAAGGTCTTTGTTTTGGACATAATGGGAAAGTATTTGACATGGCGAGACACCTCGGGGATCATTGCCTTAGTTCTGAAGATTAACAATGTCATTGGTTGAGGGGGGAACAGGTGTGAGAGAATAGAGGAAGGCAGAGAACAAAAAAGAATAATGTCAGTCCGAAAGCTACCATGTTTCCATTTTCTTTGTATCGCTGAACAAAGCTCTAGAGATAGAGAACATGTTCAAATAAGTTACCAACTGAAAATAAATCCACAGAAACAATTTTTAATAAGTCATTTTATAATCACTTCAAAAAGAGTGCTTTGTCAATTTGGTGTATGACCTCTCTGAGGGGGTCACTTACTATTTCAAAAACACACCTGCAAAACTCCATACCAACTACCCTCAATTACTGCCAAGACTCAGTTATCTACAACAGCAATGAATCTTTAACACGATGTTCTTTTAAAGCGTAAAGGAGATTTCATCATTTTCCTCTTCAAAAAGCTGCAATCCCCATTTATAAATGCATATCAACATCCTGTTCAGTACACCTGAGCTCCATCATCTTTCATTTTTTAAGTCATAAAATTGCAGCCATAGATAGGACAGATAAAACTCAAGCAGGATGCACCCTTGTCGCTTACAACCCACAGAAATCATCAAATAGAATCTTCCAGAGTTTTTAGGCCAAAGTACTCAGTAAATGGTACTTAATTACATTACAACTTACATTACATTACAATTTAATTTACAACTAAACTAATACACTTAAAGGTCTCACCCTCCTGTTAAATGAAATAGCATGAAAGTATGAACATATTTCCCTCATGCTTGGAAACCTGAAATTTTCGGAGATCTTTCTGGCTACTGAGTTACTGAGGTGAAAACTCAAATTTTTCCTCCTGTTAGTATAAGCCTTATTGTATAAGGTAAGGACTAAATTTTGTCCATGGTTATTGTGGTCAATCACACACACACACACACACACACACACACACACACACACACACACTACCAAAAAAAAAAGAATTGATGGAATTGGGGGAAGGAAAGAGTAGTACTAGTCATTTACCGGAAACTTTAGTTTCTGAGAAGTACTATTAGGTAACTGGTAAAGAATCGTTGGCACAGCTACCAACTAACATTACTCCCAAATTTTGGGCAATGGTATGTGAGAAAGCAAGAAATACAAACTGGAGGTCTATCTAGCCAACCTCTTCTTTATGGCTCAAGTCCCATCCACGGCAACAGCCCAGGGAGAATGGACTAGAGCAAAATCTGCCCAGGATGAAAAGGCTACAGAGAGACAGGAACAAAAGAGAATTTCCATTCCATCCTTGGCAAGCCTGGGGTGCTACTAGATAACTAACATCCAGATCTTTTGGGTGGAACTAGAAGGAAAACCAACTCTCATACTGAGTTCACGACTGTTTTGGTCTTCCTGATTAATTATCAAGGTAAAGAGCATGCAGATGTTTTTCATAAATTCAAATCACCTGACCCTAGTGAACCTAAAAATAATAACAGTAATAATAGCTAGAATTCACATAGCACCATATAAATATCATTTCATCTGATCCTCATAATAATCCTGCAAGTAGTTTCTATTAGTGTTATTTTATGGTTGAGGAAACTTAGGCAAACAGAGATTAAGTGATCTGCCCAAGATCCCATAGCTAGTAAGCATCTGAGGCTGTATTTGAACTCTGATCTGATTACTAAGAAACTGTCTATAACAGCTGAAAGACTGTACAGCGAGAGGAACCACAGAATTGGAGAAGGACTAATATTATCCTGATTTTCAAAGACAGGAAGAGAATAGAGTTTAAACTATAAGCCTAAGAGCTTGACCTTTACTTTGGAGGAAATTTCTAGAACATATTATTAGAGCTCTTTTGTAAACATCTAGAAAAAAGAAGTGGCAATTACAAAAATACAACATGGCTTTATCAAGAGTAGGTCATGGCGGACCAATCTTTCTGAACCAGACCTGTAATTTCACTGGCGTAAAGAATTCCAGACTAGGAAACACCCTATACCAAAACAAATCAAAAAATATTCTGCATTTTATCAGCTGAGAGAATTGCCTGGGCATGGAAAGGCCAAACAACTTTCCCAGTAATGGGTAGAATTTATTATTTACTTTTTTTTTTTTTTGCCAAATGGTATGATATGAAGATTCACCACTTCATAAACCATCCTTTTTGTGTTCTGCCGTGTATAGAAAGAAGCAGAAAAGCAAGCAAGCACTAATTAAGCACTATTTGCCAGGAATTATGTTAACACTTCACAGTTTCTCATACAAGTTTCTTTCTTGTTTTTCTGTATCTATTGAAATATTTGTGTTTCTTGATTAAGTTCACATAAAAAATAAAAATTAATTTTAAAAAGAAAAGAATTAACAAAGGTGATACAATAGACAATCAAACAGGACATCTTTACATTGCCATATCTTGTTTTCTCTTGTCTCCCCACAGAGGCCCAGATTACACTTATTCTATCCCTACCTTGCCAAAAGATACTGTCCTGTCTTTTAGACTAGTAACTCGTGTCCAACATCTCATTCAGACCAAGATATGCTCTAACCATGAATTACACAAAAAGCTGTTAATGACCAAATAACGATCAAAATCTTCCTAGAGACCCTATTGTATTGAAAGACAGAAGCAGAATAGTAACAGTGGAAAGAACAGTGGGCCAAAAGTCAAGAGACCTGGGTTCTGGTTTTATCAAATTAGTGGCAGAGCCATGTTACTTTGGACATGTCCCTTTCTCATTCTGGACGTCAACTTTCCATTCTGTAAAATGAGATTCTACTTTATGATCTCTAGTCTAAAATTCTAGCGCTAAGATTTTATGTGGCCATATTTTAATTCAGAATTACAGGACATTTTGATTATTTGACTGCATTTAGACCTCTCCCCAAAACCCAGTGGCAAAAAAACAAATGTTCTCCCTTTAAAAAAAGTGAGAAGCTCACTATCCACAACGCATAAACAACAGAAAGAAATACTCTTGATGTTTGCCATTATCGGGGTTAAAAGGCATTTTTCTACAAAATAGACAATATAACACCCACAAGACCCAGGCATCACAAAGAGAAAAACCTGTTAGCCTAATGTGTATTACTTAAAATATAGGCTTAAAAGTTTTTTTCTCTAATCATAATAAAACACCAATTCTTTCCATCCAAGATGATCAAAAAGCCTCATTTTTTTTACAGCTCTGTCACATCCTGATCTACCCTCTGTGGGTATGTGTGAATACAGTCCTTCATGAACATAACAGAGATGGGAAAGTAGGAACCCGGTTTCTCCTTTTGTTTATTTCTCTCATGTTATCTTCAAAGAACTGATGCTTGTGTTTATATCCAGAAGCAAAAGATCTTGGGGCAGGGGGAAGTGTGAAGGAAGGCTGAGTCACTATACAACATTCTGTACTAGTACTCGCATTATATGTAAAATGGAAAAGGGTGTCCCAAAACAATTCTGCCAAGAATTAAGGGTTTTGTTGTTGTTGTTGTTGTTGTTGTTGTTTTTAGGGGAAATTCCAAATGACAAAACACGAGAGCAAAACTATAAGAAATTAAAAAAGTGAGTGATGTCTATGATTGCTATGTTTTGGAGTAATACTTGACAAGTTATTACAGCTAATTTTTTTTAAAGTTCCTAGTCTTAAGTCCAGTGTGGAAATACTGGAATGCTAAAATTGTAGAATCTCAGAGTTGGAAAAGATATATATCATTTCCTTCTCTCCCCATGCCTCTCACCAACTCCCACTTTTTACTTCGTGATTCTGAAGGACATGACAATCTACTGCCTTATGGCTCTACACAGATTCCCTGAAATTGGTTACATCTATTTTGTATTTAATCTTCTATATGATTGTTGTTTTTCCCCAACAGAACATAAATTCCTTGAGGCCTGTTTCATTTTTGTCTTTGTATCACTAGGCATCTGACACAGTACTAGGCATATAGTAAGCCCTTAGTGTTTGTGGAATTTAATTAAATGAGGTAGATAATATGGAAAATGAGACAATGAGATATTCCTTGATTAGCTCAGTCATACAAGCTTGAGACCTAGGATTTGAACTCAAGTCTTCTAGTTTCCAAATCAATGTTCTTTCCATTATAGCACAATGCCTCTCAATATCCCTTATAAAATGGGCTATCTGTGTAGCAAAGAAATAAAGAGAAAGACCCTTTAAATTAATTAAACTTACATAAGAGAATTAAGACAAATATACAAGACTAAGAACCATTCCCCGGTGGATAAGTAGCCCAAGGATATGAACAAAGTGTTCAGAAAAATTGCAAACTATAAATAATATAGGAAAGATTGCTCAAGTCACTAGTAAAAAGAAAGATGCAATTCAAAATAACTCTGAGGTTTTAGCGCACATCAAATAAATTGACAAAGATTAATTCAAGACGGGAAGTCAGTATCAAAAGGGTTATTAGGTAGGCAAACCAATACGCTCGTGGTACAAGAGTATGTCAGACAGCATTTTGGAAATATGTGAAGAAAGTGACTAAAGTGTCCATACTCTAATCTAGAGATCCCAGTATTAGGTATAAACCCTTCCAGAAAGTCAAAGATAGAAAGAAAGTCTCACATAAGCCAAAATTCTTTTAGGTCTGCTTTGTGAAGTGGTCATGAATTGAGGGGAAATGGGGGAAGCTAGGTGGCGCAGTGAATAGGGCACGGGCCCTGGAGTCAGGAGGACCTGAGTTCAAATACGGCCTCAGACACTTAACACTTACTAGCTGTGTGATCTTGGGCAAGTCACTTAACCCCAATTGTCCTGCCTTCCCCCCTCCAAAAAAGAAAAAAGAGGAAACGAAAGAATTGGGGATGGGAAGAGGAGAGAATGTGGTAGGTGAATATAATGGAAATATTGTTATGCCCTAAGAAATGGGGAACATAAGAAGCATGGGAAGACATATGAACTAATGCAAATAGAAATAGGCAGAAACAAAAAAACAATATGCATGATAACTTGGATGTGAATGGAAGAACAACAAAAACAGAACTGACACAAAAAAGCAGAAAAATACACACTTTTCAGATAATAATGCAACAAAATTATATTTAATAAGGGGCCATGGAAACAGATTAAAAATTAGAGACCAAAACATCTAATCTTAAAGAATGAGTGGGTTAAAGAACAAGTCATAGAAACAATAAAGAATTTTATTAAAGAGAATAATAATGAGAGTACATACTAAAGCCTATGGGATGCTGTAAAAGCAGTAATCGGAGGAAAATTTGTATCTCCAAATGATTACATCAACAAAATAAAGAGCAGATCAATGCAATTAAAAAAAAAAACTAGAAAAAGAACAAACTAAAAATCCCTGATAAACACCAAATTGGAAATTCTAAAAATTAAAGATGAGTTTAACAAAATTGAATGTAAGAAAACCATTGAATTAGTAAATAAAACTAGGAGTTGTTTTTTTTTTTTAAACAATAAGTAGATAAACCATGGGTGAATATGGTTTTTAAAAGAGAGAAGAAAAACCAAATCCCTGGCATCAAAATGAAAAGGGTGAATATACCACTAAAGAAGATGAAATCAAACAATTATTAGGTGTTATTTCACCCAATTATATATGAAAAATGATCTAAATCACTATTGATTAGAGAAATGCAAACCAAAAAACTTGAGATATCATCTCACACCTATTGGATTAGCTAAAATGATAGAAGGTGAAAATGACAAATGTTGGATGGGATGTAGAAAAATTGACACTAGTACACTATTGGTGGAAATGTGAACTGATCCAACCATTTTGGCTTTTTTTTTTTTTGGAGGGGGTAAGGCAGGGCAACTAGGGTTAAGTGACTTGCCCAAGATTACACAGTAAGTGTTAAGTGTCTGAGGCCAGATTTGAAACCAGGTCCTCCCAACTCCAGGGTCGGTGTTCTATTCAGTGCTCCACCTAGCTGCCCCAATCCAACCATTTTGGAAAACAATCAGGAATTATGCCCAAAGAGTTATAAAATTGGGATAGATATACCCTTTGACCCAGAAATACTGCTCTTCAGTCTGTTTCCTAAAATGATCATGGAAAAAGGAAAAGAACCTATATATTCTAAAATATTTATAGCAACTCTCTTTGTGGTGACAAAGAACTGGAAGTTGACGGGATGCTTATCAATTGGGGAATGGCTTTTAAACAAATTATTATAATGGAATACTGCTATGTTGTAAGAAATGATGAGTTTAATGATCTTAGAAAAACATGGAAAGACTTGCATGAAATGATGAAGAGTTAAACGAGCAGAATCCAGAGAACATCACATGTTTGAAGAATAATTGTGAATGACAAAGTTATTCTGAGTATTATAAATAGATATGTTTTCAAAGGACCTATGAAGGAAGATGCTATCCACCTCCAGAGAAAGAACTGATAAATAGAAGTATGCACAGTATGGTTTTACAGATAGGTTGTTGGAGAGAGAGGGGGAGAGACAGAGACAGAGACAGAGAGACAGAGAGAGAGAGGGAGAAAGAGAGAGAGAGAAAGAGACAGACAGACAGAGACAGAGACACAGAGAGACAGGGAGAGAGAGGGAGAAAGAGAGAGACAGACAGACAGACAGAGACACAGAGAGACAGGGAGAGAGAGGGAGAAAGAGAGAGACAGACAGACAGACAGAGATGGAGACACAAAGAGACAGGGAGAGAGAGAGAGAGAAAGACAGAGAGAGAGAGAGAGAGATGTCAAATGGTGGCCTCTAGGGTATGGTGATGAGGGAGAGAGCAAGACAGTTCAAAACTTAAAATGTAACAAAAAAAATTTAATTTACTTTTAGAAAAAACCAAGAACTATGTAATTATAATGAAGAATTTTGGCCCCAATGACAAAAGAAGAAAATGTGAGCTTCTCTTCTCTTCGTAGAAGTTGGAGACATTTGATAGGGAACAATGAATTTACTATTAGACTCAGCTAAGTTAGTTTTGCTGGACTATTTCTTTCCCCCTATATTTTGTCCTTTTTTATATTTTATTATAAGGGATGGTTCTCTGGGGAGGAAAGAGGAAAAGGATATATTTGAAAATAAAGGTGAGAAAAAAAACAAAATATAAAAATAAAAATGTCAAAAATAAATGAAATTTATCCAGGCCAGAAATTTCTGAATAATGAAAACATGAATTTCGGGATGATAGTCTACTTGTAATCTTCTAAAAGTGCCTTTTTTCATTGGAAGTCTTAAAAAATATGATGTTTAAAAACAGTGGAAATGCCCCTAATATCACACCAAATTTTATTTGTAAACTTAAAAGGAAAAAGTGCCAAATTGTACATGGTAGTGATTCACAGCTTTACATTCTTTTTATGGTCTTCTTTACATATGGAATTGCTTGTGTTTGCTGGTTTGTCAAACTCAGAATTTTTTTTTAAGAAAAATGTCCTTGGAGGGCGGAGCCAAGATGGCGGCATAGCAGCAGCAACATATCGCAGCTCTCACATAGCCACCCCAAAATACCCATAAAATAGGACTCTAAACCAATCCTAGAACTCCAAAACGCACACAAAGATACTTCCCACTAAAGTCAGCTCGGCTACAAGGAACCATATCAGCACTGCGAACCGAAATCAGCCTGGCCTGAAGCCGCGGCTGTGCCCCGGGGGCGGCTGGGCGGGAGGAGCAGAGGAGCCTCTCTGGTGAGTGGATTAGAGGCAGCTGCGAGTGGGGATTGCGAAAGGGGGAGATAAGCAGTCAGGCCAAAAGGCCTCCAGAGTGGAAAAGAGAAAGGCAGAGGTTGTGCACCCACCTCCGCGTTGTAGCTTCCCACCCATGGCCTGCAGATAGCAGAGGGACTGAGTGATTATTCTCAGGCCAGTGCTCTCGCGTTGAGCAGCCTGGATCCCGATCATCGTCTTGGGCCTCGGTCTTGGAGTCTTATTATCCAGTCAGCCAGAAGTAAGTAGGAAGAGTTCCCAGCATCTTCCTGAGAGCTATGGCAGCAAGGAGGACCCCAGCGATTTGGGACAGGGCTTTCCCTTCTGGAAGCAGAGCCCCACAGAGATTTAAAAAAAAAAAT
>CM053585.1:108923974-108949590 GCA_028646515.1 Pseudochirops corinnae | reverse complement strand
TATATTGTGATTTTCTGTGATAAGATGTAATGTTGTGAATATTATATTGTGATTTGTTGTGAATGTTTGCCTTGATTTGTTATGGAATAAATGGAGTGTTCACTATATTGTGTAATCAGAACCTTAAAAGCTGTTCACAATAGCATTCATTTGCGAAGCTGCTTGTACATGGCATTACAATCCACCTTCTTTCCGTGCCTGAAAATCAGGATAACTTTTCTAGTTTGTCCTTCTCTAGTACTACAGCACTTCTCCAATCACCTCCACAAATTTCAAGTATTCTAGGATCTAGTTTATGGTAGCTCTAATATGGTAACTTGAACAGATTGACAAGATGCTAACTGTCCTTTCACCACTTCCTCACTTAATTTGGGTATCAATTCTATTGATCATTTTTATTCTATACTTCTCAATTTGACCATCCTTTTTCAGTAAAGAAGGAGGCAAAATCTAAGTTGAGGAATTGTTCCTTCTCTCCATCATCAACATCATCATCATTATCATCATCATTCCATATACCTAAACATGTCTTAGTCATCTTTTTTACTTCTTGCCCTCCATCATATTTCTAAAGAGCCTTGTCTGCTTTCCTCAGACTTATTAAAAGTCTTAGCTTATTCTGGGATTTAGTAGCTCTGCCACTGTTCTGACAGCATTTCATCACTCTTTTGTATTCATCCTCAGTTACCTGCTGTTGTTTTCATCCTCATACATTTCTTCTAAAAATCTGAATCTGCAAATGAATTCCCTGTGCAGTCACATCATACTCTTAGACAGTTACTCTTTTTCATCAAATCATCAGGTCAGAATTATTCACTCTTGAGCAACTTTCCTTATAGAATCTGATGCCCCCAGATCTTACCTATCTTTTCTGTGAGCTATTTGAAATCCAAATGCCCAAAGTTTAGGATATGCTTCAGGCCATGCACAAAACATCTTCTTGATAACAAAAACAGTAACAGCTGATTTTTAAATAGAATCATCATGTTTCCCCTTCTAACTAGGTGATTGCTAATCTTTATAGACACCCAGCCCCATATTTCTCCAGTTTCTCCTTCCAATGAGCTATATTCAAAATGTCCTCCACAACTGGTTCATCCTCCATCTACTTCAAAGATTTTCACCAAAGAATTCTTGACATGCAAAAACTGCTCCCTGACCCCTTTTTACCCAATCTGTTCCTTCTGAATAACCTTCTTTCTTTTTTTATATTTCAGATATGGATAATATCCTACCACATCTCAGATATAATCATGAAGTCATAGTTGCCTCCTTGCATTAAAATCTTTTTTCATTCTACTTATTATCTATGCTTTAAACATTTGTGTTGAATCCATAAGTATTATTACTATTTACTACCCCTCTACCTGGATTTATCTCCTTGCCTTACCAGGTATCTTCACTAAAAATCTTCTGTGGTATATGGCTCAGTGGTGGAATGGAAGTTGTTCCTCTCCTTGTCCTTCACCTTCACTTAAAGCACACTGTGGAGACAAACAAATCTCTAGAATCTTACATTCTTCCTGGAGCTCATCACTATCCTCCATCCCTAACCTAGAGTATACCAAACAACTATGTCTGACATCTCCCTCTTAACTGTTTCAGAAAGGGGGGAAAAAAAATCATCTCTTTTTTAATTATCAAAAGAACATTTAACCTGTTGAAAGCTTTACTTGTTCTATAAAATCCTTTCGGCTGCCAAAGGATTTGTGTGGGAGTCGTAGGAGAGAGAAGACTAAAAATTGGATTGGAATCTATTTCTAAAATAAACATTGCGAAATATAAATTACATAGAAGTTTACTAGAGTATTTTTATTTGGAGTTTTTTTTCTGTTTAATAGCAACATTACCAACAGAAAATTGTCTCCTTGCCTCCAGGTTCTCTCTTCTTTAATCCATCCTCCACGTATTTCTAAATCACAGGTCTGACCATGTCACTCCTCTGCTCAAGCATCTATCAGAAAAAAACACAAACTTTGTCGCCTGGCAATTAAAGCCTTTCACAACATGGCTCCTACATTTCCACACTGACTGCATATTATTTTCTTTTATACGCTCTACATTGTTATCCAAGTCTACTTTCTGTTCTATGTAAAAGAATGTTATGGGAATCTAAAGATCTTCCCTGCCCCTAGGCTCTTTGCTTAAGTGGTTTAAGTGGCTTTGAGAACCTTCCCAGATTTGAAAGTATACTCTGCCCCCTAATAGGCTGAATGTGGTCACGTGGGGCCTGTGGCGGGAGGCTTGTTCTTCAGGACCACACAAGCCTTGTTGCTTTGTGATTGGGCAGTGAGTCAAGAGGGCTGTGACATTCTCTGATCCAGGAGAAGGCTATATATACGCCCTGATGTGAGGTTTTGCTTTGGGGCTCACTTTGAGAAGAATTGTGTGATTTGGCCAGAGGAGACTCTGGGAAGCCGTTGAGGCCCCCAGCTTTGAAAAACCCAGATGTTGGTGCTTCTCTCTCTGGTAACTGAATAGGTATGGGTGTGATGGTCAGATGGTTATAAGCTCATCTGCTGATCTGTTTCTTTGTCTGCTTGTAACTTGTGTTTGCGTTCTCTGAAGTTCAGGGTGCTGACTTTTTCCTCTGAACTAGGTAAATGTTTGATTGATTAAAGTAAGATTGTTAGCCCATTTTGAGTTGCTTTCCTTTAGAAAAGCAGATCTAAGAACCTGTGCTAGCAGCCACCCTGGGTATGCTAGGGTGCTTACTGATACAAAGATATTCCATTTCCTACCTCCATATCTTTGTACAGGCTATGCCTTGCACCTGCAATGTTCTTCCACATCACTTCTGCATAGCAGAATCTCTGGCTTCCTTCAAAAGACAGCTCAGATACCACCCCCTAGAGAACCTTTTCCTGATCCCCCAAGGTGGTTATGATTCCCCACCCCTGGCCATTACCATACATTTGTAATGTAAATATTCATCTCATTTCTCACCTACTGGATCTAAATCATCACTCCATCATCCCAACCTCCTCCCCAGTAAAACCTTGGCTTTCCATCCCAAGAGCCACTCTGGGCTCTTATAGAGCAGAGCCCAAAACCAGGCCTCCACCTCAATGCCAGTCACTAGCTCCAAACCATGCTGATAATTACTCAGTTTCCCTCATTCCATAAACCAAGAAATAGCCCCAACCCTGCTCCACCCCTCCTTTCATGCTCCCCTTTGTGCTCCCATTACGAGGTAAGCTCTTTGGAATCAGGAACTGTCATTCTTATTACTATTTGCATCTCCAGAGATTTGCAGAAAGCCTAGCACATAGTAAATACTAATAAATGCTCTATCTGTTATTGATCTATCTACTTACCTGTGTACTTGTTACTTCTCATATTACCCCAGAGTAATGTCAGGTTGGTCCTCTTTGACAATAAAGGACAACAACCAACCAGCTTCTCTAACCACAATCCCAGCAGAATGTAAGCTCCTTGAGGGCAGGGACTGTTTCATTTTGCCTTGTATCCTCAGCACCTAGCATGGTGCCCAGCACATAGTAAACAGTGCTTCTTTAATTGAAAGAAAATGTGATTTCCACTGAATGACATAAATTAGTGGACTTGAAAAAAACAGGCAGACCTACAAAAGAGAGAAGTCTCTGATGCAGAGGAGCCTGTTCTCAATCAGGCCAACTCTATTACATGGATCCTTGATCTCATCCCTTTCCATTTCCTCCAGCTGATTGTCCGATAATCATCCCCCCTTCAATCTGTCCCTCTCAAGTGATTCATTCTCTACATGGCCTATGAAAGCTCCCAAGTCTACCTCATCCTCAAAAAAAAAAAAGACTTTCTAAAAAATCACTAGTCCCTCAAGCTATCATCCTATATCTCACTTCCCATTTGCTAATTCTTAGAACAAGCTATCTACACTCACTGCCTCCATTTCCTTTCTTCTTAATTCATTCTCAGTCCTTTCAAACTGGCTTTTAATTCCATCATTTTACTGAAATTTCCATCTCAAATTTACCGATGATCAAACAAATCTAATGACCTTTCCTCAATCCTCATCATGCTTGATGTCTCTGAAGCATTTGCCACTGTTGCCTCCTGGATAATTTCTTTTTTCTGGGTTTTTACTGGCACTGTCCTCTCTTGGTTCTCCTTTCTGATCTCTCCCTCTCAGTCTCCGTGGTTGGACCATCACCCATATCATGACCATTAATTCTGGGTATATCTCCAGTGCCTAGAGTCCTAGGCATTTTTCTCTCCACATTTTTTCTCCTGATAACCACATCAGCTCAATCATCATCCCTTTAGATCCAGCCTTAGTCTCTTTCCAGAGCTCAAAAACAGCATCTGCCTACTAGACATTTCCAACTGGTTGTCTCGATTGGGTAAACACAACATATCCAAAATAAAATTCATCACCTTTCCCCGAAATACATCCTTTTTCCATATTTTCCTATTTCTTTCAAGGGTATCACCATCCTTCTAGTCATCTCTGCCTACTCAAACTCATGCTAGTTCAAAACCTCAGAGTCATCCTCAATTACTATCCTTCATTCCTTATAACAAATAAGTCATCAGGTCTGAATAGATTCTATGTTCACAGCTTCTCTCTTACATAGGAGAAATGTAGCTTCTTCTCACAAAAAGTTTGGGAGGCCCTGCTGCTCGCAGCCTGGTATAGTGGACAGAACACTAGACTAAGAGAGGGAAGCAGGGAGTTTGACTTGCTAGCTTTTCATGCCTTTTTTAACTTCTCCTGGCCTCAGTTTCCTAAATAGTAAAGTGAAAATAATAATTGTACGTTCTTGAGGTAATCATAGAATGTGTACCCCATTCTCAAAGACTATTACTTTCACTTAGCTATTTCTAACATGTTTGAAATGTGACAGAACATGGAAATCAGTAGCAGTCAATCGGTGGCATTCTGCCTTGTTAATGTTTAAAATCTCCCTCTCCCAAATCTCCCTTAGAATTAGAAAGATAGCTTACTTTCCCCAAGGAAACTTCTACGATCACAGATAACTGTCAACAGTTAGGGCTCAGACCACACCCTTTGACTCCAGTGCCTAGGGAGTTAAGAAACCTGAAATCTCTAATCCCAGCTATGCTCTAAGTATGTGATCCTAGCAAGCCACATCTTCTCTGGGCCACCTGTAAAAAATAAGCCTTGAGGTCCCTTTTGGCTCTGAGATTCTACTGCTTCTCTGTTCATTCATCCCTGCTAGCCAATATAACCTTCATTACCCTCAGTACCAACCAATGAACAAGAAGAGTCCTTAAATTAAAGGACTATGAGCCCACGGGGAACCAGATGTCTGTAATCATCTCAATGGATCATTTGCCATTTCAAATGCTCTTGGGTGCTACTAGATAGACACTAAGTAGATTGTCCTTGGATAGGTCTATCTGGAACTATTCAACATTTCTGCATCCAGCAATGGTTCTCTGTTCTTTAAAGAAAAGACAAAGTTGGGAAGGGAAGGCTAAAGAGGAGATGACAGCTAGAAAATGCTACATTCTCTCATTGAGCAAGCAAGCAAACATGCCTACTGTGGTGGGCTAGGCACCATACTAAGTGCTAGGAATTCAAACACAAAAATGAAACAGATCATGCCCTCAAAGAGCTTATATTCAACAGGGCAGCAGTTCTCAACCTGTGGGTTATGTTCAATTTGTAACAATGAAAATACATCCTGCATATCAGATATTTACATTATGATTCATAACAGTAGCAAAATTACAGTTATGAAGTAGCAACAAAAATAATTTTATGGTTGGGGGTCACCACAACATGAGGAACTGTATTAAAGGGTCGCAGCATTAGGAAGGTTGAGAACCACTGCTATAGGGGAAAACAACATATATACATATAAATGGATACAAATATATACAAAGCAGATGCAAGGTAATGAGGAGGGGAGAAGGGATCATAGCAGTTAGAGAGACCAGGAAAGGATCCTCTCAAGTTGTCCCCAATCAGATCAAGAATAGCGGGAACAAGAATGCTTATCCTCCAAAGTCCAACATCTGCTGCATGTTTCACTTACCTAGACAAGGGATGCCACCATTTGCTCGTGGAACCCACTCATGGCCTCAGCAGTAAGTTTCTTCTCATCCTGCCAGACCATCTGGTCTTTTCAGGAAGGAGAGACCTCTCTGTGGTCATCCCACAGGCCACCAAGAAAATCCCTCTTCACAGAGGTGGTGGGAAAGAAAGCCCAGCCCTGAAAATAAGGCAGCAAACAATTTATAGATAATCTTATCAGCCACTCTCTCTACTGGTTAATGAGGCTGATGGTGGATATAAAAGATTTATTCTGGGAGTCCAGATTCAAGTGCAAACCAGAGGAGAGTGAAAGCATGTAACCTACAACTCTTCCTCCTCCTCTTCTCAAGATGGCACACTACATGAAGCACAATGCCCCCTGTCATAAAATAGGCCAGGAATGTTTCTTCTGTTATTCTTCTCTGTTACCTAAGGCCACTGCTAATAAGAACCAGTGACATTACATAAGGGAGTTCTAGTGACGGAGGCAGAAAATCAGTTTCATATATCTGGACAAATTTCCCTTGAATGCAACCCCAAGGTTTTGCTTAAGAAATCCTTAGCTTTAGTTAGTATGCAAAAGAAAGCTTTTCAGGAGGGCACAGGACCCAAAGACTGGAACCAGCTAAGTAGAGCCAACGAACTAACCAGTTCTGTGTCAGATCTTGGCTTCGCAATGTCATTTGAACTGATGAATCATTTAACAGACCCTGCAAGTCTCATCTCTTCACATTTGAATGCCCCTCTGAATCTCAATTATTAAAGCCCTCCTTTACATACTGGGAATTTGCCCATGGCCACCCTGTGAATGAACCCAGCAACTGTAATTAAGATCCTGGAATTGAGATTAAGATTCCAGAATTCCTTTACCACCGTACTTTGCATTCACACTATTAAACATGCCTTCTTCTGTAGCAACTTGTCAAGGTAACCATCTAAAGAAGAGACACAAAAACTTTCCTCACACACAGTTCTCAATTGCTTCCTGTATGTCTTTCTAGCTGAGGAATCAGTGGACAATTTGTTTAATTTTTTAAAAAGAAGAAAGAAGAAGAAGAAGGAGGAGGAGGAAGAGGAAGAGGAAGAAGAAGAAGAAGAAGAAGAAGAAGAAGAAGAAGAAGAAGAAGAAGAAGAAGAAGAAGAAGAAGAAAAGGATGTCCAGAAGAGGCCAAGTCAGAGCAAAGAGCTTCTTTCTGCATACACGGAAAATACTACAAGCGTACACAATGCAGCCAGCTATGCACAAAAGTGATGGAAAGCCGGGCTCCTCACCTCCTAACACTGAGGTGATGAATTCAGGGTACAGAATAAGATTCATATCACTTGGACGTGACCAGGGCAGAAATTTGTTTTGCTTAGGTCGCTAGGTGGTACAGTGGATAGAGCGCTGGGCTTAGAGTCAGGAAGATCTGAGTTCAACCTCAGCTATTTCTTAGTTGTGTGAGCCTGGACAAATCATTTAACCACTGTCTGCCTCAGTTTCCTCAACTGTAAAATAGGAATAATATTATCTCCTACCTCATAGGGTTGTTGTGAGGATCAAATGAGATAATATGTGTTAAGTACCTAGCACAGTGCCTGGCAATAGTGGCACTTAATAAATGCTTATTCCATCCTATTGCTTGACTATGCATGTTACAAGGATATTTTTTTTTCAGTGTAGGGGAAGGGAGAGAGAAAATTGATTTTTGTTAATATTTTAAATGAAATTTAATTTTTTTTAAAGAAAGCTTCAGAAAAGAAAAGCTTATATCCTTTCTTTTCAGTAAGTTGAGACAATCATAGGATCACAGAATTTTAGAGCTGAACAGGACCTCAGAGGTATATAGTTCAACATATACCCAAAAAGGAATTCCTACTACAATATATCAAACAAGGAGTCATCTAACCTTTGTTTGAAGACATCCAATAAAAGAGAGTCCACTGCCTTCCAAGACAGCCCATTCCACTTTTGGATAGCTCTAATCATTAGGAAATTGCTCTTGATATCAAATCAAAATTAACTCTTCCTTTATGATTTCTACCCCATTGCTCCTGTTTCTACCTCTTGAAGCTAAAAAGAACAAATCTAATTCCTTTTTCCACATGACAACCTTTTAAAATGCTAGAATATACTTATCATGACCCCAGGGTCCCTGTGTCTTCTCTTCTCCAGGATAAACAATCCCTGGTTCCTTAAACTGGCCCTCACATGCCATGGTCTCAAAGCCCTTCATTATCCTGTTTGAATCTCTCCAATTCATCAATGTTGTTCTTAGACTATGGCATCCAGAACTAAATACAGTACTCTAGATATGATCTGACCAGCACAGAATACAGAGCAACTACCACCTCTGAGATAACCAGAAAGGTAAGCCTCTCTTAATGAAGCTCAAGGTCTCATAGGTCATACTGCTGACTCACACTGATCTCACAGGTCCCTAAGATCTTTTTTAGACACACTGTTAATCATGCTTCGCCCAGAAGGGACTTGTGAAATTGATTTTTTGAACCCATGTATAAGTTTTTACTTTCTACCTCTTAAGTTTCATCTTATCAGATTCAGTCCATCAAGGGAAACTGAGGAATACATTATCTAAAAGTACACCTCTGGTCACTGTGGCAGCCTCAAATCAAAAAGTCTAGAGAGACTGTGTTCGATTAAATCTGGTAGAATGATGCCAAGCATAAGGTGAGTGCCCAAGAGATGGAGGAGGAGGAGGATTTAGAATGCAATACATGATGAAATCACCTCTACCATAATAGAATCATGGAAAGTCAAAAAAGACTAGACCAAATCTATAATGTTATATTCATTCTCTCTTTTATCAAGTAAGCCTCTCAAAATACATACTCCTATTAATCTTCCTAAGACCCTCAGGCAACCACTTAGACTGTACTTCAAGTTGTACTTTCCTTGTCAAAACACTCGGCTTTTAAAAATCTTAATAGATTTTCAAAATTAATTTCATTGTTTTTAACCTACTATCAATAAAATTTGCTTTTTAAGTATGGTAAATAACCATTTATGAATGTAATTTTTGTCATTGTTAACATCATGGTGTTTTTTTTTAAACCCCAAATTAAAATTTTCTCTGCATTTGCTCAGGCACCATCTGCCAATGTATGGAATGGCTGGTTTTCATGGTTCCTGGAGGACTTGTAATTTAGTCAGCATGGAAAACTCCAGGCATGGGAACTCCAAGCTGCAACCAGCAACCTGCTTTTCTGATTTGGTAAATAAATCCTGAGGAGGAGTTTGATATACATCGAGATTGAGTGACTTGACTTGCCCAGGGCCACACAGGTAGTATCAGAGGCCAGATCTGAACCCAGATATGAAGGATTCCAAGCCTAACACTGTAGCCATTAAATCCCAGTGCTTCAACATATAAGCCATAACAGAAAACATAACTAAATCACCTCATCTGCTTCCTGATTGTCAGGAATATTTCATAATGAGCTATTTTTCTGAACCTTAGTAACTTAATAGCACTCTCCATATGAACCCTTTCCTATAATCAAAGGACCAGACCTGTGTGTCCTTATATGCTGTTTCACCTACAACAAAGTCCCATGACCAGCACTCTAAATACAAGGTGCCAGTAGACTAATATTCCCCTCTCCTAATGGTATACAGTTGAATGCATGAAAAATTAAATATAATTCCTATAAAACAGTAGACTAACTATCTCATAGCACTACCTTTTAAAGCACAGAAGGATTTAGGAGAGAGAGAAAAAAAGATGGGCTTTAAAAACCAATAGTTTATTTTATTCAACATGGATTCTTAGTGTATTCCCCCTTTGGGAAAAAAAAAAAAACTTCCGGTCAGGAAACCAAGAAGCAAAAGAATAATGACAAATTACGAATTAAAGAGATAAGAGGGAAGAGAGTTTCTCACCGTACTTCTGACTCTACTCTTCTGACACTCGTTATTCCATTATTTCATTCGTATCCGACTCTTGCTGACCCCCTTTGGGGTTTTC
The DNA here is from genome assembly GCA_028646515.1 of Pseudochirops corinnae. Taxonomy (NCBI): domain Eukaryota; kingdom Metazoa; phylum Chordata; class Mammalia; order Diprotodontia; family Pseudocheiridae; genus Pseudochirops; species Pseudochirops corinnae. Next base: position 108,939,621 of record CM053585.1, on the reverse strand, counting down.
TTGGCAAAGATACTGGAGTGATTTGCCATTTCTTTTTCCAGCTCATTTTACAGAGGAGGAAACTGAGGCAAACAGGGTTAAGTGACTTGCCCACAGCTGGTAGGTGTCTGAGGCCAGATTTGAACCCAGGAAGATGAATCTTCCAAGGCTCCAAGCCAGCATTTTATTTACTACATGCATATAACATCCCCAAGCCTAACACTATCTGGCACATATCTCCACCCACTGAAACCTCTTCTCTTTTTTCAAGGCCACAGCTTTAGAGTTACTTCTTCTAAGAAGCTTTCCCTAACTCTACCCTCTCCCATATAAATATATAAATGATCTCCCCATTCACAAATCTTCCCCACTCCTCTCTAGTATGATTATTTGTATGTTTGTTTCACTTTCCTTCCCTTAATGAGATTATAAAATCTCTGAGGTCAGCAATCACACACATGGGCATGCCCTATGAGGCCTGTAGCAGCACTTTGTATACAGTATTTCAATAAATTCCTGCCGAGTGAATGAAAGAATGGCTGATTGTGGCTCTCACCACATCCTAATATTCTACAATCTACAGAGTATATCTGATTCACACATTCAGTTTATAATGTGGCGCAAAGTGCCTTGATAAGAAGTCAAATGGTGCACAGACATAACTTGTGCTTCATTGTGTTCTGATAGCCTGGAAAAAGCTACATATTCAAACCTATAAATAAAAATGTGCTGGAGAAGCCACAATGAAAAGATTAATTTGTCATCTTGGCCCATCAAGCTCAGAAATGGATATAAATGCAGCAATCTAAAGAAAATTCTTTTTTTTAGCCTTAGAACTCAAATTATTTTTTAGAATTCCATCTCAATATTTACAAGAAGGTGAAAACACAAGCTTATAATAGAAATTACTACAAACATTCTGTAAAAATAGATTTTTATTTCATACATTATCTAAGCATTAAGTTTACTTAAATCATAGGCTCATAGACCTAGAGTTGAAAGAGATCACAGAGGTCATGAAGTCCAAACCCTTCATTCTACCCATGTTCAAACCTAGGCTGAGTAGTAATTTCCTAGGGGGACATAGCTAGGAAATATCAGAGTCAAAATTCAAACCCAGATCTTCCTGATTCCCAGTCTGTACTTCACCCACCAACACATACTGCCTTTCAAACCCTTTGGCTTGGGGTGGCTAGGTGGTGCAGTGAATAGAGCACCGACCCTGGAGTCAGGAGGACCTGAGTTCAAATTCAGCCTCAGACACTTAACACTTACTAGCTCTGTGACCTTGGGCAAGTCACAGCCCCAATTGCCCTGCCTTTCCCCTCCAAAAAGACCAAAAAAAAAAAAAAAAAAAACCAAATCCTTTGGCTCTCCTGAACATCATAATGCTTACTAGAATAACCTAGCCCCTTACAAAGATGCATATATTCACATAGATAATATCTAGACAGATAGATAGATATACATACATCACACACACACACATCACCACCTTGATAAGTTTCTAACTACTTCATAGCTGACAGAAGTAGACAGATAGATATTTGAAAAGTGTGGGGCTAGGGACCACCATTTCACAGCATGTGAATTGTTTCTCTGTGGGTACAATTTGTATTCCTATTACTAGGCCTTAATACTACAAGGTATATATATGTATGTATGTGTATATATTGTCATTGTTTAGTGGTTTTTCAGTTGTGTCCAACTCTTTGTGATGCCATTTGGGGTTTTCTTCACAAAGATACTGGATTGGTTTGTCATATCCTTCTCCAGCTCCTTTTATAGATGACAAAACTGAAGCAGACAGGGTAAAGTGACTTGTCCAGGGTCATACAACTAGTAAGTGTCTGAGGACAGATTTTAACTCATGAAGATGAGTCTTTCTGACTCTAGTCCTTGTGGTCTACCCTCTGTGCCACCTAGCTGTCTGTGTGTGTGTATGTGTATAAGTACATATCCAGATGTATTTACATATACATATATATATTTGCACACATATGTATATATATCAATAATGGATTTTAATAATTTAAATTAGGAAGTCATTGTGTTAAAAGATGAAACTTCATGTTACAACAGCATGATTTGATCTGCACATTGCCTAGCAGCACTTAAAAATGAGAAAATACCAGGAACTTCTAGTAGCTTAAGTGACTTAAAAATATCAGCTGTCATATATATCTCCTATTTGCTAGTATCACCAAATATTGCTACATGGAACGAAGCATATATATACATATGTATGTACATTGATTATACATAACATGTGTTTATATACATGTTTATACATGACATATAAAGGATCTTAATGGGAAAAAGTACCACTTCTTCCTCCCTGTTCTCAACCCCACAGCACTCTTACCAAGTCACAAAATGCCAGCTCCCTTTTCCTTACCCACCTAAAAATATTATTGTAGCAAGAAAGAAAGGACTAGATATGAACCCTAGACAACCAAATAAAGCTGTGCTTCTTAGTGCCTTTGGCTACTGGATATAAACACCAACAGAAAATAATCTACACATAGTAAGGGATCTTTTTTTTAATGATTTAGTCATTAACTTATCATTCCTTGTAACCAGTTCCTAGTTCAGTCCAATATATGCCTCCTCAGTGTTCCTTTCCTCAGTCAGCTGTTATTTTAGTCACCTAAAGGAATCTTCCTAGAACCAAATTCTCTAGTTTTGCAAAAAGCCTTGTGCCTATGACTCAGGCCTTGATTCTGCCTCTGTCTAGGTCTAGAAGGAGGGAGAGGGCAGTATTTTCCCTCACTGAATGCTTGAGAAACATTAACATGGAAGGAAGACATCTGTGTTTTTGATACAGATGAAGTCATAATATTTTCAGGGTCAAAAAATAACTGTTCATCTGAGAATGTGAAGCAAATGACAACAGAAGTGATCACTTCCTTCATTATGACAAAATTATTCTTCCTATCCTATCTCCTAATATGCCTGTACTATTCCGGGTAGTGAAACAGTAGACATCGGATTACATCAGGATCAGAGAATCAGATTTCAAATTGCAAGGGGCATTAGGGATAATCTAGTCCAACCTCTTCATTTTACAAATCTGGAAACTGAGGCGCAAAGAAGATAAAAGTGACTTGCCCCAGATCAAAGGATCATAAATTAGCAGTGCTAAAATGTGAACCCTGGGGCCTCTGACTCTGAACTCCAATGGGAAATTCCACACTGCTTAAGAGTCCTCTGTCAAGCAATCAGGTTTACGTGGCCTGTAATTTTCTGAAATCACAGAACTGTGCTCCTACTATATGAAGGCAAGGAAGCTAGTGCTAATGTTATTGACAATTTTAAGATTGAAGGCCCTCAGTGGTCCCTAACTCTTCCAAATGTTCTTTGTTATGCCTTACAGATTAATGTTTAGTATAGCATATCAATAAAGTTTATCTGAATACTTTGAAAATAGTGTTCTTTTCTACATTTGTTTGCAAAGCAGTAATATTGTAAAGACCAGTATCCTTACATACATCCTCAGAGTTAACTGTCTACCATGCAGCAAATTATGTCCTACAAATAAAAACATAACTAGTCATGCATTTTATTACTCCAATAAATATGCTAAAACCTGACTGGAGCTGTATTCAAATTAGACTTCAGTTATAAACAAGAACTCCCAAACAAGAGGGATGCCTTTCAATCATGTATATTAGGAAATCATTTTTTCCTAAGTCAGAACGTCATGTTACAACAACATGATTTGCCTAGAACCACTTAAAAATGAGAAAAGAACAGGAACTTCTGGCAGCTTAAGAGCCTTAAAAATATCAGCTGTCATATATGTTTCTTATTAGCTACTACCACAAATACTGCTCTGCGAAATACAATATCTTTCACAATTCTTAAATTTGGATTGGGGAGGAGGGTAAAAAGACTACAACAGAGAGATGCCAATAGAATTTTACCATACTTGAATCAAAATTATTATTCTAAATAAATATTACTTGAAATAAACATACATTTTCAGAAGATTTTGTTCCCTTAATTCTAAAGTTATTTCAAAAGAACAAAGAATTAGCAATTAAAGACTACTTAGCTTATTTTTGTCTTTAGTAGTATTTTTCAAAGTAGCACATCCTTGTTTGAAATTTAGGTATGAAAAACACAATCATCTCTATCAGACTAATAGAGTTAACTAAATTCCTTTGCTACTTGAAAGGTTAGCTTTTTGTAACTAATGACTGCTGAGGAAAGTAAGATTATACAGAGAGGTCCCCTAGTGGTGAAGTTACTGTTTCAACTTCTATTTCATGTATTTTATAGGGCTGTTTCAGTATAAGATAGAATCAATATGTAATTTTATCATAGAATCTTAGCTAATCTCTTAATATATAGTGGGCCTGTCATTTAGAATCCTAAGGAGCTTTTTATATAAGAATAACAAAAAAAATGCTAGCTGGACATTGTCATATGTTTCTTTTAAACAAATATTAAAACTATGAGAAACAAAGTTAGGAAAAATTAGGAAATAGAATGTATCATAGAATCTCAACATATATAATTGGAAGGGATTTTCAAGGCCATCAGTCTGAAATTGCTTCATCAAATAAGCAACATAACCCAATTGGCAGAGATAACAGCTACTCTGAGAAGAGTAAGGGTTAAGTGCATAAAAATTAAGGAATTCTTTTTTTAAAAAAAATACCTAGATGCTGGAGTTTCAGGAATTCTAAAGTAATGCCTAAATTCTTAGGCCAAAATGGTCCCAGTCTGCTGTGAAGACTCTGCAAATTGCTTACAAATTTCCATGTTGAAACTTTTTTTAAAATTTAATGATTATTAAATTATTTTAATAATGTATCGTTTTCCGTGTATACAGTAGCAAGCACCTCAATGGAAGATTTTTTTTTTTTTAACCATTAAGTACAGCCAATGGTACATAAGACATACGCCCTTGCTTTCCAGGAATTGTGGCAGCAAGACACATATCAAATGGTAGAAATCCTACACAGTCACTTCTGCTTAGCCTTAAACTTGTTCCCTCCTCTTTTCATCTTCAAGGATGCTAGTCTGCACAATCTCCAATTAGCAACCAGAAATTCCCATACAAAGGATATTAATACATGCTGTTACAAGTATAGCACTTTGTTAATCACAAATACACACACAAGCATTAACTTTAAAAGACAATCCAAGAAACGCAGCAGAATGAACTTGGAATTCATAGCATATAACCTGGCAAACGAGCTCCCTCTCACAACTATCCTTATACCTAGATTAACAGGCGTCAGACGTGTAACATTGATTTTGCAGAGCTTTTGAACCGGGAGAAAAAACAGAGTTTGGAAACCAGCTATACCATTATTTCAGAATATCTGTCAGGTCTTCATGTTTTGGCATATACTGTACAGTTAAAAACTTGTAGTATATCATTCTTCCTTTTGTGCATGTCGATAAAAACCTAAGTTTAAAATCGATGCGGGTAGTGCAGGTGCAGGAAGGCACTTTTGGCAATAAACAACTTCGGAACAGGTTTCCACCGCCCTTTTATACGAGACAATGCCAAGAGAAATGCTTCTTTTCACTCATTGCACAAAAAAACACTTCCTCTGGGCATCCCCCAGAACAGCAGTTGACCCCCACGCGTATTCCAACGCGCCCTGGGACGTGTCGGCTCCGGGACTCGGGACAGGCAAGGCGATGGAGAATGCATGGGGTAGGTAGGCACACTGTGGCTGGCCCCCGCCTGCCCCACCTACCTCGAAAGGCAAAGTGTGGCGGTTACTTTTCAGAACAGCTGTGCTGCCCTTGGTTTTGAGCACACCAATTAAACAGGAAAAGGCCACCGGATGGATTAGTACACCAAACTGAACCTTCTCCGGCCCTGTCAGTGGCTCCCCACCGTCCACCCCCACAACCTAAGCTCCGTCCTGTCCCTCCTCCGCGTCCCCCAGATCGTACACCTGAGTGATGCACCTCCCCTGGGAAAGGGAGCAGCCCCCAGCCCCAGCCCTGGTCACGGAGCCCACCCGAAGGGAGCCTCGGAGGGCAGACAGCTCAGCCCAAGGCTGGAGGGAAGCCAGGCGCGGCACTATCCGCCGAGGGGCTGCACTGGGTGGAGGGGGTGGGGAGACGAGAGAAGCGACAAGGGAATGCCCCGAAGGGGCAGTAGACCCTTTGGTTCCTTTCCTTTGCGCAGTTCCTCCGCAACCCTCAACGTGCACTGACCCCGGGACAGAGGCACACGCCGGGGGCAGGTACTGACCACATGGCCGCATCTCCTCTCACTGCTTCCCCAGGCTCGGGCGGCGGCGGCGGCGGCGGCCGTGGCTGCTCCTGCTGTTCTCACTGCTGCCTGAACTTTCCCTGCCTCCGCGGCTCGGCTCCACCTCCCAGCTCCAGCAGCAGCAGCAGTTCCAGCAGCAGCAGCAGCGCAGCGAAAGCCTAGGGGACGCGGGGAGGAGGAGGGGGGTGGGGGGCAGGGAGGCAATAGCACGGAGCCCCGTGGCCAGAGAAGTTCGAGTCCTGAACTCCACCCGCCAGCACTGACATAAAGCGCTTTGGGAGCAGATGGACGGGTGTTGGGGGCCGGGACCACAAGAAGCCGTGGAGGCGCTAAGATACTGGATGTCAAGGGGGAGGAGTCGAAAATTTGGGAGCTGCAGGTCTGGGGAGGGCTCGGGGATGGTGCTGAAGGCTCAGAGATAAGACTTTGGGGATCTGGCAGTGGGGAATTGGCCCCAGGAATCTTCCCTGGCACCTCTCCACCCTGGTACCTCTCTCCTCTCTGCTACCTTGAGAGAGCTGACTGAAGGGACGCCGCAGGTACCTTGGGGTTCCCCCGCCCCAACCCCTCTGTACTTGGGGTCTCTATGGTTTGAGAGCGGATGACGGGAAAGTTTTCCCTGTCATGTCCCACCCAAGGATTGCACGCTGTGTGCCCGGAGGGTGTGGCCGAGAGTGGACAAAAAAGTGGACATCCTGACATAAGGTGTTAGCTTCGTGTTCGGTGAAAATCTCCATGTGAGAAATGATCATATGGGGTTGGGAGTAAGTGTTGGGGTTCAGGAAAAGGTTTGGAGGAAAGTTGGTTTGGAATTCAGGAAGAGGGGGTTTTGAAGCTTGTCCCAAGACAAATAGCCTGAAATGTAATGTTTCTCAAATGTGTTTGTATGTGACCCCTTTTGTTTTACGGAAAAATTCCCTCCAGTTCTCCTTCATCACCTGTGTTCTGTGATGTAGTAGAGGAAGGTCAAGGTTGAGAGTCAGAATTGGATCACAGCCCTGGCTCTACCATTGATTGTCCTGGCACCCTGATCTGTTTCCCCATTTGTAAAACTAGGGGTTCTCCTGATCAAACATTCTATAGTCATGTAACTAACCAGAGGTAGTTTACAGTACTGAATAGAAAGCCTGCCTTAAAGCCAGGAAGATCTCAGTTCAAGTCATGGCTTTGACACTTTCGGCCCCTGTGATCCTCCTGGGCAAATGCTCTAGTCAGCTCTTTAAGACTCTCGAGGAGATGCCGACCTGTATTGGAATAGTTTCCTCACCAGGTATTTGCCTGTAACAAAGAAGTTATAAGTCGAGTCCCTAACCACTAAGAAACACCTCCCTCCACCTCCATTTATTGATTCTGGTCACAAAATTCATCAGAAAACAAGTTGTATTAATGTATTCCCCCCAAAAAAACAAGGAAGGGTATGTGGAATATAATATCCACAGGTTCTAAAGTGGTTCATATCACACTCCTAGTGAATGATAAAATTATAGTTGGTGTGGCACTGCAGATCAGCATCTTCTTAACTCCCGAGACCCACCAGTGAGGAAAGCCTTAAATACAGGTTTCAGCAAGTTCCCCGAGGAAGCCTACAGGCTTAGGTTAGGGCAGAAGGTTAAAAAAAAAAAAAGTGTATAAAGAAAAGCCCTGGGAGACAGCTTATTAGATGTAGGATACTGAAAATGATGGAATCTGAACCTTAGACATGAGGTCCTGTGCATAAAAGCTTAGGACCCTCACAGAGGAAGGAGTAGTTAAGGAAAGGAATCAGTATTTATGCAGCACCTACTAGCTTACAGGTAGGTGTTATTATTATTCTCATTTTACAGCTGAGGAAACTGAAGGAAACAAAGGTAATTTGTCCAGGATCATACAGCTAGTAAATCCATGTAGATGGATTTGAACTCAGGTCTTCCTGACTCCAGATTATCCCTGTATTATCTACTGCACCACCTCATAATAAATACAATTTATACTGGCCTGCTTTCAGGATGGAGGGTGATGGAGGGTGAAGAAACTTGGTTAAATGTTTCTTAGTTCTGTGTCAGTCAAACTCACAAGAGGACAAAGAGCATAGATTTAAATACACAGCAGTTACAGATGTTTCCATAATCTGCATCATTGGAGAGAATATTCACATTAATTGGATCACAGATGCACAAGAGTATTAATTTATAAAATCCAGAAAAGTCTGAAGAAGTATCCAGAATTACACTATTCCAAAAATTGTCATTTAAAATTTTCATATGCCAATGATCACAAAGCTGACCTTTGCTCAATAAGGTAAATTTGGTACCTTTAAAGTCTATGCTGATTGCATTGATGCTCTTGAAGAAGCTTTTTAAAAGTCACATTAATGGAATATTATAACTTTACGTGCTAAAACTTAGATTTATCTGCTGCTATATAACTAAACATTGATATATTCATGGTCTTACCAGCGTAGGTCACAACCCATCCATGGGTTTCTCATCTTGTCTAATTCTTGTCCATGTCTTCCCATAAATCCTCCAAAGATCTACCCAAAACATTGGAGGCCTTCCTTTACAGCAAGAGTTCTTAACCTGGGGTCTATGAATTTTTTTGTAAGGCAGTGTAGTGGATAAAGCACTGGACCTGGAATCAGGAAGACTTGAGTACAAATTATGCTTCACTTACTTAGCTGTGTGGCCCTGGGTAATTCACTTTAAAAAACACAAAATTGTTTGTCTCAGTTTCCTCAACTGTAAAAAAAAAAAAGTGTGGATAAACAATTAGAATTATTGTGAGAATATTTGTAAAGAGCTTATAACATTACTTAGTATGCAGTAGGCACTAAATAAATGTTTATCTTCCTTCCTTATAGAGATAGATTGATAGACACATGCATATACACATAGATACATAATTGTATTTCAATGTAATTAGTTTTTTATAATCTTATTTATTTTATGCATTTAAAAACATTGTTTGAGAAGAAGGTCCATAGGCTTCGAAAGAAGTCCATAATATGCACAAATAAGTTAAGAACCCCTGATCTAGAGTGGTTTTTTTTTTAACATTCTGCATATATATATGACCAACCCACCTTTTACAATCATATTTTACGTACTTCTTATAAGAAAGCCAATATTACTATAACCTGCTTACATTCATCCTACATGCCTCCATTAACCTTAGTTTTACCTGCCATTTAGATTCTTAGATACCTATGATCCACATTCATATACAAAATTATTGCTGTTATAAAGATGAATTTTTATGTCATAAAGCAGCTTGGGGTCCCTGAGAGCATTGTGTAATCTCCCAAATACAACCTAGACTGCTCTCCCCATACTGGATTCTGAGCCCAAGATAAACATATAGCTCTAATCCAATGAGCTACCCATCCAGCTACACATCATTAATCTAGGGAGTAGGCATTCTTCATCCACTTGGTTTTCCCTTGATGGATTGTTAGCCCCATCTCTTTTGAAGGATTGTGGATCTAAATGAGCAGAAACATAGTTTTCTGAGGTTTGGAGCACTTAATAGAATGTCCTTTACAATAAAAAAAAAAAAGCATCTGGTTTTTCTCACCCTTTCTAAGGACTTTCTCTTCCATTTGAACTCTGAAGAGGACATTCTCCATAATGTCTTTAGTGAGCATGTTTTCCTATTCTCTTGATTGATATTGGTACTCAGAGGATCTTGTATAAGGGCAAAACAAAACTTTAGTAAGCCATATAACCCCAACCTACTTAAAGTGTCAAAATACTAAACCCCGATACCTTAACCAGGTAAGGATGTTTCTCTATGGAATCATTTAATCACAGACTTTGGACTATATGAAAAAGTCCTTGGTTAATTTAGATGTCCTTAAAAGTCATTGAATGAACTGGATTGACACTTGGTATGTTAAGTATATAGAAAATACCTGGTGACCAAGGTTTGCATACCTTCAGGGCACGGGACTCACAGATGGAAACCAGCCTTTGGGGACTTGCTACAGAGAGAAAAGAAAGTTCCTCTAAAGAACAAAGTTTGACAGTAAATAATCCACATGCCATTCATTCTCCAGCATTTCAAGAAACAGCAGAAAACGTGGGGATCAGGAAGTAGGGTAGGGTATTCAAGAATCAATTTTGTCCTTCCCTACTCACTTCCTCTTACCTATGCTCACAAATCTTAATAGAAATAGGAAGATCACAGAGAGATAGGTTCATTTTGACCCAAAATATCATGTGATCAGAGTGTGTATACCCTCAAAGCACTGGAGTCACAGATGGAAACCAACCTTTTATGTACTGACTACAATGAGAAATTAAAGTTCTTCACACTGGTTCTATCTTTCAGCTAGCATCTTTGGTGGTTCAACTTATTTTTGTAGCCTGATAGTTTTGAAGTCATAAAAGGGTGTTCAGTGTAATTGACTTCCTAGAGACCTTTAAAAGTTCTCAACTCTGAGCCTAAGAAGTGTTTTGTTTTTGTTTTTAAGTTAAAGGATGTTCCAAAGATAAATGGCAAAAAACCAGAGGGCTCAGCCCCTTAAAAGAACTATGAGCAATTTAAACAATTCATGTCATATACAATTTGAACATCTATGGAACACAAAACAGCAACAAGTTCTACAGTTTCATGTTCTATTTGATGTTCCATATACATTAACATTAAGCACAAATTCTCTCTTATCCAGGGATCAGAAGCCCAGCAACTTCAGCAACCTGGAATATAGTCAAAAGCTGCTAGAAGAGGCAATAACAACGGTAAGAGTAATAGCAGACGCTTTGCCTTTGAAGTTTGCCAAGCATTTTACATATATTATCTTATATGCATTATCTGATTTAGTACTCACAACAATCACATGAGGTAATCATTAAAGATGTTATTATCTCCATGGTAGAGAGGAAGAAATGGAGGCTGAGACAGTTTAATTGGCTTGCGTGACATCACACAGTAAATGACAAATGCAAAATTTGAACCCGGTTCTGGACTCCAGGTCTAACACTCGATTCACTAATCCATAGTTTCTCATTAGAACTTTAGAAGGAGAAGGGATTTCAAAGATTATTTAATCCAGCTCACTTATTTTACAAATGACTACCATCATTTAAATGGAAAGAACAGCAACAAAAAATGACTTCTCTGTAATTATAATAACCAAGCTTGGTCCCAGAGAAAATGTATTCCCCCTTCTCCCCACTGCAGAGGTGGAGGTCTATGTGTGTGGAACATTACATAAACTGTCCAGTTGATAGATGGGTTCGTTTTGCTGAACTGCTTTTTTCTTTTTTTAATCTTTGTTACAAGGAATAACTCACTGGGTAGGAGGGTGATATATTTTTAAATGAAAGTGATGTAAAAACAAAAATATCAATTGAAATAAGATTTTTCTTAAAAAACAATGCTACTAAGAGAAGCAAAGGCAAGATGATAGAGGAACAGGAAAAAAAGTAACTTAATTCTCAAACACAATTCCCTCACAAAGAGCTATAAAATGTGCTGGACCAGAGACTGATGGGGAAATTCAGGGGGGAGAAATCGCATTGATTAATATTTCCAGCTCAAGTGAGCATGGGGTGATAGACAGAGAGGTCTGTGGATACTGGGATTAAGATCTGGCCAGGGGCACATGGACACAGAGTTATGCAGGTGGCTCACTACCCAGTTTCAGGTCACAGATTAAAGGTCTGCTAAAAGGGGACCTGTACCTAGAGGTGACTTTCCAGGGTGAGGAGCAGTTGAGGGCCCTAGGCTGTGTCCAGAGAAAAAATCAAGAGCAGAAGCAAATAATCAATGTAGCATGGACCATGAGAGTGGAGCAGGGTCTCAGTTCCAGCCTCTAGTCCAGTCAGAAGCCTGCAGCAAAAAAAAAAAAAAAAAAGAAAAAAAAGAAAAAAAAACCCAGAGCGTGAATCCCAAACCAAAGGGGAACATTCTAAACCTGCAGCACTTTCCATACAGTTGATGGTTACTGAGTCCTGCAGTAGTTGACTGGAGCTTTCAAACAGGGATAAGCTCATAGGAGTGTTGTACAGACCCAAATGGAGGTTAAGAACTTGCAAAGCTCAAACCAGGAAGGAAATGAACAGACTTTGCCCTAAATCAGACTTCAGGAGCTCTGAAACCTTGCAGGTCTTCTGCCTGAGCTGTCAGTGAAATACAGGAATAAAATAACACTATACACTCCAAGAAAACAGCAAAAAGACCCAAGAGGACAGAAGACCAAGCTATATATTCTCCCCAGACATACACAAAGCCTGGCCCTAACATCGAGTCTCAAAGCAGGACATAGGCTACAAAAATTAGCAAAGAAAAAGACTTCCACCATAAAGTTATTATAGTGATAGGGACCCTCAATACACAAACTCAGAAGAGGATGACGTCAAAACAGGTATAGGCAAGCAGGATGACACATTAGCTAGAGTGCTGGATCTGAAGTAAGGAAGACTCATCTCTCTGAGTTCAAATCTGGCCTCAGACACTTAGTAGCTATGTGACCCTGGGCAGGTCTTTTAGCCCTGTTTACATTGGTTTCCTCTTCTGTAAAATGAACTAGGGAAGGAAATGGCAAACCACTCCAAAATCTTTGCCAAGAAAACCCCAAATGGGGTCATGAAGATTCAGGCATGATTGAAAAACAAAATATTCAGGGTTATATCCATGACACCATACTGGGTTTTTGTTTGTTTGTTTGTTTTTTAGAGACAGCTAAATGGTGCAGTGAATGGAACTCTGGGCCTAGAATCAGGAAGACCTGAGTTCAAATCCTACCTCATATATCACTTAACACTGTTTGCCTCAAAATGAGCTGGGAAGGAAATGGAAAACCATTCTATTATCTATGCCAAGGAAACCCCAGATGGAGTCATGGAGCACTGGATACAATTGAACAACAACAAATAAGCAAAGTTTCAAAGAAAAACACAACTTGAACAGAAGTCCAACTAAAATTCCTAGAAGAGATAAAGTAAGAGTTTGGGGGAAAAAAAGCTTAAAAAAGGATTTTTAAAACCAAATAGAACATTAAAGGAAAAAACGGGAAACAAAATGAGAGCTACAGAAAAAAAGATCTAGAAAGAGAAATAACAGCTTGAAACAAGAGGTGCAAAATTTTACCGAAGGAAAAAAACTTTCTGAAAATTAGAATTGACCAAATAGAAAATAATGACTCAATGAGACAACAAGAAATGTTAAAACAAAGTCAAAAGACTGAAAAAAAATAGAAGAAAATATAACATATCTTATAGCAAAAGCAACTGTCCTGGAAAAAAAAATGATCTAGGAGAAAAGAATCATTGGACTGGCAGAAAGCTATGACCAAAAAAAGATCCTACACATCATATTTCAAGTAAACATAAAATAAAACTGCCCTTGTTTCTTAGACCCAGAGAACAAGGTAGAAATTGAAAGAATCCATTAGTTACCTCCTGAAAGAAATCCCAAAATAAAGACTCCCAGTAATATTATAGCCAAAATCCAAAATTTTCATGTCAAAGAAAAATAAATACTGCAAACAGCCAGAAAGAAAGAGCTCAGGTAGCAAGAAGCCACAGTTAGGATCACATCAAATTTAGCAGCCACCACTATGAGATAGTAGAGCTTGGAATATAATATTCTAGGAGAAAAAGATAATAGGCTAATAACCAAGAACAATTTACCCAGCAAAACTGAATATAATCCTAAAGGCAGGGAAAAAAACCTATGGACCACTAATGAAATAAAGGATTTCTAAGCCTTCCTAAAGACCATAGTTGAATACCAACTTTGAAGTGCAAACACAGAGGTCAAGAAAAACATAAAAAGAGAAATGTGAATGAGCATAAGGGACTAAACAAGAATAAACTGGTGAGATGATACATTTATCCCCTCAGAACACTATTAACATGAGGACTCATAGAGAGAGTCTAATTAGACAGAGGGCCTAGGAGTGATTTTGTTATGTTTGATGATCTTAAAAGAAGAATGGAAATACACTGGATAGGGGAAGGGAAAGGAAGGTTGGGAAAAATTCTCTTACATAATTTGGTCAGCTGGTACACAGGGTATGGAAAAGATCAGTCACCATGGTGACCATCTACAAGATCCTTTGGTTACTGCGGGGAGAGGAAGCTGTGGACACACTTGGGAGAGTAGGAAATATCCCTCCAGGGATGAAAGGAGGCTCACTTCCAGTATTATTATCTGAAGCCAGATGCAGAAGTCAGAGTGAAAGAGAAGGGGTATGTGGGTGGGTATGTATGCCAGAAGCAAATGATACCCACAGTGTGACTCATGCCCATTTGCATAGACTTGTTCCCTTCATAGGATCATAGATTTAGAATTGGAAAGGACCTTAGAGATCATTAAGTCATTCCATTCCCACCCTTAATTTTACAGATGAGGAAACTAAGGCCTGAAGAATTAAGTAACTTTTGCTCAATTAGTATCAGAAGTAGAATTTGAACTCAGGTCTTTCTGACCCCAGGGTTAGTATGCTATCTACTACACCACACTACTTCACAAAATAGCATTATTGTCAAAACTAGGCTATGCACCCATTCTTCCAAGTGATATCATGACTTGAACTCAATGCTTTACACAGGAAGGATAGCCTGACTGCTTTACTCACCTAGTACTGTCTCTCATCAACATCTTTCTCTACCCACCCCACAGTGGAGCTCTAGAGAATTTCCTCTAGAATTAATTTCCTAGCAAGTAGAAGTCTATGCAAAAAGAGTGGGGGAGGGGGGGAAGGGGAGCAGTGACATTTGAACCTCCTTCCTATATCAGCTGGTCAAAGTAGGAAAGAATACATGGGTACAAAGTTGGGGACAGAAATACTTTTCATTCAAACAGGGAAACAAGAGAAAGGGACTGAGGGAAGAGGGTAATAAGAGTGAGGGTAGATTAATGGAGAGATTAACTTTAAGCAAAACAAACTTTTAAAGAAAGGGTGACAAATGAAGAGAAGGAAAAGTTTAGGAAAATAGGATGGAAGAAAATACACAATCAGCAATCATAACTGTGAATGTAAATGAGATGAACTCACCCATAAAATGAAAGAAGATAGCAGAAAGGATTAGAAACCAGAATCTAATAATGTGTTGTTTACAAGAAATATAATGAAATAGAAAGATGTACCCATAGTCAAAAGGGCTAGAGCAAAATCTTTTGTGCTTCAAGTGAAATAAAAAATTCCAATGGTATATAAGCTATTTGGAAAAAAAAATAGGATAAAGAGGAATCTATCAAATTCTTTCTATGTCTTCTTTGTTAAAATGGTCTTGACACCTAAATTGGCGAGAGTTAAAACATAGAAAGAAAACTATGGACTAATATACTTAAATTATATTGCTGGAAAATTTTTAAATAAATAATTGGCAAGAAGGCTACTGCAATATATCACAAAGATTATATACTATGACTAGATTAGATTTATATTAAGAATGCAGAACTGCTTTAATATTTTTTAATTTTTAAATATTTT
>CM053585.1:108905530-108923474 GCA_028646515.1 Pseudochirops corinnae | reverse complement strand
TAGCTTGTTCAGCCATTCCCCAATTGATGGGCATCCCCTATATTTCCAGTTTTTTGCAACCACAAAGAGAGCTGCAATAAATATTTTTGCACATATGGGACCTTTTCCCACTTCTGTAATCTCTTTGGGATATAATCCCAACAGTGGTATTGCTGGGTCAAAGGGTATGCAATTATTTATAGCCCTTTGGGCATAGTGAGTCAATACTTTTTAAAGATCTGTTGGGTCAACAGCTCTTTCTTCTCAGAGGCCATTAAGAGGATTGCTTCATCATTTCAAAGTGATTGAGTCCTCCAGTGCTGAGTCACACATGGTTGTTTAGGAGACAGGGTAGCTCTGTTTATGATCTCTGAACAACAACCACACAGGCTTGGCTTAATTGTGTGAGGTAGGATGGGAAGGATGAGAGATACTTGCAGGAACTAGGGAGAAAGGTTTACAGTAATAACCCCCTATGCAGAATGGTAAATGTTATACACTACCCTATTCACTCATTTCAGCTGTATCCCACTCTCTGTGGCCCATTTGGGACTTTCTTGGCAAAGATACTGGAGTGGTTTGCCATTTCCTTCTCCAGCTCATTTGACAGAAGAGGAAACTGAGGCAAACAGGGTTAAGTGACTTGCCCAGAGTCATACAGCTAGTAAGTGTCTGAGGCCAGGTTTGAAGTTGGAAAGATGAGTGCACACTATCCACTACACCACCTAGCTGCCCATACTACCCTATACCATCAGGTAATTTGTATAGACTTAACACTACTGACCAAGATTATGTTAGGAGTTGAAAGAAGTTTACCCCAACGAGAATGGCAAACAAGCCTGAAGGAGTCCTTTGTTTCAAAGAAATGAAGTAATAAGAAAAAAAAGATGAGCTTAACTGAGAGGTTCTTTTTCTGTTGGCTGGCTGCAACTGTAAACAGGTAAATGGATGTTTATACTTCTTGAAGCCTCAGTTCAGCAGAAAAGTCTTTGTGGATGTTAGCAGCAGGTGGTAATGAGACATCTGAACAGCAATTCAGTGGTGAAACAGCAATTGATAGTAGCAACTCAGCAGAGAAACAGCAGATGGCGGCAAGACAGAGGAAGTATCACACAGATGACACTGGTAGCCCTAAAGGAGAGCAGCAAATGGTTGCTTTAGGCAGAGACCTATTAGCTGAGACAAAATTCCAGTGTTAGTTGATTAAGAGCATTCCCTTTCTACCTGTGGCAAGGGAATTGGTGGAAGAGTGTGTACCTACGGTCTGGGGGTGGTAGGAATTTTTCCTGGCTATTTACATTGCTCCTCTGCTATATTTTTTAAAAACTTGAATTAAATTCAATTAACAAATTTAACATCAATACATTAATAACATTTAGCTCCTTTGGTTTGGTAAAAAGGGAAGCATCAGATAGAGGGTTGTTAGCTGCGGTTCTGAATAGATATTGACCTGAATAGGACTTTGAACTAGATCTGCTTTTAGAATACTATCCTGAGGGGATGTGTAGATAACTTAAAATTTACATACATGTATATGTATATATTGAATAAGTATATATTAATGAAGAATTGGAAGAATATGTATATATTAGTGCCATATCAATATAGAAAATTTCTCTGGTTTTCTGAGCCTTATTCTTTCTTGTGACAGGTTGTCTCTGCCATATATATACATATGTATGTATGTATGTATATATATGTATATATATGTATATATATATATGTATATATATATATATACACACATATATATCCCTCCTTCTGCATATACCTTTTTCTGGTATCTTCTATGTTAGAATCTTCCATGCCCCAGGTGGCATTCCTGGAGCTTCCCTGTCTAATGTGACATCAGAGTTAGGAATCCAATAAGGTATACCCTGGCTAAAACCCTGCTGCTCCCTCTAAAAGACCCAGCCCCCCTTTCTCATCTGTAGACTGTCTTGATGCCTGAGGTATATTCCCCTTAGGAGACCCACCTATTATACCAAGATGGTGGCAAAAGCTTGATATAACCATGTACTAAATCCAGGGGAGAACCCTTCCTAGAACAATTGTGACCTTCTTTCCCTACCCAGGGCTCTGGTGGCATCTCTTTGAATCCTTTCCTGTCCTTTCTTAGTCCCATTTTTGAAGTATTAGATACTGTCCTATTTTGATGAATGGTTGCTGCCCTAGCATCCTACCTTTTGCTCCTCCTCCATGCTCCCAACCATGGATATCTCCAATTAAGCTATATAGTCTTCCTTTAAATGTACCAAATGACCTGTTACTTTCAGCATTGCATGTCATGTTTGATTCTTCTGTATAATCCCTATGAATTTCCAAACCCCTATAACAAGCACTAACCGCTTGGAACCAACTGGACTAGATGTTAAAGGGGATTTGAATGTATGGAAGATAGAATCTGAGCCTTCAAAGAAACTATAGGGTAATGCAAATGTGTGAATTATTATAATACACAGTAGAATATGGCAGGTACCATAAGAGAATGCAGGCCTTTATCACCTCTCACCATACTACTTATTGCACTAGCCTCTTAACAGATCTCCCTGCTTCTAGGCTTTTTCCTTTCTAATCAATTCTACATATCACAGCCAAAGAATTTTTTATTTTTATTTTTTAGTATTGTAGTCTTTGTGCCGTCTGAAGGTTTGGGGGTTTGTTCGGTTGAAAATGAAAGGGAGAGCAATATAATAAAGACGACAATACTGCTTAAATTACCTATTCAGCACTGTACCAAACTAGCTACTGAAAGATTACTTTACAGAGTTAGGAAAAGTAGTTATGAAACACATCTGGAGGAACAAAGGTCAAGAATCTCAAGAGAAGTGATGAAAAAAGTGGGATGGAAGCAGGAGGGCCTAGCGGTACCAAATCTCACAATGTACCACAAAGCAGTGATGATCAAAATCACTCAGTGCTGGTTAAAAAATAGACTGGTCCATGAAACAGAAGTATATGACACACTGAGGTCAGCTAGCACATAGTAGCATAGTGGTTGATAAAAATCCAAGATCCCATACCCAGGGGTGGACTTACTATTTGACAATAACTTTGAAAAACTGGAGCCAGCAGTTAGGTGCAGACCAACATTTCTCACCATATGCCAAGATAACCTCCAAATGAGTATTTTGCTTAGATATAAAAGGTCACATCATAAATGAGAAGAGTAAGAAAGAAAATACCTTTCCCAGGCATAGAAAACGGAAGAATTCATGAGTAAACAAGGAATAGAGATGAACATAGAAAATAAAATGGACTATTTTAATTACCTATGTAACCCTTGCCTCTGCCCAAGCTGGGTGGAGGAGTCTTAGGCCTGGACTGATTGCTGGATATGGAAGGAAATATGATTCCTAATTGGTGGCAGAGGCAGCTAGTGGCATGGTAGATAAGAGTTGGGTCTGCATTTTAAGAATTTTTGAGTTCAGGGGCAGCTAGGTGGCACAGTGAATAGAGCACCAGCCCTGGAGTCAGGAGGACCTGAGTTCAAATGCAACCTCAGACACTTAACACTTACTAGCTGTGTGGCCTTGGGCAAGTCACTTAACCCTAATTGCCCTTCCTTCCCCCTCCAAACAGCAAAATAAATAAATAATTTTTTAAAAGAAGGATTTTAAAGTTCAAATCAAGCTTTACTAGCTGTGTGATTCTGAATAAGTCACGTAACCTCTGTTTCCTCAACTATAAAACAGGGCTAACAGCACCTCCCTTGAAGGTTTGTTGTGAAGGTCAAACGAAATGATGCTCCTAAAAAGTGTCTTTCACCGTCCTTGCCCCACGGTAGGAGCTAGGTTAGTGCTTATTTCCTTCCTCCCTTCCCCTGGGGGAGATGCCACAGACATGATGCCTGCAGAAGGATTTGAGCTGGTCTGAGAGCTTCTTGGGAAAGAGAAAACATTGTTCCCTACACATACTTTCACAGAGGCACGTGAAAAAAGGAAACGGCTAACATGTAGAAGAAGCTGGGCCCTTGCCGGCTCCTGATTTCCCGTGTGCCTCCCTAGAGACCTTAGGGCGCTGTTACCTTGAATGAAATTTTCATGGTTTGAGCAGAGATCTCATCCCACTCCTAGTGAAGACTTCCTTTACTCTTGTGTATTTTCTGGTATGTTCTAATCTGAAGAATTTATCCAATTTATATTTGCTGTTTTGCTTGGATAAATGGGCTTATTATTCACTATTTGCTATTTGTGATGGTCTTTTATATGAACAGCATTTGGTGGGAAGAGGTTAGTATAAGGTAAGATCTGGAAAAAAGGGAAGTAACTTTTATTCTGTGAACGAGGCTCTCTCCTACTGAGTCAATATTTGAGGGGATAGATAGATGTAAATGTAACCATATAGAATGGATGTGAAGTCACTGTCAGCCCCTGTATCAGCAAGCACCCTAGCATACCCAGGGTGGCTGCTAGCACAGGTTCTTAGATCTGCTTTTCTAAAGGAAAGCAACTCAAAATGGGCTAACAGTCTTACTTTAATCAATCAAACAAAGATCATTTACCTAGTTCAGGGGAAAAGTCAGCACCCTGAACTTCAGAGAATACAAACACAAGTTACAGACAGAAGTTACAAGCAGACAAAGAAACAGATCAGCAGACGGGCTTCCAGCCGTCGGACCATCACATCTGTACCTAGTCAGTTACCAGACAGGGAAGCATCAACATCTGGGTTTTTCAAAGCCGGGGTGCTCAATTCCTAGAGTCTCATCTGGCCAAATCATACAACTCTTCTCAAAGTGAGCCCCAAAGCAAAAGCTCACACCAGGGCCTATATATAGCCTTCTCCTGGCTCAGAGACTGTTGCAGCCCTCTTGACCAACTGCCCAATCACAAAGTAATAAGGCCTGGGCATTCCTGAAGAACAAGCCTTCCCGCCAGAGGCTCCATTTAGCCTATTAGGGGACAGAGTATACTTTCAAATCTGGGAAGGTTCTCAGAGTCACTTAAGCCACTTAAGCAAAGGGCCTAGGGGCAGGGAAGATCTTCAGATTCCCATAACAGCCCCTCATTGAACACCTACTATTCAAGGGTATATAAACTGTGAGCTCTGCCCTCCATGATTGTCTTTGATCTAAGAGAGATGCCAAATGATTGTCCTTTTGTTAATAACATGCTGGCCTTATTACTAAAATGAATAAATTTCCCAGAAACTATATCTCTGTAGAACCCTTTTTTTATAATCACACAGTCTTCCTGGGAGAGATGTGGGCCAAATTCCATGCCACTCACAAGCCACATTTAGACAACCCATGGAACATATACATATCTTATAGGAAGACTCATACAACTTACCCATAAAATGAAAGTTTCTGCATAAACGAAACCAATGCAGTTAAAATTAGTCAGTTAACAAATATTAAGTTCCTACTATGTGCCAGAAACTGTGCTAAACACTTTTTAACAAATATCTTGTTTCATCTTCACAGCAAACCTGCAAGGTAGGTGTTATTACCCCTGTTCCATAGTTGAGGAAAATGAGGCAAACAATTGGGCAATAAATTAGAAAGGAAATAGGTAACAGAAAAACCTTGCAGAAAATTTCTTTGATAAAGGTTTCATACCCGAGAAATATAAGGAATTAATTCAAATTTATAAGAGCAAGAGCCATTTGCAAATGAAATGGGTATGGTCAGAAGATGTGAACAGTCAGTTTTCAAAGTTAGAAATCAAATTGATCATTAAAAATGAAAAAATCTTTCACACCATTAGTAACTAAAGAAATGAAAATTAAAGAAACCCTGAGGTTCTACCTCACACTTAGCAAAGATAAAAACAAAGGAAAATTGCACATTTTAGAGGTGCTATGGGAAAATAGGTATTGTAATGTACCATTGGTGGAACAAAGAATTGGACCAGTCACTCTGGAAAGTAATTTGGAACTCTACCCCCAAAATCCTTCAACTGTACACACCCAGAGATACCACTACTAGGTCTATATCCCAAGAGATAAAAAAAAAAAGATGAAAAAGACTAATATATACAAAAATATTTGTGGGACAAAGAACTGGAAGTTCAAGGGATAACCATCAGTTTATAGAATGGCTGAACAAATCATGACATATTAATGTAATAAAATATTTTCGTGTTGTTGGAAATTCTGAAAGGGATAGTTTATGAGAAACCTGGGAAAACTTATAGTAATTTATGGAGAACAAAGTGAGTAGAACTAGGAGGGTAATTTATAAACTAATAACATTGCAAAGACAAACAATTTTGAAAAGCTTTATTCCAGGGGACCTGATGATGATGCATCCTCACCTTTTACCAGAGGTGTGTGGACTCAAGTTGCAGAATGACATATATTTTTGGACATGGTTTATGTAGGTATATGGTTTAACTATTCATATTTATTGTTATTTAAATTTTTCCCTAATTTGAGAGGGTGTGGGGAGAGAGAATCTAGTGATAGAGTTTCAAAAAAAAGAGAAAGAAAAAAGAGCCATTGAAACAAGTTTCTGAAATGTACAGAAGGAAAGCTAGAAGGAATCAGAGACAGAGGACAGTTTTGAAAGTAGTATGTTGAATTTATCATATACTTGAAAAGAAAAGTTAGTTTTGCATAAGGAAGCTTTACCATTTCATAGACAACTCTCCCTTTCTTTGTTTTGGAAGTGTTCACTTTGTTTATTTCAGAATTTTTTAAATGGTGAAAAAAATGAAAAGGAGTAATACCTAGTTCCTCCTCTGACCCTTGGAATGTGAGTATTGCCAACTGAGTTCAGACATTCCCTTTTCCTTTCACTGGACATGACTCACTCTCCAGTAACTCCACCCTTTCAGAGAGATTTTCTTAGCACATGACTGGCAGAGGGGAAACAAAGAAGAAGGCGGTATCAGTTACTCCAGCAAATATCCCTTCAGTTCAGGGGGAAGCTATGGTTGGTAGCAGCCAAGCCATAGAACTTGAATCCTGGTCACTTGGTTAGCTACCCAGAATCCCCCAGTCTGTGGTTCCCAAACTGTGAGCAGTCCAAGGATGGCCACTGTGAATTCACAGGGGCGCTGGAGGATATTTCATATTTTTGAGGAAAACACACCAAAAATCAACACCTTTTGGTGGCTCTGATACTAACTTAAGGTAGTTAAAAGTTCCAAGGTTAGATAGTGCTACATTCCTTTCAATGATGTGCTGACGGGTGGAAATAAGTTTCTGACTACTTGTACTTTTGGCTACACTAGTAACTTCTAGAACTTTCTTGTTTGTGATATCACATCTTTATAAAACTGGGATTTTGGTAATTGCTGTGATGAAAAACAAATACCAGGTGACTGTCAGTGTGGAACAGGAAAAGCGGGAGGTGATAACCAATCTGATTCTGAGACTGGGGAAGTTGCACAGTGCCCAACAAGTGTACAAAGGACATTAGTAAGTAACTATGATTATTTAGAATGAAATAAAAATATTATGTTTTCTTTCAATTTATGTGCATTATTTTTTCAAACAGTTACTAAGTGATTAGGAGATAAATAATTTATTAAGTTGTTGGGATCTAACTACTTAATAAATAAAACTGTTAGGTATTTATTTTAGCTGATGGATACCTTGGAAAAGGGGCAGCTAGGTGGCATAATGGATAGAGTTCTGGGCCTGGAGTCAGGAAAACTCATCTTTATGAGTTCAAATCTGGCATCAGACACTTACTAGTTATATGTCCCTGGGCAAGTTATTTAACCCTATTTGCCTTAGTTTCCTCATCTGTAAAATGATCTGGAAAAGGAAATAGAAACCACTCCAGTACCTTTGCCAAGAAAATCCCAAATGGGGCCACAAAGAGTCAGACACAATCGAAGAAAATAACTGAACAACAACAAACCTTACAAAAATATGACTGAGACACTAAAGACTCCTGGAAGCAAGAAAGTTTGGGAATTATTCTAATTCCCCATTCAGACCTCATTCCATCTCTTTATTTTGACACTCCCCCAACCTTAGTGTTTTGGGTGCCCTCTCCTTATGGTGGCAAGTCAAGGTGGTCTGTTCTAGCTCCCAGGACTTCAATTCCCAGAATTTAATTTCACCATGTTAGAGAGATACCACTGGTTACAGTATTTTAGAGCTGGAAGATACTCAGTTACCTAGACCAACCCTTATCTAAGCAGGCTTCCTCTCTAAAATATCACAAGTGGTCATTCAGTCTGTTAGAAGATTTCCAGTGATAAAGAATTCACTGTGTCCTAAGCCTCCTAATGCAGAAGATTGATCATTTTATTTTGTAGAAAAAATAACTTTTAGTGACTCCCCATTGCCTACAAATAAAGTATATTCTTCTTAGCCTGGCATTTGAGGTGTCTCCAAAAATATGTCTTCAATTTATTTTTCTTTTTTTGTTAAAAATGCTATTTATTAAAGCCTTTTGTTTTTATACCACAGTCATTTCCTCTTAATCCCTTCTTCTGCATTGAAATTTATGGAACAGTGACTGCTCTGGCACTCATTAATGGTATTCTCCTAACTTTAGGGGTCCCTTACAACCTTTAGCCACTTAGCAGTCAGATTATCTTTTACAAAGGGATATTTACTTCAAAGGTATACAGCAGCATGAAATGAAAACCATACAAACATTACCCCCCTCCCTAACACCTGTGGGGCACAGTCTTTACCTATATCATGTCAGTGTCTGAGGATAAAAGGAGGATTAGGTTCACAATTCAGCTCAATTCCTAAATAGCATAGTCCTACCAAATTCCAAGTCCAAAGTCCTTTTTGGGCTCAAGTCTCAAGTACCCTGGCTTCACAGAGCTTTCCTGCTGGATCTGGAGACTCCACTGCCTATTTCTAGAACTGGAAAGGACAAACAAAACAGACCAAAATCCCAAGCCTATTTCTCAAGGCCAAAGGGCTAAAAGCTTCTTTCCCTCACCCAGCTCAGTTCATGGCACCTGTGCTGTGGGTGAACAGGACCTTCACCTTTTTTTAGATGTTGGCAGGATGTGGTGGGGGAGGAGAAAAAGAGGGGAGGACCTGAAGAGAGAAAGAGAGAGAGAGAGAAAGAGAGAGAGAGAGAGAGAGAGAGACAGGGAAGGAGGGAAAGAGTCAGACAGTCTCAGTTTGGTTGGTTGTTGTCCTTTCTCGAAGAGGACGAAAACGACATTACCATGCTTTAGTTAAGTTTCAATGTGTCTGACTGTGGCTGATAAGACTAATATGAGCTCAGAATGCTCTACTACGGGTCAGGCACAAATAGTCTTTGTGAACATTTGGGGATGGAATCTCCAAATTTGTGCATCCTGTGTTTCCTTTGAGCTGCTTCAATTCTGCTTTGCCCATAGAGCACAGCACCTTCTCTGATGTGGGCTCGCCATGCTGAGAGGTCCTGTGCCAGTGTCTCCCGTGTCATACAATCAGTTGCAAAGTTCTTGAAAGAGACCCTGAGAATGTCCTTGTATTGCTTCTTCTGACTACCATGTGAACTCAGACTACTAAATCTGGCAGGGAGTCCTAGGGAGCAATGGAAGTGGAAACATTAACAGCAATGGTCACTTGCTACTAAAGACTTGTGCATCTCATGACCTTCTCATCACCAACACTGTCTTCCATTTACCTAAATGCAATAAAACTTCATGGATGCGTCCTCGCAGCAAATATTGGCATCTAATAGACAATGTGATTGTAAGGAAAAGAGACAGACAAGATGTGAGAGGGCAATGTGTGGTACAGAGTGCAGGACTGATCATAGACTTATCCTTTCCCAGTCTGGTAATTTTAATGATATAGCCTGTTCCATTTTTGTAGTCAATGGAAAGAGACTGTTCTCAATTATATATAGGGTAATACAAAATGTCTTCTCTCAGAATCGGGTCCCTGAAATCTCCCATGAGAGTGCTTCCATGTTAGGTTATCTGTTCACATGCAGAAAAAAAGCACCATTACATGTCTTTTATTACAAAGAAAAAGACAAACAGTTGTACAGTACCAGTTGACAGAAAGCTTGCCTTATAGTGTATATCACATTCTGAATCTATAGTACTCTATCTCTTCTAAGAGGAGGCAGGTAGGTTTTGTTATTAATTCTGGAGTCCTTATAATTAAACAGAATTCTGCTGCTTGTTAGTGGTGTTTATATATATGGTATTATAGTCACTGGGTAGATCTGTTTCTGCTTATTTTTCTTTGCTTTAGTTCACATATATCTTCTGATATTTCTCTGAATTCCTCATATCCATCATTTCTTATGGCACAATAATATTCTATTATAATCATAGACCAAAATTTGTTCTGTTACTCTCTAATTAATAGGGACATTTTTTTTTTTCAGTTTTTGCTGTCACAAAAAAGTTCTCCAAGGAATATTTTGCTTTTATTCTGTTTCTGACTTACTCGACTATATTCCTTACCCTTTCTGGGTCAAAAGGTGGGAAGAGTTTAGTGACTTTTCTTGCACTATTCCAAATTCCAAACCAGTTTTTCCAACCTTACCTCATACTATTCCCCATCATATGCTCCATGCTCCAAAGCAAACAAATACTACTTGCTATTCACTGAACTCAACTCTTGCTTTTTTACTTGTGAATGACTGAGACAAACATTACCTAAGTGCCTACTCTGTGCCAGGAACTTTAAAGTGATTTACAAATATTACATCATTTGATCCTCTCAAAAATCCTGAGAGGAGACCTGACAATACCCCCTACTAGGTTTGTGTCTTAAAGAGATTTTTTTCACTTTTTTTTGGAGGGAGGAAGGCAGGGCAATTGGAGTTGAGTGACTTGCCCAAGGTCACATGGCTAGTAAGTATTAAATGTCCGAGGTCGGATTTGAACTCAGGTCCTCCTTGACTTCACGGTGCTCTGTTCCCTGCACCACTAGCCACCACACGTGCCTTTATTCTTAAAAGTTTAGCTCATAAGCTATCCCTTCCACTAAATTTTTCCTGATCATCCAGATGGGAAGGGATTTTTCTCTAATCTGATCTCATAATATTTTGTTTTCTTTGTTATTCAATTTTGCAAACTTTTATTAAGCTCTTATTACATGCAGAGCACTGTGCTATGAAGATATAGAGTTTAGACAGGACTTTTGTGTTTGTGGAGTTTATAGTCTAATAGAGGACAATAAACCTACATTGTATTGTATTGTAATACAGTATGTAGTCTCAGCTGGGGTATGTTTGTCAAACCTTAAAGTACTACAAAAAGGTCAGCTATTATTATCCAAACTTCTTTCTTATTTAATTGGGGGCTTATTTAGAGTAATGGTAGCCTAAGGGAATTCAAGGTAAAGGAATGGCAAAAGACAGACTGGGGCAGGTAGACCACTGAAAAGACCTTGTAGACCTCTTTGAAGTTTCTAGGTAGCTGTAGATATAGGTAGGTTGGATCTTAGGATAATAAGAATGCTTTCTCATGTGAGTTTTCTAAAGTTCGAAGCCTTTGAATTTCTTAGACATGTTGGGGTAGGGATGGGACACACAGAAAGTGAATTAAAAAAAAAACCAAACAACCCAGCAACCCAATCTGTCTACTTGAGACATTTAATTCCAAAAGGCACTGCTCTTCCTAGAAAAGGATTTTTGTTGTTGTTTGTCCTTTGTTCTCAGAAGAGGACCAAGATGTCAGGAATGGGATGCCATGCAAGTGAATTGGGTTTAAGTGAGGTAGGGCTATGCAAGATCCCCAGTTTCACTTTCTCCTCTGGAGCCTTCTGGGTCCAATGGCAAGAGATAGATCAGGACAGCTGGAGATGGCCCCCTCCTAGAAAAATAAAAGAAACTATGTCAGACATAAATTAACCAATTAACCAGCATTTGTTAAATGTCTACTCTGTGTCAAGCACTGTGCTGATGCTAAGTATACAAACACGAAAGTGTGATGGTTCTTGTCCTCAAAGAGCTTACATTCTACTAGGGAAATGCAATATGTTCATGGACATGGCAAAAGCAATTAGACTAAGAGAATATTCTTCCAGCTCTTTCTTACTAAAAGTTTGGTCTCAGTCCATTGGGCATAGATGTTACTATGACATCCTGAACTGATTGCATATGAGAAAATGCTATTATTTTCAAGTGATACCGTTGCCCTACAAGAAGAAGAGAAATTTAAACCCAGGTTGGTATATGTTACTGAAATGTTACAAGAGTGACAGATGTCAGACATAGAAAAGTGAGGATGATTTCTAGAAAGTCTCAAAAGTCGGGCATTTTGAGGTTTCAAATGTTAAAAATGGATAACCTTTCTTTTATGGCACACGATTGCTTAAGGTCACTGGATTACTTCTTTGGGGGCATATCAAGTTCTTAATTAAAATTCAAGTGAAATTCTAGCCAACATTGTAACTAGCAATTCTTGCTCCTGGGGCAAGCATCACGTGTATTTCAATATAATTGGCTTCTTTCTCTAATCTGGTGTATTTTATTTAATTCATTTAAATGCATTATTCTAAGAAAGGATTCAAGGCTTTACCAGACTGCCAAAGGGGTCTATGACATATTAAAAAAAAAGGCTAAGAGTCTATGCTCTATATAAATGTTTGTTTTCATTTTTAATGGTGAATTCCAGGATATTAGATTTTTCAGATTCCATAGTATCTGATGAATGGAAAGAATACCTTATGAAGAAGTCTGAAATGTTTTCATTGAATGAGTGGGGTGCATAGTGTACCTCTGGTCTCTGAAGACTATTTTCATCTCTGTAATTCCTGATCATTTCAAGGACATTCTTGAAGAATTGTCCTCTCTGAGATGGAAGACCCAAGAAACCCCCTGAAACAACTATTCATACAAGCCATTATTCCGTCTCATAGAACTTATAGGAGTGATATGAAAGGAGACTAGGAAAATTAGAATGTGCATGGAGGACTGAACTGTGTGACCTTGGGCAAATCACCTACCTTCCATTTTCCTCAATTTCCTCTGCTCTGAAATGAGGACAATAATAGCCCCTACCTTCATTTGTTGTGAGGATCAAATGAGATATTTGTAAAGTACTTAGCACAAGGTCTGGCATATAGTAGGTGCTTAATAAATGCTTGCTTCCTTTCTTCCTTCCAGACCACCAAATAAGCAAATTGTTGTGAATTCATGATTGTCCACCTGGCAGTCAGAGGTTCTTAGAAGCAGACTTGTGCAATGAGTACTAATAGATTCTCATGACAGTGGGAGGTAAGAGAAAGACTACTTTCATTTGCCTAGTAGAGCTGACTGATTCAAACACATGCCACATGGGATGTCTAAGGCACTTGTCATTTCTGAGCAGGCTATGGGAAGAATGGTGGGTGATATGCTGTATTTATAGATACTGATCTATGTGCATGAACAGCTACCTGGTGCAGTGGATAGACTACTAGGTCTGGAGTCAGGAGGATTTGAGTTCAACAACCTCAGAAATTAGCTGTGTGACCCTGGGCGAGTCACTTAACCCTGCCTGCCTCAGTTTCTTCATCTGTAAAATGGGCTGGAGAAGGAAATGGCAAACCACTCTAGTATCTTTGCCCAAAAAACCTTAAATGGAGTCATGAAGAGTCAGGCATGACTAAAAATGATGGAACAACAATAAAACCATATGAATAGAAAGATGGCACAACATGAGAAAAGGTAACTATAGGCATTAGGCTAGAGCTGCTGCTCTAAAGAGGGCACTATTATGTATAAGTTTTGCCAAATATCTGCTAAATCATGTGTTATATAGTATCTCAGGGAGTGAATTCCGATTCTGAGAAGAGGACAGCATTTAGTCACTGGCCACAGCCAAAGAACTACAGTGTTCTGAAATACTTTCTAGACTCGAGGTTAGTGCTTATCGCAGATGTCATCACAGAGTTAGTCAATGGTCTCACTCGTGGATGTCTGCTTGAGAGGAATCTTTAAAAGGACAGAAGCGATTTAGAAAAAGGTGCTTCAATAACAGGAACACTTAGAGTCAGCCATCACTGTAATGAAAGTTGTGGTGTGGCCTTCAAGGGACTAATTACTTTCCTTGTACATATACTATTGTTGCTTTTGGTGATCTAATTATAAGGTTGTGGTGAGGAGACAAGGGATTTGCTGTAATGTCAGGAATACTAGTAGAGGATTCTCCCTTTGTGTACCTTTTCCTGCTTTCACCTGTATTTTGCTTATTCAGGTTTTTTTTTTTAGTCATATCTGACTCTTCCTGATCCTGTTTGGGATTTTCTTGGCAAAGATACTGGAGTGTTTTGCAATCTCCTTCTTTGGCTTATTTTACAGATGAGAAAACTGGGACAGACGGGGTGAAGTGACTTGCTCAGGGTCACGCAGCTAGAACTGTCTGAGGCCAGATTTGAACTCAGGTCTTCTTAGCTTCAGGTCTAGAGTTGACTCCATTGCATCACCTAGCTGCCCCCCTGAGGTATTTTGGTACCTCATGGCAATTTGCATAGCTGGGTATAAGAATCAAAACAATTATTAGAGAGGAATTAATATGTTTATTTACTATTTTAGAAAATCCCAGGGTGAGATAAAAACAGTGAAGAGAAGCATATTGACTGACCCTGAGAGGGAATGAGAAAAAGTAATTCATTCAAATCCTGAGAGGAAAGTCTCCAGGATAGCTCCTTGAATGGAAGCAGGCAGTCTAGCTCCCTTACCCCTCCCACCACCCTGCTCCCAAATCTAGCAAAAACCTGAAGAAAGCACTAGCATGGATAATGATCAAGAAAATCGATGATGGGGCAGCTAGCTGGCCCAGTGGATAGAGTGCTGGGCCTGGAGTCAGGAAGACTCACCTTCTTGAGTTCAAATCTGGCCTCCAACACTTATTAACTGTGTGACCTTGGACAAGTCACTCAACCCAATCTGCTTTAGTTCCCTCATATGTAAAATAAGCTGGAGGAGGAAGTGGCTCAACTACAATAACAAAGTTACTTCATCTACCTCATCACTACATGAAGTCTCAATCCAGAAGCCCACAGACAATAAGAAAGAGAGACCAACAGGAAAGATGGTGCAAGCATAGCCTCCCAGTGAGACCAGAGACACCCAGCACCCTGCAAGGCTTTGTGTCTGCATTTGTATCAAGAGTAGAGAGGATTCCCAAGAAAAAACCCTGGGATGGTTGGAAACTTATATAGCATGGACCTTAGAAGTGACCCACAATGCTTAACAGCACTGAGATCAGGACATTTCAGGAGCTGGGGTTCCAGGTCAATAGCTGCAAATTCAGTGCTTTCAACTTCAAAAATCCATGGGAACCTAAAACCTACTAGTGTTCTTAGTATAGACACACCCTAGGAGGTGAAGATCAGAGTAAGAAACCAGCTCACCCAAGTCTAGATCAATCAAGGCCATCTGCCCCACCCAAAATTGCAGTAGAGGGTAGAGACTGGCCCTGGCACAAAGCTCCAGTTGGAGATATAAGTAAATAGAAGAATATATGGATCACCACAAAGAATTATTATAGCTCTAGAGATACCCTAACATCAAACCTAGAAGATGAGAGTAACCTCACAACGACTAAGCAGAGACACAAAGACGTGGGGGAAAAAACACCTTGATTTTTGGGCACAAGCTTGACAGTGACAAATTTTATTACTCAAGTTAATTTATTAAACATCTCTGCTTAGAGAAATGAATAAAAGAAAGAGAAAATCCAAAGGAGCCAAAATCCAGATCTATCCTGCCTTTGAAAATCCATCTCCCTCTACTGAGCCGTTTTGGAGTTATAATTTGTTTTATTCTCAAGGACAAAATGCCAGGATAACTTAGTTAC
Organism: Pseudochirops corinnae; assembly: GCA_028646515.1. Classification (NCBI taxonomy): domain Eukaryota; kingdom Metazoa; phylum Chordata; class Mammalia; order Diprotodontia; family Pseudocheiridae; genus Pseudochirops; species Pseudochirops corinnae. Next base: position 108,907,830 of record CM053585.1, on the reverse strand, counting down.
AGAGCTCAGGTGAAAGTTCAGTAAACAAGGTTGACTCCTCAAATAGAACAATAGTCTTGTAAAAATTTTAGGGCATTCTGGAAGATCATTTTTCCTAATACCATTCAGTTCCTCTTCAATAGCTTCCTTTAAGAATTCCCTTTTCCACCTGGTCAAAGGTGAATTCAAGAGATACTTCTATTAACTGAATTAATCAAAATCTTCCTTCTCTAAATCTGATGCTTACCCTAATCACTTCAGGGAGAAGTCCTTCCAGAGCTGATTAGGTTTCTCCCTTTATAAACTGGTTAGATCTTTGATAAGAATGGAGTAAAAAGATTTCAGTGCAGATTATTATTTTCCTAGAAAGTTAATTAAGTACTGATAAGGTTTTCTTTATTCGAGTTAGTCTGGAAAAGACTTTGACTAAAGAATTATTCTAATATTATTTTGAAATATGTAGCCTAATGGAACAGGGGATGGGAGGGGGAGAAGGGATTTAGTATGCTTTGACAAAAGAAGATATGAGTTTTCCACAAAAACTTCCTGGATGCCTGGAAAAAAATCGAGCCAACAGAAGAATAAAGAGAAACCTATAAAGGTTATCTTCAAAACCCTGATGTCTTCAAAAGGTGTTGAAATAATTAAATAAGAAAAGCAGAGGATCTGGGGATGGATTGGTTCTGTCCTGAGGGTTTGAAAAAGAAGACAAGGGAAGGTATAAGGAATACATTACTGGAGATAGGAAGAAGACTGTGAAACTTACCACTTCTCATAACTGAGTTGTGAGAGATGAATATGCAAACATGGAATAAGGGGGGGGGAAGCAGATATCAGATGAATGCCACTCTTATCTGAATCTGACAAAGGAGAGTTGAACTTATATCCGCACTTAGAAACACACACACACACACACACTCTCACTCTCTCCTCTCTCTCTCTCTCACACACACACACACACACACACACACACACACACACACACACACACACACACACATACACAGAGTCTGGTGTAGAAATTTATCAACACAGGAAAGACATAAGGAGAAGAAGAGGAGAGGTCAAAAGGGAGGGTAACATTGGGGAGGGAATAGGCACAAGCAAAACAAATTTCTGCTTCAGAAAGTATTTTCTAAAGTGGGGATTAAAAGGCAAAAAAAGAAAAGCAAACAAGTGAAACTAGTGCTTACTCAATTGGGGAATGGTTAAACAAACTGTGGTATCTCAAGGTTTTGGGATATCATTGAGCTGTAAGAAATAATGAAAGGGTTGGAGAATCTTGGGAAGATTTGTATGAACTGATGTGGAGTGAAGGTGTTAGAGAAGTAGTTCAAGGATACCCTCCTCTCCTCTAAGTTTTCCCTTAGGGATTTGTATTTTTCTCCCTAAGTAGTGTAGGACTCCTTGTGAGGAACTGTTTTCCATTGGCTATAAGGGGTCAAGAAAGAAAGCATAGGGGCAGAGCCAAGATAGAAGCATAGGAGCAGCAACATATCGCAGCTCTCACATAGCCACCCCAAAATACCCATAAAATATGACTCTAAACTAATCCTAGAACTCCAAAATGCACACAAATATACTTTCCACTAAAGTCAGCTTGGCTATGAGGAACCATATCAGCACTGCAAATCGAAACCAGCCTGGCCTGAAGCCCTGGTTGAGCCCCGGGGGTGGCTGGACATGAGAAGCCAAGGAGCCTCGGGTGAGCGGATTAGCGGCAGCTGCGAGCCCTGTTCAGAACTAGGTCAGTGGGATTTGTGAGGTCTTGGGAGAAAAGAGGTCTGGCCGAAATGCCCCCAGGGCGGGAAAGCCAAAGGCAGAGGTTCTGCACCCGCCTCTGCATTGCAGCTTCCATGCCCTTGGCCTGCAGACAGCAGGGGGACAAAGCGATCGTTCAGAGGCCAAAAGCTCTCACGTTGAGAGGCCTGGATCTGGATCGCAGTCTTGGGCTTCGGTCCTGTGAGTCTTCCTTATCCAGTGAGCTGGAAGTAGGAAAGGGACCCAGCACCTTCCTGAGAGCTACGGCAGCCGGGAGGACCCCAGCAATTTGGGACAGAGCTTTCCCTTCTGGAAGCAGAGCCCCACAGAGATTAAAAAAAAAAATCACGGACTGACCAACCATGAGTAAGAATAAGCATAAGAAGCAAAGTAAGAACAGCAACCAAACCCTAGATTCCTTCTTTGGGGAAAAGAAAGATCATGGCAAAGAGAGGGAGGAGGAGAGTGCAGCCAGAGCTCCCCCATCAGGGGCTTCCAATAAACATGAAGAATGCCTTAAAGCTAGAGATGAGCTGAAGAAGGATTTTGAAAACCAAATA
>CM053585.1:108845783-108905030 GCA_028646515.1 Pseudochirops corinnae | reverse complement strand
CTCCATGTGACCACATTCAGCCTATTAAGGAACAGAGTATACTTTCAAATATCCAAGGGTCCTCAGAGTCACGTAGCCACATTAGCAAAGGGCCTAGGGGCAGGGAAGATCTTTAGATTCCCATAACATTATTCTATATGTAGCTTGATTGTACATGTTTGTTTGGAGAAATGTTGTAAAAATAAAGTTGACAAGTCTTGGCAACAGATTGGGGGGAGGGGGTGTTTAGAGGTAATAAAGATTCTAGGATAACTTCTACATGGTGAGCTTCAGGGACAGTAATAAGAAGTTAGGAGGAAGAAGAATTTAGGTGGAAAGATGCTAAGTTCAGTTTTGGACATATTGAGTTTAAAATGTCTATGGAATATCTAGTTTAAGATGTCTGAAAGTCAGTTGAAGACATGAGATTGGAAGTTAGCAGAGAGATTGGGGCAGGACAGATAGATTTGAGAATCATCAGCATAAAGATCGCAGAATATTCATCATTGAGTGGATGGCACCATTCCTCTTCCCAAAGGAAGTTGGAGATCAAGAGGCAAGTGCAGTATGAGATGGATGGCACATGGTCAGATGTTCATATTGGAAACTCTATTTCATGACTCCTCTTCCCTCTGAAGGGTGGAGATTAAGCAGGAAACAGATGCAGCAGGAGCCTTCCTCTCCCTTACTTCTTCCTTTTCCCTCAAGGACAGTCACAACAAGAGATGGAAGACTTGTGATCAAAAGGAAGGTTGATCCTCTTTGAACAAAAGGTTCTCCACATCATGCTCCAAAAATTAGGCTGGAAATGAGAATTACCTTGTACTGGCAAGGATGGATGTCTCACAGCTGGCCCCTAGCAGCTTTCCCTTAGGAGACATGCACAGCAGGACACTCAATGCTATACAAATAATTTTGTGATTAAAGCAAGGAGTACCACTGTCAGACAAGGAAACCTGCTAATATTTTACCCTTTCCATACATACATATATACTTACATGTATGTGTGTATCCCAAGTATAAAGGTTTAAGAGTCAGCAACTGCAAACCACAGAGAATAAGAATGCAAATATTAGTTAATATCATAACTTGTTCTGTAAGACTTCTTATAATTCTAGACCATATGTCTCCTTGGAAATATAACAAACTAAGAAGTGTGAAATAAAGTTGTACAGCTGAACTAACAACTATCACTGAATACATCCATGTGAAAATACATTATTGTCAGAGTTTTCTTTATCACTTATTTTTTAGAAATACATGTATAACCTAGTAACTTCCCAAAAGTCACTTCTCAAACACATACAAAAATGGTCGATGGTAGTACACTTGACCTTGCCATCACCCACAAATGCACCAGTTCCATGTTCAAGAATTCTGAAATTCTCCTTTCTGACCATAATCAATTGGCTTTCCACTTCTCCCTCTGGCCTTCCCTTACAAAATCCTATTCTTCATACACACCATGACCTCCAATTCCTCCACCAGTTCTCTCAATTTTCTCCTAGGTCATCTCCTCTGCACTAGTCACTCTCTTTTTTTTCCCATCTTGCCCCCTTGGTGAACCAATTCTCTACACCATCCTCCTCTCAAATTCCAAAATCCTATCATATCATTGATGATGCCATGCCAAGTCTCAGCCTTGGATCACTCCCCACATTCACCCCCTTCACTCCTCCATACTGTAATGATACTGGGATTTGAAGATCTTCCATGCCCCTTGAACTTGCTGATGTAGCAGGAAGAGGTGGCGCAAGAGAAAGTCGGAACCAAGCTAGCGTCCGTGAAGTGGTGAATGGAAGCAGCAGCAGAGGCAGTGGCTGCGGTTGCAGCCCGAACTCCTTTTTCTTTGAGCCTGCCAGAATTTCTACTAAGGACTCCTGCTGAGGACTGCCAGGGACGTGAACTGTGGGGAGGGGGGGGAGGGGTGGAGCTGCTGGAAGAAAGCTGCGTAGCCACTGAGCAGTTGCCGTGAGTGAGGAGAGGAGGATCTTTGCCTAAGGTAGTCTGTCCTGTTTTGAAGGCTTGAGAATGTGGGTGTTTACTACTTTAACTACATGTGCCAACTTCATAACTACTGTTTTGGCTTTGACTTTCTGGTTTTGGCACTCAGTTTTCTGGTATTTAAATAAATGCTCTAGCTATATTTCTCATGTAGAGAGCCTGCTACATTTTGTGATTAATAATCATATCAGCATACTTATAGTTACTGTAGGCATTGTGAATGCTGCATTGTTGACACACATATGTGTTGCTGAACAAGGTATCATGCAACCATCCTGATTTGGTCAGCTACAAATTTATGTTGCACAGCTTTAACTGGGCCCTCACAGCTACTAGGCAATCTTTCTACAACTCCCTTATCAACTCACTATCCCACTCTTAATATACTTGTTCTTTTAAACTTTCCATCCCTCCTCAAACCTCCTATGACTTCCCTTCTTCCCATTCTTTCAGTTGAGAATGTTGCTTCATAATTTACAGGAAAAAAATTGAGGCCATTCACCTTGAGCTCCCTCTTCTCCTCTCTTCCTCATTGCCTATCAGTTAAATGCCTTCTGTCACTATCTCCTCCTTATAGGAAGAAATGGCCTTACTCCTCACCAATGCTAACCCCTCTACTTGTTGAAATGATCTGATTCTATCCCATCTCCTCCAACAGACTGCCGCTCTGTCACCCCCACTCTGTTACTTGTTTTCAATCTTTCTCTGTCTACTGGCTCATTCCCCAAGACCTACAAATATACCTATGACTCTATCCTGAAAAAAACACTACTTGATTCTGCTATCATTTCTTCTGCCCTTTGTAACTAAACTTTTTTTTTAAGCCATCAAATGGGTGCTTCTACTTTTTCTTCTCATTTTTTCTTAACCCCTTAAAATTCAGCTCCAATCTTATCATTCCACCAGAACTGTTCTTTTCAAAGTTATCAATAATATTTTAGTTACCAAATTCCATAGCCTTTTCTCACTCTATTCTTTAGAACATCTCTTCAGCCCTTGACACTGCTGATCACTCTCTCCTCTTTGATACTTTCTTCTCTCTAGGTTTCTGGAACACTAATCCCTCCTGATTCTCCTCCTACCTTCCTGATTCTCCTCCTACCTTCCTGATTGCCCCTTCTCAGTTTCTTTTGCTAGATCCTCATTTACATTATGCCTTTTAAATGTAGGTGTCCTTCAGTATTCTGTCCTGGGACCTTTTCTCTCCTTCCTTTTCTTCTTCACTTTGTGATCCTATCAGCTCTTGTGGATTTAATTACCTTCTCTATACTGTTGATTCTCAAATCTACCTATCCCACCTCCAGTTTCATATCTCCAACTGCCTTACAGACACCTTAACTGAATGTCCAGTAGATGTCTGAAACTCAACATTTTCAAAACTTAACTCATTAGGTTTATGGCCTCAGGTAAATGCCTCATCAAATTGGAAAATTCAATCAGAGTTCAAGGGGTTTCCCAGAGCCTGTACCCCATCCATATGGTAAAGAGCAGCACCATTCTCCCAGTCCCTCAGGTTCGATACCTAGGAGTTATCCTGGACTCACCTTCTCTAATATTGCCAACAGTTCAGGGCAGATCCTTATCAGCCCATTCTTGGAGTACTGCAATAGCCTGCTGGTGGATCTGCCTACCTCAAGTCTCTCCCCACTCCAATTCATCCTCCATTTAGCCACTAAAATGATTTTCCTAAAGCTCAGTCTAACCATGTGACCCATCCACTCAATTAACTCCAGTTACTGCCTATCACCTCCAGGACCAACTACAAAATCCTTTGTTTGACATTCAAAGCCCTCCCTCTTCCCTATTCCCACCCCCACCCCCACCTTTTCTGTTTTATTCTATCTTATTCCCGGACAAGAATTCTTCAATACGGTGACACTAGTCTCCTACCTTTTCTGTAAACAAAACACATCATCTCTCAACTCCAGATATTTTCTCTGGTTAAAGTTCATACCTGAAACACTCTCTCTCCTCAACTCTGCCTGACTTCCTTTAAGTCCCAAATAAAATCCCATCTTTTATAGGAAGCCTCCCTAACGAATCTTAAAGCCTTCTCTCTGTTAATTATTTCCTATTTATCTTGTACATAACTGATTTGTTTATATTTGTTTTGTTGATCTGAAAGTTTGTTTAAAAGAGGCAACCTGGCTAGGTGATATATAAATTCATATTGCTTTATTCCCTGAAAGCTAGCAGATACACATACATGGAGCCAAAACATAAATTTTGACTCTCTAATAAAAGAATGAGAATCCTTAAGTAGATTTTAGAATGATCCCAAATCAGCATATCTGTATCATTCAAATTCATGATCTCCATATATGTTTAATCATAGTATGAGAAAGGAATTTTCTTAAGTGAATAGATTTCAAGTACCATAAGATAAGAGTTGACAAATTGTCAATTGAAATTACAACCCAAGATATCTGTGTTTAATTTACCATTAACATGACTTAACATAGTATATGTCCATAAAAGAGTAAAATAAAAAAACTCCCATTTATTAAAGTTAAGGTCTGGTCAAGGCACTTTGTCCTTAGTAGTCATTAACAAAAGAATTCTCTGGTCAGCCTTGTAGTGTTGACACAGGAAGGAGCATTTTGAGTTCACTCAGAAAGCAAGGCATGTCTGTAATGCCAAAAAATTGCAAAGCATTATGGTAGATTAAGCTCAGAGTGAGCCACAATGCCTCTCCTGATTGGCCAATACAAGTTTTAGACCTTTCTCAGATCCTGAGGATTCAAAATGGTTTGGGGAGGGGTCTACAGTTTGTATATCATCTCTGATATTATATTGTGAGCTCCTTGAGGGCAGGGACTGTCTTTTGCATTTTTTTTTGTATCCCCAGGGCTTAGCACAGTGCTTGGCAACAGTAGGCACTTAATAAATGTTTATTGATTGAGAGATCTGACTGTACATAATACGACTGATAGTGTTCAGATCTTTGGAAAATCCTTATCACCAGACTCCTTATTACATTCCTTTAAAATCACTGTATAGCAACATTTGAGGAATATTTAAAAAGAAATATTTAAGAACTCAAGAAGTAGATGACTAATGGACTACAGGGACTATTTTTTCACATGACTGAAGGAGGATTTTATTACAAAATAACAACTTTTTAGGAAGAATCAGGAAGAAAAAATGTAAGAGGTCAACTTTTGTCATTCATAACTGCTATAAGCCTTATATAGAAGACAGGAAAGTAAGCTTTGTTAATAAAATTGAAGCCCCAAATAAGTCAACAAGTTTTATTGAACATCTATTATGTATGCAACACTATGCTAGGAACATTAATAGCAGCACTTCATTGAAAACAAAATGGTCAATATAAAATGAAGATTTTAAGATCTATTTTAAAGTATACTTTTGAAATCAAAGTAGGCTATCAAACATTAAAAAAATACTTTAAAAGTTTCTTAATAAATGTGATACTTTATGTCAATGATTGCTCCAACATATGTCCTTAAAAAAAAACCTAAAAAAAATTTTTCATTGAATAATAACTTATAAATTCATAGGACTACAAATATCAAATATAAAATAACAAAAAAAAAGGGATGGAAGAACTTGTTATCATGGAAAGAGCAATGAATTTGAAATTGAAGGAGCTTGTTTTCCTCTGGTGATAATATTACTTCCCTTAAAAAATTCTTACCAACACAGGTTGCTCTTTCTTCCCACTTCCCACAAGTCATGGAGCCAACATATGGGGTTGGTACTATTTCTTACCACTTACTGATGTCACCATCACACAATATTCTCCTCTCATTTGAATTCAAAACTGACCATTTGTTATCATCTCCCAGTCATTATCATCAATATCCATAACACCTTCTCACCTGTAGAACCTCATTTGCGATTCTCCTTTCTATCTACTATCACCTTAGATCCTACAGCAGGGGTCTGGCTATGTCACATACACACACACACATACACACACACACCCCATGTAAACACACACACCATTTAATAGACTCTAGGGGTTCCATATTGATGAGGTGCAGGCTTTGGGAACCCCCTTGAGCTCTCCTTGAAGTTCCTGCTCCACATTGGAGCTCACAGTGTCCTGTCCATCTCAAATCCTTCACAGTCTCTGCTCCTGGGAAGTCAAGGTTTAACAAAGCCACAAACAGACAATGTCTTAAATCCTTCACAGTTTCTGTTCCTAGGAAGTCAAGGTTCAATAAAGCCACAAACAAGTTCATGAAAAGTACCAGCATCAAGGTTATGCTTCCTCAATCTTCTGGCAGCTCCGGTTGGCCCTCAGACTCAGGAGAAGTTTCAGCTGGTTCCCAGAATCAAAATCACTCCATCCAGGTTTTCAAGATTAAAATCATTCTCTTCAGTCTGAGAGGGGCTTTTCTCTTCAGTCTCCTCAATTCCTCTTCAGCTTCCCCAGTGGCAGCAGCTTCTGCCTCCACAGAGTTTGCTCCAAGAAGATCTGACTCAGTTACCAATTCTCATTTTTCTTCTCAATTCTCAGTCCAGCAGTAGCAGCCCAGCCTCCAGATGCTGTGGAGAGAAATTCTCTCTTTCTCCAGTGGCAGCAGCTTCTGCCTCCAGGAAACTTGCTCCAAGAAGATCTGTTTCTCCCTCTCTGGGGCTTTTCCTTATATACAGTATTGCCCCTCCCTGTTCAGCCACCTCCTGTTACATCAGCAACAGGAGACAGGAGTTCATGCCTTTTGTTTCTTTATCAGAGGCTTAATCTGAACTAGGTGCTAAGTACTTCTTAGTTTAGCAATAGAAAAGGAACTTCAAATCTCATTACTGTTACATTCCATCCCTCCAGGATCCTTGACTTTACAATCTCAATCCAAATGGCCATGGATCCTGGAACAAATAGAGGCACTATACTTTGTAATCTTGCTGACTACACCATAATGTAAAGCCAAGCACTAGCAGCTTTTCAGAAGAATGCTACTGTGCACCGCTTTTAAGGTTCTGATTACACAGTAGAGTGAACACTCTATTTATTCTATAACAAATCAAAGCAAAACATTCACAGTAAATCAAAGTACAGTATTCACAATGTTACAACTTATCACAGAAAATCAAAATATAGCATTCACAACAACTTATCACAGAAAATGGCCACATAGTTTCTACCACAGTCGTCACAAAGTTTTCAACAAAGAACAATCATTTAATAACTCAAACATTCAATCATCCTTAAGGAGGTTTGCCTCCTCAAGGAACACAAAGTACAATAGTCAAAATTCTCCACTCATAGGGCACACTAAGTTAACTCAATCAGTCACTTATTCAGTTATCAATCACTAAGTACAATCATTTAGTCAATCAATTATTCAATCAACTTAATCATTCAATCATCCTTCATCATTCACTATTTAATCATAAGAAAATACACAGACCCTCACTAGTAAATTTACAATTTCTCAGTCAGTACACAGTATCCAAGTAAAGTCTTCTTTCAGCTTGACTCGGGATGGTTTCTTGGATTCCCTAAATCCCCTTCCATGGTCCCAGATCCTACCTGGATTCACCAAACTGTCACCTGGATTCAAAGGCAGACTTTGTCCAACTCTCTGTGCAGTCTCTGTTCCATGCTGAAGCTCACAGCATCTAGTCCACACCAAATCCTTCACAGTCTCTGTTCCAGGGAAGTCAAGGCTTAACAAAGCCACAAACAGACAATGTCTTCAATCCTTCACAGTCTCTGTTCCCAGGAAGCCAAGGCTCAACAATGATGAGGTACAGGCTCTGGGAACCCTCTTGAGCCCTCCTTGAAACTTCCCACAATAAGGCATTTGCCTGAGGCCATTGGCCTTTCACTGTGGCTCTGCCTAAATCTCTATCCCTCCTTTTTCCAGCAACTTCCCACCCTTAATCATTCATTTACTGGAGTCTGACCTCATTGATTCCTCCTGAAGACTCTCCCCAAACTCATTACTGGAGTATGACCTCATCTGACTCCTGAAGACCCTCCCCAAACTCCTCCTCTAGATTCCTTCCACAACCTTTCTGTATATAGGAACCCATCTTGCCTCTATGGGGGGTGAGAGCACCATAGAATGACCTAGTACAGACTTACTCTGTGTCAGATGATTCTGTCCTGCTTGCCCAATGCGTCACAGATACCAAGGTTCCTTAAGAGTCTACCCAATATGGCGAACTTGTAATAAACTTTGCTTTTCTTTGGCTGAGAGAAGACTTGAGTTGAATTCATTTGGTAGGACCTGTCATGTTGGTATTTTGGGGCCTTGAGCACCCCTAATCCTAACGCTATACCTCTTCAAGATCACCTCCAAGATTAAATATAAAATTCTTTGGCATTTGGGAAGAAAGTGGTCTTTTTTTTGCCTTTTGGAGGGGTTAAGGTAGGGCAATTGGGGTTAAGGGACTTGTCCAAGGTCACATGGCTAGTTTTGTGTTAAGAGTCTGAGGCTGGATTGGAACTCAGGTCCTCCTATCTCCAGGGCCAGTGCTCTATTCACAGCACCATCTAGCTACCCTGAAAGTGGTCTTCTTAATTAATTTCCCCTAAATGGGGAAATTAGGAGAAACAAATTTAGGAATCAAGATAGCAAATTCCATTTTAGCTTTAATAAATGCCTATCATTTGTTCTCCACTTAGCTTTCAAACTGACCTTACTAAACACAGGTCTGACCATGCCACCACTACCCCCCTTCAATAAATTCCAATGGCTCCCTATTACCTCCAGGATCAAATATAAATTCCTCTGGTTTCCAAAGCTTTTTTATAACCTAGCCTACTCCTATCTTTCCAACCATTTAACACCTTAATCCTCTACACGTACTCCATTATCTAGTAAAACTGGTCTCCCTTGATGATTCTTTTGAAAGACATTCCATGTCATGACTCAGGGATTTCCACGGGCTTTCCCCCATGTATGGAGTGCTCCACCTCTTCATCTCCATCTCTTGACCTCCCTGGCTTCCTCCAAAGCCCAATTAAAGTATCTTCTACAAGAAGACTTTCCCAGTTCCTCTTAATACCATTGCCTTCCCTATGTTGATTATGCCCAGTTTATCCTGTATAAATCTTGTTTTCACAAAGTCATTTGCATGTTGTCTCCCTCATTAATAAGACTGTGAACTCCTTGAACACAGGGACTGTTTTGTTTTTGGCCTTTCTTTGTATCCCTAGAGTTTAGCACAGTGCTTCTCCTAAACTGGGCACTTAATGTTCCTTGACTCACTAGGGAGACATTTGGCAGGGAAAAGGAGAGATATAGAATGATAGTGGGAGGCAAAGCCCCTTTCAGACTTTAAATGACCCCATTTGTGTACAAAAATGCCAAGAAGATGATTAGACAAGTGTCAGAGACAATAATCTCCTCCTTGGTCTTAGCTTTCCTCTCTGCTTTTTCTCTACCCGTTTTTCTGCCTGAGAGGACAAAAGAGATTTAGTACTGGAAAAACAGTCATTTGATAGTTGTTGGGCAAATGATCACTATCCAGTTTTCAGACACTGAAAACTGGAAACTATCTGGAATGATCACCATAAAGTTGCTCTCTGACAGATGCTCAAATCCTAGATTTGGCGGAGTATTCCAAAGAAAGGATTAAATCTAAGGCCACTGGACAATTGTAGCCACCCAGTTCTTTGGTCTAAGAAACTTGCCTAGAGGTGAGAATCTCCTGCTGAAAAAAGAAGCCTCAGTAGTCAAGATTCTTGGGAATCCTTTTTTCTGTCCCTAGGACAAAAGTTTTCTTCTATCTCTAAAAGTGTTTGAAACAGGCCTTTCAGCTGATGAGATATGACAGCACATATTTTTTTCCCCCTGAGGAGGAGACAAAGATTTCAGATGAACTAGACAGGCAGATCTGGCAGAAGCTACTTGACTAGCCCGGGCTCTATAAATCAAGAAGAATAGTATCCCTATTGGGGAGCAGCCCTGGAAGGATAAGTGGGGTGAGACATCAGTGGTCCTGCAATATCACAGTTAAGAGTTGCCCTTCTATGACTGTACCCTGAACACAAATGTTCCTTGTCTAGTCTTCTCAACTGATGCTTTGTGTATACGTGGAAGTCTGTCACAAGATGGTGGGAGAAATTTATTGCTTCTTAACATGCTATTTCATTAAATGCCTTCACTTTGAACTCATTTTGTTATTATAGATTCAACTTTCTTAGCATTCAAGTCCTCCAAAAAAGCAGACTGTCTCTCATTTAGATTTCTGTTCTCTGTACATAGGACAGTGACTGGTCCAAAGTGTCTTAATATGTGCCTTTTCATTCATTTAATAAACAAAAATTAGAAATATGAAATTCAGGTTCCATTAAAATATTTAAAGGTTTAATATATCTAAAATTGTGGACTTTGGAATGGCATTGTACTATTCATTTATCAAATATTTATTGAGCACGTGTCATGCTCAAGGCACCTAGGGAGCTAGGCGGACCAAGGGATAGAGTTCTAGGTCTGGAGTTGGAAGATCTGAATTCAAAGCCCACATCAGATACTTATAAGATTTTTGACTTCAAAAAAGTCCCTTAACTTCTCTGTGTCTTGGTTTCCTCAACTGTAAAATAAATAATAGCACCTACCTGTGGTAACACCTGTCTCCCAGGGTTACTGTGAGGACCAAATGAGATAATACTTAGAAAGCATTTAGCCTAGTGCCTGGCATATAGTAGGCACCTAATAAATGCATGTTTCCTTTGTTCATTCCTTCCTTCCTTCCTTTATAATCTGAACTAACCTGACCTTTCCAAACATTTTACATTACTAACCCTTTGCTGAACATTCTGTTCCAGCCAAACTAAGCTATTTTGCATTGACATTGTACTATTAATTTAACAGACACTCCTTGAGCACCTATCATGGGAAAGGTATTTGAACTGGTCCTGCATACATCCTGTGCCTTCCTCCAGTGGTGACTTGGCTGGATATAATTACATTCTGCCTTTCCTGGAAAGGTCAAGAATGTCTTTCCCTCAATATCTTCCTGTTGAAATCTGCAAGGTCCAGTTCAAATGTCATTTTCTTCTCCATATTGCAGACTGAAAGTCATCCATCCATTCTCTGAACTCTCACATCTTTCTATTTCTATGATGCATTTATTATATTTTACTTCGTATTGTCACTATCGGTGAATGAGCCATCTTCCTTACTATGTTGTAAATTCTTGGGGAATAGGGTACCTATTCCATACAACTTTGCGTACCCCACAACATAACACATTATGTCTTGCCCATAGTAAGTGTCCAATAAATGTCTGTTAGGTAAATAGTACAATGTCAATCTAAAGGATTCCATATTTCTAAATATTGGTTATTGAATGAATGAAAAGTATTAAGCATTATGTGCCAGACTCTGGGCTAAGTCCTAGAAACAGTCCCTGCTCTTAAAGAGTTTACATTCTAATAGTGGTAAACAACACATGTAAGAAAATAGTGGCCAGGGAGAGGATCTTTGTTCTGGGGAGTCACGGGATGAGAGAGTTGGACCATAGGGCCACTTCTTGACCTGTCCCTTCTAGACGGTAGGGTAGTATTGATTAATTACTGTGTTCAGAGAAGAAGACAGAACGCTGGGAGGGGGAAATAATGGAGAAAGTGTACATGCAACAGCAGGGCATTTGGCAAGATGGCTTAAGTGAGATGCTAGGCAGGGTGTGAAGCATGGTATGGTCTGGTATCAACTACATATGATTAGTTTGTTAAATTTGTACTCACTTCTTCAATCTAGACAGCTCAGCCCAGGGTGGGAGTTCCAAAACAGAATGAATTAATTGCCCCAGGAACTAGTGGATGATTTCTTGAGGTACTGTTGGGAAGGCGCTGTTCTAAGAGGGGCAAGAGCAGGGCAGATAGATGGAAAGGTGCATAGGACACTTTATTGAAACCTATTAAATCAAGTTTGTACTCATTTTAAAACTACTTTGACCAATACTTTATTTTGTTCATGTAAATAGCTAAGAACTGCAAAACAGTAAACAGCCTTACAATCTTGCTTAAGATTTTATAAATCTTGCACTATTTTGCATTTCTTACTACTACCAAAGCATTATGCTTTTTTAAAAGACACTACATTTTTATTATATTACATATATCTGACCAAAATGGCAGTTTATTTTTTCTGATTTGAGTATAATGCATATTGCAAATTTTTTCAACAAGGGGTAATTTTGTTTAATTATGCATATTTGTTCAAAACAACTTTTTCTTCTGTCTTTTTTCAGTAGGGGGGATGGAGGAAGCAAAAGGAGGGGTTTGGGATAAAGGACCTGAAAAGGAAGAAAACAGGGTCATAGAAGCACTTTTCTCAAAGTACAGAGGAGAACAAAAGCAAATTCAGAGAGTCACAGTCAAGTAAAACAACTTTGAAAGTTGTGTTCAGTTCATTACACGTTTAAAAGAAAAACAACCATGCATAATAGAGATATTCAGTTTTATATGCAATCTTATTTTTTTCTGTTCTATTATTTGTTTGGAAATGTACATTTTATTTGGTGCTAAGTTAAGAATAAAATTAGTTTTTAAAGTTCTAAAAGAATACAAGCAGCAAGTTGGCACAATGGATAGAGTGGGATCTAGAGTCAGAAAGACCTGAGTTCAAATCCAATCACAGACACTTAGTAGCTGCATAATATATCCTAAGTAAGTCACCTAACCTCTATTTGCTTCAGTTTCTTTTTCTGTAAAATGGGGATAATAGTACTTATTTTGCAAGATTATTGGGAGGCTCAAATAAGATAATAATTGTAAAAGTGCCTGGCACATAGTAAGGAATATGTATGTGCATATATACATATATATGAATGCATATATGTTAGCTATTATTATTATTATTACATATGTCTATTCCTAAGTACATTATTCATTTAAAAAATCAAAATATGTAAATCACCAAATTTTATGATTGACCTTCTCTCACCAAATGTTATGACTGGTCTTCATACTTTTTCCCTTTTTAGTTTTTTGAATTTTTCCCTTTTTAGTTTTTAAATTTTTTTTCCCAACTACTTGTAAAAACTATTTTTAACACTCATTTTTTAGAACTTTGAGCTATAAATTTTCTCTCCTTATTCCTTCCCTATCCTCTCCATGAGAGGACAAGGAATTTGATATCAATATAACTGTGCAGTCATGCAACATATATTTCCATATTAGCCATGTTGCAAAAGAAATGAGACCTCAAAAAAGAATAAAGGAAGTTTTTTAAAAAGTATGTTTTGATCAGTATTCAGTTTTTTTCTCTGGAGGTAAATTGTATTTTTCATCATAAGTCCTTCAGAATTATCTTGGATCATTGTATTGCTGAGAATAACTAAGTCATTAACAGTTGATTATCATACAATATTGCTGTGACTAAGGGCAGCTAGGTAGCACAGTAAAAAACACCAGCCCTGGAGTCAGGAGGACCTGAGTTCAAATCCGACCTCAAACACTTAACACTTACTAGCCTTGTGACCTTGGGCAAGTCATTTAACCCCAATAGCCCTGCCTCCCCCTGTCCAAAAAAGCAAAATACATATGTATGTGTATAATGTTTTCTTGGTTCTGTTTGTTTCACTTTGCATCAGTTCATGTAAAATTTCCCAAGTTTTTCTGAAAGCATCCTGCCTGTCATTTCTTACAGTACAATCATATTCTACCACAATTATATACCACACTTGCTCAGCCATTCCCCAATCAATGAGACATTCCCTCAATTTCCAATTCTTTGCCACCACAAAAAGAGTTGCTATAAATATTTTTGTACATTTAGGATCTTTTCCTCTTTCTTTGATCTCTTTGGGATACAGACCTAGTAGTGGTATTGCTGGGTCACTTTGGCCATAGTTCCAAATTGCTCTTCAGTTCACAACTCAACCAACAATGTATTAGTGTCCCAGTTTTCCCACATCCCCTACAACATTAATCATTTTCCTTTTCTGTCATATTAATCAATCTGATAGGTATCAGATGGTACCTCAGAGTTGTTTTAATTTGCATTTCTCTGATCAATGGTAATTTAGAGCATTTTTTTCACATGACTTTACATAGCTTCAATGTCTTCTTCTGAAAACAGCCAGTTCATATAGTTTGGTCAAGTGTTTTCTAATTGTGTTCATATAGTTCCTTGGTTTGTCTTTGCAGGCAAACTTCTGAGTGTTTTATGTTGTCTGCAGTTATTTTAAATGAAATTTCTATCTCTTCCTGCTGGACTTTGTTGGTAACATATAGAAATGCTGATGATTTGTATGGATTTATTTTATATCCTTCAACTTTGCTAAGGTTTTTAATTATTTCAGCTGGTTTTTTAGTTGATACTCTAAGTATACCATCATTTTGTCTGCAAAAAGGGATACTTTTCAAGGCAGCTAGGTGGCGCAGTGAATAGAGCACCAGCCCTGGAGTCAGGAAGACCTGAGTTCAAATCCAAAAACTAGCCATGTGACCTTGGGCAAGTCACTTAACCCCAATTGCCCTCCAAAAAAGGCAAAAAAAAAAGTGATACTTTTGTTTCCTCATTGACTATTCTAATGCCTTCACTTTCTTTTTCTCCTCTTATTGCTAAAGCTAGCATTTCTAGTACAATATTGCATAATAGTGGTGATATTGGGCATTCTTGTTTCACCCTGATCTTACTGGGAAGATTTCTAGCTTTTCCTTATTAGAGATAATGTTTGCAGATAGTTTTAGGTAGATAATACTTATTTCATCTACTATCAATTTTATCTATCATTACTACTTATCATACTTATCATTTTTATGGGTAGCTAGGTGGTGCAATGGATACAGTACCGGGCCTAGAGGCAGGAAGATCTAAGTTTAAATCTAGCCTCAGATACTTACTAGCTGTGTGACCTTAAGCAAATTACTTAACACCGTTTGCCTCAGTTCCCGCATCTGTAAAATGAGCTGGAGAAGGAAATGGCAAACCACTACAAAATCTCTGCCAAGAAAACTCCAAATGGTGTCACGAAAAGTCAGACATGACTGAGCAACAAACTTATCATTTTAAGGAAAGCTCTATTTATTCCTATGCTTTCTAGTATTTTTAATAGGAATGAGTATTTTATTGTGTCAAAAGTTTTTTCTACGTTTATTGAGATAATCATATGATTTTTGTTGTTTTTATAATTGATATGATCAATTATGCTGGTAGTTTTCCTAATATTGAACCAGCCCTACATTCCTGGTGTAAATTCCACCCAGTCATAGTGTATTATCTTTGTGACATATTGCTATAATCTCCTTGCTAGTGTTTTATTTAAAAACTTTTGATCATTATTCATTATGTAAATTGGTCTGTGGTTTTCTTTCTCTGCTTTTTCTCTTCCTAGTTTAGGTATCAGCAATATATTTGTGTTGTAAAAGGAATTTGTAGGACTCCTTCTTTGCCTATTTTTTTCCAAATAGTTTATATGGTATTGGAATTAATTAATCTTTCAGTGTTTGTGACTCAATCTGGTCCTGGGGACTTTTTTCTAAGAAATTCATTGATAGTGTGTTCAATTTCTTTTTCTAAGATAGATAAGTATTCTATTTCCTCTTCTGTTAATCTGGGCAATTTACATTTTTGTAAATATTCATCCATTTCACTTAGATTGTTAGATTTATTGGCATATAATTGAGAAAACAGCTCCTGTTAGTTGCTTTAATTTCTTCTTCATTGGTGGTAAATCTACTCTTTTCATTTTTGATACTGGTAATTTGTTTTTGTTCTTTCTTTTTTTTTAATCAAATTAACAAATGGTTTATTTATTTTATTGTTTTTTGTTTATAAAGCCAGCTCAATAGCTTTATTTATTAGTTCAACGGTTTCCTCATTTTCAATTTTATTCATTTCTCCATTGATTTTCAGGATTTCCAGTTTGCTACCTCATTGGGGATTTTTAATTTGTTCTGTTTTTTTTTTTAATTGCTCAATTCATTAATCTGCTTTTTCTCTATTTTGTTGATATAAACATTTAGAGATCTAAGTTTTTCCCTAACTACTACCTTGACTGCATACCATAATTTTTGGTATGTTGTCTCATTGTTATTCTTTTTCATGAAATTATTGATTGCTTTTATGATTGGCTCTTTGACCAATTCATTCTTTAGTTTAATTTCCAATTAATTTTTAATCTATGTATCTATGCCTTTATTGAATATAATTTTTATTACATTATGAACTGAAAAGGATGCATTTAATATTTCTGGTTTTCTGCATTTGGTTATGAGATTTTTATGCCCTAATACATGGCAAATATTTGTAAAGGTTCTATTTTCAACTGAAAAAAAAAGGTACAGTCTTTTTTATTGCTATTAAGTTTTCTCCAGAGGTCTATCATATCTAGTTGTCCTAAAATTCTATCCATCTCCTTAACTTCTTTCTTATTTATTTTTGGTTAAATTTATCTAGTTCTGAGAAGGAAAAGTTGAGGCCTTCCATAGTATACTTTTACTATTTCCTCCTGTAAATCATTTAACTTTTCCTTAAGAATTTGGTTGCTACACCATTTGCTACATATATATTTAGTATTAATATTACTTCACTGTCTATTGTACAATTTAGCACAATGTAGTTTCCCTACCTATTTCTTTTAATTACTTCTATTTTTGCTTTTGCTTAGTCTGAGATTATGATTACTAATCCTGCTTTTTTTTCTAACATCAGTTAAAGAAAAATAGATTCTGCTCTAGGACCTTATTTTAACTCTATATGTGTCTCTCTGTTTCAAATGTGTTTCTTATAAACAACAGATTGTCATATTCTGGTTTTTAATCAATTCTGCTATTCATTTCCATTTTATGGGAGAGTTTATCCCATTCACATTCACAGTTATGATTACTATGTGTTCCCCTCTCCCCACCCCCACCATTTATCCTTTTCTCTATTTTTAACATGTCCCTCCTCAAAAGTCTATTTTGCTTCTGACCATCACCTCCCTTAATCTACCCTTCCTTCTATCAGCCTCCATTCTTCTCTTCTCCCCTTCCCTTCCTACTTCCCTATAGAGTAAGATAGGTTCTTATACCCAATTCAGTGTGTGTTATTCCCTCTTTGAGTCAATTCCTGATGAGAGTAAGGTTTGAACATTGCTCACCCACCCCCATCTTCCCCTCCATTGTAAAAGCTCTTTTGCAGTTTTTTATGTGAGATAATTTTCTCCATTCTACCCCTTCCTTTTCCTCTTCTCCCACTGCATCCCTCTTTCTCCCCCCCTTCATTTTATTTTTTGGAAATCATTTCATCATAGTCAACTCATACCCATATTTGCTGTCTATTTATATTCCTCTTAATTTCCCTAAGAATAATAAAGTTCTTAGGAGTTACAAGTATCATCTTCCTATAATAGAAATATAAATTGTGTAACCTTATTGAATCCTTTATGATTTCCCCTTTCATGTTTACCTTTTTAAATTTCTCTTGAGACTTGTATTTGAAAGTCAAAATTTTTTATTCAGCTGTGGTCTTTTCATTGGGAATAATTGAAAGTCTTCTATTTCATTAAATGTTTACTTTTTCATTTAAGGACTCAATTTTGCTGGGTAAGTTAGTCTTAGTTGTAATATCTGCTCCCTTGTCTTCTGGAATATCATATTTCTAGCTCTCCAGTCTTTTAATGTAGAATCTGCTAAGTCTCATTATCCTGACTGTGGATACATGATATTTGATTACTTCTTTCTGGCTGCTTGCAATATTTTCTCCTTGACCTGGGAGTTCTGAAATTTGTCTATAATATTACTGCCCATTGTGAATTTTTAAGAAATTATTTTCTTGGGGCAGCTAGGTGGCACAGTGAATAGAGCACCAGCCCTGGAGTCAGGAGGACCTGAGTTCAAACCTGGCCTCAGACCCTTAATACTTACCAGCCATGTGACCCTGGCTAAGTTATTTAACACCAATTGCCCTGCCTACCCCCTCCAAAAAGCAGAAACAAAACAAAACAAAAAGAAATTATTTTCTTCAGAGGGCTTTTGTATCTCTTTTTCCATTTGGCCAGTTCTGGTTTTTGAGGTAGTATGTTCTTCAGCATTTTTTGTGTCTCTTTTTACCATGCTGTTGAGTTCCTTTTCATCCTTTTCTTGCATCACTCTCATTTCTTTTCCCAATTTTTCTTGTACCTTTCTTACTCAATTTTTAAAACCCTTTCTAAATCCTTCAAGGAAGTCTTTTTGGGCTTGTACCCAACTCACATTTTTCTTTGAGGCTTTGTATATAGGTGGTTTGACTTCATTGTCTTTTTCTGAGTTTGTGTCTTGATCTTCCCTGTCACCGTAATAACTCTCCATGATCAGGTTCTTTTTTGTTGTTGTTTGCTCATTTTCTAGATTATTTCTTGACTTCTAATTTTATGGTAATGTTGGTCTTTACTCCTGGGATAAAGGGGGCACTGTTCCAAGTTTCAAGTTTTTGTGCTGTTGTTTTCAGTAAATTTTTGGTTCCTTCAAGGTGGTATGATCTAAGGAAAGGTATGGTCACTGCTCTCCTGGCCTGCACTTTGGTCTGTGACCATAAGTACTCTTCTTTGCCCTGGAACTGAGACCAGAGCCCTTGCTCTCCTGTGGCCACAAGCACTAGTGTGCTAGTGGTCCTCCTTGCCATGGGACTGCAAACCAGAACTGTGTGTGGGCAATGCAACATGATTCTGAACCCAGCACTAGCAAAGAGTCCTCTGTAATCTCCTTCTGACCTCCTTATTGTCTGTGGGCTGAGACCTCCCAAAGTTGCTGTCATTACTGATGCAACCATCTCCAAGGCCTGCTGCTGGCTTGCCAGGGTGCAGCCTGCACTGCACTGTGCCCCAGGCATGACCACCATTCTGGTGACACAGACCTTTCCTACTAACTTCCTAAGTTGTTTTGAGCTGAAAAATTGTTTCACCCCAACCTTTTGTTTGTTCTGCCACTTCAGAATTTGATTTGAGGCATTATTTTAAAGGTCTTTTTGGAGAGGAATTTTGGAGAGTCCAGGTGAGTTTCCACCTTTACTCCATAATTTATACTTTTTCCTTAATGTGCTCACAAAGAATAATTTAGTTTAAGCTAATAATTTTTCAGATTATCAGAACATATAGCTTTCTTCACAAAAAATTATATTTTAGTAAATATATGACTTTTAGCTTTAACAAATTGATATATGAGTAGCAAAACAGCTTTTGGGATGGATATTGCTGTATTTGGAAGACAGTTCAGGAAAAGAGAAAAAATTCAAGTAGCCAGTTATTTTTTTCATTTTGTCGTCTTGGTAACTCAAGCAGCTGTTTCAACTGTTTTCTATTATTTTCCACTACTGTCACCAGAAAGAAAATTTTGAAATGGGAAAGCAGATGTACAAAAGATATAATTAATCTCCCTGAAATGGCCCATTAAAATAATGTCAATGGACATGAGGATAAAAAAGTTATACAAACAAAAGAAGTAGAATAATATAAACTCAAAGCTGAATAGTATTGCACAAATTATTCCTTTAACGTAGTCATATTAAAGATGTTGCAACAAACCAAAAATATCTTTGGCTGAAATCAAATGAGGCCCCAGGCAGACACGTCTTACTCAGTAACCAGTCATAGAGGAAAAAATCTTTTTGGTGCCAAAATCTCCGATAGGAAATACTAAGATTTCTAATAACTCAAGCTACAAAGAATATGGCTTTGTGAGATAAATTTTTTAAAAGTTATTCAACTCCCAATAGCCTTGCATAAAGTAGAGTCCACCAAGAGCAAACAAGTAGAGAATTGTTACTTATACAAAAACAGAATTTGAGAGATGTAAGGGATTTCAGCAGCCATATAGTCCAACTGATACACAAAAAGAAATCCTCATTAGAACATATCTAATAAGTAGTCAACCAGCAAGCCTCTACTTGAAAACTTCTAAAGAGAGAGAACCCAACACCTCTGGAGAAAACCTATTCCATTTTTAGATTGCTCTAATTGTTAGGTAGCTTTTCACAAAATCAAGCCTAACTTTATCTATTTGCAATTTCCAACTAAATCACCTATCTACAAAATAATAATATGCAATCATTCTATTTCTGGATGGGATACTTACTGTAGAATTTTTTTTAAGTCAACCATAAACAATTATACAAATTTCACTAAGGTCATCTGCAAGCTAACAGTATAGCTAGAAATAAGAGTAAGATTACTTTTCATTCAAGTAAAATGTCAGGATAGTTTCAAGTTATCTGTACCTGATGATTTAACATAAGCTTCTTAAGAATAAAGAGCATACCTTGAGATAGAGCCAAGATGGTGGATTAGCAACAGCAACCCAGCTGAACTTTCTCAACATTCCCCTCCAAAAAAATTTTAAAATAATACCTCAAATCAAATTTTGGAGCAGTAGAGTCAATAAAGATGAGGGTGAAACATTTTTCCATTGTAAGGAAACTTATAAGGTTGGCAGGAGAAGTCTGGGATTCTGAGGTGGAGGCCTGTCTGAAGCACAGGCACATACACACATGGAGCGGTCAGAGCAGTGACCTTCAAAACAGGGGCTTCAGGAGCTCTAAGCCCAGAAGGAGCCAAGGACCAAGGGAGTTAGACAACTGGTCAGAAAGAAATTATAAGGTACTCTTTGCTGGCACTGGGTACAGCTAGCACTGATTGGCAACCTTATTACCCATATATAGTTCCAGGTTGCAGTTCCAGGGGCTCTTCCTGAGTAAAGACTAAAGCAAAGACCAAGAGAGTAGCAACCATACCTCTCCCATACCTTGCAGGCACCAAAAACTTGTAGACCTCCAGAACTAGCTCTGAAAACAGCAGCACACACACAAAAAAGCCTAAAGCTTGGGACAGTCCTTCCTTAACCCCAGGTGAGCAGAGCTCAACTTTAACAAAGTTAAAAGTCAAGAAACAGGCTAGAAAAAAAAAACAAAAACAAAAAAGAATTTGACCATAAAAAGCTACTACTAGGATCACAGGAAAGACCAAAACATAAACTCAGAAGAAGACAACACAAAAACAGATACTAACAAAGTCTCAAAAAAAAAAACCTACTAATTGTATCCAAGCCCCAACAAGAATTCTTGGAAGAATTAAAGAAAGTGATGAGTAGCAGAGTAAAAATTTGAAAAAGAAATGAGAGTGATATAAGAAAATTATGAAAAGGGAATTAACAGCTTGGCAAAAGAGGCACAAAAAAATACTGAAGAAAATAACACCTAAAAAAACAGAATGGGCCTAATGGTAATTTTTTTAAAAGGCACAAAAAAATCACTGAAGAAAAAAACTCCTTAAATAGCAGAATTGGCTAAATAGAAAAAGAGGTACAAAATCTCACTGAAGAAAGCAATTCCTTACAAATTAAAATCGGGCAAGTGAAAGCTAATGCATCCATAAGACATGAAGAAAGAATAAAACAAAGTTAAAAGAATGAAATAGGAAGAAGAAAATGTGAATATCTCATTGGAAAAACAACTGACCAGGAAAATAGATTGAGAAGAGATAATTTAAGAATTATTGAACTACCTCATATTAGACTACATCATATTTCAAAAAATTATCAAGAAAAACTGCCCTAATATCCTAGGACCATGGGGTAAAATAGAAATGGAAAGAATCCACTGATTACCTCCTGAAAAAAATCTCAAAATGAAAACTCCCAGGAATATTATAGACAAATTTCAGAGCTCCTAGGACAAGGAGAAAATATTGCAAGCAGTCAGAAAGAAACAATTCAAATATCATGCATCCACAGACAGGATAATAAGACTTAGCAGCTTCTATGTTAAAATATTGGAGACCTTGAAATAGGACATTCCAGAAGGCAAAGGAGCTGGGATTACTATCAGGAATAGCCTACCCAGCAAAACTGAATGTAATCCTTCAGAGGGAAAATGTGCATTTAATGAAATAGAAGACAACCAGAGCTGAATAGAAAACTTGACATTCAAACATAAGATTCAAGGAAACATAAAAAGGTAAATATGAAAGAGTAATCATAAGAGACTCAATTAAGTTAAACTATTTACATTTCTTTTTTTTGTAGGGGGCAACTGGGGTTAAGTGACTTGCCCAAGGTCACACAGCTAAATGTGTGTCTGAAGTCAGATTTGACTCAGTTCCTCCTGATTCCAGGGCCAGTGCTCTATTCACTGTGCCACCTTGCCACCCCTGACTATTTACATTTCTATATGGGAAGATGATAACATGTAACTCCTTTATCATTAGTAGGGCAGTTAAAAGTTTACAAAGAGGGCATGGGTGTAAATTGATTATATTGGAATGATCTCCAAAAGAAATGAAATGGGGAGGAGAAAGAGGGATGCACTGGGGGAAGAGGTAAAATGGGGAAACTTTTTCTCACATAAAAAAGGCACAAGTAAGAGCTTTTACAGTGGAGGTGAATATGCAGGAGGTGGGCAATGCTTGAATCTCACTCTCATCAGAATTGACTCAAAATGAGAAGAATACATGCTCATTTGTATATAAAAATTTAGCTTACCCAATAGGGAAATAGGAAGGGAAGAGGATAAGAGAAGGGGGAGAATGATAAAAGAGAGGGCAGATTAAGAGAGGCAGTGGTCAAAGGGAGGGACAGAGTAAAAAGAAAGAAGGATAAAAGAAGAACTAGGATGGAGGGAAATACATAGTCAGTAGTCGTAACTGTGTATGTGAATGGGATAAATTCACCCATAAAATGGAAGCAGATAGCAAAATGGATTAGCAACCAGAATCCAACAATATGTTGTTTACAAGAGACTCATTTGAAACAGAAAGACACATACATATAGCTAATAAGGGACTAGAGAAGAATCTAATACACTTCAGTTGAACTGAAAAAAAAAAGGTAGGGGTAGTGATCATGATCTCATACAAAGCAAAAGCAAAAATAGACGTAATTATAAGGGACAATTAGGGAAACTACATTTTGCTAAAAGGTACCATAGACAATGAGTAGTATCAAATTTTTTCACAGCAAATTTCTCTGATAAAGGTCTCATTTCTCAAATATATAGAACTGAGTCAAATTTATAAAAATAAGAGCCATTCCCTAATTGACAAATGGTCAAAAGATATAAACAGATGGTTTTCAGAAGAAGAAATCAAAACTTTCTACAGTCATATTGAAAAATGTTCAAAATCATTATTGATTAGAAAAAGGCAAATTAAAATAACTCTGAGGTACCACCTCCTACCTATCAGAAATGACAAATGCTGGAGGAAATGTGGGAAAATAGGTGCACTAAGTAACTGTTGGCAGAGCTGTAAACTGGTCCGACCATTCTGGAGAACAATTTGGAACTATGCCCAAAGGGTTATAAAACTACCTACCCTTTGACCCAGCAATACCACTACTAGATCTGTACCTCAAAGAGATAAAAGGAAAAGGACCTATATGTAGCCCTTTTAGGGGTGGAAAAAAATGGGAAATCAGGGGGATGCTCATCAATTGAGAAATAGCTGAACAAATTGTGGCATATGATTGTGATGGAGTACCATTGTTCTATAAGAAATGACAGGGAGGGGGGTTTCAGAAAAAAACATGGCAAGACCTATATAAACTTATGCAAAGTGAAGTGAGAATAACCTGGAGATCATTTTGCACAATAACATCAATGTTGTCATGATGGTCAACTGTGAAAGACTTAGTTATTCTGATCAAAACAATGATTCAAGATAATTCCAAAGGGCTCATCGTGAAAAAATGCTATCTGCCTCCATAGAGATGACTGATGAACTCTGATTGCAAATTGAAATATAATTTTCTCAATTTTTTAATTTTTCTTGGGATTTTTTGAAATATGGCTAATATGGATATATGGCTTTCATTTTTTCACATGTATAATTGATATCATATCGCTTGCCTTTTCAGTAGGTGGGAGAAGAGTGAAAGGCAGAGAATTTGAAATTCATAATTTAAAAAAAAATGTTAAAAATGAATACTTTTTTGTACTTTCTTTGTATTCTCCATAATTCCTAGGACTATGCTATGCTCACAGCCATCACTCAGTAAGTGCTTGCTCAATGAATGAATCGATTGATGAAATGACTGAAGGAAAGTAATGAGCTTAGACTATATACTTCTTTGGCAGTTAAAAAAAAAGAGTACTTGGGGTGGCTAGGTGGCACAGTGAACAGAGCACCGGCCCTGGAGTCAGGAGGACCTGAGTTCAAATCCTGGCCTCAGACACTTAACACAAAACTAGGCATGTGACATTAGGCAAGTCACTTAACCCCAATTGCCTTACCTTCCCCCCTCCAAAGAGCAAAAACTAAAAAAGAATACCCTCAGGGAAAAAAAAGAGATCCTACTAAATTCCTTCAGTAGCACCATCTCTGGGCTATTCCCTAAATCCCACTGGAAGGTTTTCAGTTTAGGTGCCCAGAGAGGGCAACTACCTTGGATTCTTGGGGTAACCCAATATCAACACTATATCTCAAAAGGTCCCTATCACTGTACTTCTCATTAACAATCAGCTAGCCAACTCAAGCAGCTCTTAGCAAAGGCACTTACTCAAATGGCATATCAAGAACGGTAGTTACAAAATATTCTCTCCATAAACCAGCAGTGTGCTCTCTCACAAGTAAACGCAGAATTCAGCAGAAGAGTTGACTCAAACTTAGAGTAAAATGGTAGTGAGGCACACATATGGCAAAGACAACTCATAATTACTCATAAAGTAGGGGTGGAGGTCCTTTCTCTCCTTGTAGAGTTCTCATGCTGGATTCTCAGCTCCTCAGTATAGCTCAACTCTTGATTACTAGGGGTCAGTCTCCTTGAAGCTGCTTTCTTCTTTAGATGACTATCTCTTTATATCTATGTCTGTCTGAAGTATGTGTCTCTGTTCCTCACTAAATATAGTATATCCTACTGATTCAATAGCTCCCCTTTAAACCTAAAAGGACAACGTAAGGGAAGGAGAGGAATTTCCTTCATACACCCAAACCCCTGGAGAGTTTTCCTCTACTGGTAGCTCCTAGCTCTCAATATCTTCCACTTTTGAACTCTGAAATCTCCGAAATTCTTCCAGGACTTAACTACTTAAAGCCCTCAGAGGTGTGGTTAATTTGTTTGCTCAGCCAACCAGAAAGACATTCATACTTTACAAAAGGATTAGGGAGTAGGCTCATCTCTACAGTCAGTTTAACATTTCATTAACAACTTGCAATTATATTCTTGGTTTTCTGTGACTCTATTCTAAGACGGGAAGGGGACTCCTCCCCCCACTCCATTCCCTTCCAGAGGCAGCTGGTATAGATAGAGCACTGAACCTAGAGCCAGGAAGACCCAAGCTCAGATCCAGTTTAAGACACTTACTGTCTGAGCCTAAAAAAATTACTTAGCCTCTGTTTGCCTTTAGTTTCCTCAACTATAAAATGGGGATAATAGTAGCAAGGTTTGTTGTGAGGATCAAATGAGATAATACATATAAAAATAAGGTACCTTGTATATAGTAGGTGCAATATAAATACTTATTCCTTTCCTCTTCCTCTTCCCTTTGTAACAGAGAAAAATAAGCTAAATGAAACCCAACAATAAAGCATAGTACCCATTCAGGGTTACCTTCTTTCCCCACCAACTCATGCTTGCCCGTTGGGTCTCAAAGAAGGTGATTATCCCCAGTTCAAAGCACTCTAGGTCAGCACTTTTAAAACTAGTTCACCAGCCCAAAAGGAGGTGCTTACCTTTAATAGTCAGCCAGTAGATATAATAACTCAAAGCAAAGACATTTACTGTGATGGTTTCCAAAGAACAACAGTAACAAAATATTCTTCCCATAAACTTGGACATATTAGCCCACAACTATACACAGTGTGAATGGCATCTGTGGGCACACACCTGGAGTACACTGGTAGAGAGACAATACACACTTAGAGAATTCATCACATGGTTCAAGTAATTCATATCTCTGGCATTCATAGACCCCAATGTCCTTTATCTTTTCATGCTGCTCCCCCTATATGTAATGTCTCTGCTGGGCAGGCCACTCAATTGGGCTCACTGGGCTTATTCGGCTCTGCAGTTTAACTCCTAATGGCCAGCCCTGGCTCTCTTCAATTCACAGAGGTCACACTCTATAAAACTGTCTGCTTCCTGGACTTTCCATTGACCTATTTCTTTTTTTTTTTGTCATCACTCATTTGATTTTTAATTAATTTTTGATCATTTCACATTCAGAAACTATTTACTGTTGCCAAATTTTTTGTGACTCCATATGGGGTCTCAACCTATATAGTTTCTTCTTAAACCCTAGTTTAAGAAGTGCTAGGCTAGATGACCTCTGAGAAGTACCTCCTAATTGAGACTCTAGGATCTTGGGCCTATCCAAGGTCTTATCCTTTGTTTCCAGTGTCTGTAACAAGGGTTCTTAATGAGGGTGGTCAGAGAGGAAGTCTCAGGTAAGAAAAACTGAGACTTAGGTATGTACAGACTTTGGGAAAGGCCCTTTAGACCCCTGCCTAAAGGCCTTGATCTTGAGAGGTTGTAAAGGGTCTTCAACAGCTTTCTGTAATTGTGGGCATCCTGCTTAGGAGCAGAATCTACTGCTGGAACCACTAAAAATGTATATATTTTTAAAAATATTTAAAGAATATAAAGATACCTAAGAAAGCAGTGACCACTGATTGGAAATACTCAGTTCTATCTGTTCTAGACAAAGTCATAGAAGCCATGCCATGCCTGACCCATGTTTTTCACCCCCAAACACATTCTAATTGGTATGAGAATGGTCCTGTCTGGGAGGCCTGAGACCCCATCGGGGACTCGAACTTTAAGCTTTGACAAGCTGAACTCTTCACACATATGAACAAGGCAAAAGGTCACACAAATACCAACAGAGTCTGCGCTGATGGAAATATCTTTGGGTCACCAGAGCTGGGATCCAAAAGATACACAAGAAACCATTCCTTTTGAATGCACGATGTTCAGGGAATGAGAAGCATGTCTAGACAAGGATGTATGTGACATATACATCTTCAGACTTTCCCCAGCATGGTCTGGCCACACAGGTGGGAGTTAGAACAAACTCATACCCATCCAATTCTGGCCTTTCCCTTGGGCCGTCCAAATGGCTCACTCTCAATTCCTTGGCTCCCAGAACCATTTTCAGCTCTCTCTGTTTTCTCCTGCAAGGGGGATAAGGATGTCCAGGGCTTTGGATCAGGCACCTGGCAGGGGTTAACAGGGAAGAAGGCCCTAGTCAAAATCTCTAGTCCCAGGATGTCACCATAGAATAGGCTCAGTACAGATCTCCCAGAGGCCACCAGTTACTTCAGTTTCCCTAGTGAAACTGTACCTATTATGTACTTTGAAGGTGCCATCATGAGGACTTTAGGAATCAGTTCAGGTTCCAGCTGGGCAGCAGCCATTGTCCTATAGGGTCTGGTGCCAACACCATCAATTCTGAGCTCCAGGTTGAGAAGGTGATGGGGTCCTGCCTCTGGTCCAGTGCTTTTGGCCTTCTCCACTGGCCCTTCTCTCTTTTTTTCCTCCTTTTTGGAGGGCAGAAGACAGGGCAATTGAGGTTAAGTTACTTGCCCAAGGTCATGTGGCAAGTCAAGTGTTAAGTGTCTGAAGCCACATTTGAACTCAGGTCCTCCTGACTCTGGGGCCAGTGCTCTATTCACTGAGCCACCTAGCCACCCCACTCTGGCCCTTCTCTTACCAGAGGTTGGACCCATTCCAGAGATGACATACTCTTCACCATTTACAGAATATGCCACAGTCTCCTCCTCCCTGATGGCACAAAATGGTGGGCTGCTAACACTGGAGTAAGAAAAGCCTCCCCTGACCATCCATCTCCTTGTAAAGGAATTAGCTTCCTCCTCCAGAGTACTGGGGTCCCTAGTCCAAAATGAAACACTACCTTTCTTGTGGCACAACATTGGGGGCTTTCAGGGAGTTCCAATCTTCCCTTTATAGAGGCGAGAATGGTTGTACTTGAAAAGAAATGAGGAATGTGGGGGTAGAGGAGAACTCAAGGATGCCTCTCTCATTGTCCCTCTGGCCATTCTTTGTTACTTTGTAGTCCACTGCACAGAGGTGACTAAGGCCTGACCTTCGCTGCCAGTCCATGTCCACAAGATGAGTCAGAAGCAACACCCACAATAATTTCCTAAAAGATCTAAGGCCATATGTTCTCCTTCCTGGCACCTGGGGGGCTGGGGTAAAGGGGGAGATATGTGAGCAAGGGTTTAGTTTCTTGTCCCTTCAAGAAAGGCCACGTTGCCCTCTGATCTTCTCATCTTTATGGTTGAGGAGTATACCTGAGGTCCTGACAAACCCTTGACTTTGAAGCAGACATCACGGTGATTTCAGTTGAGCTCCCAGTATCCCACTGGACAATAGCCACAGCCTTTGATGGTCATGAGTCCCACCCTCAAAATCTGGTAGAAATGAGGTGAATGAAATGTTGAGATTTTTCACTGCTTTTAAACAGAGATCATGGAGATTGCAGAGATCTGGAGAGTGCTGCTTAGGGAAAGCCCTGGTCAAAGTCTGTTCAGGCTACATAGGAGTGGTCCAAGGATATCAGCCCAGATTAGGGCCAGGACTTATGCCCTGGATTTGAAGAGTCACTTCAGGTGCCTGGTGTTAAAGGGAATTTGGAACAATCCAGTGTTCAGCTACTTTGAAGCTGGCATCATGGGTATTTCAAAGGATGGATCAGAGCCTGGCTGGGCAGAGGCCATTGTCCTATAAGGACTCATGCCAACACCATCATGCCTGAGTTCCTAGTTGAGGTGACTGGACCCTGCCTCTGGCTCAGGGGTTATGGCCTCCTCCACTGACCCTCCTTTTGTCA
This sequence comes from Pseudochirops corinnae, assembly GCA_028646515.1. NCBI lineage: Eukaryota > Metazoa > Chordata > Mammalia > Diprotodontia > Pseudocheiridae > Pseudochirops > Pseudochirops corinnae. The sequence goes on along the minus strand of CM053585.1, from coordinate 108,876,378 downwards.
GAAGCTGTACCTATTCCAGAAATGACATATTCTGTGTGAACACCAAACCAATGAGTACCTAAGGTGAAACAGATATCAAGGGCAAGCAGGGATATAGATGGAGGGCCCAAATCCTCCTCTCTATGCTGACCTCATAAAGGATGGGAAGTCTTTGTCTTTGCAAATTTTCACCCATTTCCAGCTTGGAAGGAAAAGGGGTGGGGATGGCAGGAATCCGAAAGTGACAACCAAGGTTGCAGATGAGTCCAAGTCTCTGTCCTTTTTTTTTTTGGTCTGTTCCATATCAACCATGGGGTAGAATCTAGGAGGTTAAACTTTCTGTTCTCACCTGCAAGGGAGTATGGGGGAGATTTGGGGCTTATGATCAGTCATACTGGGGACAACAGGCATCTGGAAAGAAGTTAGTGAGGAAAGAAGAGACCTGGTTAAAAAAATAACTGCTTTCAAGATTCCTTGGGGATCAGCCAAGGAAGTCACTCCAGTCACTATCAGATCTCCCAGATGCTACCAGTTACTTCAATTTCCCTAGTGAAACTGAGAGGTGAGGTACAATCCAACATTATGTACTTTGAAGCTGCCATCATGGGGACAACAGGTGACAGTTCAGGTTCCAGCTGGACAGAAGCCATTGTCCTATAGGTACTGGTGCCAACACCATCAATTTTGAGCTCCAAGTTGAAAAGGTGATGGGAGCCTACCTCTGGTCCAGGGCTTTGTAATGGGAATGGGAATTTGAAGATCTTTGAAGATCTTCCCCGACCCTTAATAGGCCTAGGGGTGAATCTGAAGACCTTCCCTGCTTTAAAAGTAAACTCTGCCCCCTAATAGGCTGAATGCAGTCACATAGGGAGTTTGCTGAAGGGTAGAGCAGAGCCCACAGGAAACTGGGAGTCAGAGTTAGAAAGATGGTGGGAGAGAGAAGATACTCAGGCAAGGAGATAAGAGAGGTTTGTGAACAAATATTGATCTTATATTGGTTTGTGGGAAGACTAAAGGATGCTGTGGCTCTCTGTGTTGTTATTAGTTCCTTTGCTACTTTGATAGAATCAGCTTACTGATTTTGCGATTCAGTTTTTCTGTGTCTAAATAAATGTTTTGATTCTGTCCTCTATATGGAAAATCTGTTATATTTTGCAATCAAGCACTATATGGGAATATTTATAGTCATGGTCAGTACTGTAAATATTGCACAGGCACTACAGGCTTGTGGTCTTTTCCATTGGCCCTTCTCTTGCCAGAGCCTGGACCTGTTCCAGAAATGACATGCTAACTGTTCCAGGGCCTCCTCAAAGGTCTATCACCCTTCTGGGGTCATGAGGAATAGAGGACTCTACTTAGGCCATATCCTCTGAGGGGGCCAGGAGGGGAAGGGTATAGTGGGACAAACCTTGAGGGAAGGGGTCTCTGGGTTTGGGCTGCAACCTGGGTACCTCCCACTCACTCCTGCTACTGCTGCCCTGTAGGACAACCAGAAGAATCCACTGACCTACTTCTTGCTGGATATCATGCCACCTGTTGGGCAAATAATGCCACTACAAGATGCCCTAGCCAATGGTGGGGGTCCTAGGGGAAGGTAAAATAGGGAAGAGCAAAATCCCCTCCTCACTTTGCACATAGTAGGTATTTAACAAATATTTGATGATAAAGATAACTGAATGATTCCTGGTAAAACCCCAGGCAAATAAAAGGTAAAAGGTATATGGAGATATAATTTAATTCAAGATTTTCTTAACCATCTTTTTTGTCATCAACTTGCTTAAAATACTAAAAGAGTTAATACTGGGGTGGTTAGGTGGCACAGTGAATAGAGCACCAGCCCTGGAGTCAAGAAGACCTGAGTTCAAATCCAGCCTCAGACACTTAACACTTACTAGCTGTGTGACCTTGGACTTTCAAGTCACTTAACCCCAACTGCCTTGTCTTCCCCCCACCAAAAAGCAAAAAAAAAAAAAAAAAAGATTTAATATTGTATAATAAAATGTGTCAGAGGTAAATCATTCTATAGTATGAAAGACAAAGAGAGTTCTATTAGACAGGAGTACCACTTATTTTCCCTAATACCTCAGAATCAACTTCAATACCAAGTACCACCTCCCAAAAATCATAGTAATGAATTAACACACTCCTTAATAAACCCAAAGGATATGTAGACAGAAATAAAGGAAAAGGAAGAAAGGCACAGTAGAATGAGAAAAATCATATCCCCAAATCTATGATCTACTCCAGCTTTCATCACATTCCACTGTTAAATGGGAGTCCTTTGGAGAAAATCATGTTTACCCTGATATCAGAAGTATTCAAAAACCTCTGAAATCAATAAGCAAGTACTAATTGAGCCCCTACAATATGCCCAACACTGATAATCATTATTAAGCAGAGAACTGACCAGAATATTAAACAAAGGCAAAATAGTCTGTTATTGGAATGTACAGCAAAGGCAGAAATACGGAATAGCATTAGGATTGATAGCTCTATGGGCTCACCTAGACCTTCTGTTCTTGCTCCTAAATTTATTTGCATGCCAATTCAGGAGCATTATAGGAACTGAGTAGGCCTCATTGCCCCAATCTTCCCACTGCTACTGTGGGGTTTTGTTGGGACAAGTTCCTGAAATATGTTTGGGAACTCAGATTGATAATCAGGATTTAACAGGTATTAAAAGGAATTTTTAGAGGCTAAATCAGATAGCTGACTTGGGCCAGGTACTTCAAACTGACACAGGAAGAAAGGCAATCAAAAGAGTGAATTTAATCTTAGTCTAAAGGCTTCAGGGAGCTCATTTTATTAGTTGCCTACTTTATAATCCTGGGCTAGGCACTAATACAGCTTTAGCTCCCACCTTGCCAGGGAAAGGCTTAATAGTTACTATACCCCGGCACATGGTATCAGAGAACTGCAGATGAACCTGAAGAGGTTTGATAGCTAAAGCCCAACAAATGGTAGCAGAAAGCAGGTAAGTGAAATAGAGTCAAAGGCATTTTAGGGTTAGAGTCAGGGGCACATTTAGGGTTAGGGTTAGAGTAGGGGTTTACTGGATAGATTTCTTTCTCAAAGACCAAGCCTTAAACCAATTAACTCTGGATCTCAAGGTCTGGACAATAGGTCCCTACCCAAGCACTTAATGGTTAGTTTGAATGTCAATAGCTACTATTTCTCTTTTGGCCAGCAATCTGGAGAGTCTTCCCCTCCCAGTTTGATTTTTTTTCTTTTTTTTTTTTAAATTAAAAGGGCCATCCTTTGATTCACTTCTTAAAGAGGCCTATTCGCTGAATGGGCACTGCCTTGTTCAAAGTGAAAACTTGTAAAGACCTAAGCTTAAAAGGGCCAAGGTTACCCACTGCATCCTGAGTCATTTCCAGTCATCCTGACGGATATCTGCCACTGGACCCAAACGACTCTGGAAGAGAAAGTGACTTTGCATAGTTCTCCCTCACTCAAATCCAACTTATTTGCAAGTCATGTCATGGTCCTCTTCAAGAACAAAGGACAAACCACAACCACAGCTACAAGTGAAATAACTGAGGAAACAAAGGTTTGAGCTTCTGAGCACATAGATTTACTAAGCAATGAATGCCAATTGCATAACAAATAGGGACCAAGACTCCTCAGCTTGGCCCTGGACCCCAACTACAGGGGGAGACAGATTTTAAAAAGAAAACAGAGATATAAACCAGGATACAAGATTAGGTAATCTGATTTATAATTGGAGTAAAGATAAAGAGCTTTCCAAATTGGGATGGGGAGAGAAAACGGGTGCAATTCCCTGAAATCAGACAAAAAGGTTTCCTACTCCCCTCCAGGTGTCCATATTCAATCAAAGGAATATGGAAACAGTAACTGACAGTACAAGGTGAGTTTTCAGATAAGACATTTGGATTGTTTGAAATATATAATTGTGAGAAAACTCCTTCCATTAATCTTTGGATCTGACTGGGTTTCTGGTCAGCATGACCTAGGTCCTTAGTTAAGGGTCTCTAAATGGAAACAGGCAGAGGTGGTTCAGCTTCCCAGTCATGCAAGGCTAAGTTCAAACAATGCAATAAAGTTTTCTCACAATTCCCATAATTGAATAGGGTTTTCTCACAAAACAGAAATTGGATTAGACCCATAATTGAATAGAAAGGAAACTGAGCTAGCTCCAAAACTGAGTCAGAAGTTGGAGTCAGTGTAGTTCACTCCATTCTCACAGAAGTGACAAAGAGACTGAACACAATAAACTTTTGATTAATGCTTGTTGCCTGAATGACTGTGGTTGGAAGGGGCATGTTTCATCACCTAGGCTGTTGTCTACCACTATAACCCACCCTCCAGATCATCTTTCTCAAGTTAAGTATCTCATTTGTCTTCCTCTTCTTTTTTTTTTTTTTTGGCTTTTTATTTTTGGAGGGGAGAGGGCAGGGCAATTGGGGTTAAGTGACTTGCTCAAGGTCACACGGCTAGTGTGTCAAGTGTCTGAGGTCACATTTGAACTCAGGTCCTCCTGACTCCAGGGCTGGTGCTCTATTCACTGTGCCACCTAGCGCCCCCTTCCTCTTCTTCTTACTCCTCATCATTTTTCCTAGGACATTTTACATGCTGATGCTTCCTAAACACCTTAGCCTGTCAGTTTCTCAATCTCTTCAAATCCCAACTCCTATTCCTCCATTCTGCCTCAGTCACAGAGATTTCATGGTTACCCAGAAGTATTCCATTTCCTTGATCAAAAATTCTAACACTCCTCTATGACAATAACCTTCTATCATTACTTCTCTCCCCATGCTTCAACCCTCGTACACCTATTCCTCACCTTCGTTGTAACCTCCAATTCCCCTATGCTTTAATATTTTCTCATGTTTACTCCTGTCCTGACTTCATTTTCTTCTCTTTTTCATCTCCACAGTAGAGTTAACCAATTCAAGTCCCCACTATCCTCTATTCTCAAATCACTGGACTCTTCATTTCTTGCTGAACTGACCTTGGATTACTCCCACTATCTGTCTCCTTCCTTTCTATCATTTGCTGTTTTTCAGAGCTGGGGAAAATCACACAATCGAGCTGACTGGGTTCACCATAAATTTATGCTATCTAACCTCAGTAAGGCCCTCTGTAGAAAGTAAGTTCTTTTATCCCTCCCTAACTGATTATCTCTCTTTCCATGGGAGCTATTCCAGACCTTCTCTTTTCTCCACAAACTTCTACAAATCCTCTTCTCTCGACCCTCTCAACTGAGGACCTTGTCTCTAATTTTACTGAGAAAACTGAGGCTATTTGATGCAATCTCCCCCTTCTGACCTTCTTTTCATTTTAAAACCCTCTGACACCAGGCCCCTCTTTCCTTCTTTCCTCCATTGTCTGGAAATGAGATGGCACTTCTCACTGAAGAGGCCAATTCCTTTACATGTGCCCTTGATTCCATCTTCTTACTTCTGCTCCAGTAGACTGTCCCTTTAATGGTCTCCCATCTGTGGTATCCACTTGTTCAATTCCCACCACTTTCAAATGTCTAAGTCTCCCCCATCCTTAAAATCTTCAGTAGACCCCAGCGCTCCTTCATTAACTACCTATGTTTCTCTTCCCTTTCTTATCCAGAGAAGCTCTTAATAGTCAAATCTAACGTTCTTTTCTTAGTCTTCATTCTTCTTAACCTCTGCTACATTTGATACTTTGTCTCTTCTTTGGCTACTTTCTCCTGGCTCTCTTCCCAGCTTACACCACTTCTCAATATCTTTGATTGGCTCATCATTCAGTTAACAATCCCTTGTCGTCAGTGTTCCCCAGGACTCTGTCCTGGGTCCTACTGTCTTCTCTCTCTACACTATCTTGGTGACCTCATGAAGTCCCATGGATTTCATTATCATCTCTAGGCAAATGATTAACCGATCTATATATCTAGCCCCAGATTCTATTTTAAGCCTCAGTCTTACATCACCAACTAGCTAAGGGACATTTCAAACTGCATATCCTAGATACATTTCACCATGTTCAAAAGCAGAACTTATCCTTCCCCTCAAACCCACCCATCCATGTTGAAGGCACTTCAGGTGTATTCTTCCAGGCATCTAGATTTGTAACCTTAGCATTATCTTCAACTTCTCATTCTCCCCCACAGCAAATATTCAATCAGTTGACAAATCTTGGAGTATTTACCTCCACAACATCAAGGTGTGAGACCCTTTCAAGATCCTCGACACAGCCACAGCTCAGGCTCTCATCACTGCTTGCCTGGACTATTACGATGGCTTTCTAATTGGTCTCTTAACCTCAAACCTCTCCCTACTCCAAAATCTTCTTCATACAGCTTACAAAATGATTTTCCTTAAACACAAATCTGACCAAGACACTCCTCTTTTCAATAAACTCCAGTGGCTCCTTTTTACTTCTAAGATAAAACAGAAAATTCTTTTTCAGACTTTTTTAAAGACTTTCACAACTGGCCCCAACCTACCTTTCCAGTCTCATTGAACATTACTCCTCTTCCCACATTCTATGGCCTAGTCCACTGGGGTCTCTGTTCCTGACACACAGAACTCCATTTCCTGGCTGTCTCCCATATCTGTAATGCACTTCCTCTTCACTTCTGCATCACATTTCTGCATTCCCATGAAGACACAGCTCAAGCATCATCTTCTACTAGAAGCTTTTCCTGATCCCCCAACTACTAGTACCCTCTTCTTCCATGTTATAAATAACTATATCTATTTTCTATCTATTGCATTGCATATTTAAATATATGCAAAAATCTGTGTATATATCAAGCATGCCATGTGTACTTGTATATACACATATGTACACACACATATACATGTATATGTGTAGAAGCATTACACACTCATATATACAGTATCCCAAAACTTTTAATGTAGTCTTAAGCATGAATAGTCCAGGCATGAGGTGATCAGGACAAGGACCTACTGTAGTGACTATGTCAGAGAAGGGGACTTACATAGATATATTGTGAAGATAAAAATGACAGGATTTAGCAATAGATTAGACATGTTCAGTAAATGAGAATGCGGAATCAAAAATATCCCCTAAATTGCAAACCTAAGTGACTTTGAATATGGTGATGTTCCCCAATAGGAAATTCAGAAGGAAGAATTTGGAGAAAGAGATAATGAATTCAGTTTTGGACATGCTGAATTTAAGTTGTAAATAGAACATCCAGCTCTAGATGTCTAATAGGTAATTGAAGATATGAGACTGGAAGTCAGTAGAGATATTAGAGCTGGATAAAAAAAAAAAATCTGAGGATCACCTGCAGAGATGATAATTGAATCCATGAAAGCTGTTGAAATCACCAAGTGAGAGAATACAGAGAGAGAAGAGATGAACGCCTAGGACGGAGCCTTATGGGATACCCCATGTTAGCAGGCATAACCGGGCTGAACGTACAGCAAAGGAATAGTCAGAAAGAACCAAAGAAAGATCTCTGGAACATTGAGTATTCATAGAGAGAAACAGATAAGAATTGCCCCAACATGAAAAGGCACTGGTGGCTGATATCTTCACAATTAGAAGAAGCCCACAATGATGAGATCATGAAACCATCAAATGATAGCAATAATAATTAACATTTACAATTTGTAGACATGTGAGATTTACAAAATGCTTCACATACATTATCTCAGATCCTTATGACATGGCTGGGAGGTAGTAGTTAAAATAGTATTATTCCCATTGAGGGAATTAATCTCAACTCAAACTCTATATAAGTTTTTAGGTGTCTCAATCTTTTCCCTAAATTATAATAACTTTTGAGTATTTTAATTTTTTTAGTTTTAAATGAAAAGATAATAACAATAAGGGAATTTTACAAATATTTATCTTAGATAGAAATTTAAAGTCTTAAATAACTGAATTCATACAATTGGAGTTGAACAAACACAACAGCAAACTATTCAAAAAAATTTTTTTAATGCAGATCATGGGACCAAAGATGCTAACCTGATGATCCCTAACTCAACACTAAATCCAGTAATATTGTTGGTGAATCCTTCCCTTCTCATAAGAGAAAAATTCTAGAATTGAAATTCCTTGTGATTCCATTCTCAAGAAAGAGGCAGGTCCCCTTCTCAGTGACCATATAGCCATCTGTTTTATCATTTTGGGAGAGGATAAAGTGAAATATATGGTAGTACTTTGAAAAAGTTAAAGCCATCATAGAACAGAAGACATATTAACATTGGAGTCAGAAGACCCAGGTTCAAGTACTGGATCTACCATCTAAATAGCTTTGTGACCCCAGATTATTTAATCTCAGTCTTTTTAATCTATAAAATGGGGATCACAATAATTATGCTACCTTCTTAAAGGATTGTTAAAAAGATCAAGTAAAATAATGTAGCTATTAGCACCTTGCAAACTATAAATACTAAAGATAAGGTATCATGATTTTAGGCAGCTGTGGGGAAAATGCCATTAATACACTACTACAAATTGTGGGAAAAGTATCACCCTAGATTGGTAGAGTTAATTCACCAGGAATTCCCTGTGCTAGTGAATTCACAGCTTGTCTTTATCCTTATCCATCCTTACAAAGTGTTCTATGCATATCATGAACTCTAAGGTCCCTCTCCAACTTAAATCAGAGATATCTTTCAAGCATAACAACACAATGAGGTTGGCCCTATAGATATTATGTCCATTTTGGAAATGAGGAAACTGAGGCTTAAAGAGGTTAAGACTTATCTTAGTCAAGACTAGTATATTTGTAATTGGGTTCGAGTTCTGTTTCTGCCACTTACTAGATGTGACTTCATACTTGTAAATGAAGTAGTGTGTTGCTAGGTAGCATACTAGGTAGCAGATCTGGGGTCGGAAGACCTGAATTTAAATCTGACCTTAGACACTTACTAGCTGTGTGACCTTGGGCAAGTCATTTAACCCTGTTTGCCTCAGTTTCCTCATCTGTAAAATGAACTGGAGGATGGCAAACTACTCCAGTATTTTTGCCAAGAAAACCCCAAATGGGGTCACAGACTCAGACATGACAGAAACAACTGAACAACTTGAGATCATTGACTGTGAGGTACAGTTGCAAAGGAGAGTACTAAGTACTAGCTACTAGCTAAGTTGTTCTGAGGACCAAAAATGAGAACATATTTCTAAACTCTAGGGATAGACACTTCAGTCAAGTGAGAAAAGTTTCTCTACTAACATGGATGACAAGTATGCACCAACATGTTTAGTCTTAAGAGAATTACTCAAGGTTTATTGACTTGTCCAGGGCAACAAAGCTAGCATGTATCAGTGATGGGACTCAACCCAGATCTTCCTGGCTCGGAAGTCAGCTCAATCACTGTTGTTACCATGCTGCCTCTTAAAATGTGACCTCTCCTTCAACTACTTAGTGTACGTTTTTAGTTACTAACTTTATATTTATGCTGCATATATTTTTATATATACTTGTTTCACTCATTGGGATATAAATTCTTTGGGGATAATTTCATTATTTTTATTTGTATTGCCAGCACCTACCACAGTGCCTGCCACAGAGTAGGTACTTAATAAATATTTGATTGTTCTGAGTTCAAATCCCAGCTACTGACCTAATTTGGTCTGGTCTTTTGAGGAGGTACTCAGGTTCTTATTCAGTTATTAGAAACCTTATTGCCTTGGAAAGCCCTGACAGAGATAAGAAGATCTAGAGTAAATTCAGTCACCTAGCCACCATCAGAGGTTTAGTGGGCCAACAAGTATTTATGAAGCTTAGTCATATAGAACAGCTGGAATAGTTAAGACTACAAGGTTGGGAGACTAATTAGGAGGCTTTTGCAATAATCTAGAAGACAGCTGATAAGCCTGAAATTAAGGTAGTGGATAGCAGGGGGTCAGCAGGGAATAGTTATGTTGTTGGAAAGGGAAAGAATTGCAGACTGATTTGATATATGAGGTGAGGGGCAGTGAAAAGGAGAGGATAGTGATAAGATTAAGAATCTGACACAATAAAAGAATGTTGGGTTTTATGGTGTTTTTTATTTTTGGAAAGAGTTTTTCAAAAGAAACAGGAATGTTTGGAAGAGGGGAAGATTGAACGGGAGAGGCAATGATTTTAAGTGAGCTTGAGATGTCTACAAGAGATCAAAATTCAAGCATTACAAATTTAGAGATTATCCATAAAAGTAGTATTAACTCCATATACACACTTATTTTTCTGATGGATCAAATCCTATCAGAATGTAAGCTTCCTGAAGCTAGGGGATTTGTCTTCACTTGGTATGTCCTTCAATGCTGAGCTAAGTCACTGGCCTGAGAGTCTGTATTCTCATTTGTAAAACTGGAAGAAGGGTCGTTATCCAGTTTAGAGGAGACAGCTTGGGGTCCCTGGGGTCTGGAAGAGGTGGGTTCAAGTCTTCCCTGATACAAACTAGCCATGGACTGTGCCCTTGACCTGGAAAGTTCTTTAGAGGCTCCGGATTCCAGATAAAATGCCAAGAAGCTTCCACCCAGGGCATTTTCTCACACGTCGAAAATCCCAACTAGAGACAAAAAAAAAAACCGCTTTATAAGGTTATTGTAATGAAAGCCCTTTGGAGAACATATGTGTTCAAACTCTTATGACGCTAATTACTATTCTCTCTTGGCCTGAGCTCTCTTACTATTTTACATGCGTTGGGAAGGATATTTCTTATAGACTAAAGAGAGACATTCTCAGCCCCAACTCCCCCCAGAAAAGTCCCGACTATCGCCCTTTCCCGTTCTTTTTCCTGCCCAAAACACCCACGTGGTCAGACAGCCCTTCACACCCCACCCCCGTCTCGCCCCTTCCTCACACTCCAACCGCCAAAAGCCAAATCTCCGCCCCCTACCTCCGACGCATGCGCAAACAATCCCGGCGCAAGCTCTCTTTGCTTGCTCCTCCCCCGCCCCAGGCCCAAGATCCAGCTTCTCGCGACCGGACTTCGGGATCGCCGCTCCTCCTCCTCTAGGGCTTATAACAAAAGAAAGAGAGGGATGATTGGAGGGACAACCAGACCAGAGGAAAGAACCAATAGACTTCCTTTCCTTTGCGCATGCTTGTTGGGAAGGACTGGGATCTAACGGGAGATTAAATCCACTTCTCCACAGTTTAGTGGTGGCTGGGACCGCCGCTAAAATAGAACCGCTCAGGAAAACGAACGTGAAGAAAGGGCGGCCGGGGCAGGGCTAAAAAGCTGCAGATAAAATCCGGAAAAATGGAGCCGGCCTCTGGAGGCGATGGCGCGGCTTTGGACATGCGCAGTAGGCTTTCCACGGGTTCGGGTCCCGGGGTCGGAGGGTCGGGCAGCGAGTCCAAGGGACTCGCTTGCTCCAGTGTCATGTCGTCCCTAGGGGACTGTGAGTTCCTGGTGCAGCGAGCCCGGGAACTGGTGCAGCAAGACCTGTGGGCAGCCAAGGCCTGGCTCATCACCGCGCGCAGCCTATACCCGGCCGACTTCAATATCCAGGTCAGGCCCCGGCGTGCGCGTGCTTGTGTTTGGGAACCGGACGTGCGTGGTGGGGGCGCGCGCTCGCGTCTGTCGGTGCGGCTGTGGGCCTGCCTCTGCGTGTCCCTGCGTGCGCACGTCTGAGGGTGGGAGCATTGTGTTTATGGGGGTGGGGAGGTGTAAAGTGTGTGTGTGTGTGTGTGTGTGTGTGTGTGTGTGTGTGTGTGTGTGTGTGTGTGTGTGTGTGTGTGTGTGTGTGTGTGTGTGTGTGTGTGTCCATAGTATGCGTATATACTTTATCAGGGTACGTGTGTATATAATGAGTGCGTGTATATTGGTGTTCGTTTATATATAGAGTGTGTGTATACTATATGTGTATATTGAGCATATGTTTGATGCGTGTATATATAAAATGTATTATAGTGAGTGTGTAGATATACACACATGTAGTTTAGGGCGTATAGTGAGTGTGTAGATATACACACATGTAGTTTAGGGCGAGAGCGTGTATTTGCTTTTGTGTGCAGAGAGAGACTGTGTATGTGTGTACTGTGCCCAGGACCAAGCAGAGGTGAGAATGTCAAGTTCTAGAGCAGGGATTCTTAACCTGGAATCCTTGAACTTGCTTGTAGGAGGCAGCTGGGCGGCTCGTTAGCGTCAAGAAGATCTGAGTTCAAACCCTGCTTCAGACTCTCCCTAGCTCTGTGGCCTTGGGCCGGTCACTTAACTTCTCTCAGTCTTAGTTTCCTGATCTGTAAAATAGGGATAATAATAATGCCTCTGTAGAGGGGTGTTTTAAGGATTAAATGAGATAGTATTTGTAAAGTGCTTTGCAAACCTTAAGGCATCATATAAATGCCAGTTATTTTTATGTTAGTATTATCATTGTTAAAAGGGGATAATAATAGCACCTTCCTTCTAGAGTTAGGGTGAACAATAATTTTTGTAAAGTATTGAGCTGTATAAATTGTGTCTATTGTTATTTTTCATTGTTGTTATAACAGGAGTATCCAAAGTAATTCCTAGTGACATCCTGTGACTCTTCATGCACTCCTTTTTCATATCTTCTCCGTTCTTTAGTTTTCTTCTCTAGCTGTCCTCTTCAATTTTAGGCACTGATGTTCTCTCCTTCCTCAAATTATTAGTTCCTGACTTTGTCCCAGATTACCTGTAGAACAAGGGCGAGTTATTTCTTTCTGGTCCTCTGTTTCTTTTTCTGTAAAATGAGTAAATGAACCCTAAGATCCTTTCCAGTTCTAAGTCTGTATGATAGTATGTCTGCTTCTCAATTTGCATGTTGTTTCTCCTTGTAGAATGTAAGCTTCTTGAGGGTAGAGGACCATTTTCCATTTTTTTCTTTGAATTGCTGATCATAGCATATAAGCAGGCATTTTAAATTGAAATTGAATCCTGCTCCCTAATTCTCTCTCTGCCCCTTTTTCCACTTTTACAATATCACATATTGCTAAACCCCTGCAGTGAATGGCAGGGCTAAAGGGCCTCTGACCCCATCATACATTCTATTTGTTTTTAGCCACATGTAGTATTTTGTTAAATCCATTATCACTACAGAAAAAAAATCACTTTCAGCAGTTATGTTTTGTTGATAATAAAATGTCATGAGTGCTCAAGAAATGTTAACTGATGGTGATAGTTTACACTAAGAGTCAGATTGGGAATGAGGCAAACAAGGTTAGAAATTAGCTATTGCTGGCCCAGAAACAGTGGATAATGCCAAATGTGAATGGTCTTTGTTTCAGTATGAGATGTATATCATTGAACGGAATGCAGAGCGGACGGCTTCAGCTGGAAGGCTCCTGTATGACATGTGAGTGAAGACAGCTCTTACCCCTGTTTGACTTGACATATTTTCTTCACTGAATTTCTACATGAGGCTTTATATCTGGGTATGGAACTAGGAGTACAGGAATTATCTGCAAGCTTACCCAGGTGACTAGGGTTTATTTGTTTAGGCGGGTTGTTTGTCAGTGTAGGTAACATTCCTTAAAAGCTAAACATAGACTCAGTGTTCATTCCAAGCCATCCTTCTTGCACATAAACATCCTGTGTGTACAGCATTAAATATGGCTCCAGCCTGCCTTTCCCAGCCTATTGCATATTACTCCCCTTCATGCACTCTGTGGTATTTCTTGACACTGGCTTACATGTGTATAGAAGACAGTCCATCTCTGACTCCTTGCCTTTTCTCAGGCTGTACCATCTGCCTAGAAATCATTGCCTTCTCACTTCAGTCTCTTAAAATCTCTAGTTTCCTTCAAGACTCAGCTCAAGTACCGCCTTCTACAGGATGCTTATCTTATTTCACCTAATTGGTAGTGCCACACCCTCCTCCCCCAATTACTTTGTGTTTACATTCTTTATGTCTTTTTGGGAGGCAGCTTGGTAGAGTTGTTAAAAACCCAACACCAAAGCTTGGACAGCCTGAGCTTACTTCCCACCTGACATGTGCCAGTTGTGACCAGGGGCAAGTGGCTTACCTCCTCCATTCTCTTAGAGAAAACCTGCATTGATAGAGGGAGTTTCCTCACCTAAGAGTTCCATGAAATCACAGCTCTATGACTTATCCCCTTTATATTTCATATTGAGAACGACCATAATAGCACAATAATATTTCAGGAGGAATTCACATCCCGCTTCTGACCCCCTCGCAAGGCACCTCAGTGCCTGCATTGGCAAAGGGCTTTCCTTTATCACCCGAACTTCTTGATACCAGTCAAATCACAGTTCCAGACCATTTTGTCTATTTAGCTGGACCCATGTTGTCTCTCCTGTTCTCCCCACACTTCCATTAGAGTGGAAGCTCCTTGGACGCTGGGGCAGTTCTTCAGTGTTGTCTTTTGGCACTTAATAAATGCTTATTGAATGAATAAATGTAAGGCATAAACAAGTGTCCCGAGCTTCGTGTGCCTTAGGCTTCTTTCTCTTAAGCAGCCTTGTTTTTTCTTACCAGTCAGTTTCCATTTCCAGTTCTCTTTGAGTCGATTGATTTAGACCTCTCTTCATTTAGAAGAAAGAGATGTGGTATTTTTTGTTTTAATCAAAATTATTTTGAGTACTGATGGTTTTTTATAGGCATCTTTTCATCTCAAAGTTTAGAATTCAGGGCGTGTGTGTGTGTGTGTGTGTGTGTGTGTGTGTGTGTGTGTGTAAAAACATGGAGGGTGGAGTTGTGAGCTGATCCAACCATTCTGGAGAGCAATTTAGAACTATGCCCAAAGGATTGTAAAAATGTGCATACTCTTTGACCCAGCAATGCCATTTCTACATTTCTAGGGCTGTATCCCAAAAAGATCATAAAAATGGGAAAAGGACCCATATGTATAAAAATATTTATAGCAACTCTTTTTGTTGTGGGCAAGAACTGGAAATTGAGGGGATGCCCATCAAGTGGGGAATGGCTAAACAAGTTGTGGTATATGAATGTACTGGAGTACTATTGTGCTATAGGAAATGATGAACAAGCAGACTTCAGAAAAACATGGAAAGACTTAAATGAACTGATGCTGAGTGAAGTGAGCAGAACCAGAAGGCTATGCACAGTAATAGCCACAGTGTGTGATGATTGACTTTGATAGACAGCCCTTCTCAGCAATGCAAGGACCTAAGACAATTCCAGTGGACTCGTGATTGGAAAATCCTGGAGTCTGAATGTAGAATGAAGCAGACTATTTTCTTTTTTGTTTTGTTTTGTTTTTTTCTTTCTCATGGTTCCTCTTATTCATTCTAGTTCTATACAACATGACTAATGTGAAAGTATGTTTAATGGTAATGTATGTATAGAGCCTATATCGGATTGCATGCTATCTTGAGGAGATAGTAGGGAGGGGAGGGGGAAAAAATTTAAAACTTGTGAAAGTGAATGTTGAAAGCTAAAAATTAACAAATTAACTTTTTTAAAAAACATGGAGGGTATCATTACACTTTTAAGTTTTAATAACTTCAGAAGTATGTCTCAAACTTGCAAAAATGACATTTGAAAGATTAATTAGGTGACATTTTAAACATTGGTATGTTTCTTACTAAAATTCAACATAGCTACCATTTTGTGTTATATATTGCTCTAATACATTTTTGATCTTCATAAAAACTTTTCATCAACAGCTACTTAGTGACTGAAAAGATAACATTTGTCATCCCAACCTTAAGATCATCCAAAGAATAAGATTTTGATGCATACACAACAGTTTTAAAATGACCCCACAATAAAAGTCTGATGGAAATAGATTTGATGAGCAAGAAAACCAGGAAAAGGATATTTTTGATCCACCAGTCAGAGAAAGTATCAGCCAGAAGCTATCATATATGCAATGCATAATGACGAGATACCCTGTCTTGTTAAAATTAAAATTACAAATATATTATTCAAAATTAATAAAACTAAATTTGAAAGACACTTAAATAATTGAACTTTCAAATAATAGGTTTTTTTAATGTTTGTAACATTTCTGAAGTTATTAAAACTTAAAACTGCTCAAGACTTAGGACATCGTGTGTGTGTGTGTATATGTGTGTGTGTGTGTGTGTGTGTGTGTGTATACTTTATTTTTAAAGTGTTCTTTTTTTTTTTAAAGGTTTGTGAATTTCCCAGACCAACCAGTGGTATGGAGAGAAATAAGTGTTATCACTTCTGCATTGAGGAATGATTCCCAGGATAAACAAACTCAGTTTTTAAGAGGTAAAAGCATGGCAGTCTTTCATATTACAAAGTAAACATTACTGAACCTCAGATTTTCTCAGCAGTAAAAATTAATGTTTTTGACCCTTGTTGCTAACTATAGGCGTTGTTCCTGGATTCTAAATTTGTTTAGGTGTTGTCAGGAAATCCCATTAGCATTTTCTTGAAGCCCCTAAGCCTCCTTGGAGAGAAATGAATTTATCATTGTTCCTAAAGAAATGTTCTAAGTTAAAATAGGCTACTACTCAAGTGCCTAAAAGTAAATATATCACAGAGATGAAGGAATGAATGCTGTTTCTTAAGAATTTTCTTTGTAAAGTATTATGTTTGAAGTGAATAGGAAAAAAAGACTATTAGATTGCCAGATTTCTTGTAAATATAGTTGAAATATGGAGGAAAGAAGATTTAGACTATTTTGTTTTGTTTGGTTATTTCATCTAGAAGAAGGAAGCCTGTGGATGTCCAGTAAAAGAACCCAGAATGATTTTAGATCCTCATGAAAAAAAAGTGAGGGGATCTGCCTTATTCCTTCAGTGTGTGCCTGGAACCGGGCTAAGTGCAGAGCAGACGAAGAAGGGCAAAAAGCAGTAGCTACCCAAAGGAGCTCGCAGTCTACTGAGGGGAGACTACGAGCAAACAACCATATACAGATAAGCTGTGTACCAGATAAAGAAGTAATCAATAGAGGAAAGCCACTAGAATTAAGGATAGGAAAGGCTTTCTGTAGAAGATAGTATTTTAGTTGCCACTTGAAGGAAGCCAGAAAACCCAGGAGGCAGAGATGAGGAACAGCTGGGGAAGAAACCCAGGGTCATGAGATGACATATCTCATTCTAAGAACAACAAGGAAGCCAGTGTCCCTGGTCTCTGGAGTGTGTGAGGGAAATGTAAAGGATAAGAAGACTGGGGGGGGCGGGGGGGATGGTTACAAAAGACTTCAAATGCCACATGATTTTATATTTGATCTTAGATGTGTTACGAAGTCATTGGGGTTTGGGGACGAAAAGGGTGACATGGTTAGATCTGTACTTAAGAAATATCACTTTGACAGCACTGCTTGTGACCCTAGCAATACAGAATTTCTATCTTTAGGCTGCTGTTAGCAAGAAATAATAAAAATGAACACAACAGGATATCAATTTTGTGTTGACTGGTCTGAACATTAACATATCTCACTGTTTTACCTCTCTGTCTCTTCTCATTTTCCAAAAATAAGAAAAAGAAAATTTTATTTTATTTTGGACAGGTCTGTTTGAAACCCTTCCTGGTCGAGTACAATGTGAGATGTTACTAAAAGCCACAGAACAATGCTTTAATACATTGGAGCGAGCAGAAATGTTACTTCTGCTTTTGAGGCGTTTCCCTGAAACAGTTGTACAACATGGGGTAAGAGAAGATTTGACACAGTCGTACCTTAATTAATGTTCCCATTCAATTAATAATATTTATTTTTCTTAGAGTAGAGGTGAAACTGAAAGCCAACCAAGTAATTTAAAACATTTTCTCTGTTGACTTTTGCCTGTAAAAACAGTGTGGTAAGTGGTAATAGTCTGGATTTTAAACTGAGAACCTTAGAAATTTGCCATATTGATAGTAAGATATTAAACTTTGCCTTATCATGCTAGAGAAATAGTGACTGAACTATGATAATAATATGTGCTTAGCAAGCAGTGGCTATACAAATTTTGTATTTCTTGGGACTTAAACAATGTATAAATTCTTAATTTTGATGTGTTTTGGGAATGGTCTAACAATTATGTTTCAACAGCCCCAATTTGCTTGTGGCTCAATCCCTCTTTGGCCATGTTGCTTTCTTTATGTCTCACTTTACCAGTAGTTATCTTGACTCTAGGAGGTCAGTTCTGTTTTTTCCCTTGGCCTGTTTTCTGGCTTGCTGACCAGACTGGCCTGTTCTGTTACCCCTTCCAGTATTTCTTTGATTTTAGCTTTTCCTGTTCTTCAGCATATTGCTTTCTTTCACCACTGCCATGGTTTAGTGCTTTGTTAAAATGTGTAACCTTTACAGACATGGGCAAGGTTACTTTTAAGGGCCCCTTCATCTTGAAGGTCCTATAACATTTACTAGGAGCACCAGAAATACACAGGTGTCTTTATAGTTTTAGAGTAATTCCGTCTGTCCCAATGTCTTCAGTGCTTACCTTTCAGAGCCTCTTTAGCATTGACTTTTGTGGATATAAGAGCAAGTGCCAATACAGTTACTTGTTCCCTACAGGGGAGAGTTTTCTTTCTCTGTCTACTTCCATGCAGTTAGGATGCTCTTCAAGCTCCACGTCTGATGTTTTCTGTTCGTTTCTGTAGTGATGGTACCAGTTTCTCAGTTTTCCCACCTACATAATAGAAGTGGGATGGTCTGATGATCTATTTGGGATTTTATTCCTGGTTTTGCCATGAATGTCCCATTTTGTTTCTCTTAAGATGTAAAATAAGGGTGCTTGCTTTAGAAGAAAAATAATTCATCTTTTAGTAGGTAATATAAGCATATCAAGACAAAATCTTACTCTGTTTCATTTTAAAACAGGTTGGACTTGGGGAAACGTTGTTGGAAGCTGAAAATATTGATGAACAAGAATCCCCTGTCAACTGCTTTAGAAAATTATTTGGTAAGAACTGTTTCCCTATTTCAGGCCAAGAAATATCCAGAGCATTGGTGGGCAGGAAAGGCTATGTTATGGATGCCAACTAGTATGTCAGGAGACTCAGATTAACGTAACCATTTGTATTGTGGAATTTTAATGTAATTGCCCCATTTTCAGTAAACTTTTACATTTTACTTGTCCAGGAAAGTGTTTGCCACAATTTTCTTAAATTTCCAGTAAACTTATATTTTGCTGGTATTCTGATAGGGGAAAAAAAACCAACCAATTTTTTTTTCTTTCAACAGTTTGTGATGTCCTTCCGCTAATAATTAATAACCCTGATGTTAGGTTACCTGCCAGCTTGTTATATAAGTATTTGAACAAAGCAGCTGAATTTTATATTAATTATGTCACTAGGTCTACCCAGACAGAAAATCAGCATCAAGGTAAGTGAACTCGCCTGAAATTGTATCATCAAGTTAAAAACTGAAGAATGTGTTTTGAGAAATTTAATGTAATGGTGTTATATCTAATAAGCTTAAAAGTTTTAAAGGTTTTTTGTTTTTTGCTTTTTAAAGAAAAATAATGGAGGGCTTTACTCTTTTTAGTGCAGGGAGAAAGGTGGCACATGTTTTTAGTCAGCCTATTTTTCCTGTTTGACCTATCAGTAAACAAGTACTTATAAAAACACCTCCTCTGTACTAGACATTGAGAATATAAAGACAAAAACAAAAACAACTGCTGCTCTTTGGGAGCTTATATTCAGAGTAGCTGTGTATACATATAAATACATGTTAATTTCAAAAGAATAAACTATCATGTGGAAGACAGAGGCAAGGTCAATAGGAGGTGACATTTGAACTTTGAAGGGAATTAAAGATCTTGAGAGGTGAGGAGGGAGTACATTCTAGGCATGGGCAACAGCCAGGACAAAAGCACAAAGGTAGGAGACAGAGTGTCCTGGGTGAGCAGCAGCAAGAGAGCCAGTCTGATCAGAATGTAAGATTTGGAGAAGTGAGGAGCCAACTTGTGCAGGGCTTCAGATGTCAAACAGAGGGGTTTATATTTGGCCCTAAAGGTAAAAGGAGCTAGACCTAAGGAGCAAGGGAGTGATGGTCAGACCTTTGCTTAAAGAATATCACTCTGGCAAGGTGTAAGATAGGTTGTGCAGAAAAGATCCTCCAAGATAAGATTTTAGACTTAGGGCTGAAAAGGACCATAGAGACCATCAAGTCCAACCCCATTATTTTACAGATGAAGAAACTGAGACATAGGGAGGTTAAATGACTTGGCCAGACACACAGCTATTAAGTGTATGAGACAGGATTTGAATTCAAGTCTTGCCTGTTCCAAGGCCACTGCACTATCCACTATACTGTGCTGCCTCAAGAGCTGAGGCAGGGAAACCAGTTAGAATACTATTGCAGTAATCTAGGTGAGAGGTAATAGTGGCCTTATGAAATGATAAGATTTAGTAACCAATTAAATATATGGGGTTCAAGGTGAGGGATCAAGGATGATCTGAGGGTGCAGACTTGGGTGACATGAAGAATGGCCACAGAGGACATGTGGATTTTATCATTGTTCCATATCATTCTTCTCATGCTCTCTTCAAAACCAAGCTGGTTCGGGTCCAAACTCTAGGGTTCAGATTGTGATTAGTCTGATCTGAGTCTTTTCTCCAATGGCCCTATTCGATCATAAAAGATAATTTTGTCATTTTAGACAAAGTAGATGAAAGAAATGGAAGTTGAACAGTTAAGGCAAGATTGAAAGCCTCCTAAAGACTGGCCACTGCTGGAGAACCAGATAAATTCAGGGCAGCAGTACTGGTTGAATACTTACTATGTACCTAGTATGATACTAGTTCTTGTGAGGAATAAGGAAATAGAATCATCAAGAAGATTCAGTGACAGAGATAATGTAGGAAACAACTAGCAGGAAACAGTATAATGAAGTACCAAAATGTGTTTTATAGACAGAGGGCCATAATGAGAGATCTGAGAAGCATTCATAAAAGAGGTGGAACTTAAGCTTGACTTTGGAGGATAGAATTTGGAAGAGCAGAGACAAGTAGGGAAAAATTTCACAACATAGATAAGAAATGAAAATGTTTTAGAAGTTTCACAGAATCTTTAGAATAAAAAGGAACTGTTTCTTGATATCTCATTTAGGTGGCTGGTCCAATCCCCTACCAGCATGGGCATCATTATCTTCCGCAGCTCTAACTAGTTTTCTAGTCTTTTCATATAAACATTTCCAGGGATGGCTCATTGCTTCATTAGGCAATTCACTTCATTTTTAACAACTTTAATTGTTGGAATGTTTTTCCTTAACTTTAATTGAATCCTGCTTCCCTGTAACTTTGTTCATTAGCTTTAGTTCTGCCCTCTTAAGAAGCACAGAATAACTGCTTCCTCTTAATCTACACGACGGCCTGCATAGCCATGTGTTGATGACTGTTATGTCACTCAGGCACCTTCCCCCCCGCCCCCCCAAGCCTTCTCTTCTCCAGGTTAAATTTTCCCAGTTCCTTCAACCATTCCTCATAAAATGTGGCATTCAGAACTGAACACAGTATTGCAGATTTGCCTGATCATTGCTGTATACAGTGGGACTGTTACTTCCCTTGATCTGGACACTACTTGCTGTCATACAACATTAGTGCACAGAAGTTATATAGAATGCAGCTCAAAATTCTGTTCCTAGCTATACCAGTGTGTGACCCTGGACCAAAGACTTCGGGACCTCCATGTCCTAATCTTTCAAATGAAGGTAATGCCTCCTGCTTACCTCACAGAATGTGTCTATGGGAGGGGTGTGGCATGTGGGCTGAGGGGCCTATTTAAAACCAACAAATCTTACTGTCCTAAAATGCAACATAAGTACCAAGTCATAGTAGTGATAAATACAGATTATTTCCCCTTTTACTTTTCAGGAGCCCAAGATACACCTGATCTCATGTCTCCGAGCAAGCGTAGCTCTCAGAAGTATATTATAGATGGCCTGACTGAAAAATCATCCCAGATTGTAGACCCTTGGGAGAGATTGTTTAAAATTTTGTCTGTCATAGGAATGAGATGTGAATGGCAGATGGATAAAGGAAGACGGTAAGGAACGGTCTTTAGTCTTGGATTTGGTATCTGATCTGCTAACTTTGTCGTCATGATTTTTTAATAGAGGGCAGATAGTTTGATTTGAAAAACCTATCATTTGGAGCTGTACCTTACTTTATACAAAGTTCTATGATCTGCATTTACATAAAATAAAAGGTAGAAGGTATTTGTTTACAAAAAGTTTTTTCACTGCAGTTTAATATGCATCTGAGACTTTCTTCAGCAAGTCTGTCATGTTGTTAATAGCCATAAAACCCAGTAAGCGAATTCAGACCAGGTAGCATCATGTTCTTACCACTTTATTGTCCTTTTTGTCTTTGTAAACACAGTGCTTATCACTGTGCTACATAAGCAGACAGTTTAGTAAACATTTGTTGAACATTTGTGTACCTTTTGTCTTTCAGAAACCTTGGTGATATTTTGCATAGAATGAAAGACCTCTGCAGATACATGAATAATTTTGACACTGAAACTCACACAAAGTATAAAAATCAAATAGTGTACTCTACAATGCTGGTCTTCTTTAAGAATGCATACCAGTATGTCAGTAGCATACAGCCATCTCTTTTCCAAGGTTAGTCTTGAGAACTTGATACAGTCCTAAAGTAGTGTTCATTGTGAGAGTGGGAGTAGTAAAAATGAACATTGGTTTTAGGAACAACTTTGATGGAAAGTATAACTGAAATCTTCATTCTTGGATCAAGGCTTAACTATAGGTGATATGTTAAGATTTGCTGTTGGAGTTTTGTTTTTTAATGAATGTGCCACCACTCAAAGGGCTCTAAATATGTGTAAAGAAAACAAAAAATAAGTGCCTGCAGCAGAACTTGACAAAATTGGAAAAGAGTGAGAGTTGTGCTCATAAAAACTTTTTAAAATTACGTGAAGTTTCTAAGAATACTTTTATTTTTACTTATAGGTCCTAATACTCCCAGTCAAGTTCCATTGGTTCTTCTTGAGGATGTATCAAATGTGTATGGTGATATAGAAATAGATCGTAACAAACACATACATAAAAAGAGGAAACTTGCAGAAGGAAGAGAAAAAACCATGGTAACCTTTTTATTTATTCAAAATGTACACTATCAGTTGCTGTGATGCTTGAGTTACATGTTTTTATTATTCTAGGTTATTGTTATGGGTATCAACTGGAAATTTTTCTTTTGAGATGAAATAACAAACTTAGATGATGCTAGAAAGGCTGGTTAGATAATTATATACCTTTTTAGTTTCTTGTTTTGTCCTAGGTGTTGCCTCAGTGATTTGAAGGATGCCACAAGGTCCAATTTTCTGAAGATGAAGCCTAGTGTAGTGGAAAAAGAACTGAGCTTGGAGTAAAGAGACCTGAGTTCAAATCCCACCTCTGTTACTTGCTAGCTCTGTGAACATGGGCAGGTCATATAACCTCTTACCAGCCTTAGTTTCCTCATCTGTGTAATGGAGATTAGTTTAAAGTGCCATACAAATGTCAGCTATACTGGTTAATTTCATCTGTCCCTAAGGCTTTTTTACAGTATCTGAATTCCCATCATTAGAGACCATCCTTTTGAGTTATAGCATTGACACTAGAAGGCTCTTTAGGAACACAGTGGGTTATCTGAGAAGACTGTAACACAGTTAGGAGTTCCTTTCTCCCAGCCCAAGGGTGTCCTGTCTCATTACCCACAGGATAGACTTTGGGTTCCTTCTTTATTACTACCATCCAAGGAGTAAAAGGGAAGAAGGATCCTTAAGAACATATACTTTCTCCTAACTTTTGTCAATATCTTTGCCCCCATCTTCTTCATTTTTGCTCATTATACAATGAAAGAGAATACAAACCAAAAATAAACTACCAGTTATATTCTTCATCTATATACAATCAGTAAGTTCCTCATCCTGTCATATGTTTCATATTGTTCAGCTATCCTCAGACAGATTTACCAGTACGCAGTCTTTGCTGATGTCCCTGCTGAATATGATTTAAGAGTCCTAAAAGGACTTTTCCCAAGTATTACACTGCCTGTCTCCCAGCCAGTCTAATATTCATTCCAAGTTCAAGTAACCTTTTTTATCCCCTTCTATGGTCTTTAAAGGAAAAAACAGCTTTCATGTTTGAGTTCCAGGTCCATTCTTTGGTTTCCATTTGTAATAACACTTTTCCCAAAGATGTTGCCAGAGGACATCTTTGTACAAATTAAAGATGAATAAACATTTATTTTCTCCCCTCTTGGACTATTTACTTCAGGTAAATTCCTTGAAGTAGAATCATCAGGTCAAAGAATGTTTGTATTAACTTCAGCATACCCATTTTCTCAGAGCTACAACACTGGATTATCACAAACATTTTTAAAACAATATTATTAGCACTGTGCGAAGCACTGAAGATACATAGAGAGGTAAAAGCATGACTCCTGCTCTCAAGGAACTTACATTCTAATGAAACAATATAGCAGAAATTGTACATACTATACTCACATGCACATACACACACACACTCACTATGCTGGAAGTTAATTTCAGAGAAGAGGTACCACCATGGTGATGGAGGACAGAGAGAAGCCACTTACAGAAGATAGGGTTTGAGCTGTGTCTTGAAAAAAGCCAGGAGACTGAGACTGGGAGGGAGGGCATTTCAGGTATAGGATCAGCCCATGAAAAGATGTGCAGTCAGGAGATAAAATATCATGTATGAGGAGCATTAAGGTCAGTGTTGCTGACAGAACATAAAAAACAGAGGGGAGAAAAGTTAAGAAGGATGAAAAGGGAAGAAGGGACCAGGCTATAAAGGGCCAAACATGGGACTTTCTATTTAATCCTGAAAGTAATAGGAGAGCCACTGGATTTTATTCAATAGGGGAATAATACAGCTAGACTTGAGCTTCAGGAACATAACTTGAGCAGCTTGTTGGACACACTAAGTGGGGCAAATCTTAAGACAGGGTGACCAACCAGAAGACTATTGCAAGAGTCCAGGCATGAGGTGATGACAGCCTTGGGTGGTAACTGTTTGAATGGAGAGAATGGGTCATATAAAAGAGATGTGAAGGTAGAAACATCAAGATCTGACAACACATTAAGTATTGGTTGAGTGTGAGTGAAGATAAGGAAGAAACAAAATTAAGGTAGTGATGCCCTTGAACGAATGAATGAAGCATTTATTAAACACTATGTATAAAAGGAGGCAACTAGGTGGTAGAGTACGTAGAGTGCTTGGCCTGAAGTCAGGAAGACCTGAGTTCATATCCAGCCTCACATTTACTAGCTTTGTGACCCTGGGTAAATTACTTGATATCTGCTGGCTTTAATTCACTGGAGAATGAAATGGTGAACCACTCCAGTATCTTTGCCACAAAAAAAAAACAAAACACATGTGCCCGGTATGGTCCATGAGATCATGAAGAGTTGAACATGACTAAACGACTGTATAACAAATGTATAAAGCACCAGGGATACAAATGAAGTAAAAGAGTCCCTGTTCTCAAGGAGGTCATATTCTAAAGGGGGAGACATCACACGTGCTAGGTTTCAGCTACAAGTGAGAAGAAAATGTCCCATGATCCTCAGGGCACAGTGGCAGAGCAGATAGCAATGCCTCTTCTTTAATGTCATTTCCACTGATAAAGTCCTACCAGTTTCTGATGTTGAACCATTGAACAGTGCCAAAGATGCTATTGTTAAGAACTTTGTTTTCTGGGTTGTTAATAAATGTTGCTATAGCTTCTGCTGTCTTACCTACCACTGCTCCTTTCTTTTATCTCAAAGTCTTAGTTAACAGTGCTAATGAGAAATTTTTTCATTCTGATTTCCTACCTTTGAGAACAGTACACACAGTAGAATACCGCAGTGCATAAGGTACATAAAATCACAAGAGGAGAAGATCAAGGGTAGAACAACTAATCCCTAAGTCTCATAAGAATGCCACTTTACCCAAGATGAGTTTAGATACCAAGATCATCTTTATACCATAGTAAGAGATTGGAAGGGTTTCTATCTTTTGCATTGTAAATAAGTTTTTTACTATTTGGTTGAATTTACTTATAAATACATTTGACCTTGGAATTTTTTTTTCCTCTTTGAGAGGTCAATTATAAAATGGCTTGTTCAATTGTATTTATTTGTTTATTTATTGCTACTGGGTTAGTCTGTTTCTTCTTTTGTTAACTGAGTATTTTATATTTTTGTAAATACATTTCCTCTAAGTTATCAACACATATAATTGGGCAAAATACTTTCTGATAATTTCTTTTTTTTCCTCTTCAGTTATTGTGGGTTCTTTTTCATTTTGACATACACAATTTGGTTTTCCTTTTTTTTTTTTTTTTTGTAAAAACCAGATTAGCCATTTATTTTCCTGTTATTTTTCTTTCTCTCTTTTGTTAATAAAAAATGAAATTTTCTGTTAATTTTTGTAGTTTGTTCTTTGACCCACCAGGTCTTTAGTCTCTGCTTTTTTAAACCTTTCTTTTAAACTGTTTATTGAAATATATATATATTGCATTGGGATCAGTAAATGATGTGTTTAATATTTCTGCTTTACTTTATTTTTGGAGACATCCTTGTGTCCCAACTCATAGTCAGATTTTTTTTAAGTCACACATGAGAGTACGTCAATTCCTTTCTATTCTCATTTAGTAGTTGTCAGAGATCTATCATATCTGATTTTTCCAAATTTCTGTTTAATTCCTCAACTTCTTTACCTTTTGGTTAGATTTGTCTAGATCTGAAAGGTATGTGTTAAAATCTTTCACCATTATAGAAATTTAATTTTCAAAACTTAATTGTAAGATGGGGAACTCCTGATATGTTATTTTTTATTTTATTATATTTTTGTAATATTATTATATCTTTGTTTACTGTAGTATTCCATCTGAGTTGTAAGAATGTCAAACCTAGTTTTTGTCCACACCTACATAGGAGTCATTGCTACAGTATTTCTGAAGAGTTGTTATAAGCCCCAAATCAGCCTCCTCTATATAAGACCACTACTTGATCACCTCTAGCGAGAGAACCTTATTATCTTTTAAGGCAACCTATTTTACTTTTGGATAGTTCTCTATGTTAGGAAATTTTTCCTTATTGATCCTCTTTAGTTTTGCCTTCTGGGGCAAGACAGAGCAAGTTCGAATACTGTTCCATGTGATAACCTTTTAAGTACTTGGAGACAGCTCTAATTCTCCACTCCTCTCCCCTGTTCCCCCAGCATGATTTTGTTATTAGAGACACAAAATTAAACATGATGAAACCATATAGTAGGAATTAAAATTAACCTCTCATGTAACCTTCTCTGTTTCTAATCTATAATGTGCTATCTTTGCAATATCTAGAAATGGGAGTAACACATTTATTTAAAAGGTGATATGAAATAAATAAACCAGTTATAGAAGGTTAAGTTAAACATATTATTCATATTTTTTAAAGCAGAGTTCTGATGATGAAGAATGTTCAGGGAAAGGAAGAAGCCGACACATTGTAGTTAATAAAGCAGAGCTTGTCAATTCCATTGAAGTCCTGGAAAGCTTCAAGTTGGCCCGTGATAGCTGGGAGCTGCTCTATTCCCTAGATTTCCTTGACAAGGGTAAGGAATGTTCTCACTTTGTACTGGCTTGTGTATGTTATTTCAAAATTGGCTACTTGGGGCTGTACAAATGATTGGCAGCAGTACAACATTTTAAACCTTTTTTATTTTTGAACAGAAATCATCCATTACTAATGTTGCTTTGTGGTTTTGAAATGCAAATTCTTGGCTGCACCTGATAATTTTCAAGAATGTTTAACATTTTCATATTTTTATCCTTCTCCCTCCAATTCTTTTCCCTCTTTGCTATGGTCTTTTGTTCTTTCTTATTCTCTGATGGCTCTTCTAAGACACATATGCGGTTAAATATACAGTAGAATAAATGCTTAATACTTTTAGCTTCATTAACCTTTACCCACACTTTTTCTTAAAAATAGGCATATCTGTAACTGTAACCTGCCATTTTGGCAGAGGTAGCAGCATCAGCTTATGAAAATAAGGTGGAAAAGACTTACATGTGATGAAAAGAGGAATAGCTGAACATTGTTTACAAATTCCTTTACCATGAATTTCCTGATGGTGATCATTTTTACTGAACTTTTTGGAAGCAGAATGGTTTGTTCTTTTATCTTACAGTATAACCAATAATATTCACCTACTGGTTATCCTTGCACAGCTATTACTTGATATTCTTACTAAACTCCTCCAGATGGAATATTCTGAGATTCTTCATCCAGTCTTTGTATAAGATATAAGGTTATCCTCCATTGTCCTGCTCTGTGTTGCCCAGCTTACCAGGAAATTTCTTAAAATATTGTGCTTAGAACTCAACCTAGTACTCCAGATTTAGCCTCATCAGAGAAGAATATTGCGGGACTATCGCATACTTTTTTCTAGACACTATTGCTCTATCATATTTGATTCTTATGAAACTTGCAGTTCACCAAAATCCCCATATCTTTTTCAGATCAAATGCCATCTAGCCATGTTTCTCCCATCTTATACTTATGAAGCTAATTTTGGGATCCAAAGTACAAGACTGTACAATTATCCCGTTTAAATTTCATCTTACTATGTTCAGCCCAGAACTGTAGCCTGTTGACTTTTTTTTTTAGTTTTAGTAACTTTATTTTTTTTTTTTTCAGAATTTTATTTTAGACTCAAACTCCAGAACACAAAGACAGAATAGAGCAGTGATTCTCAACCTTCCTAATGCTGCAACCCTTTAATACTCGTATGTGGGCATATCTGCATGTGGGCAGACCCGCCTGGAGACAGATAGAGGAGTCGTGTCTCGGTTCCTAAGACCATTGGAAATATGTGTTTTCTGATAGTTTTAGGTGACCCCCCCAAAGGGGTCGTGACTCACAGATTGAGAACTGCTGGAATAGAGAAAAGAAACATAAACATGTCATAAGCTTAAATATTAGAAGTTAAATACAAAGTTAGAAAGAAAAAAAGCATGTCATGTGCATAGCAGAACATCAGAGATTATTCAAAATATGTAACAATAAATTTTCATTTCAAGAAAGCCTATATGATAAATATTACTTGTGTTGAGAATTGTCTATCTTTTCTTCGCTTCTTTGTGAGTTTTCTTTTGTTCTCTGCTGTGTACTTTTTTACTTTGTTCTTTTTTTCCCCTCTACCAAGCCTCCCCAGAAGCCCACAATAAAGTTTAGTTATGTTTCTCTATAACTGTAGATATATATATAGATGTATAGATAAACACATACAGATATATATACATATATAGATATATATTTTCCCACACCTATTCTACTCCTGACCTTTGTTTTTATGTATGTGTATATCTCTTGTTTCTTATCCTTCCTGTCTCCTCTACTTTACTTTTACCCACTACCTCACCCTCCCATGACTTACCTACCCCCATCCATTTTTGTGAATCCTGTCATACAACACATTAGTTTTCTTTCCAGTATTATATCATTTGTAAATTTGATATGCCTTAATTCAGGCCATTAATAAAAATGTTAACTATTACAGGGTCAGTGACAGATTCAGTTTCCAAAGTAATATTGACCCAGTAATATTTATTCTTTTGGTATGATTGTTTAATCAATTACGGATACCCACTTACTTTCCTATTGTCAGCCCACAGCTTGCCATCTTGTCCATGAAAACTGTATGAGAAACTTTTGTTCAATGCTTTACTGAAATTTAGGTAAACTAGATTCCCATATTATAGAATTCCCCTGACCTACAGATCCCCTGACATTTTTGAAAGGAAAATGAACTTAATCTGGCATGACTTGCTTTGCTCTTTTTTAGTGATTATTGCTTTCTTTTATAGATGTTTACTAACTGTCTCGTTATTAATACTATGTTCTAGATTTTTGCCAGGAATCAAAGTCATGGTCACTAATCTAAAATTTGAAGACTTTACCTTCTTCCATATTTTTGAAAATTAGGATATTTCACCTATTCTGGGCCCATGGTGTCTTTCACATTTCAGTCACATCCTCAGATTCTTTCTATGTCTTGGATATAGTGACTTGAACTCTTTGAGAACAACATCGCTTCTCTTGGGTTTCTTCTCTTTATTATCCCCATTTGTTCAGTCCATTTTACTCCAAAGATCTTTGGCAGAGAAGATTAACAAAACAAAAGTTGTTGCTTATAATTGTCTTCTCCCCTCTGCCTTCTCCCTCCAATCATTTTATTTTCCCTTAAAAAATTGTCTTTTTTCTAATTTTTTGTGTTCATTGCCTGGCTCAACTCTTTCTGAGTTTTTCCTGTCATTACATTATTCTTACAACATTCTCCATCATAGAGTATTCTCTATGGTATCACAAATTTGTATTCATCTTCCCTTAACTGCCTTTGCTTGTATCATCTAATTTGATTTGGCTTGGTTTTTTCTTTTCTTTTGTTTTTCATCAAAATACATTGAGGAGTCTGCTGTGCACTGTCATTAATTTTAGACAGTTCCCTTTTTTCCTCCACATCAGAATTGATTCTCTGTTTGTCTTTAGAATTTCATGCTAGAGAACTTCCCATAAATCCTGAATTAACCTATAAAACTTCTAGTCATGTGATGATGTTTCTCCTTTCTTTGAATGCTTTGACATTTGTTCTTCTAAAATCTAGAGTACTTGTCAGAATCAGCCACCTTCCTTGTCCTATAGCTTCTGAGATGGAGTGAACACTTCCCTAAAGATTCAGTCATTTCCATAAACTCTAAACTGGGCATTTTTGCCACATAGAAGAGTTGGGGGAAGGGGCATGAGTGGTGGGGTGATGGAGGGGAGGGGAGGGTGGGGGGGAGGGCTGATGAATGTTCA
>CM053585.1:108807461-108845283 GCA_028646515.1 Pseudochirops corinnae | reverse complement strand
AAAAAAAAAAGATGCAGTCATTTCTACTTCACCAACCAACTTTACCTTGGAACCAAGTACCAAAAAAAGCATTTCTGCCTGTTGCTTACCACTTTTGAACAATGAAATTATCATTAAGCAGGCCAAGGAATTATTACTTTAATTTTGAGAGAGAGCACCAACAGATGTCCAGATGATAACAGCACTGTAGCATGCCTATGTTCCAAGCATGGCTTATAATCCATTTATCTAATTTTTTATCTATTTCCTCCTCCTATCTAGATAGCCCAGGACAACATTCCCAAGACAGTATCATTTCTATTTTTTCCTCCATAGATCTTTACCCAAATTTTCTTTACCCTGATGCCCACTCCTCCCTATCCCCAGCCTTTTCTTGGATTTCCTCACATAAATATATCTTATTAATATGAAAAAGTCTTCCATTTCTGTCTCCCTTCCTAACAGCTTAGCTGTTTCTTTTCAGTAAGGCATACTGTAGAGCCATATGCTAGTTATGAATTTTAGCCTGCCAAGTATCAGTTGGCATCGGTGAGGTAAAATTTGTTTGATTGTATTAGAATCTCCACCTCACCTTGGTGGTTCTCCCTGCTTTGTGTCACCACCCCCATTACTATGGTGAGAGGTAGTTGAAATCCTGGAATGTTATATTGGAGCTATGGAGCATGTTTCAGAAGGAAGAATGGCGTAGCGAGTTTGGATTGTGCCTCTTGTCACGTTGTCAGTGTGTGATCACAGACAAGTAAGTCCTCCAGCCGCTTTGAGCTTCAGTTTCTTCATCTATAAAGTGGGATTGACTAGCACCTGTAATCCCTTCCTCACAAGGTTATTGTAAGGATCAGATGAGATAATGTACACATTTTCCAGACTTTCAAGGATAATATGCCAATCATCATTAATATTTGTTTTCATCATCATCTTTTTACATGGAGTTGATGCAAATGATCTAGGCATAGCTCACTCCTACTGTTATTCTCTTATTT
This sequence comes from Pseudochirops corinnae, assembly GCA_028646515.1. Classification (NCBI taxonomy): domain Eukaryota; kingdom Metazoa; phylum Chordata; class Mammalia; order Diprotodontia; family Pseudocheiridae; genus Pseudochirops; species Pseudochirops corinnae. The sequence goes on along the minus strand of CM053585.1, from coordinate 108,844,303 downwards.
TTAACGTTCAGTGAACTGTTGACTTTTTGTAGTCAAATAAAAACATTAGAATGTAAACCCATATTTCATAAGCTCAATGAAAGCAACTTCATGGGTACAACTCCAAAGGCAGACAGAATGACAGGGATTATCCTATCAGGATGAATATATACTTCATATTTTTCTCAAAGTTACTCATTTATTTAGTTGCCAGTACAAACACTGTTGCATATGGTGGTTCTTTGCTATAGTGTTATTAGTCCAATATAGGAAAAGTAGACTTTTGTAGGATGCCAGCCATCATTTATCGTAATGATTCTGTATCTTGATTTCCGAAAAAGCATCCTTCAGACTTTTGTAATATGGCCTATTCATAAACAGAGGACTGGCTGCATAGGCCTTTGGCTCACATAGCTGTCTATGGTAGTGGTAAAATGCTAGTGTGAATGTGTAATCAGATTACTGGCCAATTCTGAAATTTTGAACCAGCACATCCTTTGGAATTTTTAACACACACATGCCCCACACACATTTTTTAATTGACAAACATTTATTTTTTTCTCTCCCACAACTTCCTTCACATGCTTAAAATTTTTTTAACACATAAATGTAACATGACTTATAAAAGTGTTCTATAAATTTTGAATTTGGAAGATAATTTAGGGTCATTGTGTATTGTCATTTTGCCTGAATGAAAACAGCCCTGTAAAAGCAACAACATATTTAGAAAGATAAACGAATAGAAATTAAGATGTTTAGTATTACTGTGCTTTATTTTCCTCTGTGACTAATCAAACTTTTAGATGTTGCCTAAGAAATCAAGGTTAAATTAATAATATTCTTTTCTGTAAATCTGCCTTTTTGTTTCCCACAGAATTTACAAGAATATGTTTAGCATGGAAAACAGATACCTGGCTTTGGCTACGAATCTTTCTCACTGACATGATTATCTATCAGGTAAATGAAACATACTAAGCTTCTTTATATACAGATCTTGCTTCCATTGTATTTTAATGAGGGCAGAATTTTATTTCCATACTTTCAAATGGTCTACTTGTACTTTTAAATTTTGCCCATTCATAGGCAGGATAAGTATGGTCCATTGATACAGAGTTCTCAATTCATGTGCACAATAATATATAAATATCTTTTGTTATATATGAATATCTTTCCACTGTGAGGAAAGAAAATACTGTCCTAAGCATGTCACAAAAAACCTTGGGTGGTCTTGTTGTTTTTTTTTAGTAGAAGAGTGACTTCCTATACCTTTTTCTACTGAGGTATATATAAAATAGCCTTTGTGGCCTTAGACCTGAATCATCTAATCTTAAAGTAAGGAAAGTAAATGATCAAAGAATAAGATGGAAAAAGGATTTGCTACTTTCAGCAGTGAGAAAAGCAAGGAAGGAAGACAGTTAGGCTTATTATGTTTAGTGATTAAATAGTTTAAAGAGCTGGGGTTCATATGGACTTAGATCATTTAAACTAATTTTATAAAGGTTCTCTTGCTTACAGAAAAAGTAAGAAAAGTAAATGATCTAAACAAGATGGAGAAAAAAGTCAAATGCAAAAATGGTTAAGGAATGATAACTTAAAGGAAGAAATTATTTTAATAATTTATGTGAACAGCCAGCTGTAAAGGAGATGGTGATAGCAATTTTACTTGCTCTTTTACATTTATGTCTTTTAGCACAAACTCATTTTGGCGGTTGTATTTGATCTCAGATCATTGATTCTTTGGTGGCTTATAACCCCCTAAAGGGCTAGAGGTGGTAATTATAATTTCCCAGAGGTTATGCGATTATATTAAACTGTGAGATTTATAAAATCTCTGTGCATTTTAGGCTAGATTCTTTAATCTTAGCATAGCTTTAAATAATGCAGTTTCAGTCTGTTCCAGAATTGCCTTGCTACTTAACAGAAGGTCAAAGCATAGCTTTGCGACTGCTCAACTATTTCTACCTTGATTGATACTGGAAATTTTTTACAAAATAAGGTTTTTATCTCTTTCTATAAATAGCATTATCTCCTTTTGTGGCTTTTAAGGGGCAGTATAAAAAGGCAATAGCCAGCCTACATCACTTAGCCGCTCTTCAGGGATCACATCCTCAACAGCAGATTACTGGACAAGGAACACTGGAGCATCAGAGAGCACTCATCCAGTTGGCAACTTGTCACTTTGCTCTTGGGGAATACAGAGTAAGTTCTATGTGTTTTGTGAATGTACCCACAAATGCATTGAACCATTTCTGGCACTTTTATGTTGTTAGACAATGTTACTTTTCTTGTTTTGTTAACTGCATCTTTACAGAGTTTTAGGCCTTTAGAACCAAAACATTGAAATCTCTTGCCATCATTACCAGTATCTAATACATCACCAATTTTTGGATTATTGCTTCACAGTATCTTTCACGTTTCTTCCATCCTTTCTATTCCCACTGAGTTCAACCTATATCAGATTCCCTTAACCTCATGACTGCTTGACTGCTTTACCTGCTTCTACTTAATTTTCTTGCTGCTAGTCTCCCTTCCTTTCAGTCACCTCAGTTAAATCTTCCTAAAATGGTTCTTTAATTATGCTATTCAGTTAACCAAGTGTGTCATGAAACTATAATCTACTTGAGGGCAAAGATGTTCTTTTTTGTCCTGTATTTATATCTCCTTCACTTGACACAATGAGAGTATTTAATAAATGTTTGTTGATTGTTTGGGGAACATAGAAGTATAAGACAATATGGTCCTTGCCCTTAAGAAGCTTATTATTGGGGCAGCTAGATGGTGCAGTGAACAGAGCACCAGCCCTGGAATCAGGAGGATCTCAGTTCAAATCCAGCCTCAGACACTTAACACTAACTAGCTGTGTGACCTTGGGCAAGTCACTTAACCCCAACTGCCCTGCCTTCCCCCCACACCCCAAAAAAGAAGTTTATTACTTAGTTGAGGGAGCATAGATGCTCCTCTTGAAACCATTAGATATCCATGTGAGATACTTTTCAAATGGAAAATCATGTGATACAGTCTGTAAATGTAATTAATGATAAGAGAAGGAAAAGATTGCTGTGGTTGGCCAAAGTAGCCTATGAAGAATAATACTTCCTTGAGCAGATAAGACTGGAGCCCTCAAAGCATATAAAATTTAGAGAGGGAGTAATCATTTCATATTGTTAACCAGATCAAGATGAAATTCATAGGAACAGGAGAATATTTAGTCTAACCCCTCAGCTTATGGATGAGGAAAGTAAGACTCAAAGAGGTTGAATGACTTACTCAAAGTCACATAGTAACATAGATTTGAACCCAAGTCCTATGATTCCAAATCCAATACTCTTTCCATTATTCTAGTCTGAGAACTTGTAATCTTACTTCCTGCTTTAACCATCCAGTGTTACAGCCCTGTTTTCTAATATGCCAATAGGCAGCTTGTGTTGTAGTGGATAGAATACATGGTCTGAAATTAAGGAGACCTGAGTTCAAATCCAACCTCAGATTCTTCTTAGCTGTGTGACCCTGGGTAGGTCACTTGACCTATTTGCCTTAATTTTCTCATCTGTAAAGTGGGAATCTACCATGCAGGATTGTTATGAAGATCAAATGAGATAATCATTATAAAGTGATTAGCATGGTGCCTGGCCCATAGGAAGTGCTATACAAATATATTAGCTATTATTATTACTATTATTATCATTAATAACAGCAACAATAATAATGTGTTTGCTAAAACCTGGAGTTGAATTGAATCAGGTGTTTGTCCTTATTAGGGAGGCACTCTTGTATAGTGAAAATGACACTGGGTTTTGTGTCATGGGGTCTAGATTTGAGTCCTGACTTTGCCACTTACTAGGAAGAAAGGAAGAAGGGAAGAAAGGAAGAGACCAGTGTTGCTGGATCACTGAGTGCATGGGAGGTTGGGATGGTGCAAGTAAGGTATAAAAAGACTGGAAAGGCAGGAGAGGGCCAGATTGTAAATGGACTTTGAATGATAAACAGGGGATTTTATATTTGATCCTGCATGTAATAGGGAGCCACTAGAATATATTGAGGAGAGGTGACACTTTGGAAATATAAATTTGATAACCAAGTAGAGGGTAGACTGATGTAGAAAGAGACTTGAGGCAGGGAGACCAACCAAATACTTTTCTTATCTAAATCCTATCCACCCTTGAAAAGGCTATTTCAGATGTCATCCCTTCTGTGGAATTTTGTTCTTCAATTTTAGTTTGCACTAGATTTTCCTTTGCTGAAGTCCTAGAACACTTATAGTTTCTGCTGCACACTAGCTCATATTTTGTGTCTTCTATGAGTAAATGCCTACCTCATTAAGTCGTTGTGAGAAAAATACTTTAAAAATCTTGTTAGATTGCTATGGAAATGTGAGAGTGTTTTGATTCACATATCTTTGAATAGCATGATCTTACCTTCATATCAAGCTGTCAGTAAAAATTTGTTGGTCCCTTGGCTTATTTATTTTGATATTTTGACATTGTTACTCCAAAGGGTGAATGTTGTTTCCTCAAAGGGAAAAACTAGACTGATTTAATTTTAGTCTTAGTTTCCTCCTAAACAATGTGATAATCCCATAAAGAGAATACACTATCCTGCAATGGGGCCAAAGCCTGCAGATAGACGTTTTTTGCCCTTCGTTTCTCTTGATTTGTGTACTGCTGATATACAATTTGAGTCATTTTTTAAGGCAGCTTCAGATTAATAAATGTATGTATTTACATGTGGTTATATATGTAGACACATCTACATAAATATACACACATGTACACTTTTAACATTCTTTTTTCTATTTAGTTGACATGTGAAAAAATTCTAGATCTTATGTGCTACATGGTACTTCCCATTCAAGATGGAGGAAAACCTCATGAGGAACCTTCTAAAGTAAAATCCAAGTTTAGAAAAGGTAAGGTTGGAAAAGTAAGTTTGGGTTTTATTTTTGTTTACTTTTAGGTCTCAGGGGAATTAAGAACACTTTTCAACAATTACTAGTAAAATAAAATTATTGTTAGTCTTGCAAGGCTTGACATTTTTGTGTATTTAAATTGCTTAATTTTTTTTATAGCTTACAACCCATCTGTGGCTTAGAAGATAAGTCCTGGGAAGTTACTGGAGGCATATGGAGATTAAGTGCCTTGCCCCAGCTTCCACAGCTAGTATGTGTAGAAGTAAGATTTGAACCCAGGTTTTCTGGACTCTTGTCTACCATGCCACACCTCTCTGATAAGAGAGAGGCAGTGTTGCATGGTGGATAAAGGACTGTTCTTAGTGTCAGAAAGACCTGCCTTCAAATCCCACCTTTGACGTTTACTAGCTGTGTGACCGTTATCAAGTCACTTGATTTCTCAGTGTTTGAGGCATCTCTCTAAGATTACAAATTGCAGCCATGTTGCCAGTCTGCATTGACAGCTCCATTCTTGGAGAAATTTCCTCATCAGGAATTCCTACCAATGAAATCATAAATCTTACCCCCAAAAAATGCACACTTCAGAAAGTTTGTGATCTCTTTGAGCACTATAATAAGGATGGTATTTGGAAGACTATTTTACACATGTGATATTTATGCCAATGACCCTCCATATTGTGTACATATTTTGTTTTTACAATAACCCTGGGAGATAGGTGTTTCACATTTTACAGGTGAGGAAACTGAGTCAAATAGTTGGGTAACTTTCACAGGGTCACACAACTAGTTGTAAAGCCAAGCACGAGCAGCTTTCCAGAGGACTGCTGCTGTGAACAGCTTCAATGTTCTGATTATGTAGCATAGAGAACTCTATTTATTCAGTAGTAAATTAAAGCAAAACATTCACAGACATCAAAGTACAGCATTCACAGTGTTATGACATAACTTACCACTAAAATGGCCACATAGTTTTAAACACAGTACATTCATTTAGTAACTCAGTCATTTAGTGAGTCTTTGATTCAATCATCCTTAAGGAGGCTTGTCTCCTTAATGGACACAGAGTACAAAAGTCAAAGTTCTCCACCCCTAGGTCACAGTAAATCACAATTTTCTCAGTCAGCATCAGGTACCCAAGAAGAGATCTTTTCATCTTGACTCGAGGCTGGCTCTCAGCTTCCATGGTTCTTCTTCCATGGTCCCAGCTCCTGCCCGAATCTACACAACTGTCACCTGGGTTCAAAGGCAGACAGCTCTCAGCTCCTTGTCCAGTTCTTCGTCCTGTTCCTTGTCCAGTTCCGTTTCCATATTGAAGCTCACAATGTCCAGTCCACCTCAAGTCCTTCAGTTTCTGTTTCTGGGAAGACAAAGCTTAGCAGAGCCAAAACAACATATATATACATTGCCAGCACCATCATCATATTCACCATCTGCCTGTGAAATGAACAGGGACCCACAAACAAGGTCCAAGACGTCAATACAAATCATCAATATAGAAATGAACACAGACCCACAAACGAGGTCTGAGAACTCAACACAAATTATCAGTACAGTCCCAGGACCTCCAAATCCCTCCTCCAGGCCTAGTGTAAACAGACAACTAGAAAATCCTCTTTCAGGGCTTCCAGTAAGGTCCCAGGGCTTCTGTACAAAGTATCACCAACAAACATCAACACAAAGTGCCAGGAAACCACAAGTTTTCTCCTTCTCAACTCTGCCACCACAAGAGTTCTCTTCTCAGTTCTGCTCAGTTTTCAGTTCTTAGTTCTTCTTGTCTTCTCAGTTCTTCTCTCTTCTCTGTTCTGCCACCAAAAGTTCTGTTCTCTCTGGGCCTCTCCTTATGTATGGTCTCCTCCCTTTCCTATTGCATCAGCAACAGGAGTTCACAAGTTGTGGGATTCACAAGTTCTGGATCTTAATATTTGATACAATCATGAACTGAAACAATGTGTTAACTACTTCTGTGTTAATTAAATAGCTGAAACAAGGTGTTAACTACTTCTTTGCTTGCCATTACACAAGTATCCAAGATTTGAATTTGGTTCTTCTGCTTACATATCTGATACTCAATCTTCATGTCACCTAGACCAAAAAAAATCATCTTTGTCTGCATGTGGGTTAAAGAAAAGTTGGAAAGAAATCTGGTAGAAGTAACAGTGAAGAGGTAGACAGGGAGTATTGTGGGCATAACCTATTGACACTCTGCCTTCAGGGGAATCAGTGCTTTTTTTGTGGAACTACATTTCAACATGGGAGGGCACATAAAGAGGATGAGGAGGACAGGGGGATAGAAAAGAGTGAATGATGTGCCAGGGCCAGTTTGGGGGCTAGCAGTGAAGAAAAGATGACTACTGTGGTCTCAGAAAGAAAACAAGTTACAAAGGACTAGATGAAGAGGAGGGGGGAAAAATTGAAAAGGTGGGAAAGGAAGGAGACCTTACATTGGAGGAAGTTCTGCTAATAAATGCTCCTATCAGTGAGCTGAAATGGTAAGTCACTGATGCACTGTGGTGGAGTTGTGAACCTATCCAACCATTCTGGAGAGCAACTTGGCACTATGCCCAGAGGGTTATGAAATTGTGCATACCCTTGATCCAGCAATACCACAAGTTGGTCTGTATCTCAAAGAAATCACGAAAAGGAGAAAAGGACCTACATTCACGAAAATATTTGTGGCAGTTCTTTTTGTGGTGGCAAAGAATTGGAATGAGGGAATGCCCATCAGTTGGAGAATGGCTGAACAAGTAGTGGTGTATGATTGTTTTGGAATACTATTATTATGTGATAAAAAATGGTGAGCAAGCAAGTTTCAGAAAGACTTGCATGAACTGATGCTGAATGAAGAGAGCAGAACCAGGAGAACACTATATACACAGTAGCAGTAACATTGTACAAGGATTAAATTTGATAGACTTAACTCTTCTCAGCAATACAGTAAACAAAGACAATTCCAAAGGACTCATGATGGAAAATGCTAACCACATCCAGAGAAAGAGCTATAGAGTCTGAATGCAGACAGAAGCATATTATTTTCACTTTATTCTTTTCATGGCTTTTTCCTTTTGCAAGCTGTAATTGCTTTGCTGCAAACTATTTCTTTCACAACGTGATTAGTATGGAAATAGGTTTTATATGATTGTACATATATAATCTATATCACATTGCTTACCATTTTAGGGAAGGGGGAACATGAGGAGGGAGAAATTTTAAACTCAGAATTTTCTTAAAAATGAATGTTAAAAATTGTCTTTATACATAAGTGAAAAAAATAAAATACTATTTTAAAAAAGAGAAAGATGCTCAGCAAAGGCAGATGAAGCCCTTACAGTAGATCAGACCTGGGGAATTTGGTGTTGGAAAAGCCTGCTTGTCCTGGTAGTAGGGGAGTTGGATCCCCTGGAGGAACTAGCACCTGGAGGAGTGGAAGAGCATGGACACAGGGAGAAGGTTTCTAAGCAAATATAGAAAAAAGGGCCAGTATGAGAAGGTATACATTGTTGGTGGGAGATGGACCCTACCATGGTTCAGTATCCTCTCTGATACCTGCAATAATTGGTGTTCTGAGAATGACGCACAATGGAAAAGAGGAATCCATGGGACAAGCCCCGTAAGCAGTGACAGAAAACATATAGAGGGGAGAACCTAGAATGGGTATTTTGAACATTTTGATTGTGTGAATGAGAAAGACCAAATAATTATATTGGTAGTGAGTCGGAGAATGAAAGTCTAGAGTAAACAGAAAGAGAAGATGGATAGTGAAGAGTGAGAGAAAACCTTTTGTGGACAGAGGTACAAAAAATGAAGTTTAAAATATAAGAAACAGGACTAGCTAAAGGGGAAGAGTGGAAGTCTACTGAAAGGAAAAAAGGGAAGGAGGAGAAATATACATAAAATCAGGAGAGAAAAGGGAACTAATAAACAAAACCCTGAAGGGAAAGGGGTATCAGACAAGAAGAAGGGATCAGGAGTCAGAAAAAGCAAGCCACTGAAAATGTGACCTACTTAAAAGAAAGTAATGGAAGGACCATGTGACTTAGTGTTCATAGCAGAAGAAGGAACTGGAACTGAAAAGCTGCGTAGATATAATGCATCTAGGATAAGAAGGGAAGTGGTCAAAATTAAAAATAATCTTTGTATCAGCTTTCTCTGATAAAAGTTTGATATCTAAGATACATAAGCAATTTATAGATATCTATATATAAGCAGATATCCCCAGTAGATAAATGGTCAAAGGATATGAATAAACAGTTCTCAAAAGAAGAATTACAAAGTAGTTTCAACCACAAGAAAGAATGTGCTACTAATAATAAGAAATGCAAATCAAAACATCCCTAAGGTTTTATCTCACACTTAGCTAATTGGCAAAAATGACAAAAGTAGCAATAGTCAATATTGGAGGGGTTGTGGAAAAATATTGCTGGTAGAGCTATGAAGTAGTATAACCATTTTGGAAAGCAATTTGAAATGATGCAAATAAAGTGAATAAAATGTCCATACTCTTTTAAGCTTAAGATTCCATTACTGTGCTTATACCCCAGGGAAACCATTGATTTAAGGGGGAGAAAATACCCATATACTCCAAAATATTTATAGCAGCACTTTTTGTGATAGCTAAGTACTAGAAACAGAGTAGATGCCCATCAATTGGGGAATGGCTAAACAAATTGTGGTACAAGAAAATAATGGAATATATTTTTGTGCTGTGAGAAATGATGTGTGATAAATACAGAGAAGCATGGAAAGATCTAGATGAATTGATACACAATGAAGTAAGCAGAGCCAGCAACTACAACAGTATAAATGGAAAGAACAGTGACACACCAAAAATTCAGAAGTTAATGTAACAAAATTATATAGATGAAGTGGAACTCAAAGAGATGCAAGAGGACATCCCCAACCTTAACTCGATGTGGAGGTGGGAGGTCCATAGATGTCACACATTGTGCATGTTCTCAGACTTTTTCAATATTTTAATCAGTTGTGTTTTTTTTTTCTCTCTAAAAAATATTATTTGTCTTATGACATGGCTTTCTGAGAGGAGGTGGGGCAAGGTTACATACATGAGATACTATGGTGATGTAAGAAACATAAAATAGGGGCGGCTAGTGGCACAGTGAATAAAGCACTGGCCCTGGAGTCAGGAGGACCTGAGTTCAAATTCGGCCTCAGACACTTAGCACAAAAACTAGCCGTGTGACCTTGGGCAAGTCACTTAACCCCAATTGCCCTGCAAAAAGTAAAATAAAATGCTGGGTTTTCACTCTCATACAGCAGAGAAGTGACAAGGGAATCACAACAGAAAAAAAAAAAAGAAAATATCAATTAAAAATTTACTTTTTTAAAAAGCCCTACCCAAAAAAAAGTGTGTGTTCTAAAAGTACTTGAAGATGTTATTTACATTGAGATATACTTCTGGATTTAATATGGATGTAAAACATAACCATCTCTTAGACTAACTTTTATTATTGTTGCTTCATCCTGCCTACTTTGGCATGCCATGTAGCTAGCTCATTAGCAATTCCATTAGAGTTTGAGAGTGGGGAGAAAATAAAATTATTTCTTGCTACTTGTTAAAAAAATGTTTTAAATTAAAATTGTACCCCTATTAAAAGGCTTAGATGGGACCAAGATTGGCTTTTGAGTTGTCCCTGAAAGTCAGTTATCAGTCTCCTATTATCTTAGATAGTCAAGACCTATTTGTCCTTAAAATTGTTAACTACTCTCATCTTTTTTACTTAATATCTTTAATAACTTTAATATCTTAAATATTTGCGTCTGTAAAGTTGCCTTTGTTTAACCTAACAAATGTATTTTTTTTAAAAGGATCAGATTTGAAACTTCTGCCTTGTACTAATAAGGCTATTATGCCTTATTGTCTCCATTTAATGTTAGCCTGTTTTAAGGTAAGTCTAAAGATATTTATTGGAATTCTTGCTTAATTTAAAATACCTTTTAATTTTTTAAAATTTAATTATTTTTTTAAGTCAGTAGAACAAATACATTCTGTGACGTTTAATTACATGTGCATTTTATTCAGTTAGGTACAAAGAAGAACCTTTCTGTAAGGAAGAAATAATTTTCTTCCAGAGAAACTTTTGTATGTATATTAATATATTTTTAAAAAACAAGTTTATTTTATTTTCAGGTTTACATTCTCTTCCTCCCACTTTCCACTTCCCTATTGAGAAAACAAGAAAAACAAAACCCCTCTTACCAATATGTACAATCAAGCAAAAATCTCCACATTGGCCATGTCCAAAAAATGTCTCCATCTTTGCATGTTACTTTTAAAATGTTAAAATTTAGAGATAAGTGATGGGCTTTTCACATCATAATTTGCTGGGACCAGGGAGAGAGGGTCCCTTCCCAATGTTATTTGCTTAGATCCCTTAGGACTCATCTATTCTGAATCCTTCATCTCTGGAGTAAGAGGGAACAGATCTAGCAGGAATAAGTGACTTGAACTAAGTAGTGAATGACAGGGCCAGAGTTTCCATGACTTTCTCAATAACAGGTTAATGGTAAAGCTGGCTCTAGAGCAAAGGCTCCAGCCCAGAGCTTTCAAGGACTTCAAGTATTGGTGGGAATTACTAGGTTAATAATAATTTAATGTGGGCAGCTAGATGGCACAGTGAATAGAGCATTGGCCCTGGAGTCAGGAGGACCTGAGTTCAAATCCGTCCTCAGACACTTAACACTTACTAGCCTTGTGACCTTGGTCAAGTCACTTAACCCTAATTACCCTGCCTTCCCCCTCCGAAAAGCAAATAATAATAATTTAATGTTCCAGTCAGATGAGATGATGGTCATCAGTGGTGACATCATATATAGTAACTGCTCCAATTTGGAGGAGCAGCCTCATGAGGGGAGGCCCTGCTGCCATTCTTAGGCTGATTGGGAATCATAGAGTTAAGTTTCAGTTCTGCTGTCAATGATACTTTCTCAGTTTGAGCTCATCGCTTTACTTCTCAGGTCCACATTTTCCTCATCTTGGGGAAAAGGGAGCTGGATAGTATACCCTTAAGCCCCTTCTAGCTCAGCCATTCAGGTTATAATTTCATGCTTCTTTAGATTGAGAGATAGAATCAGTTTCCACCAGATTGTGAAGTTCCTGAAGGCAGTAACTGTCTTTTGCCCCTTTTTGTGTCACAAGCCCTTAGCACAGAGCCTGGAACTTAATAGGTGCTTAATGTTTATTGAGTAACAAACTGACTTCTTAGCAGAAACTTCCTGCATAGTTTCTAAACATTTCTACAATATAAAGGTAGATTTTTTTCTTTTTTTAGAAAGCATGTATGGACTACCATCAGTTGATCCTAACTCTGTACTATACCTATATTTACATGGATGAGCTAGAAGTGAAACAACATACATCATATTTTTAGTTCTTTTTTTCTTAGATGAAATAGACTGATTATTATTGAGTAAGATTGTGCTATTTGTTTTAGAATAGGTTGTTGTTTTTAGTGGATTTTGTAGATTTTTCTCCCTTTCACAATCTTTGGAGACCTTGTATAATAAGACAAAGCCTCTGCCTTAATGTCCTGGTGGAAAGCCCTCTAGAGTATTTTTGTGGGAATGGAAAGTTAAAGTTTTTGTGGCCCCAGAGTACAACTTTAAGAAGTGGATTCTGTTCAACTTGTATAGTAAGTATGAGTATACTACTTTGTTCTCAGATACCTTGTAGGTGTAGCGTTTATAGTATGAAACAGAGGTATGTTAAGGTGACATTTTTTTAAGTGACTTTTCATATACTTTTTTCTTTTTTTGCTTGGTATAAATCTTTGTCTTACAGTTAAGAGCTTTCACAGATAACAGGGATGATATGGCGTTGGGTCATGTAATCGTGTTGCTACAGCAAGAGTGGCCACGTGGAGAGAACCTGTTTTTGAAAGCTGTCAATAAAATTTGTCAGCAAGGCAACTTTCAGTATGAGAATTTTTTCAACTATGTTACAAGTATCCTTTTTTCATATTAAGGAACCTGCTCTGCCAATTTTCAGGTTCTTTTTCAAGAATGACATTTGCATTGTGTATTTTATTTAGCACTAAATTTTTAAAAAATTGTTTTATACCTCATATTTTCATCAATCCCTTTTGGAAAACCATCAATAAAGAAGAATAGAGAAAATAGGACAAAAATTTGAAAAAGATTGTCTTATCTGCAACTTTTCTTAAGCTCCTCTAGAGCAGTGGAGTCTAATTCAAATAGAAACCAATCCCACATATTGGGATTAGGCCACATATTGACTTAGAAAAATCACAAATTAACATAAATTTTGTTAAAATTTCTCGTTCACATTTTAATCTGATTCAGGCAGCACTGGCAGTTTTCTAGTTTGAAACCTGTTCTTGAGAGTACAGCCAGTTGAATATTAGGGAAGATGTAAAGATAAATAAAAACATGGTTCCTGCTCTCCTAGGGTTTATACAGTAGAGAAAATGACACATTAATGTGATTGTAATACAAAACAGAATGTGATCATTGCATAAAAAAGGGGTTAGATCAGTGGTTCTCAACCTTCCTAATGCCGCTACCCTTTATTACTCGTATGTGGGCGGACCCGCCTGGAGACAGAGGAGTGGTGTCTTGGTTCCTAAGACCATCGGAAATAATGTGTTTTCCAGTGGTCTTAGGCGACGCCTGTGACTCCTGTGAAAGGGTCATTCGACCCCCAAAGGGATTATGACCCACAGGTTGAGAACTGCTGGGTTAGATGATCAAGAAAAGAAAGATTATTTATGGGGCATTGGAAAAGGCTGCATTACATGGAAGAAGTGGCAGGTGAGCTGGGCTTTAAAGGATGCGTAGGAACTTAACAAGTAGAGATGAAAAGGAAAGCATCAAAGGCTTAAAGAACAGTGTGCACAAAAGCAAGAAAGTATGGGATGTGAAAGAAGGAGTAAAGGATGGCAGAGCAGTGATCCAAAGGTCATCTTTTAATAAGAAGCGTCAGTACTATTCACTCACGTGCTGAGATGTGCAGTCGGTGAGTGTGTGCACTGCAGCCCGCCCATGCTCTTCACAGTCACTGCTTTAATCAGGGAGCGGTTCTCTTCCTTGCATCTACCTGCAATATGCCAGTTTTGTCATTTGCTGGGATATTAGCTACCCCTGGGAATGTAATTAACTGTTTTTGCCTCATGGTACCCATTCCTGACATGGTGTATCCATCCGCTAAAAGATGCTGTTAAGCTGCTCATCATTCCTTTCTTTAACAGCTATTGTGTTTTTTGTATGTTCACTGTTATTTATGAGCTTTTTTAAGTGAAGTTAATTCATTCAAGCAACAAACATTTACTAAGCTTCTACTGTGTGCTAGGCACTAGGCTGGATGTACTTTCTCTAAAGCTACTAGTGATCCCTTAATTGCCAAATGTGTTGTTCTTTCTTCAGTTGATCTGTCTGCTTACAGCATTTCATGCTATTAAGTACCCTCTTCCTGGTTACTCTTTCCTCTGTTGATTTTTGTGACTCTCCTAGTTCTCTTACTTGTTTGAAGATGCCTTCTCAGTCTCCTTTGCTGGTTCAAAGTTGAGATCACACTGCTTAATTAAGTCTGCTTCCCAAAGTTTTGCCCAGACCTTCTTCTTCTTCTTAGTAACTTCATCGGTTCCCATTGGTTTAATCATCATCTCTATGCAAATGACTCATATTTATACATCTAACCCCAGTCCCTCCCCTGAGCTTGAGTTTCACATTATCAGTTGCCTATCAGACATTTCAAACCAGGTGTCCCAGACACATCTAAAACTAAACACATAAAAACAATTCATTAGCTTCCCCCTCAGCCCTTACCTCTTCCAAATTTCCCAATTTCTATTGAAGGTACCACCATTTTTACAGTCTCCCAAGTTCATAACTTCAGCATTATCTTCAACTCTTCTCTCCTTATGAATTCAAACAGTTGCCAGATCTAGCCATTTCTAAGTCTACAGTGTCTCTCAAATCAGACCCTTTCCTTCCACTTACACAGCTACCACCTTAATTCAGGTCCTTATCCCCTCTCACTTATATTATTGCAATGTCCTGTTAACTGTTCTCTCTGCCTCTCAAGTCTCTCCCCACTCCAGTTCATCCTATACACTGCTGCCAAAGTAATTTTTGCTTAAGCATAGATCTGACCTTGGCACTTCCCTGCTTAACACCATTGGCTTCCTGTTCCCTGTAAGATCAAACTTAAACTCCTCTGTGTAGCTTTCAAAGCCCTGTACAACCTGGCTCCAACTTGAAGGGTCAAGTGAAAAATTTTTTAAGAGTAGGAGAAACATGTATATTTTAGGTGGTAGGAACGTAGTTCATGGATAAAGAGAAGATGATAGAAAAAGAGAATAATTGATGGTAGACTGCCAAAGGGAAGTGGGAGGGATGGACTTGGTACATCTTGTTTCTTAATTGTTTTAATTTTTTCAGTAACAAATCAATTTTCTCTGTCCTTCCAGTGCACCCCTCTCCCCATGGGAGGTGGAGGAAGAACCTTGTAACAAATATGCACGGTCAAGTATAATAAATTTCTTCATTGGCCGTATCCAGAAAAATGTGTGTTTAATCACGCACCCTGAATCTATCACCTCTCTGTCAGGAGGTGGGTAGCACAACAATCACTACCTCTTCAGAGTCTGGGGTAAAGGTTAAGGGAATGAATGATCTTTTAGATATGAGTTGAGGGAAGAAGGTACATGGAACAGCCTTTCTTCAGTAATGTAGCAGGCAAATTCTTCTGTTTGAGAGGTTTTAAGATAGTGGAAAAGGTTAGTCTGCTACTAAAGAGATAGAGTAGATAAGCTGTTTAATTATTACATATATAAAAATAGGTTATTCCATTGTCCTTTTGCCTTGTCATTTCTAGCTCAAAGGCACAGTATTTCTTTATTCATTAGCTACTAGAAGCTAATTTATTATTGCTTGTATCGTATGCAAAGTCTGGTGGTGAATCCTGAACGTAGGCCTACAGATATAGACATGCTGGAGGAATTTGCCTATTTAAGGACCCAGGAAGGTGGAAAAATCCATTTGGAATTATTGCCCAATCAAGGAATGCTAATCAAGTAAGTGATGTTTATGCCATTTTAAAATTTAACTGTTTCTTGCTATAAGGTTCTGTGTAACAAATGACTGCTTTTGGTTGTTTGCTTGAATTTTTGTGTGTGTATTTGTGGGAAATATGTTTAAAATAATATATTTCTTATATCTTTCAAAAAGATAAAAGTCCAGGCCTGAGTCTCAGCTTCAATGAACAGAATTAGGTTTGGGAGATAGTTTGAAAGGCTTAAGCTTTCACAGTAATCTTCTCCATATTTCTAAAATGATACTCACTATTTTAATGGTATTGCTTCTGTCCTTTTTGAGAGCGTTTTTACTATGCAAAGTTCTTGTTTGTAGTTTCTTTTATTTTTCCTTTCTTAAATTTACAGAATTAATCAATAGAATTAGAGACCTTTTGAGCTAGAAGGATCCTTAGAGGTCATCTAGTCTCTCCCTCTTGTTTTACAAATAGCCCATGAGAAAAAGAGACGTGTTCAAGGTCACAGACAGGTAATAAGGAGAGAGGCTGGAACTGAAACCACATCTTTTGACTCTTCCTGCCACCAGCACCATTCACACCTCAATTCCTTTTTGGCCAATGGATCATTTCATTTTTTTAAAGTGGAAAAAAACAATTTGCTCCTCTCTGCAAGAGGCAGAAGCTTCCAAAGAGTAGCAGCTGTGTCATATATACAGATTGCACTTGAATTGAAAGTTTTACTGAAAAAGCAAATTTATTAAGCTCCTACTGTGTGCCAGGCACTGAGCTAAGTAAGAACTCTTAGCTCTAATGTAGCACAGAATAAATAGTTCAGCCTGGTCCCTCCTGGAGAAACTAAAATCTTATTAGAAATTTATTCTCTTCAATTAATAAAATATTTGTTGATATGAAGAGGAGCCACCACCAGTAGGTGTGAGTCTTTTTTTCCCCCACATACTATAGCCAAGTCAGTGACTCTTAGGATCATTGAATATCTCATAGAATTTCCTCTATCTGCAGCTCAGTACTAATTCTAGTTTGAACAATCATATACTCTGCATTCTCTACTATTTTTTGTTTTCATTTTTCCCAAAGGTCAGTATTATGGTCACCTCAAGAAAATGAGTCCTCAGTTAATACAGATTGAAAAGGATTAAATCCCTGGCTCTGGTCAAGATTCTTTTCCTCTCTACTTTGGAATAAATGGGTTCCCAGTTAACAGAAGGACAAGACTTTCCCCCTCTTCTTTCTCCCTTTCCCTCTGGACCCCCTATTCCTTAGATTCCTATTCTTGATTTCTCAGAGATTGAGAGTGGAAAAGGATTATTGTTTCTGGTACCCTATGCCTGCTGAGTAATTCGGAAGATCACAAACTTTCCAGCAGCATCTGTGCCTTCCTTCCCTCCCCATACTTATTAGGGACCATAGGAGAGAAGTAGAGCTTTGCAAAGAAACATACTGAAGATACAAAGAATTAGTAAGAATTAAATGAGGCCTTATGTTTTCCCCATGTTTTTTTAAGATTATAAAATAGACATTGCAATTGATTTTTTACTCTGATCCTCTCAGTCATAGGAGAGCATCTCCCAATGATAAATGTTTACAAATAAAGGCTGTTGTTTTGCTTTGGGAGATAGGAGACCACTAGCGTGGTTCTTCATTGTGATCTCCTTTCCAGATTATGATGCTGCACACACAAATAGATGTCAAGATGTCATTTAGCAGAATCAGACTTTGTTTAGTTAATAGCAAATATTTATACAGACATTTCCTTTATATAGACAGTGTTTAATTATCATTAGAAATGAGACAGAAGTATAGATTGTTTTAAAAAGAAAGACCTGAAATGAATCCCCAGACCTCATTTTAACTATTTGCTTTAACCTTGTCAAGTCAGCAAGCATTTATTAAGTACCTGCTTATATGTTACAAGGGATTCAGAGAAAGTCAAAAGACAGTCCCGGCTCCCAAGGACTTGACAGTCTGTCTGATAGGTGGAAACACCACCCAAACAACTGTGTTATAGACAAGAGGTGAACAAGACACATTGGATATAATCTCAAAGGGAAGGAGCTGGAATTCAAGGGGATCCCAAAAGGCTTCCTATAGAAAATAGGGTTTTAGCTGGGAACTTAAGAAGCCAAGAATTCCAGAAGGTAGAGATGGGAAGGAATCATTCCAAGGATGGGAGACAACAGCTGGAGAAAACACCTTGAGCTGGGGGGATGTATTGCGAGGAATAGTGAGGAGCTAACTAAAATGTTGTCCCTACCAAATGATTTATTCAAGCTGAACAAAAGATGACATGGGGAATTTGTATTTAATCCTCACCACAAACCTGTGAGACTCATATTATCTTTATCTCCATTTTGCAGCTAAGGAAAGCGAGACTCAGGAGGTATTAGATACTTGCTCATGGTCACAGAGCTAATACGTGTCAAAAGTGAGATTCACACCCAGAAACTTACTGATGCTAGGTCTAATATCCATTCCAGGACACCATACTTCATCTACAAGCTGGGCCTTGGTTTCAGCTCTCTAAAACAGTTAAACAGCAAGTTATCAGAATTGGAGGCAGGACTAGGGAGGACTAGCCTAATACTTCTGGGAACTTAATGGGATTTGCCCAATATACTCTGAAGGGTTCTTATAGTATTTCTAAAATCTATATCTAGCCTTAAACTGCAATAGTGGAAAGACAAACAGGTGAGACAGTAGGGGAGCTAGAAGGGCGCCTGAATAAAAATAGACACTGACTTCCTTTGAATTATAAAATTATTTCAGAAAGCTATTCCAGATATAGAGGAAAGTTTTTTATACTATCTTGAACCCTTTGTAATAAGCCATTAAGATACAAAATCGTAATTTTCAAGTGTAGAACTAATTGAGGTCCTGTGGTTAAAAGAACTGAAAAGATAGTAATAAAAAAAAAGCTGCAGTAAACTGTATAGCCTATCTTTTAGGTTGGTTCTCTATAAAATTGGGGAAATAAGATGTGGAAATATGAGCACCCTCTGCAGAAAACATCCAGCTTGCTCAGGCCCTTTAAATGAGAAAAACTCCAACCCTAAAAATAGATAAGAGGTCATTGCAAAAATATCTAGGCCACAAACGGATTGACCCAGTGTATAGTCAGTTCCTTTTATACTCAGAAGCTGTAGAGCAGTCAGTGTGGACTAAGGAACATATCTAATGCGCCACTTATGGGAGCTTTATGCTGTTAACAGCTTTGGACGTTTTGTTGTCTCCTTCCCTAGCTGTAGGGTTTTCAGAGCTGTTACAGATGTCATGTATCCTAAAAGGATGAAAGTTGATGAAATGAGAAGTACCAAAGGGACATGGCATGGTTCCTAGAGCCAGAAAGAGATTTTTTTTATTCTTAGATCGGGGTTCTTAACCTTTTTGGTCAAGGATCCCCTTTTGGCAGGCTAGTGAAGCCCAGAACCCCTTCTCAGAATAATGTTTATTACCTACATTCACAAGTGAAGGAAATGCTACATTTCAGGCTAGTGAGAATAGCTTGGGGTCCAGGGACCGACCCTAAGTTAAGAACTCATGACTTAAAGGTTTTGCTTATATATATTTCATAAGAGAAGGTTTTTTTAATATTAAACGTCTCCCACATTTTTTTTAGTTGAATCAAACTAGAGTGAAATAGGCAGTATGGTTTATTTATACTTTACTTTCAGTGGAATTCTGTGTATGCCACGATGTCATCACTTGACACTGAGTTATCTCCTAACACACCTTGACATAATTGCATTCGAGAGAATTTGTCAGGGCACGTGTCTGGACTTTTATGAAAAAAAGTAAGGACGAATGGGATTTAAAAATTAACTTTTTTGATGTATAGTTCCTTTCCCACTACAAATTCATCATGCTCAATTTCCTCACTGCCCTCTTTGGACACCATGCCTGTCTTGAGACTCAGTTCAAGTCAAATTCTAAGTAAGAACTGGACAGTGTGCCATCAGTGGGCATCATGAAAGTAGATGATGGCTTCTTCCCTACCTTCCCCTTCAGCACATAGCTGGACTAAGGTGGTTGTTGCAGGTTAAAAAAAAAAAGCGCTCATACGGTCTCCTTCCAGCTCTCTCTTGTATTTTCTCTGGAGTGTTTTACAGTACAGGGTGAGTCGGTGTGGGTGTTTGAATGCTGCTGTTTGCTGTTTTTTAAAGGCCTTCTAGCCCTCCCATGGGGTTACTGCAGCAGGAATTCATACCTGTACTACAGCCCAGCATACAGACTGCTGACAGGTACCAAGTGGGAAAAAACACACCTGCTCATAGTGTGCTGTTTCGTCAACATGTTGTACTGCCCATGGTTTTCAGCTCTCTGTTACCCAGTGCCCTCATCCATGCTTTTCTTTTAATTTATTCTGCATTCCTCGGCAAACCATCTGGTTGTAATATTGTAACATTTCTTAATTTTATTCCATAAGTTGACAGTGTGTGTGTGTTCAATTTAATATCCACCACCAAATTAAAACTGAAATGATGGTTGTATGAAACTGTTATTAAATCGTACTAGTTTAAGGGCTGGTCCTAGATGCTAGTTTTTTAAAACAAGTCCCCTTTCCTAAGTATAGGTAAGAATACCACTTTCGTTTTAGCTACAGTTTTAGTCTCCTTTTTTTCTTTTTTTCTTTTTTTTTTTTTGTGTGTGTGTGTCCATTATCTAAATAGAGGTCATAGATTCAGAGCTGGAAGGGAGGTTACAGGTCATCTGCTCTAACTCCCTTATTTTTAAGATAATGAAATTGAGGCCACATAGGTTAAATGATTTCCCTAACATTAGCATAGTGAGGATTCAAATCCAGGTTTTCTAAATCTAAATTTGATACTTTTTAGGAGGCTTTATTTCAGCATTTTTTTTCCTAGTCATGGACAATTTCTTTAGAGTAGGCAATTCCTAATTTAAAGTATCGAATAGGATAGAATGCTCTAGCTTTTATCATTACCTACTTGGAGACTTTTCTAGCAGTGGGAATGGGTTTTGTTTGTACCACTCCTATATTTTTTTGTTATAGCTAGAATCAACATTTTTTCAAAGTTGTAACATTTAAAAATCCGGCTGCGTTTAGGCTGTGGCACTGGAACAGAACTTTTCTTGATGCAAAGTTAACTGACCTAGAGAGGGATAGAACCCTTGACCTTGATTGATCTACTTAATAGTAAGAATTTGGTATCCTAACCAAATGTGGCTGCCCTTAACTCAAAAGACCTTGAATGGAAAAGCCCATTTTCTCTGTGGAACCGATAAAGACGTAGGTCTCATGCAAATTGTGCCACAGACTTCCTACCATGAAACTGTTTCACTGAAGCTAGCAATTTAAAGCTTTCTGCTTCAACTATAGTGGGACTTTTGATTGTGGCATCTGTACAGTTATTATAGCTGAAGTTATTTTTACTTCACATCATAGAATAGAAATAGTTTATAAGCACGTTTTAGTTTTTAGTTAGGTAAATGCATAGATTCATTCTATTCTATATCACCTTTATAATAATGGAATAAAGGTGGTTTCTTATTTGAATTTATTTAAATCTGACAAATTAGTGAATTAGTAAAGGTAGGACCCATTTACCCCATAGCCCTTGATTCCTGCTCATTTATTTTGTTCATTGGTAAGAATTCATTTTATTAGATTTCCTCTATTCTTTCTCTTCTTCTTTAAGGGTCTTTTGAGTATGCTTTTGATGGCATCCCAAAATGTTACACAACCTCAAACTTTCCTCTTCATCTCCATCCCCAAGATCTCACAAGTGTCAATTCTGTGGCAGTTTTGTGAAAGATTGTAAGACATGCTGCCCTGCCCTTGAATTACCTAGCCTGCCACACTCCCTGCTTGATTTGCCTAGTTTTTGCTCAGTCTCCAACCTCTTTGCCAGTTGTCATTTCTTTTCTAACATGGACCTAAACCTGGATCATTCCTTTACCTGGTGGCTTAATGTTCATTGAGCTCCCACAGATGACACTGAGGGCCTTGCATACTTAAGGAGGCTCTCCACCTGTTGGACTCAAGAGCCTCAGTTGTTTAGAAGGAGTAGTAGCAACAAGATACAAGGATTAAAAAAAAAAGCTAAATTTTAACCAGTTAGATGTTCCTGTGCCTTTTTTTTTTAGGGGGAAAATTGTGAAGATAATTTTGAAGATGCCCATCTATCTTAAAATTTGGGGTAGCATTTTATTTTTGTATTGTTTTGGGTTTTGTTTTTTTAAGGAAATTTTTTTATTTTTCTTTTACTGGCTTCCTATCTTAAAAGAAGGCAGATCCATAGACTCTGTCCTTCAGGATTAATATGGTTTCAGGCCCAGAGGGTAATCCCATTTTCTCTTTGTTTTCCTGTTGCTAACTTCAGGCACCACACAGTAACCAGGGGTATCACCAAAGGTGTAAAAGAAGATTTCCGCCTGGCTATGGAGCGCCAGGTTTCCCGCTGCGGCGAGAATTTGATGGTCGTGCTCCATAGGTTCTGCATTAATGAAAAAATCTTGCTGCTTCAGGCTCTGGCCTAAATGAAGTGATTCCCATGCGCAGTTTTCTTTACTAGAAGTTGTGATCAATAACAGTGTGGCTTTTTGACTCTACAAAGAAATTATCTGAATGCTAGCTTTAGTTGCTTTTAATGTGGAATACAAAAGTCTAAGAAGGTATTTCTATTTTTAAATATAATTTTTTGTAACTTTTATAAAAGAGTGAAATCATTTTGTAAATAAAGACCATCCTTAAAAAACTTTTATGAGTGAATAAACAAGCATTTATTAAGTATGTTTTGTGTGCCAGGAGCTGTGCTAAGCCCTGGGTATGAAAATACTTTTCAGAAGAGAGAAGCCCTTCCTTCAAGGAGATGACATCCTAATAGAAGAAGGGAGTGCTACCTAGAGAAGGGTGTTTTGTTCTGGAGAAGTGAAGGGATGGGACAATAAAAAAGGGGAGGGAGACTTACAGAGCACAAGGCAGATGGTGAGAGAGCCCCAGTAAAAGCCTGAATGGGATGTGGAACTGAGACAAGGTCTGGGACTGAGGCCTAGCCAGGAGATATATTGACCTAATGTGTGCACACATTCCGTTGCCAGTCAACTGAGTTGGGTCCTCGGGTGAGCTTTCCAAAGGTGACACATTTTAAAAGTGTTGACTTTTACAGTCATCCGTGTTAAAAGCAGCTACTTTCTAATTCTGCAAACACTATAATCAATGATCTGATGCATGACTGGATTTGGTAGTGAATTTTCATGGTACAGATAATACTGAGGCATCATGCCAATGAATACAGTACATTCCACAAGCCAAAGTTCTCACCGTCAACATGAGTACTTCTCTATGTTTCTCAGATTGTTAGATGTAAGAAATTCACTTTGTCTTTTGAGGGGCTTTAATTATAAAAAGTCATCACCCAGAGTATAGTAGGCTCCTCTCCCAGAACCCTTATTCCCCTAATTGAAATAAGAGAGGGCAGAGGCAAACAGTGGAGGGACCACCTGAGATGGAACAGAACAGGTCTCTTAGGTCTGCCAAACAGACCTGGAGGAGTAAAAGGATTCCCCAGAAGCTATGCTTTGTAGAACCTACCTGGCTAAGTGAGAGTTCTGATGAGAATACTAATCACTCTTCTTGAAAGTAAGCATCTTACCACAGTGGCCTAAAAATTAACCCCAAACACTTGTTTTAGGTGACAAGAATAACACAGAAAATCAGTGAGGATTTCAGTGATCCAGAATAGACATTTAAAACACTTGCCAAATACTTTGTATAATCTGTACAGTCATCTGACTAGAACAAAGGCAGCGATCACACAGATACTTGCTATAGTCAGTGGAAAAGCCTGGAATAATTGAAAGATAGCTGTTGGTTAACTTTTAAGTGTTAGTTTCTAATACTCTGCCTTCTATTAATGCATTACAAATATAAGTGATCAAAAAATACTTCTTTAAATCATGGCATGTCTCATCCTATCATTTCTTTCTAGTTAAGTACTCTCCTGTGGTGAAATGCATAGAGCGCTGGGCCTCGAGTCGGGAAGACCCAAGTTCAAATCAAGGCTCTTATACTATCTGGGGACCCTGGGCAAATTACTTAACCTCTGTTTGCCTCAGTTTCCTCATCTATAAAAGGAGTATTAAATGAAATAAAGTGCTTAGCACAGTGCTTGCTATATGGGTATATGGGTACCCGTATAAAAGTTTCTTCTTTTCCCCATGTTCCCCCACTCATAACACCTTCCCCAGATAATTTGCTCTTGGGCAACACACATCAAAGCTATGTGCTTTGACTCTAAACTTGCTAGGCAGCAGAAAAACAATTCCATTCGTCTTCGGTGACTAGTTCCATTAGAGGCCAGTGGGTTTAACTGTTTCACAATTTGCTGGAGTGAAAAACTATTTTGGCAGCCTATCTATGAACTGGTCACACACTGCTCAGGTAGCATGGATGGAGTCAGTCATCCAGCCACAGCTGCAAAAATATATCATCCCATCTAATTCAGCAAATGTTTATTAAGTGCCTACTGTTTGCAAAGCATGGTGCTATGTCACGGTGTGTGTTTTAAATATCAATGACAAGATTGTATTTTTGTGCCAACAAAACGGGATTTTTTGGCGGGGGTGCTAAAAGCAAAAAACAAGTTGGGATGAATGGAGGTTGGGTAGAAGGGAAGAGGAATATTCTAATAACTTTGCATGTGCATACAATATAAGCATATTTAAATAACACAAAAGCACTAAAATAGTAAAAATTTAAAGCAATAGTCTTTTTTTTAACTTTCAACAGAACCACCATCATTGGTGACACACCATTTTTCATTTGCTGCTCTGTAATTTCATGCATTGAATTTGTGGAAACAAAACCAACCCAGAATTAATTAGGAATCCGCCTTTGATATCATTGTGCTTTCATTATGTGTACATCTACAGTTAATCAAATTTCATGAAGATTTTATAACCGTCCAGTGTAGAGTTTGCTCAGATGACAAGGGGATGTTTACTAGCACAAGGAAAGGATGAGAAATAATCAGGTATAGCCAGGCTCAAAGAAATGGCAAAATGGAAATATAAGGTCAGTTAGCTGAGGACAAGGGAAACCGGAAAAGAAATGGTTTCTCACAGAAAGTAGCAACTCCTCCTACAGAACCCATTTTGGCCAGAGCTCAATAAAATACAGTGCTGTTGTGGGAAACCATGTGCATGGGACGTTGGCAAGCTGTCCTAAAAAGGGCTTGACAGCACTTAATATGGAATGCTCAGCCAGGAAGCCAACGCCAGTGATGACTTTGGTCTTTTTAAAAATATCTTGGCACTGTCCACCAGTCAAGGAATTTTGTAAAAGTCTGGCATTTAGTGATATGATGTAAACATCTTGAATTTCTACCAACAGTGAACTTAAGAGTTCATAAAATTTAGAAGGGGGAAAGGCAATAAAGTTTGAAATTACTAGAACTAATGCCCAACAAAAATTGATTACTAAAAGAATGTTAGCTTATGATGAACTAATGAAAAAGAGTTGAAAAGACTCCATGAATTTAGTACAAATGAGCAAATCATTCTTTTCTGACTAATTTTAAAATTTACAAGAACCTGTATTTGAGATGTTAGAGAATTTGTACCTGAAACTGCTTTGCAAAATTGAAATGAGTTTATTGATTGGAATCACATTTGCATATTAGTTAATGTAAGCATTTTACATGTTTGGAGAGAGTTAAGAACTTTGCTGCATTGGAAATTCTATCCCCTAGTTCTCGTTTGAGAAGGATTGTTGGTGTTAATTTTATTCTTAGCTCAAAATCTACTCCTAATCTTTTCAGGTTTTAGAGTGACCTCTACCTCTGTGGAGTGGTATTAACTAAGTTCATAGTTATGGTCTCAGTCACATGGGGAAATTATCTTAAAGAAGCATTTTGCAAAAGGTGATTTGTCTTCTCTTCACCCTGAGGGGTGGATAGTCAGTGATTCCAGCTCATTTTTATAGTTCAGAAAGCAACAGCAGAAGTAAGTATAAAAAATTGGCAAGTAAGAAAAATCACCACTTGATGTTCTTCGGACATAAACTTTACATGTGGACCCCTACATATCTATGGAGTGCCCTTGCTTTGGCTTATAGGTTTATAGGATTTACTACCTAAAGGGAAAAATCTTAGCTCACCTCATCTAGATAACAAATAACAGCCAGCATTTTTGTTAAGAGTGGTAAAGCGCTTTATAAATATTTAATCCTCACAACAGGGAGGGGAGAGGTAGGGGCTATTTATTATTAGTCTCATTTCACAGATCATGAAACTGAATCAGGTTAAGTGACTTGCCAAGGGTTAAATGGCTAGTTAAGTGTCTAGGGTAGGATTTGAATTTATATCCTCCTGTCACCAGTACTCTCTATCCACCTACCTGTCTCAAATAAGGAAACTAAGGGCCTAGAGACATTAAAGAATCCTCCCATAGTCACACACATAACAAGTAGCAGAGCCAACAAGCAATCATTCTAAGTCCCTTTTCCTTTCTATCACCCCACAGTGATGTTTTAAACCTAGCCAAGTGAATAGGAAGTAGACGAGTATGTTTTAGAACCCATGTTTAAACATACTAAAAATATAGATTTGAACATAAGTATTAACATAAAAGCATTAAATAGATGTCAAAAGGCTTTTTCTAAATTCACAGCATAGTATTTTCTGCTTTAAAATTCTACCACTAAGAAACAAAATGCTATACATTCAACTTTGAAATGGTTCCTAGATAATGACCAAGAAAGACTCTAACTGCTGAGCTTATCTAGGTAGAGCTTTATTCCCCCTAAAGTCTTATACACAATTATGATGGACTATATTAGGAAATGTTACCAGATACAGGCAGCAGCTGAAAAAATGAAGCACCCAGCAGCTCTATCAACTCCTTTGAAAAAAAAATACAAATTAGTAATATACCTGTTCTAAATCTATTGTACCTAAATATATGGCAGTAGAAGTGGACCCAACAAGTATCACAATTTAGAATGGGATTAGTGATCTTTTATCACTATCAGAGAGATGTTTGCATTGTTTCATTCATGAATTATGGCTTCATTTGAATGATAAATGTAAACAATGCAGTAATTACTGCCTACTAAAAAATACTCACTTTGTAGTCATAAATATTTTCAGGCACTAAAGATTATTTTGTTGGCATTTCAGCTATCTACAATGAATATGCTGTTATAAGGTTCTGTTTTTCTTTTTAAATTGAGAGAGGAAAGAGAAAATAAAATGCTTGTAAATTAAAAATAAAATTTAGTTTTTTTAAGTGGATCTACTGCTAAACCAAACAAAACGTGAAAGATCATAGGATAATCTCGTCAAGATCATTGAACAAGAAGATGAAGGGGCTGCAAGGATGATATAAACTTCTGAAGAGATCTGTTGAGATGCTGTGATCAATATGGCAGGGGAACTCACAAAAAAGTGAACATAAGCTCTGTGGAAGAAATTAACTTTGGGATAACTGATTAGAGAAGTTGCTCATTATTAGTCTTATTTGTAGCTTCTCTAGTTTTGTTTGAGATTGTTAATCCAACAAGCACTTAGGGGCCTACTAAGGTACTTGTTGCCAAAAATACAAAAAATAATATGAAATACATGCTCTGTCCTCAAGAAGCTTACATTCTACCCATGTCACATAACATGTGAATGAATCTACACTATTACTTCTTAATTTTTTTCTATCAACAAAGATCTGCCTTCTCACCTTCACCACTCCCCACTCCTTATCCCTCTATCCCGAGAACTGAAAAAACAAATCCTGTTGAAAACATAGTTAATCAAAACAAATTTCTACATTGGCCATGTCCAAAAAAATAATATTTGTCTCATTCTGGACTCTTAAGTCCTTTACTTCTCTATTAGGATGTGAATAACATGTTTTATCATTAATCCTCTGAAATCATGATTAGTCATTTCACTGATCAGAGTTCCTAATTCTTTCAAAGTTGTTTCTACCATGTTGCTGTCATTGTATATAAATTGTTCTGGTTCTATTCATTTCACTCAGCGTCAGACCATACAAGTTTTCCCATTCTTTCTCTGAAACCATCCCCTTCGTTCCTTACAACACAAGAATATTCTGCTACATTTATTTACAATAACTTGTTCACTCATTCCCTGTTTCCCCCAGATTCCCATTCTTCACCACCTCAAAAAAGCTGTAAATACTCTGCCTTCCTCTAATTCCACCTCCTCTCCCCCACCCCTACTTCCCTATTGAATGAAATGTATTTCTATACCAAACTCTTTGTTCTTCCTTCCTTTACCAGTTCGCATGCAAATAAGGTTGAAATATATATACACATATGTATCTATGTGTGTTTATGTATATGTGTATGTATGTATGTATGTCTACTTACACAGCCTAAGCATATGAGATAATTTACCCTGACCTTCCTTTCCCTTCCCCATCCCCACCTCCAGTGTATTCCTTTTCCTCCTTTCCATTCTTTTTTCTTAAGACCATCAAAACCTTAAAAGAACTGTCCCTTGACTTCATCTAATTGCACTCTCTTTTGTGAACTCTGCTGATGATACAGACCAGAGGGGACACGTGTATCATCTCCCCACATCAGAACATAAGTGGTTTATGCTTTAGTTTGTGATCATTCGTTCATGTCTACCTTTTCATATTATGCTTCTTGTGTTTGAACTGCCTTAATGAAATAGTTCTGGATCTTTTCATCAGGAATGCTTGCAAGTCCTGTATTTCATTAAGGCAGGATTATACTCAGTTTTGCTAGGTAAATTATTCCTGACTCTAAGCCCATATCCTTTGCTATTGGGAATATATTCAAAGCTCCCTTCTCCTTTATAGTAGTGCCTGCTAAATCATTGTGTGATCCTGACCATGGCTCCTCAGTTTTTGAAGTCACTGGCTGTTTGCGGTATTTTTTGTTTGACCAGGAAGTTCTGAATTTTGGCTAGAATGTTCCCAGGAGTTTGCATTTGGGGATTTCTGCTGGAGGCAACCAGCAGATTCTATTTCCACTTTGCCCTCTGATTCTAGGAGACCTGGGCAGTTTTAAGATTTCTTGAAATAGGATATTTAGGTTCTTTTTCAGAAAATTTTTTTGGTCATGACATTTGGATAATCCAGCGATTCTTAATTTTTCTCATTGTTTTCCAGGTCCGTTTTTGCTATGAGATACTTTACATTTTCTTAAATTTTTTTTTAGCCTTTTGACTTTAATGTTTCTTGTTGCCTCACGGAATCATCCATTAGCTGGTCCTATTGCTGCTTTCTTGAGATATGTTGTGTCATTCCACAATCCCAGATACAGGCTACAGACCTTCTAGTTTCAGCGCGTCCAAAGGGGTCTGATACACAACACAGTCTGATCGCTGCACTCCCCTCCTCCCAATTTTGCACGTTCTTGACATGGGTTTTAGTCAGAGCAACGAGAATGCAGCTAGACACAGGCCCCATCAGCCAGCTAGGAAGTTCTGTTCCAGACTGACAACTGCAGGCTCCCCTTTGGTCTGAGATTCCTGCTTTTGTTATTTTTCTCCAGGCAGACTGGGCTAGATGCCAGAACTGAAACCCATTTCTGCACCTGGGGTGTGTGTGAGCCATAGCACTGCTGCTCCTGGCTTCTGGACTTGGGACACTCTCTAGGAATGCCACCCCCATGTGCAAGTTCCATTCTTGGTCTACTGTGGATCTGTGACCCAAGACTGGGGAGTAGGCAGAAAAGCTCCTAGTTGGTACCTGTCCCTGTTTCCGTGGCCATGTATGGGTCTGGGGGTATCTTAATATGAGTCTGGGACTTCCTCTTGCCCTTGTGCACAGCCTCTCCCTGGGAACTGGAGTGCACACCCAAGACATACTCTTGCCCTGACCTAGTCCCCAATGTCAGCAGATCTCTGTCTCCCCATGCCAACCTGGGCGGAACAAGGGAGTCACTGTGACTTTTTCTGGCATTCCCCATCTAGATTCAGTCTGGAGCATTTTCTAGGTCGGTGAAGTTTTGTGGATTGGAGCCTTGGCTGCCCAGTTTCTTGAGTCCACCATTTTGAATCCTGCTTTTACAGGACTACTTTATGCAGGAAGGAGTTCTAACGACTAGGTAGAAGCTAGGTGGCACCATAGTGCACAGAGCACTGGGCCCAGAGTCATGAAGTTCAAATACAGCCTCATACACTTGGTAGTGGTTGGACTCTCAGGAAGTCACTTCACTTGTCTGCCTTGGTTTCCTCAACTGTAAAATGAGAATAATGACACCTCCATCACCAGTGTATAAATGCTTATTTTCTCCCCCATTTCCCCTTCTTTCCCTAGGAGGACAGAAGGTGATACATTAGATGATTCTGAAGATCATATGAGACAATGTTTCCTGATCACTGGGTGGTGCACCATCACATATTTTTACTTGTCTGGAATTTCTTTAATACCAGTCATCTCCCAGTGATGTCAAATGACATCAAGCTTATTAGAGAATTAAAATGACAAGCCAAAGGACAGTGGAAAGCAGAATGGTGGGCATGTACAGGCTACGGCAAGCTTCCAAGAGCATCAGGTGCAAGGAGTGGCAAAGACGTATGACTGAAAAGGGAGAAGATGCCAGTCAAGGAGTAGGAATGAGGAATAACAGGTGGATAGCTTGAATAAGACATAGAAGTGTATCCAAGATACTAAGAGAAAAGGAGGAAGACCTTCTGCTCCTACGAAAGATTTATGAAATGCTTGGGTAACTTTTGGCTTCCGAAGACTGACAGTGAAGGAGACCTCTCAGGATAAAGGGGGTGGTCTCAAGGGGTACAGCCAACATCTGCAGATGTGGCCGATGTGTTGTATTCGTTTTGCTTGGCTGTATTTATTAAAGGGAAGGTTATGGTGGGGGCAGAAAAGAGTCATTCAGAAGTAACGGGGATGTAAAAAAAGGGGGGGCACCAATAAAATACTTTCAAATGAAAAGAAAAAGGAAATGGGGATAAGACTCACAGGGGAAGAGGTGTGGGTGGGGCTGTAGTGTATGTCAGTGGATGGAACACACTGATGAACTCAGGTCCACCAAGTACCAAACTCCAAAATTACATGTGCTAATGAAGCTTATGAAAGCTACTCATTCTTATTTTAGGTTTTCCCAGCTCCATTATGGAGAAACACTCCTGTGTCAGCCTGGTGACCGTGGGCAGGAACAGATCTCCATTGTGAAGGTGTAATAATGGGAGACGGGTTTATAAAATGAAAGGTCTGACAAATGCTGCTCAAACATTTTAATTGGAATATTTCCATAATAAAATACACTTTTACTGAGAATTTCAGAAAAACCATAGACAAACTCTAGATAGCTACAGAATACTGGCGAGAAAAGAAGTTCAATACGAGGTATCTTTAAAAAAAAGTAGGAATGACAGAAAAATTCTTTTGACAGAAGGAGGCATTTTTTTAAGCATCAGAGAACAGAAATGTGTGTCACACAGCAAGCGCCTGGCAGATCTGAAAAGGGCACTTAGAAAGGTAGGCTTTCTTGGAACTTGCTTAGCAGGAATCACACTTTAGCAGAAAAGCTGGGATTATTAAATAAAGCAGAGCATATCAGCACATAAACACATTCAATAACCTTTATAGTTCACAAGAGAAATAAGGCTGCTTTTTGTAAGCGGGGTATATAAGCTCTAAAACATCAATTTTGTAGGAAAATGAGATAAGAATCAGGTCTTCCATCATTTTTTTATCAAACTTGAAAGCAAAAGGCCTGCAATAATTCCCTTTTCAATAAGACCTCATCAGAATGGAACTAAAACTGTCAAACACATCTATTTTTTTTTTTGGAGGCAATTGGGGTCAAGTGACTTGCCCAGGGTCACACAGCTAGTAAACATCTGAGGCCACACTTGAACTCAAGTCCTTCTGACTCCAGGGCCGGTGCTTTGTCCACTGTGCCACCTAGCTGCCCCTAAATACATCTATTTACACAGACTAAGGGGGAACCACCATGGTCAGTTACACTACAAACACATGATTTATAAACATACAGAAGACAGGGTTTCTGATGAGTTATATATGGGATTAAGCCAGTTCACAGGACTACAGCATCTAATTTATGCACATTAGAAGAGGATTCCATATTCCCATAACCCAGAAATTCCAAAGCCCATCCACTTTTCTCACTAATACAGATGGCAGTCTATTTGCTTCACTGCTCTCCCTGGGCCCCTCTATAACCAGTCCAGTGAAACGCATCTGCACAACCATCAGATTTTCCAGAAAATCCTCTTTCGGTAGAGCACATAAGCAATGATGACCCAGAGGGAAGTGGCAACTAGGTTCTGAGTCAAGTGTTCCTTATGAGACTGGTAGTCCTCCATCTTCCACTGGAAAGGGAAGTAGTTCTCAAAGACCTCATGCCCAACGTAAACCAGGATGGAGTTCATTCCTTAAAAAGAAATTTAAAAAAGACACTGTCAGCTCAGATGCATTGTTCCAAAATCATGAGGGGACAGCATCCTGCTTATCTGAGATGTATAATATAATACATATATAATACAGAATATATAATACAGAATAATACAGAATGCCTCAAATGGATGGCACTATGCATTATTTGGCAGACATGCTTTCCCCCAGAGAAAGCCTCAAAGAGAAACTAGAATAATGTGTTTGATAGAAAGAGAAAACAGAGATCTTGACAATGTAACTGAGGGGGGAACCTAGAGCTATGATTTCACTGATGGAGGGAACTGTCATTGAGAGAATCACCTTTACCAGCACAGACTCACATCTGCTCTGCCAAGTTTTATTTCTAGAGAAGTGTTTGGGGAATTAACAATTTAAGTGACTTGCCCAGGGTCACATAACCAGCATATGCCAGGACTAGGAATTATACTACAGCGAAACCAAAAGTTGATAGAACTGGAAGGCTCACCCAAAACTATCTCATCCATCCCTCTCTTCACTTAATTAAGCCAAATCATGGACCTATTTTTTTTTTGGTAGAGATTTATGGCTTTGTTAATGGGAACTCTCAGTACCGAAAAGTCCCTCCACTTGTGCAGTTCAACAACTCACTTATAACTTAAAATATTAGTCTCAGAGTAATAACCAGGATAGAGAGACATCAGGTGAGTTGCTTGTGACCACTCAGGTAGCATGTGTTAGAAGCAAGATTAGAACCTGGGTCTGATTCCAATGCTGTCTCCCTCTCCACTATACCATACTGTCTCTCCTGGGACTATCTTGTTCTTTGATCTTTTTCATTTTGGTTTTGAAAAGCATTATTGCTTCACAAAACCTTGGAAAACAAACTAAACATATTATCAAAAGGCTTATGTCTTCCAGGAGGGACAAGGCATTAGAGCTATTCTGATGCTAGGTTCATTAAATATGAGTATATGTCATCTGCTAGAGAAGCCTCTTTTCTAGTCTTTGTTCCCACAAAGACACCCTTGTTACCCACACACATGTTAAGCTTACAAAGTAAACTCACCTCTAGGCAAGCTTTTTTTGCTGTTGATCCCTCCCTGTCCCCTTCATGAAAATATACCCAAAGTGGTTATTGCCCCATAGGCCTCAAGTTGTCCAACTACCATCCCAGGGAACCTTTGCTCTGGGATGAATCTCACTGACCTGGGTAAAAGAAGGGAGCTCCAGACCACAGCCTAGCCACATCCACCAAGAAATACATGAACAGGAGCAGGAGGAAAGCAAAGAAGCTTAGGGTTGTCACATAGGAGATGGACCTGCACAGTTGGGGGGAGAACAGAGAATGATATTTAGCCATCCATACACTAAAGTATATTGCAATATCATCAATTAAAAGCATTAAATTCATTTTCTGCTTTCCACTTACCAGAGATTTTTATTTACTGGGATGAAGCCTTCATTTTGAGAAAATTTGGTCAAAACACCTGAAATAACGGCCTGTAAGAAAAGGAGTGTAAAAAGGACAAAGGTTTACTTCTGGTGTGAGAAAATAAAATTTATTCTATAAGATGAAGAGACACCATGGAAATGTCGAATATGTTTTTAACAGGAAAAAATATCTTTTTAAGATATTTACTATAATTACTGAACTCTTCATAACAAAATAATACTTTAAAGTCATTCTAAACAAGTTATGGTATATGAATTGATGGAACATTATTGTACTGTAAGAAATAAAAAAAGCCAAACCTTCTCTACCCTCTAAAAAGTGACATTCCTAATTATTTTCACATTTCAATTAATTTCTCAAAGACTAGGTGCATTAATTGATGCAAAAATCTTATTTTTAATTTTACTTTGGAGTGAAAACTTTCATCCTTTCTCCATTTTCTGCCTTATGGATTTAAAAAAGGACATGGTATCAGTCAACAGACACAGCTTGGTCCTTCAATGTATTCTTAAATTTGATGAAAACAGGCGATAGTAATGAATCAATCGCTTACCAACATGGCACTCCACAGAAGGAACCGAAGCAGGATCTGCTTGTGCTGGTCTTTGTAAAACAAGAGGATTTTTCCAGCCTAGAAAAGAAACCATCACTAATGACGCTGTTCATCTGTATAAAGCTCTAGGACTTAAGAGAATCCCCTCACATACACAATCCCGAGAGCCTCAGAACAACCCTGAGAGGCAGGCAGGGGTCAGCATTATCATCCTCAGCTCTAGAATTACCAGAACCCAAGCCTTCTGATTCTCAAGTGAGGTCTCTTTTTGAATGCACCACACTGACCAAGACAGCACTCACATATCGTTATCCTTTCCACATGGCAGGGGTTAGGGATCTGTCAAATGGAGATTATGATAGCACCTGCCTCTCAGGGGTTGTAGTAATGATAAAATGAGATAATATTTGTAAAGCACGCTGCAAACCTTAAAACTCTACATAAATACTATTATTATTACTTATCATTATTTTTAAGTCACTTAAAGTCTCACTAGCCTAGATAATTCTCAGACTACAAATTACTGATGTCTACCAGTAGCGGGAGTTTCCACCCTAGGAATTTCCTGTACTGATGAACTCATAAGATCACAGTCTATCCCATCCACTTGCCCTGAAAAAGGAAGCACTAAAATGGAATGTCATTTCAATTACTAGAATAAATATTAAACAGGCTTTTCAAATACATAAGCAAAGCATCTTTGGGGGGAGCTCCCTGTATTATTTTAGAAGAAAATAACATTCTAAAGAAAAACACTACCTGCACCCCTAAAAACGCCATAACAATGGAGTTGATGGTTCCCAAGAGTCCTTCTGGATCATACGCCACTTTGGTGTGGTAGATCACCTGGACAAAAAAGACAGAAGAAGGTGAACAATGCCGACAGGCTTAGCATGTCAGAGGGGTCTTTCCCAACACACTGTATACAGGAAATTAACAGAATCACAACCCTGATGGACAGAGATTATCCATAGCCAACAGATGAACAAAGTGCTCTTAAGAACAATGAAGAAATTGCAAACTGCTAAGAATTTGCAAAGAAATGCAAATTGCTAATAACTATATAAAATATTACTCCGATTCATTAATAAGAGAAATGTAAATCTGAAAAATTATGAAAATTCACCTTATAAGCAGCAAATTGGCAAGGATGACAAAAGATGGGAAAAAAATCAATGCTAGAGGGGAAAAAGAAGACATGTACACTAATATACTGCTGGTGAAGCTGTCAATTAGTCCACCCATTTTGGAAGGCAATTTGGAATTATGCTTAGAATTCATGTACAGCATCTATACTCAGAGATCCCACCACTGGGCATGTGCCCTAAAGAAGTCAATGACAAAAAGAAAGTCCCCATTCATACACATCACCATAGTTATAGAAGCATTCTATGTAGTGACAAATAATTGGACAAAAATTAGACCATCAATTGTTATTGTTCAGTTGTGTCCAACTCTTCATGATTCCATTTGGGGCTATCTTGGCAAACACACTGGAACAATTTGCCATTTCCTTCTCTGGATCATTTTATAGAGGAGGAAACTGAGGCAGACAGGGTTAAGCGACTTGCCCAGGTTCACACAGCTAGTAAGTGTCTGAGGCCAGCTCTGAACTCAGGTCTTTCTGATTCCAGCCTAGCCCTTTATCTGCTGCACAATCAACTGAGGAAGGGCTAAACAAAGCATGGTACATGAATATAAGGAATGCTACAGTGCTATAAGAAATGATGATTAGGTTAAATCTGGAAAAGCAAAGAAAAACAAAACTTGATATAAAAGGGGTGAGCAAACGATAAGTGGAAAGAATGAAAAAAATTAAACTGAACACTTTAAATACAATGTCTTCTTTAAATACAGTGTCTTCCAAGTATAGATGAGAAAATGCATCTCCCTTCCCTCTCTACAAAGGTTAGCTTTTGTAGATGTGAAATACTACATATTATCAGAGAGAGCTGATAGTTGGTCGGTTTTATTGGTCTGCTCTTTTTCTCCCTATTTCTTTTTTTTCCCTTAATTTTTGTTACTAAGGGATGGCTCTTCTGGTAGAAGCAGAGGTAGGGATATATTTAGAAACTGAGGTGATATAAAAAAACCAAAAGATATCAACAAAAATAATTTTTTTAAAAATGCCTTTCCCCAGCTGATATGCTTTAATCCAAACAAAGGAGTCCTAAGCAAAGTGTCAATAAAAAAGTTTCAGCAAGGACCCCCAAAGATCTAATGATGAAACTTCCTGTGGACCTAAGATAGTAGAGAGTATACAGATCATATGTTAACCTACTTTATTTTAACACACAAGCCTAAGAAAACATGGCACTATCAATAAAATGATGGTGCCCAGCCAGATTGGCTAAAGATGACAAAACAGGAAAATGATAAATGCTGGAGAGGATGTGGAAAAATTGGAACACTAATGAATTGCTGGTAGAGTTGGGAACTGATCCAACCATACTGGAGAACAATCTGGACTATAGTCCCATAAATAAGTGCATACCCTTTGACACAGCAATACCACTTCCAGGATTGTATCCCAAAGAGATCACACAGAAGTGTACAAAAATATTTATAACAGTTCTTT
>CM053585.1:108781711-108806961 GCA_028646515.1 Pseudochirops corinnae | reverse complement strand
GAAGAATTGGAAATCAAGGGAATACCCATCAATTGGGGATGGTTGAACAAGTTGTGGAATATCAATTTAATGGAATACTATTGTGCTATAAGAAATGAAGAGCAGACAGACTTCATAATAACCTGGAGAGACTTACATAAACTGATGTTGAGTGAGAAGAGCAGAACCAGGAGAAATTTGTACACAATTACAGACACAACATATGTGTGACAACTAACCTTGATAGACCGGGCTCCTCTTAGCAATGTAAAGTTATGGGACAACTCCAAATAACTCATGATGGAAAGAGACGTCCACATCCAGAGAAGGAGCTACAGAGTCTGAATGCAGATTGAAACAAACTACCTGCTCTCTTTCTTTTCCTTGTTTTGTTTTGTTTCCTTTTCCCACTGTTCATTCCATTGGTTATAATCCTTCTTTACAACCTGACTAATGTTTAATGTGAAGGCATTTGACTATATTTGACTGCATGTCGCCATGGGCCGGGGGAGAAGAGGGAGGGAAAGAAAATTTGAAACTCAAGGGATTGTGGAACTGAATGTTGTAAACTAAAAGTAAACAAACAAACTAATTAAAATTTTTTAAAAATGATGGTGCCGGGGCTACTTCACCTCACACACTCCTAAGGCTTACAAGCTTAGCTTTGTACAATTTTCCTGATACTATGATCAATCTCTCTGACTTATTAAGGCCAGCTTAATTTTTAACATGAGGATGAAACAATCCGAGAACATTTACCAGCAAATATGACCTAGCAATGCTCCATATCTGATCCACTGCTGCCTCACTTCGTAAAGCAAAGGTTTTTAAAAATTCACATAAACAGAAACAACAAATGGCAAAAAGTAGCCCACAATTAAAATGAGCCTCAGTTCAATCACCCTGAATTGGATGCAGGCTGTTTTCAATGAGCCACCCTTTCACCTTCTCTTCCCTTCTTCAAGGATAGGTTAATTTTACTTACATTAGGAGACGGGTGCTGGTAGATGTGGTCTTCTCCCAGAAGCAAACGATCGATGTAGCCGGCAGCTCCTCCCGTACAATTTGGGTATTTTCCAAAGTCTCCAATGCCACCAGGGCCAAGATAACCCCTAGAGATGTTAAAAACAAATTCGTACTTTATGAAACTTCATAAAGAATCACAAATAATAAATTTATGAAAGAAACAAGGAATGTTATGTAAATTTATCAAACTACAGAATAAATTCATAATAAATAATAAACTTATGAAACCACATAATGAGATAGGTATAAATACAACCCTTGTAGACTGGCTCACCTACAGGAGGGCAGTTAAACTCCCTTAGCCTCAGTTTCTCCATTTGCAAAATGAATGGGTTGGACTAGTTGATTTTTAAGGTCACTTCTGCCCCTAAATCTCTGATTCCCTATGAGCGTGAAATTTCAATGTCTTGTCTGGCCTTCTTGCTGTTCCCACACAATACTCCATCTTCCCATCTCCATGTTAGGAATGCACCCCTCCTTACCTCTGATTTCCTTCAAAGGACAACTTAAGCACAACTTTTTACATGAAGACTTTTTTGATCTCTTCATATCAAATTATCTTGTATCTCTCTTGAGTATACATATATGTGTATGCATGTATATACACAAAGAAACATATACATGTGTGTGGACATATGTGTACACATACATACATATACACACATCTATAAATATAGTGAAGTAGACAAAGACAAAAATGGAGCAATGCCTGTCCTCAAGGAGCTTATATTCTATATTATATTCAAAGAGATGTGTGTATATATACACATATAATACATACAAAATGTGTTTGTGTGTATATATTTATATATATATATATATATATATATAACTACACATATGTACAGATAATTGAGTATACATATATCTAGGTATATTTATATATCCATACACACATGTATGCACACACACACACACACAAAATCTCCTCTAGCAGAATGTAAGCTCCCTGAGGGCAGCCATTGTTCCACTCTGTCTTTGTATCCCCAGCACCCTGCTGAATGCCTGGTACCTAGTAGGAGCTTAATGAATGCTTGTTAATTGACTGATTGAACTCTTCTCCCATCACAGGAGCTTAGGAATCAGGTTTATATTAAATCTGATTCAACAATTCAAGGAGCATTTATTAAGCATTTACTGGGTACCAGGAGCTGGAGATCCAAATATAAAAACAGAAAGAGAACCTGCCCAGAAAGTACAACATGTCCAAAGATAAGTAAATTCAAAGTAATTTAAGGAGGGAAGACAGGGTGAGCGCCAACAACCGCAGGCATCAGGAGAGGCCTTGTGAAGGAAGCCTCTGTTATTATTTATACACTGTTATTAAAGCTGACAATTCCCTATTCCAAATGGCAGCTGGGAAACTGCACGGAAACATTTCTCAGAACACACTGCAGATTCCTCTCTTTAGGCCTTTCATGTAGTAGAGAGTTAGAGGAAGAAAGATTCACTTACCAAAAATAGCTCTGATAGAGTGAAAGTCATAAGACACAGGGAAAAACTGCTATTGTGTCAGGAATGACAATAACTGATATATATATTGCACTTTAAAGGATGTGAAGGACTTTCTTGGATGCTTTCTCATTTGAGCTGTCTAACAATCCTGAGTTTCACCACTATTACTACTACTACTACTACTACCACCACTACTAACACCACTGCCACCATTACTACTAGTAGTAGTATTATCATTATTTTTATTATTCTTTCCCTTCTCTTGCATATGAGAAAACTAGGGCTCAGAGAGGTAAGTGACTTGTCCAGGGTCACCCAGCTGGCAAGTGTCAGAAGCAGGATAAAAACTCAAGTCTTCCCCCCAAGCCCAAGTCCAGGACCTACCCACTATGCAGTTCTGCCTCTCTTTTTTAACATCTCCAAAAAGTAAGGCGAGTATTTACTCACGTTGGGCAGCCAGGAACGGGTAGCAAGAAGGTCACACACACCCAAACGGCTTCCAACATCAGAATGAAAATCCACTGTGGCCAGTATGAGATGATATCCTGGAAAGAAGAACAGAATCTCTCCTATTGTGCATGGCAGAAAAGGAAACAGAACTGACTGGAAAAATGAGCTCTGTACAGTATTCTAGGCAAACGTCCTACAAATCATGGGCCCTATTTTGGGATGCTGAGGGAAAACAAGAGATGAATTCCCGCGGATTTTAAGTTGTTTGTTCTCCTACGAACAATCACAACGAAAATATTAAGAAAAATCAATAATTTCCAGGAACCCTGTGGCAGGCTTTATCTGCTAGCCCTCAGTGTTGCTTCTTCTAGCTTCCAGCACACACAGTTTAAAATTTCCTAAATGAAATCACATAAGTAAATAATGCATTTATAAGTTGCAGAATATTTCACCACACCAATAAGTTAAACAATTAAAACACTTTGATTAAATTCCTACAAAATATCTCTGGTGAAAGGAGATGGGCAGGAGAGGGTTGGAGGGAGCCAGTAGATCCAGAATAAACACCACCATGACAACTAACAAACTGGGTTAGATCTATTTCCTATGGAAAAGCTGAGTGATCACTCTCAAAGGCTGGCCTTCAGACCTGTGATTTCATCAGTGAAGGGAATGTTCAGTGCAGAAACTCCCTCCACTAAAGCAGATTGCAGATGTCAAAAATGTGAGGAGTCTAACCGTCTGGGGGCACTGAGAAGGTTTAATGACTTGTGGCTAAGTCCTGAAGCCAAGGCCTGTATGCGAGACACCACCCCTTTGCACCGCCTCTCATGAACTTTATGCAGACTAACATAATTTCAACGTAAACTGAGACATGTTCAGCTTTATTACAAGGTACAAAATGGCTAAGCAGCTGACAAGACTATAACAACTAGCATTTATGTAGTCTGCAAAAAGCCCTTTACACATATTATCTCATCTGGTCCTAACAACAACCCTGGGGAAGAAGTACTATTATCCTCATTTTTCAGATGGGGACCTGCCCAGGGTCACAGAGCTAGGAAGTGTCTGA
Organism: Pseudochirops corinnae; assembly: GCA_028646515.1. Classification (NCBI taxonomy): domain Eukaryota; kingdom Metazoa; phylum Chordata; class Mammalia; order Diprotodontia; family Pseudocheiridae; genus Pseudochirops; species Pseudochirops corinnae. Next base: position 108,802,979 of record CM053585.1, on the reverse strand, counting down.
AGTTGGATCTGAACGCAGGGTTTCCTGACTCCAAGCCCAGTGTTCTACCAAGCCACTAGAAGAGGAAAACCAGTCTGAAAGCATAAGCTGGGACATAGGGGAGAGAGCCAGTCCCCTGCTGTGGGGGTCCTAGGTAAATCACTAACCTTCTCAGCCTTAGTTTCCTCATCCATAAAATGGGGATAACAGAAACTATCTTACAAAACTATCTTACAAGAAACTATCTTTGCAAACCTTAAAGTGCCATTATATAAATGCTAACTATGTATTATTGTAAATGTTAAAAGATCATCACGGGAAGAACCAAGAAACTCTGGGATGCGCTGTTAAATCTGCTAACAAGAATTAACCTCCACTGAAGGAGGGGCAGGAAAAATTTGAAAAAGAATCTTTAAATGCCTGCCATTTGGTAAGCTCTTTATAAATGCCCAGTGACTGATGGATTGACTTAAATTAACAATCAAAGCCTTAAAAAGAGAACAAATAAATATTCCACCAGAACTGAGATTGCAATGGTTTTCTGAAGGGAGAAGGTCTGTCCAAGTAGCTAAATGAAATTTAAACTATTCCAACTACACAGGAAGGGAACCTGAAGAAGTGGGATGTTATTCTGTTCCTTTCTCCCATCTTTGTTCATCCTTGGGCTGAAGTCACTGAGGAAAAACAAGAAAGGCTGACTCTGTTTGGAGGAGTGTGACAAGCTCTTTGCAGAATTTCTCCACCTTTTCATCCTCTTTAGTGGCTACTGCAATAGGGGACGTAATTATCCATAGCATGGCCTTTTTTTCTCTTATGCTCATCATGAGTGCTGCAAGGGAAGATAACCAAGCTTCTCAGGAAATGATGCTTCCTGCTGCCTCGGGGTACATGATGAAAGCATCTCTGCCCTTTTATTTTCTAGCCTTCCTAAGGAAGACTCATGAGTCACCCTTCCATTTAGAAGCCACTTCCTCATGTCTTCTGGTTTCACTTATGCCGTGAAAATACGACAACAATAATTATTGTTATTATAATTGTGACAATGATGGTGACTGATATAGCAACATTTACACAGCTTTTTTAAAGTTTATAAAACACTTCACAATTATTATCTTATTCAATCCCCAAAACAACCCTGCGAGGTAGGTGCCATATTGTCTCCATCTTACAAACAAGGAAACTGAGGCTGAAAGAAAGGTTAAGTGATGTGCCCACAGTCCCATGGCTGGCTAAGTATCCGAGGCAGTGTTTGAACACTCGCAATTCTGACTCCTAGAGAAGGGCTCTATACATTACACCACCCAGCTAGCTGATACACTCCAAATACACTAGAAGTATGGCAACCTGTTGGTCACTTGGAGAGGGAAGTGACATATATAGGGGACCAACAGTTAAATTAATGTTTACCTGAAAAACCATATGATTCTTAGCAGGCTCTGTCCCCTTTTCCACTGTCCTTACAGAAAGAGGACTGACTACACAGGCCTGAGGGCCACTTTGGATTTCCCTCTGTTTCCCTCGTGGGTTGCCTTGGCCAAAGACTTCATCACCTGGTACCTAACCTGCTGGCGACAAGCCAGCCTCTGCACATACAACTGACTCCCTGCAGAAGACACAGGCGATCACTCTGACCAAACATTTGCAAAGAGGGAAGTAGAAATACCCACAGGAACATATAGGAAGTACATTAATGACTATGCTTTAAAAGCAGCAGCTCGATCTCTCAGCAGGACTTGAACTAAGTCTATATAGTCACTGAAATGTTACAGACAAAGTCCTTTATACCAACAATGAAGCATTCAAAGAGGAACAAAGGTCTGTGCTCCTAGAGACGGACTATCAGATAAGGTGATGGGGATGAAAGGAGACTATTTAGTGCCTTTGCACCTGAAGAGATACAAAGACACATTCCCTTAACCTGTTTTTGTTTTTATTTTTTTTTGCAGTGAAGGTATGGGACATTGCACATACCATCAGATTTTTTCCATGTTTTATTTGATTTACTTGAATCTTGTTTCTTTTTCCCTTTTTAAAAAAAAATATATTTTTATATGGGATGGCTGCCTGGGATGTGGAAAAGGAAAGGGATACAGGGAGAAATATAGGTAATATAAAAACAAAATATACCAATAAAATCATTTTAAAAAACAGGCTATCTAATGACTTAGCCATTCTCAGGAATACAATAATCCAAGACAACTCTGAAGGACTTATGATGAAAATGCTGTCCATCCCCAAAGAAAGAACTGATTGAAGCACACTTTTTTTTACTTTATTTTTCTTGAATTTTTTTGTCTATGTTTTCTTTTACAATATAAATATTATGGATGTGTTTTACGTGACTACATATGTATAACCTATATCGAATCGTTTGCCTTCTCAATGGGGAGGGCGGAGGAAGGAAGGGAGAGAATTTGGAACTCAAAGTTTTAAAAAAGAACATTAAAAACTGCTTTTACATGTAACTGGGGAAAAATAAAATACTCAATAAAAGCTAAGAAAAAATAGGCCCCCTGAGCAAGAAGTTGGTAGATGATAAGGAGAGATAATACCAAAGTAGTCCATTATTATAGGGCAGGGAGCCTGCATTGCAAATGCCCTTGAAAACACAGGGCTGCTATATGACCACAACCACAAAATACTCTTTCCAAAAATAGAGACCTGAAGAGTTGGAGAGATATTTAACTACTCTAAGGGGGGGATAAACCAATATAATAAAATGACAATAATAACTAAGTTAATTTATCTGTTTGGTGCCATACCAATGACTACCCAGGATTACTTTATGGGGGTGTTAAACAACAAATTTTAGTTAGAGGGACGAAAGGTCAAAAATATCAAGGGAAAGAATGTAAAAAAAGAAAAAGTGGCTGGAAAGGGGCCCAGGAACATAAAGCAGTCACTGTCAGAACTCTCGGGTACTGGTTAAAAAAATCAGAAAAGTCAATCAGTGCAGCAGATTAGGAAAACAAACACAGAACGGGTTTGGATAAACTCCGAGACTCCAGCTTCCAGATCAAAGACTCACTATTGGACACAAAATGCTGGGAAATCTAGAAAGCAGTTTGGCAGAAATTGGGTTTGGAGCAGATCAACATCTCCTACCATATAACAAGGTTAATTCCAAATGGATACATAACCTAGATATAAAGGTCATATCATAAACAAGTTAGAAGAGCAAGGCAATGAAATACCAATAAAAATGGGATATGGGAAGAGTTCATGATGAAATGAGGGACAGAAAGGAAAAAAGAACATAAAATAAGCAACTTTTATGACAAAAAGTAAAAATGACAGTTGTTTGAGAAGCTGTGGGCAAACCAGCACATTAAAGACACTGTTGTGTGTCTGTGAATGGTTTTGGACATTCTGGAAAGCAATTTGGACCTCAATTTGAAGTTGCCAAACTGTACACAGCCTTTAACTCAGTGATAGCACTACTAGGCTTATGCCCCAAAGAGATCAAAGAATGAGAAAAAGGATCACGTGTTTTAAAAAAATGTGTGTCGCAGCTCTTTTTGTAGGGGTAAGGAACTAGAAACTAAGGGGGAAAGATGGAATTCTCACTAAATGGAAAATGGCTGAACAAATTTTGGTATGTGTATAAAATTCAGTGTTATTTCACCTTAAAAATGACCAAAACAGGACAGTTTCACACAAATCTTGGAAGGCATTTGTGAAATTATGCAGAGTAAAAAGAACAGAGACAGAACAATTTATATGATAACAACATAGTAAAGACAAACAACCCTGAAAGACTTAAGAATTTTGATCAACAAAATGACAAACCATAAATCCAGAGGACCAATCATAAAACATGGTACACAATATTTTCTGGACATGGTCAATATAGGATTTGTTCTGCTTGACTATTCATATCTGATTTTTTTTTAGAAGGGGGGGGTATTCGTTTTCTTTCTCCAAATCTGAGCAGAGGGAATTTAGGAAAATTAAATTTAATATTTATTTAAATTATTAATTGAATTTAATGTTTACTTTAAAGAAAAAGCAAAATTTGCACTTTCATGTTCAGTCCTTTTTCTTCTGTTCTACTTTGTATCTGGACATGATCATTTTATTCGGTGGTAAAGTTCAGAATTTTAGAAAATTTTTTTAAAAAGACATAATTGAATCCCGAAGTATTCTTTTTTCAAAGTAGAGAGTCTCACCATAGTACTGTTTTCAGGCACAGCTCTGGCAAAGAGAAGCTCTAAAACTGCAACCACAAGGTAGGTCAATCCCAGCCGCTGAAGCACCCCAGGGATGCGCAGCTTATCCCAGGACACTGGAGGAAATGCAAATTAGAATGTTAGCCAACATATTTCATTTCATAGAAGGACCATAATTATTTTTTTCTGCAAAAGAAAGCCCACAGAGGCTATGTATGAAAAGATCTAAAGAAGCATTTGGAGTTGGAGACACAGTTCGTGCCTGAGTCTTCTGGACTCTGGTCACTAAGGAGGTCAGATCAAGGGTGCATCTGGATCAGGAGACCTGGCTCTTAAGTGTCTCTATTGCTGTTGTTGTTGAGTCATTTCAGTAGTATCTGAATCTCCATGACCCCATTTAGGGTTTTCTTGGCAAAGATACTGGAGTGGTTTGCCATTTCCTTCTCTAAGTCATTTTACAGATGAGGAAACTGAGGCAAAGAGGGTTAAGTGACTTGCCCAGGTCACATAGCTAATAAGGGTCTGAGATCACATTTGAACTCAGGTCCTCCTGTCTCCAAGGATCTGTCCACTGTTCTCCTATGCCCTAAGCCTCTCTGTAGTCATCTGCTTTAAAGTTTCTCTGCCCTGCAGCCCAAATGAAGGCCACTGATGCTGATGGAATCATGGATCTTTTGACAGAGACTCAATTATCACCACCTCTATTAGACTGAAGTCCCAAGCCTTTCTCTCTGGTCCTGACTTCCTCCGTCAGCTCCATTCCCATAATTCTAATTCCAAATATCTGAATGCCAACTATTTCCATTGGGATGTCCCATCGTTAGCTCAAATGCAGAGCTTTGAATGATTCCTCATTGCTTAAGAGAGGTATTCAAGGCCCTTCATAGTCTACTTCAACTCTCCTGGCCTTTTCTTCCACCTAGAATCTCCTTAAATGCAACCACTGCTACAAGTAAGTTTGTCTGCTTTCCCTTAAACACCCTATCCTCTCTCCACGGCATACGCTCCACTCCTAGACACAGAGACTTGTGGAACCATAAACATATCAACACTGCCCCTGCAACTAGAAAGAATGGGTTGGCTTACTCTCTCATGGCTCCAATCACCATCTCTGTAACTCTCAAAACCAAAATACTCCCCGAAATGTGCTACCCTTTCCTGCTGGAATGGAAGCTCCCTGAGGACAGGTGTTTCTGTATAATAACAGGAACTATCCTACTTGTTCCACCCCAATGCTTAGTACGCTGTCTGGCACACAGAATGTGCTTAGTTTTTTTCTTTCATTCATTCTGGCTCAAATCCCACGGTCTCTGTAAAGTCTTAACTAGCTATGCAGAAATGAGCACCCCTCCTCCTGCAGTATCTGATTGTCCCAGCCACGTGGTACTCATACAGCACCTTGTGCTGTTGTGACTCATGTGAGTGTCTCATTTCCCCAACCTGATTTTAAGGACTGGCCGATAACAGCATACTATGCTTATTTTTGTCCTCTACAGCCTTAGCAGCATTTTCTTGTACATTAAAGCAAATGATCAATGAACGCTTGCTGCATCAGGCTCATAGGTTTAGAACTAGAAAGAAATTTCCAGGTCATTTCACCCCCAAGTCCCTCATTTTAAATGTGAGAAGACCAAGGCCCAAAGAATTAAAACAATTCCAGAAGAAACAAAGTCTGGATTTGAACCTAGGTCCTCGGATTCCAAATTTATACTCTTTTTAATGCATCATGCTGCATCCATTGAATGAAATTTAAAATATGTTTAAAAAATAAATTAAAAATCTAATGCCTAACTAGCACTCCACAAAAAAACAAAAACAAAAACTCCCAACAGCTAGCTCCTCCTCCTGACTTTCTGATTTCTGTTCATGTACCACCATTCTCCTGGTCACCAGTCTGGAACCTTCAGTCAGCTTTGACACCTGCCTCCCTCTGACCAACTGCTACCCAAATTCAATCTAATCACCCAGTCCTATGTATTGTTCTTTTACGAAGTTTCTCAAATCAGTCCTTTCTATTTTCATACCCACTGCGACTCCTCCTAATTAAAGAAATGTTGATAATGCTACTATCTAGATGTGTGACCCCACATGGTCCCCTAATCTCTCTGTATCTCAGTCATAAATGAAGACTTTTAATGTGACACCCCCTAACTCCATTTCCATCTCTCTGATTTTCCATGCTATCCAGAAAAGCACCTTTTCCCAAAATAAAACCTATACTAGGAGGTAAGTGCATTCCTATTAATTCACTCCTCATTATACTGATACATATTTGAAATTAATTTAGTATATTCTCTTTACATGATACTACTTCATTTCCATCTTCCAATTTGCATTCAGTTTTTTAAGAGAAATGAAACAATTACTCACAGGGTCCAAGGCAGTAATTAGGATTCACAATCAGGATTCCCATCACGCAGAGCAGAAGACTCCTCCACAGAATTTTCCCCAGCAGCTTCCATTTGGAACATCCTCGTCGCAGCATGGAGCTCAGGGAAAGGGCAATGGAAGAGCCCATAATAAACACAAACCTAAAAAAAAGAATTGGTTAACAAAAGGTAACAGAGAGGTGGGGCCACTGCTGGGGCTTTTTTCGTTCCTGGAAAGGGTGTCTCCAAGTACTTCTATAAAAGCACACTTGTGAGGACTGCCAGAAATCCCCAAGGACTGACCATTTGAGCAGTCTGGAAATAGAAAATGAAGTTATTGGAATCCAAATAATTTGCCCTTAAAACTCTCTGGAAGAGAAACAGAAAACTGGAAAGTTTTTATATTCTCACCTTTGACAAATCCACCCTTGGCTCCTGAACAAGGAAAAGGGGAGATAATTGTTTCTCTCTAACTACAAGGCAAAGTGGATATCTGAAACTTGGATCAATGCAATGAGCTATCATGACTACAGAGGACTAAAAAGGAAACAACTACCCATTTCCTAATAGAAAAGTTATGGACTCAAAATGCAGAATGAGAACTATATTCTTGAACATAGCTAATGAGGGCATTTGTTTTGCTTGACTATGGATATTTGTTACAAAGATTTAGTTTTTCTCTTGTCTTTTTCCAAAGGGAAGGTGAAGTAGAAGGGAGAGAAAATAAATGCTTGCTTATTTTTTTTTTTTGGAGAGGGGAAGGTAGGGCAATTGGGGTTAAGTGACTTGCCCAAGGTCACACAGCTAGTAAGTAAATGATGTGTCTGAGGCCAGATTTGAATTCAAGTCTTCCTGACTCCAGGGCCCACGTTCTATTTACCGTGCTACCCAGCCACCCTTTTTTTGTTTTGTTTTGGGTTTGTTTGTTTTTTTGCCTTCTGGTTACTCATTTTTTTAAATGAAATTTAAAAAAGATATCTAAACCACATCTTCTTCTTCTCTAACTAAACTTCCTTGATACTTCAGACAAACAAAACCCAGAAAGCTAACTGAGGTTCTTGACAAAGGCATTACTTTCCTTGGCTTCCCTTTGGCTTCTTTCCTGAGGTCCACAATGTCCTGAGCGTTAAGTGGGAAAATGATCCCTAAATACAGGGATGATTCATTTCTTTGTGTAGCTCCTCACACAGAATTACACACAAAAACCTTAATAAGTATGTACTAGAGTTTTGTAATAACTAATGTAGTCCCCTCTAACACAGAATTTGATATCACACAAGTTCTAGAAGCAAAAAGCCTATGCCACAAAACTCAAGGATGGCCTTGGAACAAAGCTCTGATATAACCTGGATGGAAATTTCTTGGAACTGTTGATTAAGAGATTAGAGTAGATGAGACGAAAATAATCACTGCCAACTTACCATGGGAACACAAGGTCTGCCACAGTCAAACCTGGAGAACAATACAACGACAGTAAGGAAAAGGGGCTCTGGAACGGCCATTCTTTCTAACTCTGAAGAGGGCTGCAGAGTCTTCTTACTGCCTAGGAATCAGTTTACTCAGCAGTGGAGGAAAGGGGTCGGGCCAAATCACCAGCTGGTCCCTCCCACTCTGAATCTATGACCATCTGACCCACGCGGTATTGTCCAAACAAACAAACCCTGAGAGAAAGGTGGAAGCTTCAACTGACACTTTTTGAAGAAAACTCTACTGAAAAAATATCGTTTGTTCTCTTTATGCTCCATGAAGTCAATGAATCAAAATCATGACTGTGAGCATTTACTGTGAAAAAGCACTGATCCAGAAACAGGGAATTAGAGCACTGGATGAGAAGAATATCATTTTGAAGCCACGCCCTGACGGTTAGTCCTAGTCTATTTTTCAATGAACTTCTAAGCCAGGTTTCACAAGAATTATTCAAGGTCACACAAAAAGTCCCCAGCACCCCCAATAAAGGAGGCGACCTGGCAGTTACGATGTTGGTAAGATACAATACTCAGGAGCAAAAGCCTTGTGACAAAGGCAATGCAGAACGTGGCAAAGACCACAGAGGGTCAAATTCTTGGCATTTTACTGCAGAGCCTCAAGAGGCATTTTACCGAGAAACACCTCTAAAAGTTATTAGCTATTGTTGTTGGACCTTGTTTATGGGCCCACGGGCTGCTAGACGAGGCATAAAGTCTCGTGAAGTAACTGACTTCAATGCACCAAACATCTGTAAGTCAAACGATATGGCGGAGGAAGGCCATGACCTTTGCCTCCACGGCCTTCAAGGTGGGACAGGAGACTTCATTCTTCATATTTCTCAAAAGCTGACTGAAACAGGCCCAACCAACTTTCACATATACTTTACCATTCCAGCTCTCATGTTTGAAGAACCAGTATTTTCCTCCTCCATAATTAACAAAAATCATGATGATGAGAGCGATCCTAAAAGAACCAAGAAAACACAAAGAATGCAGAGTTCATATATCAAGATAGTATGAAAGAGTTAACAACACATACAACATTTTGTACCTGCAAAGAGAAGCTTTATATTAACAATTCCCCAGCACCCCAGCATCATGATGCTTGGCATAGAGCAGGCTCTTGTTGGCTGACTAACTGACTTAATACAAGATGAGTTTTATGGGTAAGAAGTTATATTGCCTGACAATTTCTACCAATTAGAATGAGCCATTATAAGGTCTTCTTTTAGCCATATAGCTTAAGATCTGTAATGGATTAGGGGGAGCTTAGAATGACGTTGAGCTATATCACTGGGAAAAGGGTATGGTACCTCTGAGGGTGAAAGCTTGTTAATTAGACTTTGGTGTGTTCTGGAGAGACATTCTTAAGAACTCTTAGCACATAACTCACTTTTACTACAGGAAGTCTCTTTCCTTCCCCAAACATACTATAAATTGAAAGATGATGAAGCAGAAGGGGAAAAGGAGGTGGAAATAATAGGAGACAATGAATGAAGCACCTGAATTGCCTTGAAAGATGCTGGATTTTAATTTAAAAACAACAACATTGTATTAAGTATCTATAATGTGCAAAGCACCAGACCAGGCACTAAGGATACAGAATTTTGTTGTTATTATTGTTTCTGTTGTATCTGACTATTCATGACCCCACTGGGGGTTTTTTTGGCAATACTGAAGCAGATACTTTGCCATGTCCTTCTCCATCTTATTTCACAGATGAAGAAACTGAGTTAAACAGGTAGAAATGACTTGCCCAGGGTCACACAGCTTATAAGTGTCTGAGGCCAGATCTGAACTCAGAAAGATGAGTCTTCCTGACTCCAGGCCCAGCCACTCTATCCACCATGCCTCCTAAATACCCTAACTAGAATCTTGGTGGAAGCAGGGATAATACAAGAACACTATCAACTGCAACGTTCATTGGACTGTGGCAAACATAAAAGAGAGAGTCCAAGTATTATAAAATGTTTAAGGAAGGTGAGGTCACATCTGGATGAGGGGGACCCAGAAACATTTCACAGAGGAGGTAGCATCCGAGCTGGGTCTTCAAGGATAGTAACACTGATAGGCTAAAATGACAAAGAATGACAGGTATGGGGGAGGATAGCAGGATCCGAGGCAGGGAGATCAAGTCTCGTGAGGAAAAGATTAAGAAACATGGGCTACATAATCATGGTTAGGGAGATTCACAAGTCACTAATAGCTAGATGTCAGTTTGGAAGGACGTTTCCAGTGGAATGCCCCAGGGATCTGTGCTTTTAATATTTTGGTCTATGACTTGGATAAAAGTATAAGAGGCAGCTCATTAAATTTGGCAGGGACACAAAACTGGGAGGGTGGGGGTGAGGAGGAGAAGAGGGCAGGAAAGAGGAAGAAAGAGCTAAATTTGGGAAGCATGTAACTCACTAGCTGATAGCTGAAGCAAAACTCCAAGTTAAGGCCACACCAGACCTAAATACCTTCCATTGCACTCAAGAGTTTCTAAAGGTTGCAAGATTCTGATCATGAGGCTAATGAGGAACAAGGTTCTAAAGGAACGTCCACTTACCCTCTGAATGTGTCTAGAGAGCGAAGGCGATGCATTGGAGGGGTCAGCCTCCATGCCTCAACCTGCAGGTCACTACTATAAGACTCTGCTCTGGTTGGAGAGCCCAGCTCCTTCAGAAAGAAAAGAAAATAGAAAATTTGTTTTTTGCTTGATCTCTGGGCTCAGTTTCTAACTTCACTTGATTTTTTGGTGCTTTTCATAAGCTTGTCCATGGGCCTATATTAAAGACATGGCCATGTAGAACTGGTCTGAAATAAACTCATTTCACCCAATGCCAGCTAGTACATTGCAAAGGGAGCTGAAAAGAGAACCATGTCAGGACAAGAAGTGAAGGCAGACATATTCAGAGCATCGTTTACAGGTCTGTTATCTGGTTAATATGAATGTCCCCTCCACAACTTCTAATCATTTTCAAGTTGCTATGGCCAAAAAAAAGTTCCTGAGTGTATTAAGTCTGGTTCTCAGCTGACAAATACATTGCCTGTCACAGGTCCTGGATTTAAAACTGTCCCCTCTTGGTAGGCTCTGATTACATGAATTTTGAGAATACAGACTCACTTCCACTCAATGAGGAGGCATTAGAGTGGGACTCTAGTGGAGGTTAGGCAACTACGCCACAAATATGGATAAGAATTATTAAAGTCAAAAGCAATAATTATTACATTTGAGGGGAAAAAAATTCTAAATCTTGTAGAAGACAAAATTGGTGCATTCTAGTTACTCACAGAATTAATGAGACGATCAGTTTCTCTGGGATTCATTTTTTTGTACAGCCAATTCCGAACAGGATCAAGTCTGTAAATAAATGAACATTCCCTGTTAGCATGCTCCATTTTCCTTAAAATGATACCCCCTTGTTAAATTAATTCATATTAAGACATAACAAGGCAGAATTTGAAATTATTTAAAATTCTGCTTTAAAATGAGGCAAGAAGAAATCCTTCATAAAAGTACATGACTTTATCTTGAAAAAAAAAAACTCATGCTTCCCATAAGTATTCATGTTTTATACAAATTTTGTTGACATCTTTGTTGTTTAGACAACATAAGATTTTCAAATACATTTTCTTTCACAAATCATCTCCCCACTTCTACTTAACTCATCATCTTATGAAAAAGAGTTAAACAGACCTTAATGAATAATTAAAAGACATTAATAAAATGATTCTGAGATTCCATCTTACAACCATCAGATGGACAAGGATGACAAAAAATGAAAATGGTCATTATTAGAGGTTCTATGGGAGGAAAGGCACAATAATGCACTGTTGGTGGAACTACGAATTGGTTCAACCATTCTGGAAAGAAATTTGGAACTATGCCCCCCCCCAAGGTTACTAAAATATGCATGCCCTTTTATACACATATGCCCTGAGAAGTCAAAGACAGAAAGCAATGACTCACATACACAACACTAATAGTAGCCACAAAGAACTGGAAACTAAATGTATGCCCAACACTTGAAGAATGGCTGGGAAAATTATGGTAGATGAGTGTAATGGAATATTATTAAACTGCAAGAAATAAATGAAAACAATAAATTTAGAGAAATCTGAAATTTATATAAAGAGATGGTCTAAAGGTACAGAATGAGACTGTGGAAAATGTGTCAATCTGTTTTGATTGACCACATTAATTATAAAAGAAGGCTTTTATTTGGGGATCAAGAAGTTAGAAGGTGGAAGGAGGGAGTGTTAGTGGTTTGTGAGAGTAATACAAAAAAAGGAACAGAAATAAAAGTCAATGAAACATTCAAAAACCACAAAAGGGAGCAGAATGGAGTTCAGAAGGGTACAAAGAAAAGTAGGGCAGTTTTGTTACTCTCATCAAATTTAATACACACTTAAAAACTATAGTTGAAATTCAGTCTCAAATACAATCTTTTTCTCTTTGAATATTAAAATGTCTGTCAATATTTGTCAAGCTCGTAATAAAAAAGAAAACTTTAATTTTAAAAAGGGGAAGTTAGGATGTTAATACAATTTGTCTGATTCTCCTTTACACATAGGGAAACACCCATTCCCCAAAAGTAAATGGTCACAGGAAGAAGAGAGAAAGAGGAGTTGGTGATTCCTTGCTGAGAGGAATCAAGGCTACTACGGGTCTACTTGATAACAACAGTAGAGAGATCTGGTATCATCCCAAGCCATACTTCCAAGACCTAACTGAGAATCTCCCAAGACTTGTCAAAACTGATAACTACTACCTACTTCTGCTGATTTGCTTCAGGTCCCTTCCTTGATTCTGTTTGTGAGTCAAAGCATAAAAGAACTTTATGATAAAAAAAAAAAAGAGGGAGTCTTTATACTATTACCTACTCACAAATCACAAAAACAAATTATTGTTCAAAGAAAAGATCATTCCCACAGAGAGATAAGATCATAGGGTCAAGGACTCAGAATGGTAGGTACCTTCAAGGTCATCTAGTCCAAGCCCCTCATTCTCACATGAAGAAAACGAAGTCTAGGGATGTTAAGTATTTTGCCAAAAGTCATACGGTTATTAGGTGACTGCTTCAAGATTTGAACCAAGGCTCTCAGACTCTTAACTCCAGTACTCTCTCTATAATACAATTTTGCCTTGTACTTGCAGTGACCCTTCTCTTGGTCAGCTATCACTTCAAAAAGCATCATTCATACTAAAGGTTATATATAATGGGTAAGAGAGCTAACCTTCCCTGATGTATATCCAGTAAACGGCATATTGGAAAAGCAAACTTTATCTTGAAGGGAAGAATATAATGCTGAGATTTCTATGATAATTTTTTTCTGGATTTCTCCTTTGACTCTTTTGGGCCATATTTAATTGCATATGCACTAAATGCATGAAAAAATATGAACTTAGTGATAATAATATTGCATCCGTATTATATCTTTTGGTCACAAAGCAATTTTCACATATTGAAACAAAACATATAAATAGAATAGGATTTTTGCATTGCAAAAACACCTACAACTTTTTAAATTAACAAATCCCAAGTGTGTTAGATATATAAAAATGTAATTTTACCAAAAAGTTTCCGTAAGCTCTAATCTACTGTGTAGAGTAGAGCTATGGCTGTATTGCTTTCTGGTTACTTCCTCTTCAGTTTTTCTCATTTGCTCCTATTCCTCCATGAAATCATTGAAAGAGTATTATTCTTCTACATTATGTAGGACAGGAATTCTAATTTGGTCTTCTTTATGACATTCCTAGACTATTTGACATTCTAATGGATTTAAAGGCTTCAGCTCACCTGAGAGTCACTAGAATTCTGTTACACCAAATCTGGTCTCCTGTTCTGACAAGAGGTCAATACTGACCGTGTGAGACAAAAATTCTATTTGGAATTTAGGCAAAATAAGCCTCTTTTCAACTTGGAAGAAACAGTGCTTGTTAAAATTCCAAGCAAAATCTCTCAAGTTTTGAAATAGTCCTCTTTCTCTTTGCCTTCCCTTCTCATTTTTTCTCAAGACCACTCCTCTTACTCTCACCCCTTCTCAAGATCTTTTTGATCCCTCCTAGAAACCCAACCCATCTTAATACAAAGTCAAAATCATTATCCACAAAGTACTAAATAGTAAACTTCCTATTCTAACACTAACTAGGAAAGAGCCAAGAATAACGTACTGAGATATAGAAGATCCAGTCTCTTTTCCCATCCTACCCAGCTGTGGAATGGTGGCAGCAGGGAAGATGTGGGTGGGGAAGCTTAGTAACAGAGAAGAAAGACGAAGTGTTTAAGTTTTTTTGTTTTTTCAAGCCTGGGAGACACACCTCCTAAAATTCCCAGAGACCACTATAGCTCTATACAAAGTATACTGCCTTCTGTTGGGAAATATTTGGTTCAGTTTGGAGTATTAAGGTTTTTGTTGTTGCTGGAGAGTTGGGGTTTGGTTGGGGTTTTTTTTAGTACTTTGAGGGAAAGGTGTCATATGGCAGAACAGAAGGCTTATAAAGGAGTGAAAATAAACCTTTATAAATGTACAAAATACGCCATGACCCACTTTCTCCAATTCTCTGCTTTATCCCACCCCCAACAACTTCTACTTACTTCACAAAGAAATTTCCTACGGACGAGGAAATGAGGATTGCTATATAAATAAGGAATGCAATGTAGATAGCTGTATGAAGAAAAAGAAGAATGCCATCACAAATAATGTCAACATTGTAAAGAGTGACATCATTGTAATCCACAACATTACTTTTTACAAGAGGCATAAAGCATTGCTGGAAAAACTGCGAGATTAAATATTCCTGGGGGGAGAACCCCACATTTGTGTGCTAAATTTCCTACAACGAATGGAAAAAAACGAAGGGCAACATCTGTTTAGTCTGTTTAGTAATCTGTTTAGTAACACCTCATAACTCCATAGCTTACTCACTTGAAATGCAAGTAAACTAAGAAATACGTTTGGATGACAAATTCTACCTCCAGAATTGTCAGAGAATGAAAGATTCTGGATAAAGAAGCTTCTTTTTCCTAATCCTAAAGCAAGGTTAGGTTTATCTTTGGTCCAATGCTACTATTTCTAAATTTCGATCCTTGACTTTTTTGGTCTATTTGTGTCTAAGCTTGGTAACTAATACTTATCCACTCATTTTTCACTAAAAATCTGATATAACAAAAAAACCTTAATAACAATAGCTGACATTCATGGAGTACTTTAAGATTTTCAAAGCATTTTACCTATCTCATTTCTTTTGCTGCTCACAACCCTGGCATAAGTGATATTACCATCCCTAGTTTGCAAATGAGGAAACTGTGGCTCAGAGGTATTAAGTCATTTGCCCAGGGTAACAGAGCTAATAAATATTTGAAGGAAGAGTCGATCTGTACTTGCTCCAAGTTCAATGCTCTATCTACCATGTTATGTTGTGTCTAATGCTCTGAGATGAGCTTGACAGTTCAGATTTTAAATTACCCAAAAAAGTATTGTGTATTACTACTCTTTCCAAGCAACACCCCAAAACTGAAAACATTTTCAGGCTAAGTTAAATAATCAACAAATGGGTACGTACGAAGGTTGCTGTTGACTGGATTTTCATTGACGACCATGTCACAGGACATCTGGTTGATACCACCATAGTGAGGTTTTACCCAGAGAGAATAGTTTCCGAATTCTCCAAAAACATAATGAATCCTGCAAAGAATTAGGAAAAATAATGACAATTAAAAAAAAGAAAGGTTAAAAACTGAGTTGGAATTTGACAAATATGCTCAACTGCAGAGGGGTATGACTGCTGGAGACCAAGAACAATATGGAGATGCGTTTGAAAGTGAAGGAAAAAGTATGAGGAGAGTGGAGAGAAAATGTAGATTTTTTTTTTTTAGATAGGTCAACATCAAAGGAGGTACAGACCGGCAAATCTCTTTCTTTTCCAAGGTATCATTTAGAAGCAGGGTGACAGGGTGCTGAGAGCTCACTGCAACAGCTGCAATGCTAGGGTGTCCAGGTTTTGGACTCACTGGAACGGACACCAGAAACTGATACAAGCACTATAAAAATAGAAGCACAAGAAGGAAGGGAGTTGGGGATTTTTAAAGTCTGCTGGCTTTTTAAAAATAAGTTTTTATTGATGTCTTCTTACATCAGAGTTACCTCATGTATCCCTCCTTCTCCCCCGCCCACAGTAGGCATCCCATGTGACAAATAGTATTTTTTAGAGAGAAAAAAAAACCAGCTCAAGTGATCAATACACTGAAACTGTCTAACAGGTGCAATGTGCATAATGCTTACAAAGGAGTAGGTTGGGGGGTATCATCTCCTATCTCTTCATTCAAGTCTGGCTGGATCTTTAAAATTTTGCTGCATTCACTTCAATTTTCTGCACGTCGTTGTTTCAATTACACTGTTGTAATTAATGTGCATGTTGTTTTCTTGGTTCTGCTTACTCTGCATCAGTTCATAGAGACCTTTCCATGCTTCTCTGTATTCATCCCACACACCATTTCTTCAGGAATACTCCATTATATTTATGTACCACGATTTGTTTAGTCATTCCCCAATTGATGGGCATCTACTTTGTTTTCAATTCTTTTTCTTTTTTTTTTTTTATTAAATTGATTTGTTTATTTACTTTTAGTTTACAAGACTCAGTTCTACAATCCCTTGAGCTTCACATTTTCTCCCCTTCCTCTCCCTCCTCCCCCCCAATCCATGGCAGCATGCCGTCAAGTATAGGATCTGCAAATACTTTCACACTGGACATTAGTCGGGTTGTATAGAAGAGTTGTAACCAATGGAGTGAACAATGGGAAAGAAGAAACAAAACCAAACATGGGAAAGAACGCTGGCATGTAGATTGCTTCAGACTCCATTTAAACTGGTCTTTCTAGATCTTTGTGTTTTCAATTCTTAATTATCACAAAAGGTGATGCTATAAATATTTTGGAATGTATAGTTTCTTCTTATTGATGGCTTCCCTGGGTATAAGCCCAGCAATGGAGACTCTGACTCAAAGGATATGGACATTTTATTCACTTTATCTGCATAATTTCAAACTGCTTTTCAAAATAATTGTACTATTTCACAGATCCATCAATAATACATTAGGGTGTCTATCACAATCCCTCCAGTGTTGACTATTCCCAACTTTTGCCAATCCACAGGTGTACGGTGAAGCCTCAGGGTTGTTTTGATTTGTATTTCTCTTATTATTTAACTGATCTGGAGCATTAATTCATGTGGCTTTGAATACTTTGCAATTCTTCTTCTGAGAAATGTTTCTTCATACCTTTTGATTACATATAAGTGTATATGTGTATATATATATATATATATATATATATATATATATAGTCATATAGAAATGTATGTCTATTAGTTTCACACTCTCTCTCTCTTTCAATCTCTCTCTCTCTCTTAAACTAAAAAAGACCCTGACTTGAATTTCATCTACTGTTTTGTTTTCATCTAAGTGTTTACAATGAAGAGACTAGTATCTGCTGAACTCTCTTAAACTAACTAACCCCAGCCATACACAGTTACTTACACATTTTGAAATATAGTATTTAATTTTCCATAGAAACATTTTTTACTTTTTTTAAAAAAGCAATTGAAAACAAAAATAAGACCTTATTATAAAATTACCAGAAGCAGATTATAGGATTTGGAATTTGGATGAAACCCTTTCCAAAGAGGAATAGGATGGGCATTCTGAAGAAGTCTGTTCCCCAGGGACTAATGATGTGAATACTTATAAAGGCCATGAAATCAAAGATCAGCCAGTAAGGCTCACAAGAAGAAGAGAGGAAGAGGAGGAGGAAGCGATAATGACTCATTGCTGAGAGGTGTTAAGGCAACTATTGGTTGACCTGATAACAATAGTAGAAATCTGCTTTGGCTGTCTTTCCAGGTCATGTATCCAAGGATCTCTCATCAAATGTGATACCCACTTCTAGTGGTTAACTTGGGCACAAATGATACTGCCATGAGGAATCTGGATACATTACTAAAGGTTATAAAATTCAAGAGTGGAAAACTGAAGTCCTTAGGTATTATTTTCATCATTCCTATTCCCAAAGGCAAAGGCTTCAGAAGACAGAATTGGGAAATGAACCTACAACTAGTTAAGAAGATGGGGTTTAAGAATGGGATTTGAATTTCTAGACCATGGCTTAAAATATAAGAATGACAGTCTCCTGGCCAGAGATGAAGTATACCTAACATGTCCTAGTAATGACCTATTTGCCTGAAGTTTTGCAAATTTAATGAAAAGGGCTTTAAAATTAAAAGTAAAAGAGATGGAAGAAGAAAACTGCCTATTCACTGTCACCAAGGAAGATTCCATAGAGACTAGATAGAAAAATTGTATAAATGAGATATATTCAGAAATTCACTGAGGGCAGAATCAATGGGGGAAAACAGTAACAAAGCCCATAGCCATATATCTTTTCAAAAAATGCACAAAGTATGGGTAATAAATAAGATAAACCAATGATTCTATGCAAAGAGGAAAATTTAACTTAATAAGTAACACTGAGACTTGGCAGAATGAAATTCAAGACTAGAATATGGCTCTGGGAGTGTCTAACTTATTCAAAAAAACAGCATAAGTAAAAAGGTCAGGGAGGTGAGGAGAGCAGCACAATACAGTACATTAGGAAGACATAATGAGGAAATGCAAGACAGGTGACATTTTTGGAGAACAGAAGCTATTCTTCCTAATTAAAACCTTGGCTCTACCTAAAATCTAGCACGCTGACCATGGCAGTGTCATTGTTGTTGCCATGACATGAAACTCACAAGACACATGATAGAACAGTGATAGCAGACTTCAATTATCTGTCCATCAGCTGAACAAAAACAGGGTGGATCATTTCTTGACTTGCCTTAGGGATAATGTTATCTTTCAAAAGGAATAGGAATCAAAAAAAGGTTCTAAAGGATCTAAAACGGATCTGATTCTTGTCAACAAGAACTGGTTGCTGGGTGATGAGAACCTTGGGAGGAAGTCCCATTTTAGCTTAAATTCTGTGACAGAGAAGGAATAGAAAGTGAGAAGACCCTAGATCTTGGAGTAGTAGATTTCATAGGGTGTAGGAAAAATGAACAAGTGGGATCCCTAAAACTTTACAAGGTAAGAAGTAAGGTCAGGAGAGGCAAAGTTCTCAAAAATGAAATTCTGAAAACACAAAAGAAATGAGGGGGATTTCTGAAGAGACCAATGGATTACACAAAGTAACTCCCCAACCAATCTATGGCAAGAAGTAGGGTAGCATAGTCCAGATAGTAAGCTAACTGAGCTAGGAGTCGAAAACACCTGGGTTCAAGTTCTGCCATACTGAGTATGTGACCCTGGACAAGTTGCCACCTCTTAGCACCTCCAAGCAATTCTCTAAGACTGTAGATTGCAGACAGTTACCCATCTGCAATGGGAGAGGCAGCTGCTTCACCGGCATTCCTGATACCAAACGAAATCACAGGTCCGGAAACCCTACCACTACTCTACCTCTCCCCTTTTCCCCAAAAAAAAGAAACGTACAGAAGATTAGAAGCAAGGGTCTGTAATGGAGAGGTAATACCATATTGGGAGGGGGTTCCAAAAGAAGTGTCAGAAATATTAAAACTAGAATGAGCTGAGGATATTGAAGAAGAGTCAGGATAATAGAACAATAATAGGTGTATGTGTGGGTGGGGGTGTTTTTATTGTTATTTTAGCTGTACTGGGGAAAAGAGAAGAGGCAAAAAGGGGTATGATCATTATTTGGGGATGGACAGAGAAAGCACAGAGCTGCTCCATTCCTATTTTCCTTCTTTTGACAAAGAGAATAACCTTTGGGCTATATAACTGTACCCCCAAAAAAAAGGTTAATAGGGAATTAATGCCTAAGGTTAGTAAGGAAGCAGTAAAAATGAATCTTGTTGCCCTTGAAAATAAAGTTCAAGTTGAATTACTGACCCAGATAAACTACATCCTGGAAATGGAAAGAGCTGGGACTGATGGGACTGCTGAGCTATCATCAGTAATCTCTGAAAGACTGGGAAGAACTTGAGAAGTATTGCAAGACTGAAGAAGGGCAAGTCTGAGAAAGATTAAAGGATGTAGTCTGTAAACTAGGCCAGTGAGCTTGACTTTCAATTCCTGAAAACTTCTAGAGCATATCATCAAAAGCATGACTAGTGAATACTAGAAAAGGAAGCAGTAATCAATCAATAAGAAAGTCAGCATGACTTTATCAAGAGCAAGAGCCAATTGTGCCAGATTAACCTTATTTCTTTCTCTGACAAGGTCTCTAGGCTGGTAATGAAGAGGAATGCTAGTTTACCTAGAGTGTAGAAAAACATTTAATGAAGTATCTTATAAAATTTTTGTGAAAAGGAGAGATGTGATGGACTAGACAACAATTTAATTAGGAAGATTCAGAAGTGGTTGAATGGCCACAGTCAAGGAATGGTCATTAATTAAGGTTTCAATGTCAACTTGGAAGGAGGGCTCCCAGAGACCTATGCTTGGCCTTGTGTTGTTAAATATTATAATCACTGACTTGGATATAGCAACCTATCAATTAACCAAGAAGCATTTATTACATGCCAGAAGCTGAGGATGCAAAGAACAAAAATGGAATGATTCCTGCAGGTTAGTCATGTAAGTATATATAAAATATTCACAAAATACACATGTATACATGTAAAAACATACTTATCAACTAACCAACTGAATATTTATTAAGAATCTGCTATGTAGGGCGGAGCCAAGATGGCGGCGTAGCAGCAGCAACATATCGCAGCTCTCACATAGCCACCCCAAAATACCCATGAAATAGGACTCTAAACCAACCCTAGAACTCCAAAACACACACAAGGACACTTCCCACTAAAGTCAGCTCGGCTACGAGGAAAGATATCAGCACTGCAAACCGAAGCCAGCCTGGTCTGAAGCCGCAGCTGAGCCCCAGGGGTGGCTGGGCGGGAGAAGCAGAGAAAGCTCTCAGGTGAGCGGATTAGCATGTGGGGATTGTGAAAGGGGGAGATAAGCGTCCAGCCAAAAGGTCTCCAGAGCGGAAAAGTGAAAGGCAGAGGTTTTGCACCCGCCTCCGCTTTGTAGCTTCCCGCCCGCGGCCTGCAGACAGCAGGGGGACAGAGCGATTGTTTTCAGGCCAGGGCTCTCGCATTGAGCGGCCTGGATTCGGATCGTCATCTTGGGCCTCGGTCCTGGAGTCTTCATTATCCAGTCAGCCGGAAGTCTACGGCAGCCGGGAGGACCCCAGCGATTTGGGACAGAGCTTTCCCTTCTGGAAGCAGAGCCCCA
>CM053585.1:108758257-108781211 GCA_028646515.1 Pseudochirops corinnae | reverse complement strand
AATTAGTACATGGAAAAATATATGTAACACATATGTAAACATAAATAAATATATACAAATTAGTTAAATACAAGGCAGTTTGGGGTTAGATAAGAAAAGGTTTCCTGAAGATGATGTAACATGAGGCTGTGTAAGAAAGGAGCTCATTCCCACACCTGGAGGACAGCCAGTTCCCCATGCAAAGGTATGAAATTTAAAGATGGAGTATTGTGTGTGAAGAACAAAGAGGGGCCAGTCGGCTATCAGAGATAGGTAGCACGTTTCATCATGAATTCTTAAGAATTATGGTGCGTCATTGTGTTCATCAAAGTCTTTTGTTTATTACTCTGATTAACAGAATGATCCACCACAATTTCAAAGGATTCATGATGTTAACTACTATCCACCTCCACATAGAGAGAGATGACCATCTCAGAGTAAAATGAAACATAATTTTTTTTCCTTTCTTTATTTTTCTTAGGGTTTTTTATTTGTTTATTTCAGAACATGGCTGATGTGGAAATATGTTTTGTATGACCATATATAATGGATATTATATTTTTTTGCCTTCTAAACAGGCAGGGGAGGGAAAGAGAGCATTTGGAACTAAAAATAAAATAAGACTTAAATTTTTTTTTAAAAGTTGCTGTCTTTCAAAATCATTTGTATTTACAAAATTACTGTTATTAAATCAATTGTTGTCTGGCTTCTGTTCACTTCATTTTGCATCAGTTCACAGAAGTCTTCCCAGGTTTTTCTGTAATCTTCTTCTTCAAAATTTTTTATAAAACAATGGTATTCCATCACATTCATGTATCATAACTTGTTAGGCTATTTCCAACTTATGGGCACATCCTCCATTTCTAATTATTTGCCACAAAAAGGACTGTCATAAATATTTTTGTACACATGTGTCCCTTCTATCTTACTTTGATCTCTTTGGGGGTATAGACCTAGTAGTAGTATTACTGGATCAGATGATATACACTGTGTCATAATTTTTTAGCCATGGGTCCAAACTGTTTTCCAGAAAACTGGCTGGACTAGTTCATGGCTCTACCAAAAGTGCATTGGCATATCTTATTTTCTCAGAGCCCCTCCAGCATTTGTCATTTTTCCTTTTTGTCAATTTTGCCAATCTGATGAGTATGATGTAGAACCTCAGTTATTTTAATTTGCATTTTTCCAATTGTGATTCAAAGCATTTTTTCATATGGCTATTGATGGCTTACATTTCTTCCTTTGAAAACTGTCTATTCATATCCTTTGACCGTTTATCAATCGGGGAATGGCTCTTATTCTTTTAAATTTGAATCAGTTCACTATATACCTTAGAAATGAGACCTTATCCTAGAAACTTGCTACAAAAATTTTTTTTCTCCAATTTTCTGCTTCTCTTCTAAGTTTTAGCTGCATAGGTTTATTTTATGCAAAACCTTTTCAATTTTACATAATCAAAACTGTTTTACCTCCTGTGAATCTCTCTATCTGTTGGTTGGTCATAAATTTCTTCCACTATCCATAAATCTGACATGTCCCTCTAATTTCCTTATGATGTTACTTACCCTTTATGTCTAAATTATGTACTCATCTGGAGCTTATCTTGATAGAGTATAAGATGCTGGTCTACACCTAGTTTTCACCAGACATCTTTCCAGTTTTTCAAATAGTTTCTGTCAAATAGTGAGTTTTTTTCCCAGTATTTAGGATCTTTGGGTTTATCGACAAAAACAAGACTACTGTGCTCTTTTGTTTCTATATACTGTGTGCTTAATCTGTTCCACTGATCAACCTCTCTATTTCTGTTTTGCTAATTACAGTCCAAACTGTTTTGCTAATTACAGCTTTCTAGT
Source organism: Pseudochirops corinnae (assembly GCA_028646515.1). NCBI lineage: Eukaryota > Metazoa > Chordata > Mammalia > Diprotodontia > Pseudocheiridae > Pseudochirops > Pseudochirops corinnae. Next base: position 108,779,379 of record CM053585.1, on the reverse strand, counting down.
ATAGTTTGCAATGCAATACTGCTATACAAGGCAACATTTGAACCCAAGTCTTTCTGACCTCAAAACCTAATACTCTTTCTATTGTACCATGGTGCCTTTCTTTTTAAAAAACTAGAAAAAGAGTTTTATGGGTGTTAAGAGGCATTAGGAATTAGAATGCATTAACCTAAAATAAAATGTAAATTAAGAACATGCTTACTTGATAACAATGGTCAGAAAGCCAGTAGACATTCAAATCTCCGTGGAGAAATTCATTGTGGATAATTAATAATGCCTGATCCATCTTCAACTCTGGGAGCTTTCTTTTGTTGGTATCTGGTACCAGTTCAGATGGAAAAGGAAAGAAAACAGTGCAAATTAGAGTAATTCTTCCAGAAAAGGAACACAAATTAGAATGTTGGCTCCAAACCAGTGGTTTTCAAAATTCATTCTGAGACTTTTCCTTCCTCACCATAGGCCTTTAGATCTCCTGTCACATTTTGTATTTCAATGTAACATTTATTAAGTCTCTACTATAAGTTAAGCACTGTCCTATGTATCATGAATAAAAAAAAAGAAATCATTCTTGCCTTCAAAGAACTTACATGGGGGGGGAAGGTTATAATATACATATATAATTAAGCATAATGGAGAGAGAGAGAAGACTAATGGGGAAGGTAGATGGAGGGGAGTATCAAAGAAGTTTCATGAAGGAGGCAGGACCTAAGCTGAGCCATGAAGAAAGAGAGGGTATTCTGAAATGCTGAAATGAGAAGGGAGTACATTCTAGGCATGGAAGATGTGTTAGGCTCTGTGCTCTATTTACTGGGCCACCTAGCTACTGGGGCTATGAAGTATCTGAATTCAAATTTGGACTCAGGTCTTCCTGACTCCAGGACCTGAGCTCTGTCCATTGTGGAACCTGGCTGACCATCACATGCTCAAAAAGAAAATTTCCTACCTCCACCTTTTTTCTGAGTCTATTTTTCTGGTAAGAAAGCAATAATCACTGACATTTGCATAGTTTTATTAGATTACTGAAAAGTAATTTATATTTCTTCATTTTATCTTGATCCCCATCACCTATAAACAACCTGTTACTACCAGAGTGAGATAATACCCATTTTACAGGCCAAATGACTTGCCCTTTGTAAGACAAGCAGCTGAGTTCTGGAGGCAAGATTTAAATACAAGGTCAAATGAGATAACACATAAAATTTGCTTTAGCAGACCTTACGGAGCAATATAAATGCTACCTATTATCATTATTGCTTCCAGAGATTATGCCTGAGAAACTCCATTCATCTCTGGAATTCCTGCCCTGGCCTGCTATATATCAGGCTGGCCCCAGACCATGCTTCACATTCCATACAGTCATACACTCCCCAGCCAACTTTCTGGCCATCCAATTGACTTCTCAGACCAAAACAACAACTGACAACTCCTGGGTGGCTTCCCGCAATGGTAATGCAAGCTCTTTAAGAGCTTGGAGTAGCTTGGGTACCATCTCTCTAGTGCTTGACAAACTGTCAAGTCAACAAGTATTTTTCTATATTCCAGAAACAGGGAATACAAACAGAAGTAAAAAGAAATTCAGTCCCTGCCCTCAAGGAGCTGACATTCTAATGGAAGAAGACAACACAAAAAAAGAAGATACCATGTTATAAGCTCTTACTGAATGATTTTCACTCATTGATTCATTCATCCATTCTTGACTTTAGGTCAACTCTCTCTTTACAACAGGAGCATACAATATGCTGTCAATTACATAATTTGTGTAATATTCAGGTCCTACCTACCCAGTGGGTTATTTCCCTATTCATCAGTGCCTGCACTGAGGGGTGGGCAGGTAAAGATCTCAACAGTATATCCTTCCCCCATCCCCCATGCCAATAACTTCCCCCATTCAAATCAAATGATGATAAATAAAGCTGATAAGCAAGTTAAAATGGTGGTCTTGCACGGTGTTTGCCAGAATCGAGAATTGAAGAATTATACCAGAAGACCATAAGTGATCCCCAATGCAACTAGTGATACCAAATGGTCCCTTTGGGCTTCAAAATTCATTCATGCAATTCAGTTAAATTCAACAAACAATAATTAATTTTGTACAAGGTGAGAGGTAGCTTGGTATAGTAGACAGAAGAAGGACCTAGGAAACAGAAAGATCTGGGTTCCAAACCTTTTGCCCATCAAGAGCACATCACTTAAAGGTAAAGGTTAGAGTTAGGGTTAGGGTTAGGGTTAGGATTATCCTATCTAGTATAGAACTATTTATGCATGTTTTATCTCCCTCATTAAAATATATGCCCCTGGAGGGCAGATGCTATTCCCTACCCCACCCCCATCTCCAGTGCTTATCACTATACTTGGAATCTAGTGAGTACTTAATAAATAATTGCGGATTGTTTGGACTATATATCAAAGATCCAAACTAAAAGTTCCAAGCACTTTATACTCCGTTGTTTGATGAATTGGACAGGTCTTCTAAGCAAGGAACTAAAAACATGTGCAAGCACTTGGAGAAAATGATAAAAGTTTATGCCAATGACTTCACATACATAATAAGAAGCTTGCCTTCTCAAGGGCTGGGGGAGGGGCCAGAGGGAAAGAATTCGGGACTCAAAATTTTTTTAAAATGAATGTTAAAAAATGTTTTAATGTAATTGGGAAATATTTAACAAAAACATTTTTAAAAGTTTATGCAAAAAAAAGCAGCTATTATTGGCAGAGTTTTTGAAATTTTGGTGAATATCCCAGGGGTAGGGAATTATAGTTTGGAGTGATTATGGCTCAAGAAGGATGAAAGGTGACAGCACCCAAAATTCAGTTTTGGTGTCTTACATTTCAAGACGAGAAGAACTCCGGTGGCTCTCCACCACAATTCAATATTATCACTGAGCATTCATATGGAATTCTGTGATTGAATGAATACCATACAGATTGCAAAGTCTCCACCATGGTACCCAGCTACTCTTCACAATAATGAAAGGCAGTGTGAACAACCTGGGTTTAAATTCCATCTCTCATACACACTGGCTGTGGGACTCTCAGCAAGTCACTTAAATTGCTGCTGCTCTTCTAATTATTTTTATTTATTATATTATTACTTATTAATTTAATTAATAGTATTAAGTTGAAGAGAAGGCTTCACCCACCCTTTATATACCACTGAAATTCTTATTCCCCATCTTACTGGATAAAACCAAGGCCCTGGAGGTGGTTTAGGGGACAGAGAATTGAGCCTGGAATCAGGAAGACCTGAATTCAAATTCAGCCTCAGACTCTTACTAACTGTGTGACCCTAAGCAAGTCACTTAACCACTGTATGCCTCAGTTTCCCTATCTGTAAAATGGTGGTGATGATAATAATAGAATCTACACCCCAGGGTTGCTGTGAGGACCAAATGAGATAGTAATTGTATGGTGTTTTCCATGGGGGGGGGAAGAGGGAGGGGAGAAAATTTGAAACTCAAGGGACAGTGGAACTGAATCTTGTAAACCAAAAGTAAATAAATACATAAATTTTTTAAAAATTGTATGGCATTTTAGCACAGTGCCTGGCACTATATGGTAGCAATTATTATTAGCTGTGTGACCTGGGCAAGTCGCTTAACCTGTCTGCCTCAGTTTCCCCAAATGTAAAATGGGCATAATAATAGCACCTAGTTCTCAGGGTTATTGTGAGGCTCAAATAAGATACTAACTGTAAAGTGTTCAGCACAGTGCCTGGAACTATATAAATGTTAGCTGTTATTATTAGTTGTATGACCCTAGACAAGTCATTTAAATCCCTGTTTGCCTCAGTTTTCTCAACTGTGAAGTGGGGATAAAAACATTCCTAATTCCCAGGGTTGTGCTAGGATCAAATGAGATACTAATTTTAAGATCACTAATTGTAAATTCTACCTGTGAGGTGGTAAGCACTCTATAGCAATGATGATGATGATGGAACTCCTGTTAGGTACCAGAAACCCAGGATGTAAGTGGTCACCTCTCCCCCCATTCACCCATTTAACTTCACTAAAACACAGGACTCAAGAAGCATCTGAAGCATCTCCAAATTCTTCTTCTTCCAAGAACCTATACAATCATTATCACGGGACAATTTGTAACGCCCAGAAATCCTGCTGCTTTTGTCAGATCTGGGGTATCTGACTCTTAAAGCTTCTCATCTCCCAGCTCTTTTCTACTGCGTCACCAGCTCTCCATCCTGATGGTGGGCGGATGTACAAGGTGGACAAGGAACAATTGGTTTCTCATGGGAGCAGACAGGATGTCTGGAGGAGGAAGCAATGTTCCCTGCTAATTCCTCCCAACATTAAGGCAATTAGGTATCTGCAGGAAAACGTAACTTGGATAGTTCGAACTCTTTGTTTCTTAAGATACAAGATATGGAACAGGCAGGCATTTATCCATTTTTTCAGCTTCTGTGGATAAATTGTACCTATTTTACAAACAAAAATTTTGATTTGTCAATCAAAAGGCATAATAAAGGCAATACAGATGTTGGCTAGTATTATTATCAATTGCACAACAATAAACAGCCCTGAGGAGGGTGGAGGGAGGGAGGGAAGGGGATGGAGAGAGAGAGTCTACATTACCTTACTGGTATCATTGTCTGGTAAATTGCACTTCTTTTTCTACATCCACAAAGCACATAGATTAGAGACAAGCATACAGTCAATATGGATAGGAGAGAGAGAGAAAAGCAGGGATTTGGTTTTTTGTTTTGTTCTTTAATTTAGTATGGAAGGTTTTTTTGTTTGGGGGTAGGGTTTGGGGGGGTTGTTTCTTGTTTTTTTGGGGGGGTGAGGTTCTGTCATCTAATGGGATTTCAAACGTACTGATGCTTTTTTTCTCCAGGGAAAGAAGGAAATTCAGTACCCTGCTTTTCACCAAGGCTTCAAAGAGGAGATAACTGAGAACAAGGGTAGGGTGGGGTGGGATGGGGTTGAAAGCAAAACTGGAGCAGAATCCAAACGCTTTAAAGGGAACTGGGGATAGTGAAGGATCAGGAAGTCCAGCCTGGAGAAAAAATAAAGTCAGGAAAGGAGGAGAAACACCCTTGGCAGAACAAGAGAAAGGAGGGAGAGACGGGGGAAAGAGGGAGGGAGGAAGGAAGAAAAGGGAGAGGAGGGAGTGTGTGTGTGTGTGTGTGTGCATGTGTAAAACCATTTTCTGTGTGTCTGTGTTGGTTGTATGTGCACGGAGGGGGGCATGCAGATAGCGTATGACTGCAGATGTGTGTTGTCCAGGAGGGAGGTGGTGCATGTTTGCTGTGTCAGTTGTACATCTACGTACGCACACATGCTTGTGGATGGCGTATGATTTCAGATGCATGTATGTTTGCTGTGGTAGTAAGGTCTTTGTTGGGATACCAGCATCAAATTGCTTGCCTTCTCAATGGGGAGGGGAGGGGCGGGAGGGTCTAGAGGGACGGAGGAAATTTAGAATTCAAAATTTTAAAATGAATTTTAAAAAAAGATGTATCTATGTTGTGTATCATTGAATGTCACGTGTGACTGGGGCATTCTGGCGTATGACTGCAGATGTCTAGGCAATGGGCATATGTCTAGGCAATGGGCATATGTGTTGTTAGGGGGCATGGTGTGTGAGGTGTGAGCTGTGCATTCTGTGTCAGGGATTCATGCAGTTGTATGACTGGAGATGTGTGTGTATTAAGCATGTATGGTCGGGAGGCCAGGGCTATGTTTTCCGTGTGTATGTTGTGTGTGAGCTGCATGTACACCCATGTGGTCGTCGTGGGGCTGCAGATATGTGTTGTACGGGAGATATGAGGTGTCGTGTGTATGCTGCGTGTGAGCTGTGTGTGCACACATGTATGTGTCTGGCATGGGCTGCAGATGATTTTGCTGTCAGGGAGACGTGGGGTACGTCCTGTGTGAATATTGTGTGTGAGGTGTGCGAACCCATGTTTTGTGGCTGGCGTGAGACTGCAGATGCGTGCGTTGTCTGGGAGACTGGGGCATGTTGTGTGTGCATGTTGTATGTGGGCTGCGGGCTCTGTGCTCGTGGGCACTGCTGCAGTCGCATGACCGCAGAGGCGCACACGCATGCATGGGGCCGCTCTGGCCGAGCGGTCACTCACCCCGGGGCTGCTGCTCCTGCAGCTGCAGCTGCCGCTCCTGCTCCTGTGTGTCAGGGCCCGGGAGCTCCCCGCGGGCCAGCAGCGCGGCGCTGAGCACCGACACGGCCAGGAGCACGGCCGCCAGCACCCTGCCAGCGCCCCACGGCCCACCGCCCATGTCGTCGTCCGCTACTGCCGCTGCCCGGGATTCCCGACACGCCGCCGCGCTGCCGCCTTCCCTTCCTCCCGCGCCCGCTCCGGCTCCGGCTCCGGCTCCGGCTCCGGCTCCGGCCCCGGTTCCGGCTTCGGCTTCGGCTTCGGCTTCGGCTCCGGCTCGTACTCGAGGAGCTCGCTCGGCGAACGTCCGCTCGCCTCTGCAGCCGCCACCGCCTCTGCCGCGGAGCCCGCCCCACTCGTCTCCCCCCGGCCCAGCAGCCGCCGCCGTCTCCTCCCCCGCCTCCCCGCGCTGGGCTGCTGTCGTCGGAGCCGCCTCCGCCATGAGTCACAGCTCCTGCGGAGCGGAGGGCGGGGGCGGAGCAAGGGAGGGAAGAAGGGAGGGAGAGAGGGAGGCAAAGTGGGAGAGAGGCCGGGAAGGCTGCCCAGCCTCCAAGGGCGAGCAGGCGAGCTGGCGGGCCGCCGCAGAGGGGCGCTGCAGGGGCCCACAGCAGAGGGGTCCTGCCCTGGGGGGATTGCAGTCCAATGTGTGCACTGGGATATGGGTGTGCGTGCTATGAATGGGTGTGTGTGTAAAGACAGGAGAGAAAGATGGTGCAGTGGATAGAGTACGAGGCCCGGAATCAGTAAGACTCACCTTCCTGTGTTCAAATGTGACTCACCAGCTTTGTGACCCTGGGCAAGTCGCTTCACCCTGTTTGCCTCAGTTTCCTCATCTGTAAAATGAGCTGGAGAATGAAATAGCAAACCCCTCCAGTATGTATCTTTGCCAACACAAATGAGATCACGAAGGGTGGGACGTGACTGACCAAGGACAAAGTCCCATTTAGAATCCCTCGATCTCAGAGACTGAAGGGAGCAGGGGAGATCCAGTGGAGCCTGTACCGGAGCCCCGCTTCCTTGCACAGCACAGTCATCCAGCTTGCACCGGACAGCCTGCGATGGCGGGGAGCCCACCACTTTGCCAACTCCTCTTCTCCTAGAAATTCTGTTCACTGCCCCCTATCCCGCCCCCTGAGGCCCAGGTAGAAACCTACTCCCTCTTCCCCAGGACAGCCCTTCAAATGAGGGGAGGCAGCTGTCATGTCCTCCCCAGGTCTCCTCTCCTCAAGGCCAAATATCTTTGGTCCCTTCAGTAGATCTCGGATGGGCTCCAGGCCCTTCATCTTGTCAACGTCCTTCCTAAAATGTGTGATTCCTAGTGCCCCAGAGATGCTCTGACAAGCAGTGCTAATAGCTAAAATTTACATAACGCTTTTATCATCTCTGGTACAAATGACCAGAGTCAGGGAGGTCGTGCAACCACTGTTAACTCCAGAAACACCAAAGAGCTTACACAAGTTAAAAGCAATATGCTTGCTTTATTCCATTGGGAGAGCGCAATCAGATGTGTCAGGACTTCCTCCAGTAGGAGCCTGGAGGCAGTGAGGCTAAACTTTGATTTACATATTTGTGGCTAGACAAAGTATCCAGCAGTGAAGCAAGGTGATCTAGTGACAAAAAGTCCATTTGTAGAGGGGCTTGATGTCAGGGCCTGTAGGTGCTTGCTGGAGCACAGGGACCATAGGTTCTGTGACTTAGTTGCAGCAAAGTTCATCCAGAGTGCAAAGGACTGTTGTTATGCCCAGCTGTGCTAGGCCTTAGCTCTGAAAAACAAAGGGAAGTGGTCTTAGATCCTGACATTTTACAAATGTTACAGTGTTACAATATATCCTCATGACAATCCTGGAAAAAAGGTGCTATTATTAGCCCCATTTTAGGGATGAAACTTAGGCAAGTAGAGGTTGTAGCTTACCCAGGATTATATAGCTAAAAAAAAAAATCTGAAGCCATATTTGAACTAGATGTCAGTCAATAAGCATTTATTAAGCACCCACTATATGTCAGGTAATATGCTAAATTCTGGAGACACAAAAAGGCAAAAGACAATCCCTGCCCTCAAGGAGCTCGAATCTAATGGAATATAAAATATGCTAAGATACCTTGTGAATCTTAAACAAATATAGAAATGTAAGCTATTTTATTTCAAAATGCCAGATGCTAGGGACACAACAATGGCATAGTTAAGCCCTCTAGTAGCCTTCTTTCTGGGAGGTGGCAGTGGTGGTACCTGGTAAAAACAGTTGTATATTTAAATAAATAGAACACAAATAGGAGTTGGGAGACATTGTTCTGGGAAATTTTGAGGAAAAAAGAAAACTTTTCAGCTGTGATCAGTGATCTTTTAGCCGCCAAATGCAATGACCTTTTCTCTGCCCTGATTCTCCCCCTCGGCCTCTCTGCAGCCTTGAACACTGCTGATCACTCTCTCCTCCTCCATACTCTCTTCTCTCTATGTTTTTGGGACACCACTCTCTCCTGGTTCTCCTCCTCCCTGTCAGATCATTCCTGTCTCATGTGCTGAATCCTCCTCCAGATCTTGCCCTCTAATGACAGGTGGCCCTCAGGGTTTCTTTTCTCTCTCTGTACTGTACCTGGTGATCTCATTATATCCCTATGGATTTAGTTACCATCCCTATGCTGATGATGCTCAGATCTAGCAATCCTGCCCCAAACTCTGCTGACTTCCAATATCACATCTCCAGCTGCCTCTCAGACATCTCAGAGTGTTATGTCCAGGAGACATCTTGAACATAATACATCCAAAAAGGAACTCATTATCTTTCTCCCCTCCTACCTCCCTTATTACTGTTGAGGTTAACACCATCCTCCCAGGCCCTCAGGCTTCCAAACCTAGAAGTCATCCTGGTGTCCTCACTATCTCTTAGTCCCCATATCTAATCTGGTACCAAAGCCTTTTTAATTCAGTTTTCATCTTTGCAATATCTCCTTAATATGTTCCTGTCTCTGATGCTGCCCCCATTCTGGTGCAGGCCCTCATCACCTCATACCTGGACTATTGCAATAACCTGTTGGTGGGTCTGCCTGTCTCAAGTCTTTCCCCACTCCAATCCATTCTGCATTCAGCCATTAAAATGATTTTCCTAAAGATCAGGTCTAATCATCCCACCCCTACTACCACCCAATAAATTCCAATGCCTACCTGTCACCTCCAGAATTAAATAAAAATGTTCTGTTTGGTATTCAAAGCCTTTCCTAATCTAGTCCCCTCCTACTTACACTTGACATATACTCTTCAATCCAGTGACAATAGCCTCCTGGCTCTTCCAAGAACAAGATACTTTATCTGTTCTGGGCATTTTCTCTGACTGTCCCTAATGCCTGGAACACTCTCCCTCCTCATCTCTACCTGATGACTTTCCTGGCTTCCTTTAAGTCCAGGCTAAAATCCCATCTTCTATAGGAAACCTATAAATATGGGGCAAGAAAGGAAGAATTGATACAGAGGAAGCAGGTTGGGGTGGAGGACTGGTAACACTGGAATCTTACTCTTATTGGAGGTGGGTTGAAGAGGAAATATGTACATCTGGAAGGGTGTAGAAGTCTTGTGGACTAGTAGTGTGGTCAGAGAACTGGGGGGACAGAATGGAGGAGGAACTTTTAGAAGGGTGTATGGATTAAGATTTAGGAAGGTAGGAGAGAAGATAAAGGAGGGACTCTTAGAGGGGTGGGTAGAATAAGGAATAGGTGAGTAAGGGGAAAAGATAAAGTAACTGGGATTGGGTAAAACAAAAAGCTGAGAAGGAGAATACTGAGTGAAAATAAGATGGAGGGAAATTCACAAATAGTAATTATAACTTTGAATGTGAATGGGATGAACTCACCCATAAAACAGAATGGATTAAAGAGAAGAATGCATTAAAAATCAGAATCTGACAATATGTTGTTTACAGGAAATATTCAAAAATAAGAGCTACAGACAGTTAAAATAAAAAGCTGAAGTAAAATTTATTATGCTTCAGCTGATGCAAAAAAGAAAAAGAAAAGGCAGGGGCATCAATCATGATCTCAGACAAAGTTAAAACAAAAAATGGACTTAATTAAAAGAGGTAAACAGGGTAACTACATTTTGATAAAAGGTACCATAGACAATAAACAATATCAATACTAAATCTATATGCAGCAAACGCTATAGCATCTAAATTTTTAAAAGAAAAGTTAAATGAATTACAGGTGGAAATAGTAGTACCCTATTAGTGGAGGACTTTAGTAATAGAGTAGACTTCCCCTTTCAGAACTAAATCAATTTCACCAAAAATAATAAATAAGAAGTCAAGGAAATGAATAAAATTTTATATAAGCTAGATATCTGGAGAGAATTGAATGGAAATAGAAAGTAATATACCTTTTTCTCAGCAGTTTATGGTGTATTTACAAAGATTAACCATATGTTAAAACAAGGAGAAAAGCAGAAATATTGAAAGTATCCTTTTTAGATTATAATACAATAAAATTTATATTTAGAAACCATGGAAACATAGGTTACAAATTAATTGGAAATTAAACAACATAATATTAAGGAATGGGTGGGTTAAAGAACAAATCCTAGAAATAATAATTTCATTGAAGAGAATGACAGTAATGAGACAATGTATCAAAACTTATGGCATAGAACAAAAAGCAGTGATTGGAGGAAAATTTATATCTCTAAATGTTTCCATCAATAAAAAAGAGAAAGAGCAGACCAATGAATTGAGTATGCAATTTTAAAAACTAGAAAAAGAACAAACTAAAAATCTCCAATTACATACTAATTTGGAAATCCTCAAAATTAAAGGTGAGATTCATAAAATTGAGTATAAAAAACCATTGAATTAATAAAGAATATACTAGGAGTTGGTTTTGTGAAAAAGATAATAAAATAGATAAACCATTGGTTAATTTGATTTTTTTTAAAAAGAGAAGATAGAGGGGTACAGTGAATAGAGCACTGGCACTGGAGTCAAGAGGACCTAAGTTCAAATCCGGCCTCAGACACTTAACACAAAAACTAGCCATGTGACCTTGGGCAAGTCACTCAACCCCAATTGCCCTGCATTCCCCCTCCAAAAAAAAGCAAAAAAAGAGAGAGAGAGAGAAGACAGCTAAGTCACTAGTATTAAAAAGGAAAAGGGTGAATATTCCACTAATGAAGATTAAATTAAAGCTGTTATAAGGAGTTACTTTTCCCAATTATAAACCAATAAATTTAACAATTTAAGTGAAATGGAAGAATGTTTACAAAATTATAAAGTGCCTAGATTAGCAGAAGAAACTGAATATCAAAATAGATCCATTTTAGAGAAAGAAATTGAATAGGCCATAAATGAGATCCCTAAGAAAAAAGCATCAGGACCAGATGGATTTACAAGTGAATTTTATCAAACATTTAAAGATCAACAAATTCCAATATTAAATAAATTATTTGGAATAATAGGCAAAGAAGGGATTCTACCAAACTCCTTTTATGAAACAAATGATACTGATACCTAAACCTGGAAGAGTGAAAACAGAGAAAGAAAATTATAAACCAATTTCATTAATGAATATGGATGCAAAAGTCCTAAATAAAATGCTAACTTAAAAATTAAAACAAGATATTACAAAGAGATATTTGTAAAAAGCTCTTAGCACACTGCCTGATACATAGTAGGTGCTATATGAATGCTTATTCCCAGCCTCCTCCCCCCTCAGGGAGTCTACATTCTATCCACAAGGATTCTGATAATACAGTTCTATATCATCCATCAAGCTTTGGACGTCTTTAGCTTTGGGAGCAGCCATGTCACATTGTTCCTTCATGTGCGTATGCAGTCCACTAAAACACCCAGACCCTGTTTCCATGGGAACCATGCCCAGCCATTCTGCAAAGCTTATTTTTGGAATACAAGCATAGGACTTCACATTTATGATAATAATAATACATTTATATGGTCCTCTCAGATTTGCGAAGCACTTTCCTCATAACAACCATACAAGGAAGCATTAGGGCACAGTATTTTTAGCCCCATTTAGAGGTGAAGAAAGGAAGGCTCTTATGGGAGCTGAAGTGACGTCCATGGTGACACAGTTAATGTATCACATTCTGTGTATGTACGTATGTCTCTGAACTCTCCTCCCCAGGTGCCCTTTTCACATACACTCCTTTGTTCGCTATCTTCCTAGGGCTCAAGGTAGCCCCTCACTCAAATAACATTAGAGCCACAAAGGTTTATAAGGTTTATCTAGTCCCTCCACTTCAGTGTTACAGAAGAGGAAATGGGGACTGGAGGAAGAGAAACCAGCTGCCCATGATCACATTGGTAGCAAGTTGCAGTTTTCTCAGACTTTTAATTACAAGTCTTTGTGACATTATTGCCCCAAATGATTAATAATTAACAAATCAACCAACGAATGAGTGAAGAAACATTTATAAACAAAATGAATGCAGCCAAGATTAGGAGGGAAGCAGGAAACTGGGAACAAAATTTTTACAGCAAGTTTCTCTGAAAAAGACTTCATTTCTCAAATATATAGAGAACTGAACCAAATTTATAAGAATATCAATCATTCCCCATTTGATAAATATGCCAAAAGATATGAACAGGCAGTTTTCAGAAGAAGAAATCAAAGCTATAGTTATATTTTTAAAATGTTCTAAATCACTAGTAATTAGAGAAATGCAAATTAAAACAGCTCTAAGGTACTACCTCATACCTATTGGATTAACTAACATGAAGAAAATGAAAATGATACATGTTGGAGAGGATGTTAAAAAATTGAGATGCTATTGCACTGGTGGTGGAGTTGTAAACTGATGCAACCGTTCTGGAGAGCAATTTGGAGCTATGCCCAAAGGACTATAAAACGGTGCATACCCTTTGACCCAGCAATACCATTACTAGGTCTGTCTCCCAAAGAGATTTTAAAAAAAAGGAAAAGATCCTATAAGTACAAAAATATTTATAGCAGCTCTTTTTGTGGTGGCAGACAATTGGAAATTGAAGGGATGCCCATCAATTGGAGAATGACTGAACAAGTTGTGGTATATAAATGTGATGGAATACTATTGTGCTGTAAAAAGTGATAAACAGGATGCTTCCAGAAAAACCTAGAAAGACTTACATTCATTGACGTAAAGTGAAACAAGCAGAACCAGGAGAACATTGTACACAGTAGCAGCAATATTGTAAGATGATCAAATGTGAATGACTTAGCTATTCTTGGCAAAACAATGAATCCAAGATCCATAGGTCTTGTGATGAAAACTGCTATCTACCTTCAGAAAAAGAACTGATTGTGTATGAATGTAGATTGAAGTATATACTTTGTTTGCTCTATTATTTGGGGGTGTGGAGGGGTGGGTTGGTCTGTGGGGGTGACTAGGAGCCCCTGGAGTTTACTGAATGGGAGACAGGGGGTTGGGTGGTTGGACTTTGGAGTTAAGATCAATTTGATGCCTGAGTAGAAGATGGATTGGAGTGTAGAGAGACTTGAGATGAGAAGAGCAACCAACAGGTTCTGGCAATAGACCATGTGTGAGGTGATGATGGCCTGCATGGGGGGGGGGGGGAGGGGAATGTCAGAGAAGAGAAGGGAAAGAAAACAGAGATATTACAAAGGTACAATCGGCAGAACTTGGCAACTGCCTGGATGTGTGGGGTAAGAGAGAGGAGTGAGCAATGAAACACAGGTTGTGAAACTGGGTGACTGGGAGGATGGTGGTACCCTGCATAAGAATACAAAAGTTAACAAAAAGGGGAGGGCTTGGGAGAAAAGGTAATGAGTTTAATTTTAGACATATTGAGTTAAGATATCTCCAGGACATCCTGTTTGAGATACCTAACATACAGCTTGGAGATGGAAGACTGGAAGTTATGAGAGAGATTAGGGCTAGATAAAAAGATCTGGGCATCATAAACTTAGAGACAATCATTGAATCCCTACAGTAGAAGTTGAGGCTGCTGAGAAGATGGCCAGGGAGTAGAGAATGAAATGAGCAGGGATGGGACCTGACTGAAATAGAAGGCCAGGTGAAACAGCCTCCAATCAGGAGAGCAGGCCCCAGGGAAGAAACTCAGGAGATGAAAGGGTCAAAACCCCAGTCTCTGGTTCAGGTAGCCTCTAAGTCGATGAGGCTGTCCTGATGACTGAGAAATGAGAGTGAATGGTTCTTCTTGTCTGGAAAAGTAAAGTGAAAACCTTACCCAGAAAGGAGAATTAGGAAGATAGTGATAAGAGCTGCCTGAGAATGAGAACTTGGGAAAGGAGGACTCCTGTGGAGCTGGGAGAGAATTCCAGACTAAGGAGATAATGCTGAAATAGCTTCTCCTAGGGAAGGCGCTAGCAGTGGGGAGGGGAGGGAGTGGGGACAGAGAAGGCCTCTTGAAGTAGATGGAATGATCAGAGTCTAGAGAGAAGCCAGTATCTTAAGTGAGGAGGGAGAGCATACTGGGCAGAAGGAAAAACCAATGAAAAGACAAGGAGGGAGTGGGAGAATGGAAAACTATAAAGCAGAAAGAATACTGCACTGGAAGTGAGACAGGCTAGGTTCAAATCCTGGCTCTGGCACTTAATACCTTTGTGATCTTGGAGAATTAATCAATCAACAAGAATCAATTAAGCACCCACTATGTGCTAGGCTGCTGGGAATTAAAAGCCCCTGTCCTCAAGGAGCTTACATTCTACTAGAAGATGGCAGATGTGTATACACATACACACATACCTATATACATAGACACACAAATATATAAACATAAGATAACTGTTTGGGGGAAGACACAGGAGGTGAAGGAGAGGGTGAGAATCAGGGAAAGTCCTGTTTAAAAGGTGATGCCTAAACTGAGCTTTGATACTTTTGGGGACTCAGTTTCCTTACCTGCAAAATAAAGGGATTGGACTTCTAAGATCCCAACCAGCTCTATATTAAAAACAACAATAACTGTAAAAAATTTTTTCAATTAACGAACATTTATTTTCTCTCCTTCCCACCTATCCACCCCATTGAGGGAAAAAAAAAAAATCACCCTTGTAACAAATATGCAGTTAAACAAAGCATATTCCCATGTTGGCTCCATCAGAAAATGTATATCTCATTCTGCATCTTGAGTCCCTCAGGAGGTGGCTAACATGCACCTCTGGAATTGTGGTCATTGCCTTGATTGGAGTTTTTATGTCTTTAAAGTTGTTCTTCGTTATAATGTTGCTGTTATTGAACCAGGAGAACCTTGTACGTAGTAACAGCAATGTTGTGCAATAATCAGCTATGACTAACAGCTCCTTTTAGCAATCCACAGAATGATCCAAGGCTATTCCGAAGGAGTCATACTGGAAGATGCCATCCACCTCCAGAGAAAGAACCAATGGAGTCTGAATGCAGATCAAAGCAAACTAGTTTCACTTTCTTTATCTTTTTCATGTTTTTCCTTTCTTTTGATCAGTTTCTTTTTTCATAACATGACTAATTCAGAAACACGTTTTACATGATAGCACATATACAACCTGTCTAAAATTCTTACCTTTTTAGGGAGAGAGAAAAGATAAAGTTTGGAAAAGTTTTTAAATGAATGTTAAAAATTGTATTTAACATGTAATTGAATGTTGCTGTTATTAGCTAAATTATTCTCCTGGTTCTGTTCCCCTCAGGCTGCATCATTTCATATAAATCTTCATACATTTCATACAGTATCTCAGAAATTGCCCCTCTTATCATTTCTTATAGCACAATAGCATTTTTATTACATTTATATAGTATAATTTGTCCAGTCATTCCCCAATTGATGGATACCCCTTTAGTTTCTACCACAAATAGAACTCTACAAATATTTTTATATATGTAAATCTTTTTTCCTCTTAATTTGATTTTTTTGGCATATTTACCTACTAGTGGCATTGATGGGTCAAAGGGTATGTATAATTTACTGACTCTTTGAGAATAGTTTCAAATTGCTTTTCAGAATATCTGGACCCAAATTCACAGCTCTTATCAATAAAGCATTAATGTTGGGGCAGCTAGGTGGCACAGTGAATAGAGTACCTGCCCGGGAGTCAGGAGGACCTGGGTTCAAATCCGACCTCAGATATTTAACGCTTACTAGCCGTGTGATTTTGGGCAAGTCACTTAACCTCAATTGCCCTACCTTCCACCCTCCAAAAAGAAATAGTGCATTAATGTTTTCCTGCCATTTTCCTTTTTTATCACTTTGCCAATTTGATGGATAAACCTTCATAATTACTCTAATTTGTATTTCTGTAATGATTAGTGATTTGTAGCATTTTTTCATATGATTGCTGATAGCTTGGTTTTCTCTCTTTGAAAACTTCCTATTCATATCATTTGACCCAATTAACTGGGGAATGATTTATATTCCTATAAATTCGAAACAATTCTTTATATATCTTGAAATGAGACCTTTATTAGAGAAACTTTCTGTAAAGATTTTCCCAAGTTATCCATTTCCCTTCTAATTTTAGTGGCACTGACTTTGATTGTGAAAAACCTTTAAGTTTTATCTAATAAAAAATTCTCCATTTTATCTTTTGTGATCCTTTCTATCTCTTGTTTGGTCATGAAGCACTAGGAAGAACTCTTCTATCCACAAGCTAATTTGTTTTTGTTATGACCTTTTATAGCTAATCATGTATCCATTTGAAGCTTATCTTGGTACATTGTGTAAGATATTGGTCTATATCTAATTTTTGTCATACTACTCTCCAGTTCTTGTCAAATAGTAGATCTTTATGCCAGTAGCTTAGGTCTTTAGATTTATTGAACACTAGGCTACTAGGTTCATTTGTTTCTGCATGTTTTTGAACTAATCTATTGTAGCGATCAATATCTCTCCTTATTAACCAGTACCAAATCTTTTGGATGATTACTGCTTTTTAGTGCAGCTTATCTCTCAATGTTATATTCAATTCAACCATGGTGATTTCACTTTTTCCCTTGAATTCAATTATCACCAGCAAATGGATAACCCCCAAATATGTAACTCTAGCCCATATCCCTCTTCCAAATTTCAGTCTTCAGCCTCAATTGCCTGCTATACATCCCTACATGGGTATTCTGCCAATACTTCCAATTCAACATGTCCAAAATTTAACTCATCACCTTTCCATCTAATCCTGTTCCTCCTATTAACTTTTCCATTTCTGTTCATGGCACACCATCCTCCCAGTCTAGAGTCATCCTTAAAGTTTGCCTCACCACTCCTACCCCCCATATCCAATTATACAATCTCAAAATTGGAAGGGATTTCTGAGCCATTTAGTCCAATACATACCTGTAGCAGCTAGATGGCACAATGGATAGAATGCTGAACTTGGAGTCAAGAAGACCCGAGTCTGAATCCTATCTCTGCTCAAGACCTCTCAGCAGCTGGGTGATGCTGGTAGGGTGCTGGGCCTGGCATCAGAACCCTGATGCTTCTCTTTACTGGTTGTGTGCCCTTGGGCTAGTCTTGTTCAGTTTTGTTTCACTCTTCATGAACCCATGGACCATAGCTCGCCAGTTATTTTCCATGGAGTTTTGTTTGTTTTTTTTTTTGGCAAAGATACTGGAATAGTTTGCTATTTCCCTCTCCAGGAGATGAAGGCAAGCCAAGGTTAAGTGACTTGCCCAGAGTCACACAGTTTGTAATAGTCTGTGGCTAGATTTTAACTCAGGTCACTCCTGGCCCATCACTCTACCCACTGAGCCACCTAGATGCTTCTTTGGGCATAGATGCACACAGGCCTCAGTTTTATTCCTCTATAAAAAGGAATTTGACTATGAACACCTCTAAAGACACCCATAGTTCTAAAAATTATGATCTGATAATGGATTTGGGTTCCAAATTTGTTGACTCAAAAAGATTCTGGCAGGATTTTTAAAAATTTTAATTCTTCCAATTATATGTAAATACCACAGAAGCAGTGACTGTCCTCTCTAAATTTTGCTTCTTCCTCAATGCCTAGTACCAAGGGCAACACTCTGTAAACAGAAGGCACTTAATAAATGTTTATTGCTTTGACAATTATCCATCTGATGGAATATTACTGTGCTGTAAGACATGATGAACAGGTTGATTTTAAAAAACTTGGAAAGACTCACATGAAATAATGAAGAATGAAATGAATAAAACCAAGAGAACATTGGATATGGGAACAGCAATATTGTTCAAAGAACATTCTGTGAATAACTAAGCTATTCTGGGTATTATAAATATTCAGATCGACCACAAAGGACCTGTGAAGGAAAATGCTTAGGAAAAAAAGGAAAAAACCTCCAGAAAAAGAACTGATAGGCATATGCATAGTATAGTTTCTATTATGCATACACATATATACACATACATATGCACACGTGTGTACATGTGTCCATGTGTATGCATGTGTACAAATATGTATTTTGTGTGTGTATGTGAAATGGAGACCGTTCCTGGTATGGTCTGGGGAGGGAGGGAAACCGTTTGAAACTTAAAATACTACCCCAAAAAATTTCATTTAAAAAATTGTTCATCTAACAACATTTGATTTACTTTATAGGAAAACATCAGTTGCTTAATGTTATACATTTTTCTTCTGATGATAAGTACTCTTGTTGTCATTTAATAAACCTAACCTAGCATCAAAAATAAGGTGGGATGGGGGGGACAAAACAGAAAAAAAAAAACCAATAATTTGGCAATATTCAGGGTAGTAGAATCTTCCACAATGACTAGAATTCCTGGAAAATCCATGGGAAGGCTGACACTCATGAAACAGCCTGTAAATAAATAGGATGTAGGGTTGAGTATGATAGGAGTAAGTGAAAATCCAGACAAAGAGCTCTAGGAAAATCTGAGATTGGGAGAGAATACTTTCAGTTGAGAGGGTTGGATTAGATGATCTCTGAGTTTCCTTCCAGCTCTAACATTTAGTGATTCATTCTAGGCTGTGATGCACAAAGTCACATGACTGAATGATTCAGTAAGACAGGCAGTCTTCAGTCACAAACAAAATGTCCTGTAAACACCTGATATTTCTTCTCCCTTTGTTCTCCCACCAAATGTCTCTGACTACTGAGCTGCATGATGAAACATGCTATCTGCCTCCCAGATGGAGAGCTGATGAACTCAGAGCACAAATTGAAATTGAAACATGTTTTCTCTCCTTCCTTCCTTCCTTCTTTCCTTCCTTCCTTCCTTCCTTCCTTCCTTCCTTCAACTAAAAATAAAATAAATTTGAATAAAGTGGGGGAAAAGAAAAAATAAATTTTTAAAAATGAGTACTGAGCTATTTTTCTAACTAGGATGCAGTCTTGTTTTTGGTAATGAACTATATATGACTATATAGACTGTAGCACTGAGGAGGATGGGAAAAAAAAAATTAGTATTGTCTGGTCAGCAGAATCCTGACAGCATGAGGTTATAAGAGATGACAGATGTTCTTTCCCTGAGGGGAAAAAAAGTTAAAATACTGCATTCTGGGTAGCAAAAAGATGGCTAATACATGAAATATAAATGCAAAGCCTTAACTAGGAAGCAATTCTTCCAACTGGCCTATTCCTACTGGAGGCTAAATGGTCTAGCACAGAGTAGTTGATCTAAAATCAAGAGACCTGAATTCAAATTCCCATTCTGACACTTAACTATAGCCCTAGGAAAATTACTTTTCAATATTTCTCAGACTCAGTTTCTTCATCTTGAAATGGGGTTAATAATAGCCCACTTCACTGTTTCATTGTGAGAGAGGTCCTATACCTAGCTGGTGACCCAGGATATGCCACTTAATTTCTTAGAAATTGTTTGCTTATCTGTAAAATGAGGATATTGGCTATAGTGCCTTCCCCCACAGTATTGTTGAGGTTCAAAGGACATCGTGGTTGCAAAACACTTTATAAATAAGCACTATGTAGGTAAATTTGCTTTATATAAATGAATTATTTTCTTGAGTTCAAATTAATATGTAGACTTCTAAGGAACTGAAATCTATTTCTACTATTTTGCCTACCAAAGATATTACAGAAGCTAGAGTGGAAATAGAACATTTCCCTTAGTTTAAAATCATTCTTGGGGACTTGATCTCCATTACTGATGGAAGATAATGAAAATTTTGAAAGTGTTGAAAAATCTTTCACTCATGTCGGTCAACTATGGCATGGAGATAACTCTGTGTTCTTATGCTTATGCTGGCAGAGCATAAGCTCTGCTTGGTTCTGCCAACTTGGGAAGACTTTAGAGCCTCATGGAAGATTATGCATGTCCATCTATTATATGATGGCCAATTCTACTAAGATTAGAAACTTAATCACCAGATTAATTAAATTTCATCACTAGGATGAAATTTACCCCCATTTACCTTTGAAACAAAGGCAAGGAAAGGTTATAAAAAATGTATTGGTGGATCAATGATCACACTGAGGAAAGCACAATCACTCCAAGTGTCAAAGTATGATATAAGAGAACTAATATTGTACTTTACCATGATATTCAGGTACCATATTGCTTGCCTGACAAATGAAGTGGTTATATCCTACAGCCCCTCTTTTCTCCTTCTTCTATTACCTTGATCATCAGTTTTCCCTATTCTGAGCGAAAGTGTTGTTTTTCTCCTCAAATTATTATATATTTATCTGTACACATATTCTATTTCCCAACAGTGTAAGCTCTTTGAGGCCAAGGCTGTTTAATTTTAGCCTTTTGCATCCATGGTATGCAGTATGGTGCCTTGCACATGTGAAACTGTTGCTTACTAAATGGTTGTTAAATTGTTCGTCCCACAATTCTATTCTGGCCCTGCTAAAGAGTGTATTCGTTTTAGCTATTTTAAATCAAGTGAAGGGGCAGCTAGGTGGTACAATGGATACAGCACAAGGCCTGGGAGAACCTGAGTTCAAATCCAGCCTCAGATACTTACTAGCCATGTGACTCCAGGCAATTCCTTTAACCTTATTTGCCTCAAAAAGAAAAAAAAAAACAATAAGTGAAATTCTTAGGTCATGGATATACTACCAAGATATTGATGACTGCAAAGAGAACATGTTTCTCAATAGGCAAGA
>CM053585.1:108731842-108757757 GCA_028646515.1 Pseudochirops corinnae | reverse complement strand
CCCATTTAGGGTTTTCTTAGCAAAGATACTTCTCCAGCTCATTTTACTTATAAGGAAACTGAGGCAAACAGGGTTAAGGGACTTGCCCAGGGTCACACAGCTAGTAAGTGTATGAGGTCATATTTTCATTCAGGCCTGCCTGGCACCACCTAGTTGCCCATCACTAGCCCTGACCTAACTTGTGTTAGTGGCTGGATTCAAGGTTAACATCAGGTGTTTTAGACACAATTCTCAGGTTTAAACCAGATGTCTTACCAATTTTGGTTCATTTTTTTGTGGGGGAAAAGGGGGAAGGCAAGGCAATTAGGGTTAAGTGACTTGCCCAAGGCCGCACAGCTAATTAGTGTGTGTCAAGTGTCTGAGGTTGGATTTGAATTCAGGTCCTCCTGATTCTAAGGCTGGTGCTCTATTCACTGTGCCACTTAACTGCCCCTGGTTCACTTTTTTAAGAAGTACTTTCAAGCTTCCAATGCCATGACCTATTCTGTTGCCACCTGGGTCTTGCAACAGACATCTTCTGATGTGACTGATCATAATTAAGTCTTTATAGAGTAAAGCTCTACCTTGATATCCTCAGCTGCTAACGTTTTTCTCGATCATGATACAGGATTCTTTTTTTTTTTTTTTTTTTTGCTTTTTGGTGGGGGGAAGGCAAGGCAATGCAGTTGGGGTTTAGTGACTTGCCCAAGGTCATACAGCTAGTAAATGTTAAGTGCCTGAGGTCACATTTGAACTCAGGTCCTCCTGACTCCAGGACTGGTGCTTTTTTCACTGTTCCACCCAGCTGCCATACAGGATTCTTTTCAAAACTGAGCAAATAGCATCTTGCTTCTTGGTGGAAGTGAAGCGTTGTATTCTTATGGAGTAAAGCAGAAAATATTGTTCTACAGACTTAAGAAGAATAACCTTTTTGACATGCCTTATTAACATTTTGAAGTTTATTCTTATATTCTGTGGTGATTAGAAAAGTTTGAGAGACATAGTTTCTGTGTAATTTAATGATTTTATTAATAAGGCCAGCATATTATTAATAAAAGGATGGTCATTTGGCCATCTCTCTTAGACCAAAGACAGTCATGGCTGATGGGCTCGCAGTTTATATGCCTTTCAAAGAGCAGGTGTTCCTGAGTGGTGGCAATCCACTCTGATTGTTTAACACAATAGGAGGAGAGCTATATCAAAATAAAGGGCTGAGAGTGACATCATGTGCTTGGACAGAGAAACTATATACCAGACCATCCACAACTTGGGGCTATCTATTCAAAGAATGTATATACCCCCACCCAAGCCTAAGCAGAACACTATAGCTTCCAGCAGGGTGGGATTGTGAACAAGAAAATTAGTCCAACCTCATTATCTGATAGGGGATGTGTAGTTCTGCCCGGGAGCATGAGCGCCAGAATATGCTGAGAATGCAGAAGGACAGTAACACCAAAACACAGAAGTCATGACGACAGTTATGTCTCTGGGTCAGTGTGTCCTGTTTTATTCTGCATTTCATGACCCAGATGTTCTGTTGATATGCTCTGTTCTGGGGACGCGAGCTCCATCCTTCCTTTTCATGTTTACCCAACCCTTGTGGCGTCAGAGGTGATTACAGGGGAGGTGGACTATTTGCCAAGGGGCTCAGTAGGGGGATAAAAGAGGAGAAGCCCTGGGAGTAAAATATGGATGAATATGGATGGATATGGATATGGATGAATGAAGAGAACAATAAAGCTGTCTACATATCCCTAACTCTTCTGGCTCCTGACTCTACTTTGTGGAATGCGCAGGCCGCATCTGGGAGGTGCCCCCTAAGACCCAGGGAAAAAAGGGTAAGACTGGCTGCCCTTTGGCGTTAGGCCAGGTCAATTATCAGCCATGTCCTTCAAGAGAAAGAACTTTTAAAATCAGGACTTTGGAAGAAGAGAGCTCTGAATCTCCCCAAATTATTTCTCTCAGTTCCAAGTTAAGGTTTTTAACATGTAAGTGTTTTTAAATGTACTCTATTTCCCCATTCGTTCCAAACATTTTTAAGAATTCAGTGTAGGACATAAAAGAGACAAGAGAAAGCTGTTACAATGGCGGGGAAGAGCAGGAAGGTGAAAGGGAATGGGTCAACCTTACTCTCCTTAGGTTTGGCTTAAGGAGGGAATAACATACACACTTAATTGGGTATCTTACCCTACAGGAAAGTAGAGGGGAATGGGATAAGAGAGGGGATGATAGAAGGGAGGGCAGATTGTGGGAGAGGGTGGTTAGAAGCAAACACTTTTGAAAAGGGACAGGGTCAAAGGAGAAATTAGAATAAATAGGGGGTGGGATAGGATGGAGGGAAATATAGTTAGTCTTTCACAATATAACTACTATGGAAATGTTTTGCATAATTATACATGTGTAACCTATATTGAACTGTTTATCTTCCCAGTGGGGGTGGATAAAGAGGGGAGAAGGGAGAGAATCTGGAACTCAAAGTTTTAAAAACAAAAATCAAAAAATTGTTTTTACACACAACCAGGAAATAAGATATACAGACAATGGAGTATAGAAATACATTTTGCAGGGGTGGCTAGATGGCACAGTGAATAGCACACTGGCCCTAGAATGGGTAGGACCTAAGTTCAAATCTGGCTTCAGACACTTAACACTTACTAGCTGTGTGATCTTGGGCAAGTCACTAAACCCCAATTGCCCTGCCTTCTTCCCTCCACAAAGCAAAAAGATTCATCTTGACCTACAAGAAAGTAAGGGGGGGGAATATAAAAGAGGGATGATAGAGGGGAAGGGTATTCTGTATGCTTGCCATCTTGGGTTAGGGACTAGGAGAGAGATGGAGAGAAAATTTGTAACTCAAAGTCTTGTGGAAATGAATGTTGAAAACTAAAAATAAATAAATAAAATACAGAAAAAAAAAACCATAGGGGAAAAAAAAAGAATTCAGTGTAGGAACAGCTAGGCAGTGTAGTGGATAGAGTGCTGGTTCTGCAGCCAAGAGGCCCTTAGTTCAAATTCAGCCTCAGATACTTACAAGCCATATGACGCAGTGCAAGTCACCTAACCCCAATTGCCTCAAAAGAAAAAATTTTAGTGTAGACTAGAAAAACACCTGATTTAGCAGTAGAGTACCTGAATGTAAAATCCCAGCTTTGCATGACAATAGACAGAGTTTGGGGCTTGTTGTCAGGAAGACTCAAGTTCAAATTCTACCTCAGACACTTCCTAGCTTTGTAATGCCAGGTAAATAACTTAACCTCTCTGGGCCTCTATTTCTTCATCTAGGAAATGAAGATTAATAGCACCTATCTCACAGGGATATTGTGAGGATCAAATGAGATAAGATATACACCGCTTTGCAAACCTTAATGCCTATGTAAATATGAGCTAATTATTACCACCATCGTTGGCTTCGCTATTGTTACCTGTGTACCTTGGGCAAGTCTCCCTGGAATCTGTTCGATCATTAAAATGATCTCTAAGGTTCTTTCCAGTTCTGAATCCTCTGGTCCTGTGGAGTGGTAAAACATTGACTTTCAGTGTCTTTCTGAAGACCACTGGGTCACCTCTATCTGAAATCACTTAAAGTCACAGCCCATAAGGTCTCTCTCAAACGTAGCACTGGACAGGACCTTCAAGGCCATCTGGTCCAACTCTCTCATTTTACAGGTGAGGAAATGAGGCCCAGACCTGTTGAAGAGCTGGCACTTAAAAGATAAGCAGTTTAAGTGACTTGCCTACCATCACACTGGGAATAAGAAGTCAGGTTGGGATGTGAAGACAGGCCCCAGATACTTTCTATCATTCTCCATTCTCGACAACCTCTGAACTACAGGTACCAAAGTCCTGGAGTGCACATATTTATATTTTAAAAAGCAGCAATGAAAGAAGCAGGAATTCAATTTTCTAACAGAACTTTAATACTGAGCCATCATCTTCCTCTTCTTAAGATCACATTTATGTATGACAAAGACTGAACACGAGGAAGTTGTGAATTTCTACTCCTGTGCTTTGAGTAGAACATGAACTTTCTCATGTGATTTAGTTGATAATATTTTCTTCGAAAAAACTATTTCAAATCAGCCCAAAAGAGTATAACAATTCACCTGGATTTCCTGGCCTGTGGCCTTGGCATGCAGCCTGAAAGAAATGTTTGCCCCTGGACTCACAAAGGTCTTGGGAGAAGGAAGGAGTAAG
Organism: Pseudochirops corinnae; assembly: GCA_028646515.1. Classification (NCBI taxonomy): domain Eukaryota; kingdom Metazoa; phylum Chordata; class Mammalia; order Diprotodontia; family Pseudocheiridae; genus Pseudochirops; species Pseudochirops corinnae. The sequence goes on along the minus strand of CM053585.1, from coordinate 108,753,584 downwards.
AAGGGGGAAAAGTCTCTCCTTTATTGGTAGTATTTTTAAACTCACAAGTTTGAAGCTTGACAATATTACTTGAGTAGAAAAGTCTGAATATTAAGAAACAGGAAGCACTGACTTAATAGTGACAGAAATGAGCAGCAAAAAAGTACAGCATGAATACATTAAATTACATCCCACTGGTAAAATCAAATGGAGACTCCTGAGGGCAATTCCATCTAGAACTAAGTGGAAGGGGCACAGTGACTGCTGGTGATGTTTTTTAAGACATAAAATATACACCTATGTCCTTTTGGCAGACTTGTCCTCATATTTACTGTGACCTAGGTAATGTGTTGCACAGGATTTGGGCACTTGCCACAGGTGAGCATCAGGTGGTAACCATCTTAGGTGACTGTCAAAAGAATCATAGATTTGGAGCTAGAAGGAAATTTAAGGGTCATGGAGTCCAACACCCTCATTTTATAGATGAAGTAACAGACAGAACCTACTCTCCCCTGAGATCCTTTTGGTTAGTATTCATTTCAGACTTGGTGTAAGACAGCAAAACCTGTATCACTGCCTCTCCAACTCTGTAGATCTCCAACTTGGGAAGGTAGCTGCTAAAACTACTTGATTAATGATCATTAATAGGAATGAGAATAACTATGCCATCCAATGAAAAAGAGGAAGATGGACCAATGGGAAAAGGATTCTTTAAAGGGTTTATTCAGTCGAGTCATGTGGACCACTACATTTCTTCTGGTAAATAAGACAGTAACAGTGACTTCTCATTCTTGTTGACTAGTCATAGCAGGTCATTTGGGACATTCAGAACCCAGCTCTAAGAACAGTGGTTTTAGAAGCATGATTTGGGGGCAGCAGCATCATTGAGATCTTCGTAGGATTTAGTGTTAAAATATTTCCATTCCCTTCTACTTCAAAAAACTATCAGCTTTTGGTAATAATTCTGTTTTACTGACCAAGAAAAAGGATGTTATGATAGCCTTCTTAACAAATATATAAAAATTGTAACATACATTTACATATCATATATATATACATACAGAAAGAGAGAGAAAGAATAAGTACAAGAGATATGTGACTTGATCAAATCAGTCCAAGTGGCAAGTGAACACACTCTGATAACTTCAACTTTATCACCATTAAAAGGAAAGTATCAGAGAAAAATGTTCTTTTCATGAGCTAGGCCATAGTTTCCCAAAGTGAGTGATACTGCCCCATCAAGGGCACTGGAGTAATCCAGGGAGTGGTAGTAGTCTCGAGTACAATTTGGGGGTATTGAATAAAAATAAGGGGGCAATGGAAGCATAAGGAAAGAAGATAAGAAAATTCTGAAAACTATTCATACATATTTCATCTGTTGTGTAACAGAATTAAAATTGTAGTGATTACATTATTTTCCAAACAAATATACAAAATGCAAGTTATAACCAATCAGTCATCAAGTCTGCTTACAGGTCTTAACAAGCAAGCGTTGGCAGGCAAGCTTGTTATGCATTGTCAGGAAGTCCAGCATGCATGAGCAAGAATATGTGCATGTAATGACTTGTTAACAATGATACTATATGGTTACAAGACACAATATTGTGTCATCAAAATTTTAATGTAGGGAAAAAAATCCACAAATTTACAATAAATTGTTAAATTTAAGATGTATCATTTTTTAAAAAATATATTTTATATTTTTTGAAATGATGCAGATTTAAAAAAAAACCACTAGAGGGTTAAATAAAGTAGATTTCCATGGACTGCTGAGTACTTTTTTTTTTAAAGAGGGTGGTAGGCCAAATAAGTTTGATCTAGACAATAAAAAACCAATCCTCTTTGACATAAACAGTTCTTACACTTCTACAACTCCTTCCTCCTATGCAATGGATGCTGATGCTTCAGTGGGAATTACCTCAGAAATGATCTGTGTACTTACAGTCTTGGGCGACAATGCAAGGACAGGTACCCAAATGTCTCATGAAAGACCTCCTCATTATCTTGAGGCTTAGGGTGAAAACTACTACTTCTCTACAGTTGGTTCCACTTAAGAGTGAGAATATCAAAATGGCTTTGGTTCCATTCCTGCGGCAGTGTATCAGCTAGGTCTTTGGAATAATATTACATAGAGTATTCCAAAACTCCAATGGGAATACTCTTTCCAGCAAGACAGATCTCAATCCATCCATAGATATCCATCTTATATGGCTCTTATCTGTGTCCTCCCATAAAGTCTCCATAGGGAGGGGTACACAGGATATGCCAGGGGCCTTCATCTTATTCACTTAACATTCCAAGAATGCTAATGGAACATATGAACTCTTGCTCTAAACCATCTACTTTTTCTATTATACATTAGGAATATCAATGAATACCTTAAACGTTAATAGATGGTATAAAAATTGTGTGATTCATTGAAACTTTTGCCACTTTTTTTCTGACAGAACAAAAAAAGAAGGGGGCCAGGTGGGAGAGAAGGCCATTTTATCTCTTGATCCATTCATTAACTGCCATTGCACCTCCTTCCCAGCCCTGCCCCTTCCTACTCCCCCAAATCATCACCTAACAACCAACATTCTAGGATGGGAATGAACTTGTTTGCTAAGTTTGTCCTTTAAGTGTACAAACACATCATCCACCCTTGAGACCCTTCTGGCTTTTTTAGGACCAATCAGAACATGGTATTTGGTGGCCTTGATTTTAAGAACCCAGAGAGATCACCACATCCCAATGAAGTGTGCAATCAAGTTAGTATGATTTTTATAAATTCAATTGCAGTCAAGACCAGGTTATTTAAGATTCTGTGCTACTTTGTTCTCATTTCTTTAGTTGTCTACCTCTTAGGTATGGCTTAAGTCCCTTGTCCTTCCCCTAGGGGGGTGATCTGAAAAAGGCATTGGAAGCTAGATTTAAAATAGGATCCAAGGATCATAGATTTAAAACAGGAAACGGAGCTTACAGAGGTCATCTCAGCCAACCCCTTCATTTTACAGATAAGGAATCTGAGGTCCAGAAGAAGTAACATAACTTACCCCATTAATATCACAAATCTGCTAAGTGGTAGAACCAGGATGAGACCCCAAGGAACCAGAGGCACTGATTCTAAATTCAGTGTCCTTTTCCTGTCTTCTACACACACATCCCTCCCTTCCCCCACCCTCAAATTTTACCATTTATCAGCTCAACAGTTACAAGATGACTGAAAGCAACCATCTGGGCGCAGTCCAAGAAAACCACAACAAAGACACAAAATGTCAGCTGAGAAAAGCAGCTTGTATTTTTCCATTAAATCATCAGGGCCCACCTCTCACTGATTAGTCTCGTTTTCACAACATTTCTCTTACCCCAGGCATGACTGTGTCTCTAAGAGAATTTAAAACCTGTCGGTAAGTGTCTAGGACCACCTGGGCTGAAGGCCTTTCCTCTGGATTCTTCTTCTTACATGCCTGGTGGATCTCAAACAAATGGAATCTGACAACGTCACTCCCTTCCACATGCCCCAAAAGAAAACTAGAGACATCGGGTATTTTCCAGATATCTGTCTTCTCATCATACGGCGGCATACGTTCATCATCAAATGGTGTTTCCTCTCCATAAGGCCACAGTTGCTCAGGGGCTACAAATTCCCCCAGAAGTTCCCTGTGACCACATTTGATCAGAGTCCCACTGTTCTTGTTGACAACAGGCAAGGCATCTAGGTCGTTTGCCACAATACTAAAACTGCTTGTCAACAAGTACTGAGAAAGCATTTTGTCTAAGTCATTGGAGTCACACATCACCAATGTACCCAGGGGACTGGTGTGTAAATAGTTAATGATATTTACATAGTTAATTGCCAGTTTCAATCTGTGATGCCAGGTGTTCAGGCTTTGATATTTAGGGAGGTTTAATGTTTCTTCCAGGGTCTTTAAAGTACCCAAGGGATGATACTCAGTAAGAAGAGTACCATCATCTTCACAATAGCCAATCAGCAAGACAACGAGTTCGCTTTGCAAGGATTTCAGCATCTTCACACCATGAAGGAAATCGTCTTTCATCTCTGGCCTGGTGAGCTGGGAAAGTGCAACTTTCTGTTCCTTCCATTCAGAAAGAAAGACCTGAAACCAAGCAAAAAACAAACATTTTGTCTATGTTAATGAGGAGAGAAGCTCCTGGGTATGGAGTAAGCAATGGGACAGAAATACTGTTCATAAATTTCTAAGTGTGGCACAGAAGGCTGTAATTAAGTCCTGGTTCTCAAGTAAACCATGCTGTAGCCTTCATATTAACTTTCAGTACCACAATGTAAGCCTCAGATGCTCAAGCTGGCCGTATAGTGGCATCATCTACCATTAAGAGCAGGTCATTGGATATATATGTACTATACAAGATCAGACCTTTGTGAGGTTTTTAAAAAACACCCACAACTTTTAGGCACTACTTGTATTTAATTTTTTAGCTCTGGTGTTCTGTTTAAATTAGGATTTGATCTTTTTTGAGGAAGACTCTTCAGAGAAAAAAAACATTTAACTTTTTAAATCATTTTAAGGAACTTTTAATTGGAAGTATTTTTCAGTTTTTTTTCTTTTGTCTAAAGACTACTTCCCCATCTTCTATTTCCTTGGGAAAGAATCCAAAAAACAAAAACACCTCCTAGGTACTTAATATGGTCTAGAAAGTTATTAAGCAGAGTTTCTTTTTAAAAGTTTATGGGTTCAGCCTCAGACACTTAACACTTACTAGCCGTGTGACCTCAGGCAAGTCACTTAACCCTAATTGCCCTGCCCTCCCCGCTCCAAAAAGCAAACCAAAACAAAAAGTTTATGGGTTGCAACTGGGAAATAAGGTATGCAGGCAATAGGGTATAGACATCTATTTTGCCCTACAAGAAAGTAAAGGGGAAGGGAGGAAGAGGAAGGATGGGGACGGGATATATGAGAGGGCAGACTGGGGGAAGGAGTAATCAGTATGCTTGCCATCTTGGGGTAGGGGCTAGGGGAGAGATGGGAGAAAATTTGGAACTCAAAATTTTGCAGAAATGAATGTTGAAAACTAAAAATAAATAAACTTCAAAATATCATTCCGAAAAAAAGGGAAACCAGTGCCTTTTTACATGTAATTGGGAAAAAATAAAATATTATTTTTAAAAAAGTTTATGGTTGTATTTCTACCCCTGCCCTTGCTATGGGGGCGGCAGCAGGCATCGAGCAGAACCCAACCAAGGCCGCATAGACCCTCACGCTCCAAATACCAGTGGACACCAGCTGGGAGCAAGTCCCAGCTCTGCTACCTTTGCCTTCTGGGCAAACTGATGAACCTCTCTGGGCCTATTTGCTCATCACTACAAAGAGAATAACAACAACAACAATAATAACGCATATATACGTTTACTGTGTGCCAGGTACTAAGAACAACAACCTTTACAATTATCATCTCATTTGATCCTCACAACAACCCTGGGAGGTAGTCACTATTATCATTCCCATGTTACAGATAAGGAAACTGAGGCAAATAGAGGTTAAGTGACTTGGCCACAGTCACATAGCTAATAAGTGTCTGAGGTTGAATTTGAACTCTGGTCTTCCTGACTCCAGGCCTGGTGCTCTAATTCATAAGGGACTTAAAAGGAAAAGTGTTTTGGAAATTATGGAGCTATATTAATATACTTTATTATTGTTATCATTATTGGTAGTAGTAGCTAGTAGTAGTAGTAGTAGGTGGTGGTAGTAGTAGCATTGTCTCTAAATAAAGGATCTTTTTTTTCCTGGCACTCTAATGCTACCAGAGCTCTAAGCAAAAAGGCAAAAAAAGGATCTCTTTTTTGGTTATTTTTGGTCTTTTCACTGTTTTTATTCTAAACTTGGTCACCATTAACAAAAATAAGCATTCAAGTGTGTGAGCTTCTCGAGGAGCAGGGAATCTGTTTCTGCCTTTCTTTGCATCCCCCACACTTAGTACCTAGTGCTTGACACAGAGCAGGTGTCTAATAAATGCTTACTGATTGGCCATGTAAAGGATCATCTTATCCTAAAACTCCAAACAATGTATTTGTTTTGAAAACCTCTAAGTTACCCTCAACAAAATTTTTAAAACCCAGCCTGGAAAAAAAAAATGGTTGTAGATCAGAAGATCTCCCTAAAAATTTACATAAAATCCTAGGGCTGAGAAGATCCCTAAGGCGTTCTTTTGACTTTCTAGGGCCAGCCCTTCTCAGTGCACGCACCTGTGGACACCTGGGCACACCTGCACAATGTGTCAGTGCAGGTGCTCCTTTCTCTGGGGGGCTGGGTCCAGGCAGGAGTGACAGCCTAGAACAGAAACAGGCAACATGTTCCAGGAAAAGTCCGAGGCAGTCCTGCAGAAAATTCTCCCCTTCTACACCTTCTTTCTTTCCTCTTTCACGTTCTCTTTTTCTCCCTTTCTCTCTGATGCTGTTCTCTTTTCCTCTAGTCGTTGGGGCTTAAGACCTCCCTTAAGTGCTTTGTGTTTACTTCTCCTTTGACATTTTACAGGCTGCATTTCCCCACTGAAGAGTGTAAGCTCCTTGAGGGCAAGGGATCTTATAAAAACCATTTTGCCATGAAATTCACTGCTCCTAACGGCATATGTTGCATACAATAAGCACTTTTAAAATGTTGGTTAAATTAAAATAAACCCAATTAAATTTTTAACTTATTTTATCATAAAATACTTCGGGTTTTTTTTTCTTTAAATGTAAATAATACATGGAAAACTATTTGCTGGTGTCTATCAAGTACAGGATAACAAAAAATTAAGTTAAAAACATTTGGTCTCCCTATTTCACCTAGGTTGGAAGCATAGTTGCCACTCCCAGACCCAAACTCACTACTGATTGACTTGAAGCCTTTAACCTATTCTATTTTGAGTCTGAGGCAGTTGGGTGGCAAAGTAGATAAAGCGCTAGGCCTGGAGGCAGGAGGACACTAGTTCAAATCTGGCCTCAGACATTTCCTAGCTGTGTGATCCTGGGGAGGTCACTTGAACCTATCTGATTCAGTTTCCTCTCCTATAAAATGAGCTGAGAAAGGAAATGGCAAACTACTCCATTATCTCTGCCAAGAAAACCCCCAAATGGGGTCACAGAGAGTCTGAAATGACTGAAAAACAACTGAACAACCTCGCTCCCTTCATTAAAGTTTGGGGTGACCTGGGCTACAAAGGAGAGAACATGCCACCGAAAACCTTTATTGAGACAGCTTATGTTTTTCTGGTTAAGACTGTAAGCAGGGGCAGCTAGGTGGTACAGTGAATAGAGCACCGGCCCTGGAGTCAGGAGTACCTGAGTTCAAATCTGGCCTCAGTCACTTGACATGCTTACTAGCTGTGTGACCTTGGGCAAGTCACATAATCCCAACTGCCCCGCCTTCACCTCTCCAAAAAAAACAACCTGTAAGCAACACGATCCTTAGGAGTCAGAGAGGGGAGCGAGTGGCCACATATGAGGGCCAGTCCACTGCTTCCTCCCTCTCAAAGATGGGAAGCTGCTGAGAACTCTTGGCTTACCTCCTCATTAAAATACCCACTATCAAACACCACCTTCAGTATGAAACCTTCCTTTTTTTTTTTTTGGTCTTTTTGGAGGGGGGGAAGGCAGGGCAATTGAGGTTGAGTGACTTGCCCAAGATCACACGGCTAGTAAGTGTTAAGTGTCTGAGGTCACATTTGACTCAGGTCCTCCTGACTCCAGGACTCTATTCCTTGTGCCACCTCCCCGCCCCCTCCCTTTTTTTTTTTAACAGGTATTTATCTAGCATCTACTATGTGCCAAGTGCTTCACAAATATTATCTTGTTTTATCCTCTCAAGAACCCTGGGAGGGTGGGTGCTATTATTATCTCCATTTTGCAGATGAGAAAACTGAGGCAGACAGAGGTTGTGTGGTTTGCTCTGGGTCACATGTCTGGCGGGTGTCTGGGGTCAAATTTGAACTCAGGTCTTCTTGACTCCAGGACCAGGGCCCTTGGCCACTGTGCTGCTTAGTTATCCCTTTCCTTATTTCCCCACCCCCCAACCAAAATTACTTTTTGTTTATTTTATATATACTTATATAGGTACATATGGTTTCCTTCCCCCTCCCCCAATAAAATATAAGTAATTTAAGGTCAAGGACTTTCATTTTTTTCCTTGAACCCTCAGGATGCAACACAGTGCCTAGTAAATAATAATCACTAAAATTCTTGCTTATTGATCGCTTAATAATTGTTGCATTGAAAAAAAAAATCACTAATCGGGATTGCCAGGGGAGGTCCCAATGATGTACTGCCATGCCAATCAGAAGGAAGATTCATCTAGGTATCAAAGAGGCGGTCTGAGAACTGCCTTTGCCCGCCCTTTGTTAGATCCCAGTTGCTAGTAATTGAAATTCTCGATGTTCAAAGGAACTCTCCACTGAAGTTCCTTTTTCTGGGTTTGCTCCTGATTCCCAGCTCACTGGCAGAGCTAGGCTAACCATTCCGAGAGGACAATTCATTCAACAAAGGCCTAGTAAACACGGACTGTGTGGCACATCTCCATCGTGTAGGGTGCCAGGAAAGAACAGACAAAAATCAAACAGTTCCTTGCCCTCGAGGGGCTTATGTTCAATTTTGAAAACAACAGTCCCATCCTAAGAATGGAACTCACTCACCCTTTTCACAGCTCCTTCACCAACACGTTTCAGCTTTCTGACTCCTGTTCTCAGGGATTCACAAGACAGCCAAGGGGAACAATTTTTCATCTGTCCCATACGGAAGGTACCAAAGGGACATCGATGGGACTCCATGCCAGAGGGCGGAGGAGAAACAAAAACATGATCAAGGTAGAGATAGAGAAGGATGTTCATAAGGACCATCACAAGCAGCAGAAGTGCTGCTGGTGGCATGGGGATTTCTCTTTGGGAAGGACCTTTTTTGCTCCCCTGCAGTTTCTTTTCCATTTTGTTATCTTCCATGCTTCCCTAAAAGACAAAAAATGAATGAAAAAATGGCATGGTCAATTTTGTATTGTTTCCCTATCATGAGAGTACAGATTAAAAAGACCGCTTCATGAGCTTCAAATTCCCACAGCATCCTCTGCATTCAAATAATAATTATAAGAGTTAGCATTTATTAGAGTTGCACTAAGGTTTGCAAAGTACCTTACTTCTTATGTTATCTCATTGGCCCTCACCCCCCTGTGGGGTAGGTGTTAGCTGTTTTACAGATGAAGAAACTGAGGCTGAGAGATTTTAAGTGATTTGTCTGGGTCACACCATTATTGAGCTAAATCTGAACTTAAGTCCTTTTAACTACTAAGTCTAGCCCTTTTGGCCACCTTGTTGCCCAAGAGCAATGCAAAAAATAGATCTCAAATTCACCAGTGAGGCAGGAACCTACAGAGAATTCAGTCCTTTATTCGTCTGCTGCGACCATGAGATTTATTCTTTTGTCAGAGGTGCCCGAGGCAGAAAAAGGTTAGGTAACACAGGCTAATAATGCACCTCTTCAACTTTCTCAAAATCCTAGACGGACACCTGTATAGTTTTCTCTCCGGAACAAATGGGTGGTCTGCTGCCACCTGCCTTCCCTTGATAACCACCATTTTTGTACAGAGCACCTTTCAACAGGCATTACCATATACTCCTGAAACCTGGGATGGCAAATCCACTGCATGGGTGGGACCGTTGCCTGGCAGAGTTGTTCTGGGTGTCGGAGGCTGATACCAGTCCAATTTGTGGATCTCATCCTGGCTTCATATATAAGCCATGATCCATACCTGCTCCTTCCAGCTCTATCTCCTGTTTCAATGAAGACTCCAGATAACAGAGGATCTTACACACACACACACACACACACACACACACACACACAGAATCCTCTCTCACTTCTACCTTGTGTCTGATTAGATTACTCAGTCTAACTCCATTTTCATGTGGGTTATATTAGTCGTTTTTCTTTCAATTCCTGACCCTACTGAAATGGGGCTGGGTATCCTTTCCCTGGCAATTCAGAGGCTAGGAAAAAAATATTTACTCCCAATGTTCTCTCACTTGTGCTCCATGAAAAAGGACCCATAGGTATAAAACTATTTATAGCAGCTCTTCTCGTATTAGCAAAGAACTGGAAACCATGTCTAAGCAATTTGTTGGTAATGGCAAATGACTGTATGGGAATATTATTGTGTCATAAGAAATGATGAAATGGATGGTTTCAGAAAAACGTAGACAGACCTGACGCGGGGATCTGACGCAGAGGGAAGCGAGCAGAACCAAGCAAACAACCTATACAACAGCAACATCACACAGAGTCTCGAGAACGCCGATCGATCAGCGACTCCAGAACGTTTATAGCGGAGCGCACTTTTTGGATGGCTCAAGATGCAGAATGAGAAGTACATTTTAGGACAGAATTAACACGGGAATTTGTTTTGCTTGAATATGCCTGCTTTTTATAAGGGTCTTTTTTTTTTTCCCCAACAGGGAGGTGTGGGAGGGCAGAGGGGGAATAAAGATAGGGGAGGAGAAAAAAGCATATTATTGAGGCATTTTTTTAATGCAGAGAAGAGAAAAGGAGACAGAAAGAAGCATGGACAAGTAGGATGGGTTTGGATGCTAAAGACTGAATAAATTACACAATTAAAAAGAAAAGCAAAGTATAAATAACATAAGCAATGGGCTGGCACTGTGGATAAAGTGCTAGATCTGGACTCAGGAAGACCTCAAACATGGCTGTGTGATCAGGGCAAGTAGCAGTAATTATAATAATAGTTAATTAACATTTGTATAGCGTTTACTCTGTACCAGGCATTGTACTAAGAGTTTCATAAGTCACTTAATGTCTATCTGTCTCGGTTTCCTCATCTGTGAAATGGGCACAAGAATAGTACCTACCTCCCAGAGATGTTGAGAGACAATATTTGTATAGACCTTTGCAAACCTTAAAGCACTAAACAAATGCTAACTATCGTTATTACTATTATTATTATATCTGTAGCTTCATTCACAACCCTCTTTTTCTGTTCTACTACAAATAAGGGAACGCCCACTTTATTTGGCATTTCTTCAGTGGGCGGGGGGAAAGGACTTGTTCACCGAGTGTTCACTTGTTTTTCAGCCATGTCACTCTCCATGAGTCCATGCCTGGTAAAGATACTGGAGTGGTCTGGCATTTCCTTCTCCAACTCATTTACAGATGAGGGAACTGGGGCAAACAGGGTTAAGTAACTTGCCCAGGGTCACACAGCCAGGAAGTGTGTAAGGTCATATTTGAACTCAGGAAAGATGAGTCTTCCTGATTCCAGTCCCTGACACTGCCCCTCTTGTTCACCATAAGTACCTGGTATATATAAATTACCTGCAATGACCTCTAAGGACTTCCGCTCTGCATGTCTGTACCCACTGTGGCAGATGAAGCTATATCCTAAGCACACTCGTAGGAATCTCTATTCATCTTAGATGTTAAACCCCTTGAAGGCTGGAATGACAGGTTTAATTTTGAGAGACAGTGTAGTACATCAGAAAGAACACTGAACTTGTAATCAAAAGACCTCTGCAGGAATATTATTACTGAACTAGGTTACTGAGAGCAAACGCTGGAGCCTCAATCTTCTCACCTATGAAAGGAAGGCAATGATCTTGCACTCTCTTACAGGGTTATTACAAGGAGAGAAATCTGTGAGCCTTATAACAATATAGTTGATGGAAAGCCTGATCGATCTGGGAACAGAGGACCTGGGTTCCAATCTTTGCCCTTCCATACAATGCTTGAGTGAGTCTACAATCCTTGGTCTCATCTCTAAAATGAGGCAGCATGACCAGCCTTCTCAGGTCCCCTCCAGCTCTAAGTCTAAGACAGCAGACCATAGCAGACTGGGCTCTGGATTCTCCATGCCTCAGGTTCCTCATTTGTAAAATGAAGTTGATCTCAATGGCTGCCAAGGTCTCTTCCCAGCTCTAAATCAATGATTCTATGATCCTTTTTGAGGGGCAGCTAGGTGGTACAACTGGATAGAGCTCTGGGTCTGGAGTCAGGAGGACTCATCTTCCTGAGTTCAAATCTGGTCTCAGTCACTTACTAGCTGTGAGACTCTGGGCAAGTCGCTTAACTCTGCTTGCTTCAATTTCCTCATCTGTAAAATGAGCTGGAAAAGGAAAGGGCAAACCACTCTAGGGTCTTTGCCAAGAATACCCCAAATGGGGTCATAAAGAACAACTTGACTCAAGCAACTCAACAACAAAATGATCCTTTTATCCTACAGAAATGTATCCCCAGCATCTTACACAGCACCCTATATAGGACACCTACTTAATAAATATTTGAGGAAGTAGATTAATGTCCTCTTCTGAATCCTCTTACTAAACTAGGGTCATGTTACTACTCCTCCTAGGCAAAGTATTCTCTTCCATTATATTAAATCAGTCAAGAAGCATTCATGAAACACCTACAATGTGCCAGGCATTGTGCTGGGCTCTCAAATATAAAGATAAGAAATGAAAAAATCCCTACTGGCAAGGAACTTATATTCTATGAAGGGAACGGGTATGCATATAACTATGTATAGATTTAATATAAAGATAATAAATATAAAGTTATTACAGACAAGGTAATTCAGGAGGGAAGGAGGGAGCAGCTGGGGCATGGTCAAGGCAGCCATAAATTATATGGAAATAGAGTGCCTTCATTCATTCATACATGATCTGTACACACCCTTCATCACAATATGCAATTTTTCTTAGCACATTCCATTCAAAAGTAATCATTTCAACACATACTTAACTCGTTCCCTCCCTGTCATTGTTGTCAGGGGAATCAATGCTTTCTTTTGCCAATAAATAGTCTGAGCACAGAGTGGGAAAGGCCTCCCCAGTGGTGCACAAATGAGCCAGGTTACAAGCTAGGATCACTCTAACCACCACTGTCACTGATCTGGTAAGGCCTCCGAAATGTCCCACTGATAATATTACTAAGTATATACTCTAAAGAGATCAAAAAACAAAGGGAAAAGATTTATATAAAAAGTGCTTAGCATGGTCCCTGGCACATGGTAGGCATTAGTGTATAAGTGCTTACTCTCTTTCCTCATTTATTAAGCACCTAAGTGCCAGGCACTATGCCAAGCACGGGGAAACAAAAAAAGGCAACCCCCCCCTTAAAAAAAAAGAAAGAAAAAAAAACAGTCCCTGTTCTCAAGGAACTTAGAGTCTAATGGAAGAGACAACACAGATTACACAGTTGGGTTCAAATAAGATATATACAGGACAAATTGGCGATAATCACAGAGGGAAGGCGCTCAGATCAAGGAGGACTGATGAAGGCTTCTTGCAGAAGGTTCAACTTAAGCTGAGACTTATAGGGAAGCCATGAGACAGAGAGGAGGGGAGGGAGAGGATTCTAGACTTGGGAGAGATCTAGTGACGATGCTCAGAGTCAGGAGATAGCAGGTCTTCAGTGAGAATAGCAAGGTCGGTGTCAGCGGATTGTGGAGAATGTTTTTAAAAATTCACAGAACAGCAAAGACGGAAGTTCCAACGGGAACACAAACAGGATAGCTTTGAAATTTTGAGGAATTTATTACATGATTAAAAAAAAAAGCAGGCTCTTGGGAGGAGAAAATCAATTTCAAATGCAATCCCCCTTTTTTCTCTTCTTTGTACATGGAAATGCCCATTATTGTCATTGATATTTGGTAAAGACAGAATAACAAAAAACCTCTAAAAAAAATTGTCTTAATAACCTCTTCATGGCATCTCTCAAGAACAGGGCCCCTTTCCTTGAATTGAAAGGATATCCACACATCCCCAAACTCTTACTATGTAGTTTTAACCAACCCTCTAGGGTTGGAGCCCACATCTTTCACTTGCTTACATCTGAACACAAGTAGGACTCAGACCACCAGACTTCCTTGGGTCTTAGAACTTCAACCAATGCCATTTACTCCTAAAGGCCTGGTGGTCCTGGCACAGGTTCGTTAGTTTGGTTTGAGAGAACTAAAGGGGCCTTCCACATCCTAAGAAGAGTACCCAAGTTCTTTATCCTTGAGTTTCTTTTTTTAATCGATAAATTTTGCTTAAATAAATCAGTTCCTACTTCAGTTTCATAACTACCTTGCAAGTAGCTGTCATCTCTATCAAGTCAAGGACAGGTTTCTGAATCTGGGCACTTTGTTCATTTGTCAAAGTCTATTCCACATTTATGACACATGTTTGCTCCTGGGAGGCAATCTCAAACATCAGTCCCTTGTGTTCTGAAATCCCCATTCTCCCACTTCAAGTAGATTTGAATAAAGGGGCTGTAGCCTGCTGGATCACCACCCTTTCATAAAGGGTCTGTGCTTACAGGCACAAGTGAACATGGTTTCCTTGAAGACCCTCTTTGGATACTTGATAGATTTTATTGACTCTGGCAAATTATCGTGGCTTGTTTCTATTTTCATTCAGCTTGAGTTCCCAAAATATTAGCATATCATTTGGAACTGTGCCCCAAAAGTCATTCAGCAGTAATCCTGTTACTAGGTCTATGACCCTTGAAAAGAACAAAGAAAGAGGAAAAGAACCCATATACAGAAAAATATTTATAGTAACTCTTTTATAGAGCAAAAAACAAGAAACTAAGAGGGGATCTACCAATAGTGAATGCCTAAAGAAAGTGCAATATTGTAATATATGAAGATAATGGATTACTGTTATGTTAGAAGTGGTGAAAAGGATGGGTTCAGAGAAACTTGGGAAGACTTGTATGAACTGATGCAGAGCAAAGTGAACAGAAATAGAAAAAATGTATACCACAAAAACAATGTTGTGAATAACTTGGTGTATAATTAAATGCATACAATAAAAACAATGCTGTAAATACCTTTTTAAAACTTTAGAATTCTGATGAAATGACTGACCATGATTCCAGGGGACCATAGATGAAGCTTGCTAACCACTTTCTGACAGAGATAAACTATTCAAGACATAGAATGAGGTATATGTCTTTGTCATGGGTAATGTGGGAATTTGTTTTGCTTACCTATGTATATTCATCATGAAGGTTTTGTTTTTCTTTTCTTTTAAATTAGGTGAATGTTAGGGAGAATAAAACTTGCTAATTGAAAAATAAAATAAAAATTTGAAAAATAAACAGTAGATCAAAAAAGGTACCACTGATCCCATGAGCATGTTTTTGTGGTTGTTAAGTTGCTTTTCATTCACGTCCAACTCTTCATGACCTCATTTGGGGTTTTCATGGTAAAGCTACTGGAGTGGTTTACCATTTCCTTCTCCAGCTTGTTTTACGGATGAG
Source organism: Pseudochirops corinnae (assembly GCA_028646515.1). Classification (NCBI taxonomy): domain Eukaryota; kingdom Metazoa; phylum Chordata; class Mammalia; order Diprotodontia; family Pseudocheiridae; genus Pseudochirops; species Pseudochirops corinnae. The sequence continues at coordinate 108,738,364 of CM053585.1, read as the reverse complement.
GAACTAAAGCATGCAGGGTCGCACAGATAGTAAGTGTCTGAGACCAGATTTGAACTCAGAAAGATAATTTTCCTGACTCCACTTTATCCACTGCACTACCTAGCTTCATTTTCTGTAGTCATCCACATCTTTCTTAAGTGTATTTCCTTTGGTTCAGTTTTGTTCTGTTTCTTTTTTTCCGAAAGTCCCTGTGGACTTTGCCTTAGGAGATTGGGGATGGGGGTGGAGGGCAGTAAACCTAAGGCAGCTGCCCCTTTAGCTATTAGTTCATGGTAACATCCTCTCCTGCAGCTAACCTCCCTACTTAATAGCTTCCTACCAATAACCTCCTATCTTAATACCTCCCTATCAATAGCTTCTAATGAAGCTATTCCACATCAGCCTAGCTAACCAAAGGAGTGGGAATGCAGGGGATGACAACCAGACCATCTCAGCACAGTCAATAAGGATGCTCCCCAACTACAGGCAGGAGTTAATACCTCCTAAGCCCAGTCCACCCTTCTATGGTAAAGCATTCCTGTTGAGACTGGACAGGTGGGACCACAGTGGCCACCCTTGGCACAGAGGCTTGAGAGATCTCTTGCAACTTTGTTTCTGGTTGTTATGTCTTCCATGGGGTGAGTCAAGCTCCCTTTGGGTGTGTTCAAGGAAGAAGGGTAGGGGAGGGAAGGAAAGACACCATATATCCTGTAGCTGTGCCTTGCTGGAGTAGCCGGACAGCTCCCTGAACTCCCACCTTTCTTCATGAGTCCCCAGGTCAGCAAATCAAGCATTTTGCAAACTGTGTTTTAAATAAATGTTTTAAACTTGTAAAAAAAAAAAAAAAGCATGCCTACCATGGCTTAATCCCTCCACAGTTAGTCATTTTATCACCACCTTCTCCTGGATTCTCTCCAATCTCTTTACACGGTTTGAGTTTGTTGTGGCTTTTTTTGCTTTTTGTTTTTTCATCCTCTTCTTGCTAAGTGGATAACATAACCTAAAGGTCTTTGCCATGTAGCACATCCCAAAAGACACACTCGGGCTCCTCCAGGCAACATTGCGCAAAAACCAGAAGGGCTACAACCAGTCTGCAAGGTGCACATCCTATGCAATGCTATATTCATGTAATGCTGCACTCATGAGCACCTCCAAAGAGCCCCTTCATGAATACCTTCCGGTATCTGGAACATGCCTTTCTAGGAGCCTGTGCCAGGAAGGTTTTAAATTCTTCCTCAGGTAGAGCCAGTTTCACTTTCTAATTGTTAGCTCTTCTTCACAGCAACAGTGTCCTCTTTAAGATGGGATCTCACCAGTACTTTGAATATAGTTGTTAAACAATGAATGTTGTCAGAAGAATCAACAAGATCCTTTGGTTTCTCCAAGGCCTTGATGCCAAAAAACATACTATTGATGGTGAAGGAACGAGGCAGTGAACTGCCTCCTCTGAGCAGGTTTTTAAAAAACCTAAATGACTCATAAAATTCAAATGCAGCTTTCTTCAGCTAAGACGGAAAGAGTACTAGACTTGCCCAATACTTAGGAGAAAGTGGTATCATATGAGACTTGGAAGAAAAAAATACAAATATCTGGTGCTATAGCCCAGCGCTAGAGAGGTAGTAAAGGATGAAGGAGATTTTTTTGCTAGCTTTCTGGCATTATACATATGAAGCCATGCCAAAATAACCATATTTCCACATTCGCCACATTGCAATAAAAAAGCAAGAAAAATAAAGAAGTAAAAAAAAAAGTCTCAATCTGCAGAGTTCTGATGAAAGAGATACTGAGCAGAGAGAGGGCCGGGAGTACCTTTGGAGTTATTGACCCTGAAAGACAAGTTTTAGATTAAGGACCATGGACTGGAGGACTGGAGGGAGAAAAAAAAAAATCTAATGATTCATACACATTTATTGTTCATTCATGAAACAGCGGGCAAGTATTTAGAAAAAAACATTAAATGATAATTTACACTAAAGTTTAAGAACAGGCCATCTAATGTGGAGGCAGAAGAGGAAGTGTGGGGGAAACATGGTATTATTAAGAACTCAAAAAACAATTACATGTGCAACTGCTGTATCAATCGTCTCCACCTCAAAAAATGAAAGCTTCTTGATGGCAGGAAATGTTTTATTTTTTGTCTTTTAGGTGGCTAGGTGACACAGTGGGTAGCAAACCAGGCCCTGAGTCAGGAAGACCTGAGTTCAAATCCAGCCTCAGACATTTACTAGCTTTATGACCCTGGGCAAGTTACTTAATGGCTCTTTGCCTCAGTTTTCCCATCTGTAAAATGGGGATAATAACAGCACTTACCTCACAGGGTTGTTGAGAGGATCAAATGAGCTAATTATGTAGAACTTAGCACTGTGCCTGGCACATATATAAATGTTAGCTATTATTATGAGCTATTTATTAGCTGGCTAGCTTAGGGGCACACAATAGGCCCTTAACAAATGTTTGCTGACTGAATTACATAAACATTAAAAACAACATGCTAAGATAATGTTATTGTTTATATAACAAACTGATAAGAAACTTAGTAAGATATCCTATTGTTCTGGGAGGTATGGAATGCTCCCCGTATTTCCTAACAATGTCAATGTTTGGTTTGCTTAACTGTTCCTGTGGTTGTTGGGTTTTTTCTTTGCTACAAGGGAAGGCTCATGGTGAAGGGGCAAGAAGATACATTAAAATAAATAAATAAAATTGATTAAAAACAAAAAAACATCAAAACTTTTTTAAAATCTTATCTTTTTTTGTTCACCATATTATAGCCTTATTTTTTAAATATTCTGGCATACTCTGGGTATAAACTATAGGAGGGTGATTTGTTAACAAGACAAAATGAATGAATTAAAAAGCATTTATTAAGCTCTTACTACTTGCTAAGTGCAGAAGATACAAATAAAAAGGTCACTCCATGGTCACAAGGAATTCACTTACTGATCAGAGAAAATCACATGCAGAGGAGGAAGGTTCACTAATTAAGATCCCTAAACCCTATTTAAAAATAAAGTCTCTGACTAAGTATATACATGGAAAGGCACTTAAGCAAATCTAACCCTAAGCCATTTAGTAGAAACTGTTCTCTAACCTATATTTCCAGGGGCACCAGCTATTTAATCTCTCCCTCCCAGTCTGCAAACCAGCCAAACTGGCTCATTTCTCGCATGGCACAGTGCCCAGCGCTTAGTGCCTGCTAAACAGTAGGCGCTTCATGTTTTGTTTATTGATTGATTCTCTCAATTCCTCACACATAACTCTCCATCTCCAAACTCCATGCCTTTGCACTGGCCATCCTCCAAGTCTGGGTTGTACTTCTTCCTTATCGCCCCCTCGTGGGATCCCTCTCCCCCTCAGCTCAGGCAACAAACGCTGCAAGAAGTCTCTCCTGATTCCCCCTTCAACTACTGGTGCCTTCCCTCTCAAACCACCTTCCACTAAACTATGAGTATGTTGGAATCTATTTAGTAATTATCTGTATTTATGTAGCAAGTGGTATACCAAATTATACATACACATATGTATATATGTATATGAGATAATAACTGTAAAGAACTTAGCACAGTGCCGGGCACATATATAAATGTAAGCTATTATTGACTATCATTAGCTGATTAAGCATAGGAGCACACAAAAGGCACTTAATAAATGCTTGTTGATTAAATTATATAAGTATAAAAAACCTACTAAGATAACATTGATATATTATAACAGATAATATATATTTATATTCATATGTGCTTGTTTCTCCCCATTTGGAATACAAGCCCTCTTCGAGCATGAGGGATTGTTTCAGTCTTTGTACCTGTATCTATTAAGCCTAGCAATGCGCCAGGCACATACTGCAAAAAACGCTTGATAAATTACGGACTGACAGATGACTTCCTCTCCCCTCCTCCTCTCCCTTCCCTCCCACCTCTTCTAGTACCCCCTCTCCACTCCTGCTTCTCACCTGTCATTTCAGATCAAAGCGTTTTCACCAAGCAGGTAGAAAGAACCTGGAGGGCCAGAGCCTCTCCCTCCCCCCAGGCAGCATCACAAATGCACAATAACCTCTCCGCTGCGCTCGCTCGTCCCCAGGGAGTCGGAGCTCTAGGGTACAAGGGCGGAGCGCTGTATGCGCGCTCCGCAAAGCGAGCCAGCCCAGCGCATCCCTGCGCAGCGCCCGCACAGCGGTGCCCGGTGCTGGTCTCCAGCAAGAAAGTGCTGCTGCTGCTGCTGCTGCTGCCGCCGTCCCTGTTGTCGCTGACGCTGCAGCCACGGCTGGATACGCTGCACCAACCCTGAGCCGCCTACTCTGAGTCTCCGCCTTTCCACCAAAATTCAACCCTTCCCGATTTTAACCGCCAGGTTATTTGGCTACAGAGGCACCCCAGCGCTCTCAGCTCTCAGCGAGTCCCAACTCGCTTGGAAGTCTCCCTCAACCTTCCGGAAATTCTGGACTTCCGGACACACTTTTACATCTTCGCAGATTACCCGGAAACCACCCCCCCATGTGACCTAGCTTTTAGCTTAGATTGAAAACGCGAGGTCCCTCTACTGTCCTAAATTGGCTAGACCGCCTCAAAACCAGCTGTTTTAAATCCTAGGTTTCAATAGGAGACCTGGGGAGTAAAGTATTACTTACAGTCGTCCTTTAGTGGTCTTGTGGTATGCCAGAATCTGACCCCATTTCTAGACCTCAATTCTAATTGAAATGTTTTATTGATAGTAACAAAGTTGCTTTCATCCTAAGCTGTTTCCTTTCTTACTCCTTCAAAAATTTGGCAATCCCTGGCCACCCTTTCCAGCAGTGGTTGCATTTTCAGCCTTACCACCCTCTGCCTCACTTGAGGGAGTGAATGAAAATATTCCTTCCCATCACCATTTCCAGACTCTCCCTCTACCACCTTTTACTCAGTCACCTCTTGTCCTTTGGGGTTCATTCAATTTATATTTAGCACCCAGTGGACATTCTCATACCCATTCTCTAATGGCCAGTCTTCTTTTCTCTTCAACTCCTTCTCTCCTCCTCAATGCCTGCCCCCTTAGGAGGGGACCTTACATACATATTGATATTCCCTTAAGGATCTAACTCTTCATTTTCCCTGACCTCTTCCTCCACTCTACCTCAGCCGCACCAAGAGAGAGTCATACCCTTGGTCTTACCAACAAGTATCCTATTTCCATGTGTGTGAACTCTGAAATAACTCTATCTGATCATAATCTTTTATTATTCCACCTTTCCCTCTGCCTTACAACACCTAACCCTATTCTTTCATACACTTTAACCCTGCCATACTACAATTCTTTACCAGGTTATCACTCCTGCACTGGCTATACACTCTCCTCCCCTCCCCATCTTGACATCTTGGGTGAACCAACTGACCCCTACACTATTCTCTTCTTTTTAGTCCCTTGTTACCATATCTGATTATTGATCATGCGTTGCATACCCTGACCTTAGATTACTCCCACCATCCACCACCTTTGCTCCTGTTCATATGATGTTAAATGGAGATAGAGAAAAATCACAAAACTATGCCAACTGGGTCCACTACACATTTATTTAACTTAATCTCAACTGGGCCTTCACTGAAGCACTATAATCCCTATTCAATTCACTGAGACAGTGAGGCAGTACAATGGATAGAGCACTGGACTTGGAATCAGGAAGACCCATCTTCCTGAGTTCTAATTTGTCCTCAGATGTTAGCTGTGTGACCCTGTTTGTCATTTAATCCTGTTTGCCTCAGTTCCTCATCTGGAAAAAGAAATGACAAACCATGAGTATCTTTGCCAAGAAAACTTCAAAATGAGGTCACCAAAAGAGCCTGAAATGGCTGAACAACAATAAATTCAATTCACTAATTCCACTTACCACAGCAGCTTTTCCAAACCCTGTCATCCCTTCTTAAATCTCCCATGACTCCCTCTCCTCTCACCCTCTCAGCTGAGAACCTTGTTTTCAAATTTCATTGGCAGAATTGTGGCCATCAACTGAGTGCTCCCTCTTTTTTCCTCCTCAATTTGCATCACTTTGTCCTCTCCAATCACCTCCTCCTTCACTTATCACTGTCTCACATGAAAAGGCAAACCCCCTCTACATGCACCAGTGAACCCATTCCATAGTATCTTCTCCAGTAGATTTTCCCCTCTTTTAGCCCCATTCTATCACTTATCTGCAATCTCTACCTATCCACTGGCTGCCACCCATGTCTCCACCATACTAAAAAAACACTTTCACATGAAAGATTATCCCTGCTAGCTATCATCCTATATCTCTCCTCTCTTTCCTGGCTAACCTCCTTTAGATAGATGTCTCCCATCAGTGCCTCCACTTCCTTTCCTCTCACTTCTCTAAACTCTCTTTAGTCTGGTTTCTGACCTCATCATTCAACTGAAATTGCTCTGTCCAAAGTTACCAATGATCTCTCAATCACCAGATTTGAGTTTTTCTCAATCCTCATTCTTCTTTTTTTAAAATTTTTTTTATTTACTCATTTACTTTTAATTTACAAGATTCAGTTCCACGATCACTTGAGTTTCAGATTTTCTCCCCTC